>CM038670.1:563863494-564463494 GCA_021605145.1 Aegilops bicornis | reverse complement strand
CATCATCATCACCAACGCTCATCTCATCGGGAGAGGGCAATCTCCATCAACATCTTCACCAGCACCATCTCATCTCCAAACCCTAGTTCATCTCTTGTATCCAATTCTTGTCTCCAAGTCCGGGATTGGTGCTAGTAGGTTGCTAGTAGTGTTGATTACTCCTTGTAGTTGATGGTAGTTGGTTTATTTGGTGGAAGATCATATGTTCAGATCCTTTATGCATATTATTACCCCTCTGATTATGAACATGAATATGCTTTGTGAGTAGTTACGTTTGTTCCTGAGGACACGGGAGAAGTCTTGCTATTAGTAGTCATGTGAATTTGGTATTCGCTCGATATTTTGATGAGATGTATGTTGTCTAACCTCTAGTGGTGTTATGTGAACGTCGACTACATAACACTTCACCATTATTTGGGCCTAGAGGAAGGCATTGGGAAGTAATAAGTAGATGATGGGTTGCTAGAGTGACAGAAGCTTGAACCCTAGTTTATGCATTGCTTCGTAAGGTGCTGATTTGGATCCATATGTTTCATGTTATGGTTAGGTTTAACTTAATACTTTTGTTGTAGTTGCGGATGCTTACAATAGAGGTTAATCTTAAGTGGGATGCTTGTCCAAGTAAGGGCAGTACCCAAGCACCGGTCCACCCACATATCGAATTATCAAAGTATCGAACGCGAAACATATGAGCGTGATGAAAACTAGCTTGACGATATTCCCGTGTGTCCTCGGGAGCGCTTTTCCTATCATAAGAGTTTGTCCAGGCTTGTCCTTTGCTACAAAAAGGATTGGGCCACCTTGCTGCACCGTGTTTACTTTTGTTACTTGTTGCTCGTTACAATTTACCTCATCACAAAACTATCTGTTACCATTTATTTCAAAGATTTGCAGAGAGTACCTTGCTGAAAACCGCTTATCATTTCCTTCTGCTCCTCGTTGGGTTCGACACTCTTACTTATCGAAAGGACTACGATAGATCCCCTATACTTGTGGGTCATCACCTGTCATTTCGGGACAAGACGCATTAAATGCGCCCCCTTAGGTGTCCCGTTGATTTATTGGGGATGGCTGCTACGTCTTGAGCTTGCGTTGGTTTTCCCCGAAGAGGAGAGGATGATGCAGCAGAGTAGCGTAAGTATTTCCCACAGTTTTTGAGAACCAAGGTATCAATCCAGTAGGAGGCCACACGCAAGTCCCTCGTACCTACACAAAGCAAATAACTCCTCGCAACCAACGCGAATAGGGGTTGTCAATCCCTTCACCGTCACTTAAGAGAGTGAGATCTGATAGAGATGATAGAAAATATTTTTGGTATTTTTGGTACAAAGATGCAAAGTAAAATAAAAGGCAAAGTAAAAAAGCAAAGCAATAATAAAGCTTTGGAAGATTAATATGATGAGAATAGACCCGGGGGCCATAGATTTCACTAGTGGCTTCTCTCAAGAGCATAAGTATTTTACGGTGGGTGAACAAATTACTGTTGAGCAATTGACATAATTGAGCATAGTTATTAGAGTATCTAGGTATGATCATGTATATAGGCATCACGTCCGAGACAAGTAGACCGATCGCTGCTCGCATCTACTACTATTACTCCACTCATCGAATTTCTATCCAAAGATGCATCTAGAGTACTAAGTTAATAAAAGCAGAGTAACGCCTTAAGCAAGATGACATGATGTAGAGGGATAAATTCATGCAATATGATAAAAAAACCATCTTGTTATCCTTGATGGCAACAATACAATACGTTCATTGCTGCCCCATCACACCGGGAAAGGACACCGCAAGATTGAACCCAAAGCTAAGCACTTCTCCTATTGCAAGAACTACCAATCTAGTTGGCCAAACCAAACGGATAATTCAAAGAGACTTGCAAAGATAACCAATCATACATAAAAGAATTCAAAGAAAATTCAAATATTGCTCATAGATAATCTTGATCATAAACCCACAATTCATCGGTCTCAACAAACACACCGCAAAAAGAAGATTACATCAAATAGATCTCCACGAGAGAGGGAGAACATTGTATTGAGATCCAAAAGAGAGAAGAAGCCATCTAGCTACTAACTATGGAACCGAAGGTCCAAGTAAACAACTCACACTTCATCGGAGAGGCTATGATGATGTAGAAGTCCTCCGTGGTGGATTCCTTCCCATGGAGCTCAAACAGGCCCCAAGATGGGATCTCGTGGATACGTAAAGTTGCGGCGGTGGAATTAGGTTTTGGCTCCGTCTCGATCTGTTGGGGTACGTCGGTATATATAGGAGGAAGGAGTACGTCGGTGGAGCTTCAGGGGGCCATGAGGCGGGGGCGCGCCTAGGGGCGCCCACCCTCGTGGCCGCCTCCCTCCTTTCTTGACCGAGGGTCCAAGTCTCCTGGATCTTATCTGATGAGAAAATCACGTTCCCGAAGATTTCATTCCGTTTGGACTCCGTTTGATATTTCGTTTCTTCGAAACACTGAAATAGGCAAAAAAACAGCAGATCTGGGCTGGGCCTCCGGTTAATAGGTTGGTCCCAAAAGTAATATAAAAGTGGAAAATAAAGCCCAATATGGTCCAAAACAGTAGATAATATAGCACGGAGCAATCAAAAATTATAGATACGTTGGAGACGTATCAGGCATCCCCAAGCTTAAATCTTGCTCGTCCTCGAGTTGGTAAATGATAAAAAGAGAATTTTTGATGCGGAGTGCTACTTGGCATAATTTCAATGTAACTCTTCTTAATTGTGGTATGAATATTCAGATCCGAAAGATTCAAGACAAAAGTTATAAAAATAATAATACTTCAAGCATACTAACTAAGCAATTATGTCTTCTTATAATAACACGACCAAAGAAAGTTTTCAACCCTACAAAATCATATAGTTTAGTCATGCTCCATTTTCGTCACACAAGAATGCTCTCATCATGCACAACCCCGATGACAAGCCAAGCAATTGTTTCATACTTTAGTAATCTCAAACCTATAAACTTCCACGCAATATATGAGCGCGAGCCATGGACATAGTACTATGGGTGGAATAGAATATGATGATGGGGGTTATGTGGAGAAGACAAAAAAAGAGAAGGTCTTACATCAACAAGGCTAATAAACGGGCTATGGAGATGCCCATCAATTGATGTTAATGCAAGGAGTAGGGATTGCCATGCAACGGATGCACTAGAGCTATAAATGTATGAAAGCTCAACAAAAGAAACTAAGTGGGTGTGCATCCAACTTGCTTGCTCACGAAGACCTAGGGCTTTTGAGGAAGCCCATCGTTGGAATATAAAAGCCAAGTTCTATAATGAAAAATTTCCACTAGTACATGAAAGTGACAATATATGAAACTCTCTATATGAAAAACATGGTGCTACTTTGAAGCACAAATATATGAGACTCGCTATATGAAGAACATGGTGCTACTTTGAAGCACAAGTGTGGAAAAAGAGATAGTAACATTGCCCCTTTTAATTTCTCTTTTTTTTGGGCCTTTCTCTTTTTTTGGGGACAATGCTCTATTAAATGATGATCATCACACTTCTATTTATTTACAACTCGATACAAGAACAAAGTATGACTCTATATGAATGCCTCCAGCGATGTACCGGGATATGCAATGAATCAAGAGTGACATGTATGAAAGAATTATGAACGGTGGCTTTGCCACAAATACTATTTCAACTACATGATCATGCTAAGCAATATGACAATGATGAATGTGTCATGATAAACGGAATGGCAGAAAGTTGCATGGCAATATATCTTGGAATGGCTATGGAAATGCCATAATAGGTAGGTATGGTGGCTGTTTTGAGGAAGATATAAGGAGGTTTATGTGTGAAAGAGTGTATCATATCACGGGGTTTGGATGCACCGCTAAGTTTGCACCAACTCTCAATGTGAGAAAGGGCAATGCACTGCATCAAGAGGCTAGCAATGATGGAAGGGTGAGAGTGCGTATAATCCATGGACTCAACATTAGTCATAAAGAACTCACATACTTATTGCAAAAATCTACCAGCCATCAAAAACCAAAGCACTACGCGCATGCTCCTAGGGGGATAGTTGGTAGGAAAAGACCATCGCTCGTCCCCGACCGCCACTCATAAGGAGGACAATCAAATAACACCTCATGTTTAAAAATTGTTACATAACGTTTACCATACGTGCATGCTACGGGACTTGCAAACTTCAATGCAAGCATTTCTCAAATTCACAACTACTCAACTAGCACGACTATGATATTATCACCTCCATATCTCAAAACAATTATCAAGCATCAAACTTTTATTAGTATTCAACACGCTCATAAGAAAGTTTTTACTATTTTTGTATACCTAGAATATTATTATTAAACAAATTACCATGCTATTTAAGACTCTCAAAATAATCTAAGTGAAGCATGAGAGATCAATAGTTTCTTTAAAACAAATCCACCACGGTGCTCTATAAGTGAAGCACTAGAGCAAAACTATATAGCTCAAAAGATATAAGTAAAGCACATAGAGTATTCTAACAAATTCCAATTCATGTGTGGCTCTCTCAAAAGGTGTGTAAAGCAAGGATGATTTTGGTAAACTAAAAAGCAAATACGCAAATAATACAAGACGCTTCAAGCAAAACACATATCATGTAGTGAATAAAAATATAGCTCCAAGTAAAGTTACCGATGGAAGTGGATTTAAAGAGGGATGCCTTCCGGCATCCCCAAGCTTTGACTTTTTGGTGTCCTTGGATTATATTGGGGGTGCCATGGGCATCCCCAAGCTTAGGCTCTTGCCACTCCTTGTTCCATAATCCATCAAAAGGTTTAACCCAAAACTTGAAAACTTCACAACACAAAACTCAACAGAAATCTCGTAAGCTTCGTTAGCGAAAGAAAACAAAAGAACACTTCAAGGTACTGTAATGAACTCATTATTAATTTATATTGGTGATAAACCTACTGTATTCCAACTTCTCTATGGATTATAAACTATTTTACTAGCCATAGATTCATCAAAATAAGCAAACAACACACGAAAAACAGAATCTGTCAAAAACAGAACAGTCTGTAGTAATCTGTAACTAACGCAAACTTTTGAAAGTCCAAAAATTCAGCAAAAATAGGACGGCCTAGGAAATTTGTTTATTGATCAGTAGCTGTTGGAATCACTATTTTATCACGTTCTGGTGATTTTTAACAATTTTTTTCGTGAACCGAAAGTTTCTGGAGATTACAGCAAGATCAAATAACTATTATCCAAGAAGATCCTATAGGTTTAACTTGGCACAAACACTAATTAAAACATAAAATCACATCTAAACAGAAGGTAGATGGATTATTTATTCCTAAACAGAAACAAAAACAAAAAAACTAAAATAAAATTGGGTTGCCTCCCAACAAGCGCTATTGTTTAACGCCCCTAGTTAGGCATAAAAGCAAGGATAGATCTAGGTATTGCCATAGTAATAGGATAGATCGGTAAAGATCATCTCATACTCTCTACGTTCGGCAGCAAGTTTTCTTTGGGGCAAGCAAAAGTAATCAAAAGGGCTAAATTTAATGGGACAGGAGTCCCCAAGATCTATTTTAGGAGGTATATGTTCCTCTTTCGGCCCTTCGTAATGCACAACCAATTCATCATTATAAGCATTCTTTCGGCAGAACTTGGTGAGCCTATACTCGAGAGAATATCCTAGTTCATTATTTCGAATAGCCAAATCATCATTAAGTTCAGAAATTCTATCAACTAGAACATTGGTAGGAACCTTTTTTCTAAGGTTTTCATTGAAAGCAACATAATCTAGAGATTGAAAACGCATTATTTCTTCTTGATCAAAGAGGATAGCTTCTATGGCAGGACGACCAACGTCAACCCTATAATGCGCAAAAATTTCTTTGGCCTCTTTTATTATAAATCTGAACTCATTAGCCAAAAAGATAGTAGCGGCACGCTTAACAGAAGAATGCTCAATATTAGAGAATTCTAGGAAAATTCTTTGTATGCAAGGATGCATGTGCATAAATTGCCTTTCAAGTTCAACGATAAGCATGGCAATAGCGTCCACAAGACTACTAGTTCTATGGAGAATAGAACTGCCCATAGAAGGCAAAGCACCGGCACAAGTAAAGAAATCTTGAATAACTCCTTTTCCAATAATATTACCACTACCAATTCGAAATCTTTTTGTATGCAAGGTAGGGGGTTCTTCAGCAGGAGCATCAAAATTTTCTATGATATTATTATTGTCCATATCACCAATAATTTCCCCAATTTCAGACATAACGACAAATAAGCAAACTAACACACGAGCAAAAAGCGGACGAGAAAAAGGCAAACGGGAAAGAGAGGGTGAATAAAACGGCAAGGGTGAAGTGAGGGAGAGGAAAACGAGAGGCAAATGGCAAATAATGTAATGCAGGAGACAAGGGATTGTGATGGGTACTTGGTATGTTGAATTTTGCGTAGACTCCCTGGCAACGGCGCCAGAAATCCTTCTTGCTACGTCTTGAGCTTGCGTTGGTTTTCCCCGAAGAGGAGAGGATGATGCAGCAGAGTAGCGTAAGTATTTCCCTCAGTTTTTTAGAACCAAGGAATCAATCCAAGAGGGAGGCCACGCGCAAGTCCCTCGTACCTACACAAAGCAAATAACTCCGCGCAACCAACGCGAATAGGGGTTGTCAATCCCTTCACGGTCACTTACGAGAGTGAGATCTGATAGAGATGATAGAAAATATTTTTGGTATTTTTGGTATAAAGATGCAAAGTAAAATAAAAGGCAAAGTAAAATAGCAAAGCAATAATAAACCGTAGGAGGATTAATATGATGAGAATAGACCCGGGGGCCATAGATTTCACTAGTGGCTTCTCTCAAGAGCATAAGTATTTTACGGTGGGTGAACAAATTACTGTTGAGCAATTGACATAATTGAGCATAGTTATTAGAGTATCTAGGTATGATCATGTATATAGGCATCACGTCCGAGACAAGTAGACCGATCGCTGCTCAGATCTACTACTATTACTCCACTCATCGACCCCTATCCAAAGATGCATCTAGAGTATTAAGTTAATAAAAATAGAGTAACGCCTTAAGCAAGATGACATGATGTAGAGGGATAAATTCATGCAATATGATAAAAAAGCCATCTTGTTATCCTCGGTGGCAACAATACAATACGTGCCTTGCTGCCCCTCATCACATCGGGAAAGGACACCGCAAGATTGAACCCAAAGCTAAGCACTTCTCCTATTGCAAGAACTACCAATATAGTTGGCCAAACCAAACAGATAATTCGAAGAGACTTGCAAAGATAACCAATCATGCATAAAAGAATTCAGAGAAGATTCAAATATTGCTCATAGATAATCTTGATCATAAACCCACAATTCATCGGTCTCAACAAACACACCGCAAAAAGAAGAATACATCAAATAGATCTCCACGAGAGAGGGGGAGAACACTGTATTGAGATCCAAAAAGAGAGAAGAAGCCATCTAGCTACTAACTATGGACCAAGGTCTCAAGTAAACTACTCACACTTCATCGGAGAGGCTATGATGATGATGTAGAAGCCCTCCATGGTGGATTCCCATTCCGGTGGAGCTGCGGAACAGGCCCCAAGATGGGATCTCGTGGATACAGAAAGTTGCGACGGAGGAATTATGTTTTTGGCTCCGTCTCTGATCTTTTGGGGGTACGTAGGTATATATAGGAGGAAGGAGTACGTCGGTGGAGCTTCGGGGGGCCCACGAGGCGGGCGCCTGGGGCGCCCACCCTCGTGGCCGCCTCCCTCCTTTCTTGACCGAGGGTCCAAGTCTCCTGGATCTTATCTGATGAGAAAATCACGTTCCCGAAGATTTCATTCCGTTTGGACTCCGTTTGATATTCCGTTTCTTCGAAACACTAAAATAGGCAAAAAAAACAGCAAATCTGGGTTGGGCCTCCGGTTAATAGGTTAGTCCCAAAAGTAATATAAAAGTGGAAAATAAATCCCAATATGGTCCAAAACAGTAGATAATATAGCATGGAGCAATCAAAAATTATAGATACGTTGGATACGTATCAATGGCAACGAGGCCCGTCCCGTCTGTCGCCACTTCATCTTGCTCCGACATGCGTCCAGGCCAACGATGCATGCAGCGCCATATAGGCTGGCAGGCTGCTGAGATGGCGTGGTGGTAGGGTCTTCACGAAGATCTGCATGCCACCACGCAGGTGCTCGCGGAGCTGGCCTGGAAGTCGCACGTTGCCACGCAGGTGCCTGCCTAGCTGGTTGGGCTGGCAGCTGTATGGTAACAGCGGTGGAGTCTTGGCAGACGCGGGCCTGGTTGGGGCCTCACAGGTGCCCCCAGCAAGGGTCTTGCCGGGGCCCCAGCAAGGGTCTTGCCGCGCCATCGCAGTTGTCCCCGGTAAGGATCTTGCCGGGGGTCTCGTGGATTTCCTCAGCAAGGATCTTGCCGAGGATCGTCGTCTTCTGGTCCTCATTTGATCTTGAGTGCTTATGATCTTCACAAAGATCTGCATGCCATCACGGAGGTGCCTCCCGAGCCCGGGTTCCAATGTGGTTGTTGGTGGTGTTGGAACCCTTGGGCTCAAGGTTGGCGCGCCCCGCTGGCGTCGGGCAAGTTGCCCCGGCAAGGCTCTTGCTGGGGCTGCGGAAGCCTCCCCAGCAAGGATCTCGCCAGGGGGTCCACCTCACCCTCTTGCTCTTTTTGTGTTTCTTGGTCTTGGCGTTGCTTTGCCCGTCTCGTGCCTTTGGCCGGAGCGCTTTCTGGTGTTCTTGTGCTTCTGCTCCTTCTCCTTGCCCTGCTAAGTGTGGCCGCATGTGCGGCTCTGACTGCCCGTGCACAAGTAGAGGGGTAAAAAAGGAGAGTCCCTACTTTTGTACACCGATAGGAGCCCCCGGGCCTAGGCCACACATAAGCGCAACGCGTTGTTGGGCTGGGCCCAGAACGGTGCACGGGCAGGCGGGGTGGATTTTTACCGCATTAATTCCTTCGCTCGCTGCGCTTCCCCATGACCCACGTTGAATGCGTGTTGTGGAGGGTCGTGTGTGACGTGGGGGGCATGTGTGGGGCGGTCGCTGTGCTCATGCGTCACATCATGGTAAAGAGAAGGCTTGCGCCTTCCCCATAAAAAGAGGAAAACACAGGGGCGCGGCTCATTTACTGAGAGGACTCGGGTCGTGGCCTTCGAGGCGCCTGTGCCCTATGATCACGGGGTGGAAAACGGTTGCCCCACTCGTCCCCTTGATTTCTGCTTGCTCGCCATGTGTCCCCCATGCCTTGAAGATGGTATACGGTAGGTGCGGGTCTTGAATGACGAGGCGGTAAACTGGGCCGTCGCTGATTGGAGCAGTGGGTCGGTCTTGATTCCCTGCGCCCTTGACGGCCAGATTGGTTAAGCGGGGCGGCCGAGCCCCGACCCCGCCCAATTATAAGAAGGGGAGGGGGGATGGAACCCCTCAATATTTCACCATCCGCCTCCTTCCACCTTGGCTTCCTTCTCTCTTCTGCTATGGTGAGAGGGCGCGCCGATGCTTCGACGGTGGCGACGAGGGTCTCCGCTCGACAGCGCACCCCCCTTCCCAAGAGCTCGTGGCGGCGAAGCCGGCCACGAGGGGGAGGGTAGGGGGCGAAGCCGAGGTCGCCATGGCGCTCGGGGAAGAGGAGGACGGGGCGGCGCATCGGCCTCGCCTCCGCCGGCGGTCCCTCCCCCGATGGAGGGCCACGTTGGGGACCAGCCCCGCGAGTTCTTCATCAGGCTGCATCGGCCAGCGCGCCGTCGTCTTCGTCTCCCTACTCCATTTGCTCGGGAGATGGAGCTCGACCTGCCACAGACTCTGAGGTTGCATATGAGGGGCTGCGGGAATGGTGGCACGGGGGTTGACGTCGACTTCCCCGCCCCTCACGTCTTGTATCTTCGTCGCGAATGGAAGACCTTCGCTCGTATCCACAGCCTAACGGCGGGGCTCGTTCTCTATTTCAAACTAATGGAGAACGACCTGCTCTCCGTCAAGGTCTTTGGAGACTTTGGAACTCGCCTAAAGTGTTGTGTGGAGAGCTCCTCCTTCGACGAAGATTCTTCCTCAAGCGGGAGCGACGAGGAGGACAGCGACAGCGACGACGAGGGTAGCAGGCGGGAGGATGACGGGTCCGACTAGGCGTCGGGCACACCGTTCCTGGGCGACGCCGACAGCACCATCATCTGCATTGCCAGCTCCTTGAACTTATTGGGGTCGTCGCCTTGGGCGGCTGGCGTTGGAGGGACGGGGAAGACGAAGAAGGCGGGTGGCGGGCCGTCAAGTCGGAGTACGTGGGCGCTGACGCCTTCATCGCGTATTGCCGGCCCGCTGCCTCATCTTCCGGCTCTTCTCCCGGCACCATCATCATCAGCCCTCCTCTGGACGACCGCCGATATGTTCTCTTGGCGTCTTCTGCTGCTCGTACCTTGCCTAGGCACTCCTTTTGCCCTTCCGCCATCTTGTTTTGTTTCCTGAGGAGAGGGACAAGAAAGGGATTACGGGCATCTTATTTTTTTTTAGCTTGTAAGCCTACGGGCCTTTGTAAGATTTAAATCTTGTAACCCTTTGCTCATGTATGCATTTCGTACGAATTGTACTTGTTGTAAACATATTAATGAAGAGAAGGGTGTTTGCCGGGTTTTGTTTGCGCGTGGGCGAGGGCCACACCAAGGAGCGAGTCTTCGTTATCTAAAGATAAACATTGTACCCCGGCAACAAACCTTGCCATCCTGCCCTTATAGCTCGGCCACACTCACGCCTTTTGGCGGAGGTAGGGGGCTAAGTGGGATTAGGCCCTTCACCCGTCCCCTTCCCATCACACTACAACCAAGTTCTGGCCAAAAGTAAGGCTTTCGGGCACGGGACAGAGGGAGCAAGATGGTATGAGAGCGTGTGAAGTCTCATACGTTCAAGTTTCATACGGTGGCACAGAGTGGGGGAGAAAAACTTATCTGATGTCGCAGCCCTCGGCAACCTTGGCTTGCCGGGTCTGGATTCTCAGATCCGCAGCCCCCCGCAACCTTGGCTTGTTGGGGTCCGGGCGTCGGCCTGTCCTCTTTTCTTCTAAAAATAGCTCAGCAGAAATGCCCATGCATCATGCGAACCCAAAAAGGACGAAAAGGAATAGAGAGATGCATACTCGACCTCTATGCTAAGGGTTAGTCACCACCAAGCACTATCAACCCTAACACAGAGAGAGACTCAACCTAGCATGCATGATAAAACTTAGGGCGCCAGCGCTTCATTTATTTATGCTCAGGGTCTGTGCCTAGCTTTGTACCAAGGATTACATGCCTTGTTGGCAAGGCTTGTACAAAAGGTGGTTTGCCAGGGTGCCCGGCAACCGCGCCTCATGGGTAAAACTTGCGAAGATGTTCGATGTTCCAGGAGTTGCTCACTAGAATACCATCTTCGATTTCTGGACAGACCGCGCCGGGCCTGGTGACTCGAATTACCCGATAAGGGCCTTCCCACTTTGGCGTCAACTTGTTGTAATTCTTTGCCGACTGAACATGCCGAAGAACAAGGTCGCCTTCCTCAAAGCTTCGGGCATGAACCTTGCGGCTATGGTAGCGGCGCAAGGCTTGCTGGTAGCGCGCTGCTCGCACAGCCGCCCGAAGACGATATTCCTCAAGGAGCGTTGCGTCATCTTGCGCAACTTCTCTTGGTCAAGCTCATCATAAGCGGGCACTCGAGGTGATCCGTATGTGAGTTCCGTGGGGAGGACTGCTTCTGCCTCGTAAACGAGGGAGAAGGGTGTCTGGCTAGTGGCTCGATTTGGTGTCGTTCTGATTGACCAAAGAACCGCCGGCAATTCATCAATCCAGCGCCTTCTGCACCTGCGTAGTCTGTCAAAAGTCCTTGTCCGGAGGCCTCGCAACACTTCAGCATTTGCCCTCTCAGCCTGGCCGTTGCTCTGTGGATGTGCAACCGAAGCAAAGCAGACCTTGTTGCCGAGGTCCTGGATGTACTGCATGAAGGCGTGGCTCGTGAACTACGTGTCGTTGTCAGTGATGACCCTATTTGGCACACCAAAACGACAGACTAGCCCCTTGAAGAACTTGACAGCTGATTGTGCTGTCACCTTTCTCTCTGCCTCCACCTCCGGCGACTTTGTGAACTTGTCGATTGCAATGTACAAGTACTCAAAGCCCCTGACAGCACGGGGAAAGGGGCCCAGTATGTTGAGCCCCCAGACCGAGAATGGCCAGGAAAGAGGGATTGTTTGGAGAGCTTGAGCTGGTTGATGAAGCTTCTTTGAATGAAACTGGCACGCTTCACAATTGGTTACTAGCGCCGTTGCATCCTAGAGGGCAGTGGGCCAGAAGAAACCTTGCCGGAACGCCTTGCCGGCAAGGGCCCTCGACCCTATGTGGGAGCCACATATGCCTCCATGTATATGTGCCAACAGCTCCAGTCCTTCCTCCCGGGGGATGCACTTCAATTTCACACTGTTAGGTCCTTTTCCGTACAGAACGTCGTCAACGAACTGATACATAGCAGACCGACGGGCTACTTTCTCCGCTTCTTCCTGCTCCTCAGGGAGTTCCCCTGTTTGGAGGAATCGGACGATATGTTGTGCCCATGCCGGAGCCTGGGGCTCGACGGCAAGGACCAAAGGCATTTCCTCTGCCATGGGAGCGGCTGTCTCTACGGCTAGGGTTTGACACCCCGCCGGAGTCTGTCGCCCCGTGGCAGGCTCGGCGTCCACGGCAACACCCTTGCCGACGGCTCCTGGGAGCTCCGCGGGAAAGTACTTGTTGGGGCTTGATTTCCTACGCTTGTTTTGCTCTGTCGATGGTTCAACGGATGGTTGAGTTAACTGAAGCACAAAAGTACTTGGTTCCATAGGTAGTTTGAATGCAGCGTGCTTCGATAGGTAATCGGCGGTGTTTCTCCACTCGGGGAACATGCTCCGCTTGTATACCGTCAAAAAGCTCCTCCAGCTTCCTCACCTCATTCACGTAGGCCTCCATCAACGGGCTTTGATAATCTTTGTTAACTTGCTTGACGCATTTAGCCGTGAATCACCCCGACGATAAGCTTCTTGATCCCGAGGTCTCGCCGCGATCCTCGAGACCGGCAAGCAACCCTCGTACTCAGCAGTTGTTGTTTGTTGACATCTCCTCGAAAAGTGCATCTGGACCACATACTTGAGGTGCTCTCCGGTGGGTGCAATGAGTAGCACACCGGCACCGGCGCCTTCCAGTGAGAAAGCCCCGTCAAAGTACATAACCCAGTTGCGACTTGTTTCCTTGCCGAGGAGAGTGGTCTCCTAGATCTCTTCATCGGGCATTCAAGTCCATTAGGAAATGAACTCTGCCAAGACTCTACTCTGGATTGTCGAAGTACTTTCAAACTTCAAACAAAAGCTTGACAGTTCCAAAGCCCATTCCACAATCCTCCCGGTTGCCTCTGGGTTATGCAATATCCGTTGCAATGGGAGGCGGGTAACGACGGTGATTTCGTGGCCTTGGAAGTAATTACGCAGCTTCCTCGAGGCCATAAGGAGTCCGAAGAGCAATTTCTGCATGCCGGAGTAACTTGATCTATCCCCCTATAATAGGGAGCTTACAAAGTAAACCGGGTGCTGCATCATCTTGTTCTTCTACACCATACCATTCGGTTGCACAGGCCCTGTCCCACCGGCGTTAGACTCTGCTAGGGGCCTAGCCTTGCCGGCACCAGGCCCTTCCGGGGGGAGCTCTGACTCGTCATTCGCCAGTCCTGCTGTTGCCACTGCCTCTTCGTCGACCTCCCTCTGCGCCACTAGCGCGGCGCTGACCACTTGGTTTGTTGCCGCTAGATACAGCAGCAACGGCTCTTGTGGTCTAGGCGCAACTAGTATCGGTGTAGAGGAGAGGTATTTGTTCAAATCCTGCAGTGTTGCTTCGGCTTCTGGGGTCCACTCCATTGGGCCCGCCTTCTTCAAGATTTTGAAAAAGGGGAGGGCACGCTCGGCAGACTTAGAAATGAACCTGCTCATGGCGGCAACGCAGCCAGTGAGCCGGCGCACATCCTTGATCCGCTTACGTGCCTCAATTTGCTTAATGGCCTTGATCTTATCTGGATTCGCCTCGATCCCATGCTGTGACACAAAGAACCCGAGAAGTTTGCCGGACGGAACACCAAAGATGCACTTCTCCGGGTTCAGCTTGAGGTTGATCTTGCGTAGGTTTGCAAACGTCTCTTCCAAGTCTTGTATGAGTGTCGCCTTGTCCTTGGTTTTTACCACTATGTCATCCATATAAGCTTCCATATTTCTATGCAGCTGGGGCTCAAAACCAATTTGGACTGCTCTTGCAAACATTGAGCCAGCACTCTTCAACCCGAAAGGCATTCATAAGAAACAATATGTACCACATGGGGTGATGAGTGTTGTATTTTCTTCATCTTCTCTCGTCATGAAGATCTGGTGGTATCCTGAGTAGGCGTCGAGGAACGATAACAAGTGCACCCGGCCGTGGAGTCAACAATCTGGTCAATGCGCGGCAACGGGAAAGGGTCCTTTGGACAAGCCTTATTGATATCCGTGTAATCAATACACAGACTCCACTTCCCATTTGCCTTGCGCACCACCACTGGATTGGCCAACCACGTTGGATGGAGTAGTCCCCTCACCAAGTCTCCCGCTTCTAATTTCCTGATCTCCTCCGTGATGAACTCCTGGTGCTCCAAAGCTTGCTTCCTGACCTTTTTCTTGACGGGTCGTGCATGAGGACAGAGAGCAAGATGGTGCTCAATCACCTCCCTGGGAACGCCGGGGACGTCGGATGCTTGCCATGCAAACACATCAACATTCGCCCGCAGGAAGGTGACGAAAGGCTTTCCTATTTGCTGTCAAGGGAGGAGCTTATGGTGAAAGCCCCTCCCGTGCCATCCTCCTTGACGGACACCTTCTTGGTCTCTGGTGGCGCAACTCTGGATTTCTTGCTCTTGCCGGTGGAGCTCTCTGGCACGTCCTAGATGGGAGTACATCACTCCGAAGAGGTGCGCTTGCCGGAGTGGGCGCGAGAGGTCTTGCCGGTCTTCTTCCCCACCCCCGGGGCTTCGACGGCAGGAGCAAGTGCCCTGGCGTCAGCCGCTACAACTACCTCCCGGTAGAGTAGGTCAGCGCAGATCAGCGCATCCTTCTTGTCGGAGGGGAAGGTGATGATGGTCATCAGCCCAGGCATCTTCAGCGTGTTGTAGGGGTAGTGTGACGCCGCCATGAACTTGGCTAGTGCCGGGCGGCCGAGGATCCTGTTGTAGGGCAAGGGGATCTCGGCTACGTCGAAAACAATCCTCTCTGTCCAGTAGTTCAACTCGCCTCCAAACGTCACGGGCAGCATGACCTTACCCTTCGGCTGACTCCTTCCCGGGTTGACCCCTTGAAAAGTACCCGTCTCTTCGAGGTCTCCATCGGGAATTTGTAGCCTTTTGATCACAACAGGCGAGATCAAGTTCAGACCGGCTCTGCCGTCAACTAACATTTTTGTCACCTTGAGGTTGCGTATTGTTAGCAAAACCAACAACGGCAAGCACCCGACCACAGTTGTGCGATCAGGGTGGTCCTTGGCGTCAAAAATGATAGGCGTGCTGGACCACTTCAACGGCTTTTGAGCATCGAGTGATGGTTCCGCTGCTGTGATCTCACGTGCCCACTGCTTGAGCTAGCGATGAGAAGTGTGCAGCGAGGCGCCACCGTCGACGCACATGGCCTCCGTAGCTTTCTGGAACTCTTGCTCGCCGGACTCGTCGTCCTCGTCATGACCTTCGTCTTCCTGCTTCTTGTCGCGGCCCCGAGCGGGCCTCTCTCGCTGGCTATCCTTGCCACGACGACCCCCTTGGCCGCCATGCTTCTTGCCGGACCCTTCAGCACCATCCTGACCCTTCTCCTTGTCCCGCCTCTCATACTCAGCTTTTTGCTTCTCAGCAAGTAGCTCAACCTGTCAGCAGTTCTGGAGGTCGTGGCCCTTGGTGCGGTGGATCTTGCAGTACTGCTTGTCAGAACCCCCTGGCTTGTCGGCAGCCTCCAATGCCTGGCAAGCGGCGCACCCAGAAATTTCCTTGCCGGTGTCGTCTGCCTTGGCCTTCTTGGCAGCGCCGGTGTCCTCGGATCCCTTGACGGCAAGCGCGGTCTTGCCCTTGCGCTTCCTGTTGCGGCGCCGACCCTTCTTCTTTGGGGTAGCTGTGTCTTCGCCTGTGGAGTCGGTTTCCGCACCGGTGTCCTCGCCGGGGTACTTCCTCCCCTCTTCAGCTCGAGCGCACCTATCGGCCAAAACATAAAGTTCGGCCACATCTTTGACCTTGTTCATCGCCAACTCTTCACGCATCTTGCGGTAGCGCACATTCTGGTGGAATGTGATGTCTACAACGCAACCTTCTTCTTGTAGACGTTGTTGGGCCTCCAAGTGCAGAGGTTTGTAGGACAATAGCAAATTTCCCTCAAGTGGATGACCTAAGGTTTATCAATCCGTGGGAGGCGTAGGTTGAAGATGGTCTCTCTCAAACAACCCTGCAACCAAATAACAAAGAGTCTCTTGTGTCCCCAACACACCCAATACAATGGTAAATTGTATAGGTGCACTAGTTCGGCGAAGAGATGGTGATACAAGTGCAATATGGATGGTAGATAAAGGTTTTTGTAATCTGAAAATATGAAAACTGCAAGGTAACAAGCGATAAAAGTGAGCACAAACGGTATTGCAATGCGTTGAAACAAGGCCTAGGGTTCATACTTGCACTAGTGCAAGTTCTCTCAACAATAATAACATAATTGGATCATATAACTATCCCTCAACATGCAACAAAGAGTCACTCCAAAGTCACTAATAGCGGAGAACAAACGAAGAGATTATTGTAGGGTACGAAACCACCTCAAAGTTATCCTTTCTGATCAATCTATTCAAGAGTCCGTAGTAAAATAACATGAAGCTATTATTTCCGTTCAATCTATCATAGAGTTCGTACTAGAATAACACCTTAAGACACAAATCAACCAAAACCCTAATGTCACCTAGATACTCCAATGTCACCTCAAGTATCTGTGGGTATGATTATACGATGTGCATCACACAATCTCAGATTCATCTATTCAACCAACACAAAGAACTTCAAAGAGTGCCCCAAAGTTTCTACCGGAGAGTCAAGACGAAAATGTGTGCCAACCCCTATGCATAATTTCACAATGTTACGGAACCCACAAGTTGATCACCAAAACATACATCAAGTAGATCACATGAATATCCCATTGTCACCACAGATAAGCACATGCAAGACATACATCAAGTGTTCTCAAATCCTTAAAGACTCAATCCGATAAGATAACTTCAAAGGAAAAACTCAATCCATTACAAGAGAGTAGAGGGGGAGAAACATCATAAGATCCAACTATAATAGCAAAGCTCGCGATACATCAAGATCGTACCACCTCAAGAACACGAGAGAGAGAGAGAGAGAGAGAGAGAGATCAAACATATAGCTACTGGTACATACCCTCAGCCTCGAGGGTGAACTACTCCCTCCTCGTCCTGGAGAGCGCCGAGATGATGAAGATGGCCACCAGTGAGGGATCCCCCCTCCGGCAGGGTGCCGAAAAAGGGTCCCGATTGGTTTTTGGTGGCTACAAAGGCTTGCGGCGGTGGAACTCCCGATCTATTCTGTTCTCCAATGGTTTAGGGTATATGGGAATATATAGGCGAAAGAAGTCGGTAAGGGGAGCCACGAGGGGCCCACGAGGGTGGAGGGTGCGCCTCCCTGCCTCGTGCTCTCCTCGTTGATCTCCTGACGTGCACTCCAAGTCTCCCGTATTGCTTTCTTAACAAAAATAACTTTTCCGAAGGTTTCATTCCGTTTGGACTCCATTTGATATTCCTTTTCTGCGAAACACTGAAACAAGGAAAAAACAGAAACTGGCACTGGGCTCTGGGTCAATAGGTTAGTCTCAAAAGTAATATAAAAGTGCATAGTAATGCCCATTAAACATCCAAGATGGATAATATAATAGCATGAATACTTCATAAATTATAGATACGTTGGAGACGTATCAGAATGCGCTGATCACGACGGCGGGATGGACATCTGGGATGTTGTACTGCACCCGGCTGAATCTCTGTATGTACTTGCGCAGGGCTTCACCTTCTTTTTGGGGGATGATATTCAAATCGCTTGCCTGGCCATGAGCTTGGTGGCCCCCGTAAAGGCGCCAACAAACTCATGGCACAAATCCGACCAAGAAGAAAATGGAATCCACTGGCAAGTGCATCAACCATGACATGACATTGGGTTTAAGTGCCAACAGGAAGTAATTGGCAAAACCTTGTCGTCGCGAGCCCCAGCAGCTTGCATGGTGATGGTGTAGATGCTGAGGAACTCCGACAGATGGGTCTTGCCATTGTACTTCTCGCCGACGTCGGGCTTGAACGTGCGGTAGGAGGGCCACTGGAATTGCCGCAGCTCACGGGTAAAGGCTGGACAACCCACCTCGTAAGGTAGGCCGCCAGGGCCTCCTGGTGCTGGGTGGTCCATAGTGGGCCCCGCCCGCCTATCTGACTGGTGGCGTGCATCGCGCCGGCGCTCGATGGTGGTTCGAGCGTCTTCATGGGCTCGCTCCCGAAGAACTTGGCGCTGATCGCGGTGGGTCCATTGGTCGGACGACGCGTGGCCGCAGCACCCCCGGTCCTTCCACCGCTGGCATGCGGTGGTTCGACGGAGCGCCGACCTGAGGGCCCCACTGGTCGTGGCTCATCTTTGTTGGCGACGCCGACGAGGCTCCGGATGGTGGCTCTCCACTCGTCGAGTTTTTCCGCAGCGGGAGGAAAGTCGAGGAGCAACTGCGCGCGCGCCAAAGCTTATGCTGGCGTGGGCGGTGGTGAAAGCTGCGTGGACCTTGACACGCTCCGACTTCTAACCATGTTAGAAGGATCTCTATCACGGCCTGGCGGATGTGCGCCATTCTCGCCAGCGTCTCGGCGGGCATGCTGGCCTTCTGTGTCTCGCGAATGAAATGCAGGACTCTTCCAACGGCGGCGCCCAGGGTCACCAGCATGGTGACGCTGCTCGTCGCGCACAACCTGGGAGGAGCGCGTCGTGGGTGCCGGCGTAGGCGTCTTGGGAGCTGCCACGCCGCCCATGGGTGGCACGACACTGCCCCTGGAGGGCCCTATGCTGCCTGCGGGGGGGGGGGGGGGGGGTCACCGCTGTGTTTGGATTGGGAGGCGTGCGGCCCGTCGTCCCACGCACGAATGCCGCCGCTCGCATGGCCTTGACTGCAAGAGCGATGTGGGTGTTCGTGGGTCGCGCCTCGGCTCCTGTCCGTGACTGCCCCACCACTCGCCCGCACTGGTACGGGCCGTTCGGCTCCCGATGAACCGATAGCCGTGATCGTCTTCTTCTTGGGAGCCATGGCGATGAAGAACTGCTAAACTAACTGCTAGACCAGATTTTCACAACTGCGCCCCCTACCTGGCGCGCCAAAGATGTCGGCGGGAACAACACCTATGGGATCACTGGGATCCCTTCTACGGTTAGCGGGCATGGGGTTGTGCAAAGAGCGGGTCTGGCGGTCAGCACAAGGATCGTTTACCCAGGTTCAGGCCGCAAAGATGCGTAATACCCTAGTCCTGCTTTTGGTGTATGTATTTGAGTGTTCTTGAGTTCTTGAGCTAGCTACAGTGCGTGTGTAGCCCAAAAGATCCGAATCCTTCTCCTGGACGCCTCGACATCCTTTTATAGACAAAAGGGGTCGCCACGGTGGCACACAGGAGGTGGAAAGGTGTACAGTGTGCAAGCTTATCGCATGTCATTACGGGACAAGACGCATTAAATGCGCCCCCTTAGCTGTCCCATTGCTTTATTAGGGATGGCAACGAGGCCCGGCCCGTCCGTCGTGGCTCCGTCTTGCTCCGACACACGTCCAGCCCAACGATGCATGCAGCGCCATGTAGGTTGGCAGGCTGCTGAGATGGCGTGGTGGTAGGGTCTTCACAATGATCTACATGCCACCACACAGGTGCTTGCTGAGCTGGCCTGGAAGCCGCACGTTGCCACGCAGGTGCCTGCCCAACTGGTTGGGCTGGCAGCTATATGGGAACGGCGGTGGAGTCTTGCCAGACGCGGGCCTGGTTGGGGCCTCGCAGGTGCCCCCGGCAAGGGTCTTGCCGCGGCATCGCAGTAGTCCCCGTCAAGGATCTTGCCAGGGGTCTCGTGGATTTCCTCGGCAAGGATCTTGCCGAGGATCATCGTCTTCTGGTCCTCATCTAATCTTGAGTGCTTATGATCTTCACAAAGATCTGCATGCCATCACGGAGGTGCCTCCCGAGCCCTGGTTCCAATGTGGTTGTTAGTGGTGTTGGAACCCTTGGGCTCAAGGTTGGCGCGCCCCGCTGGCGTCGGGCAAGTTGCCCCAGCAAGGCTCTTGCCGGGGCTGCAGAGGCCGCCCCGGCAAGGATCTCGCCCGGGGGGTTGATACGTCTCGAACGTATCTATAATTTTTTATTGCTCCATGCTATATTATCTACTGTTTTGGACAATATTGGGCTTAATTTTCCACTTTTATATTACTTTTGGGACTAACCTATTAACCGGAGGCCCAGCCTGTAATTGCTGTTTTTTGGCCTATTTCGTAGTTTTGAAGAAACGGAATATCAAACGGAGTCCAAACGGAATGAAACCTTCGGGAACGTGATTTTCTCACCGAACGTGATCCAGGAGACTTGGACCCTAAGTCAAGGAAGCTTCAAGGAGGGCACGAGGCAGGGGGGCGCGCCTACCCCCCCCAGAGCGCGCCCTCCACCCTCGTGGGCCCCACGTTGCTCCACCGACGTACTTCTTCCTCCTATATATACCTACGTACCCCCAAACGATCAGATACGAAGACAAAAACCTAATTCCACCGCCGCAACCTTCTGTACCCACGAGATCCCATCTTGGGGCCTGTTCCGGAGCTCCGCCGGAGAGGACATCCACCATGGAGGGCTTCTACATCATCAAATAGCCCCTCCGATGAAGTGTGAGTAGTTTACCTCAGACCTTCGGGTCCATAGTTAGTAGCTAGATGGCTTCTTCTCTCTTTTTGGATCTCAATACAATGTTCTCCCCCTCTCTCGTGGAGATCTATTCGATGTAATCTTCTTTTTGCGTTGTGTTTGTGGAGACCGATGAATTGCGGGTTTATGATCAAGATTATCTATGAACAATATTTGAATCTTCTCTAAATTCCTTTATGTATGATTGGTTATCTTTGCAAGTCTCTTCGAATTATCAGTTTGGTTTGGCCTACTAGAATGGTTTTTCTTGCAATGGGAGAAGTGCTTAGCTTTGGGTTCAATCTTGCGGTGTCCTTTCCCAGTGACAGTAGGGGCAGCAAGGCATGTATTGTATTTTTGCCATCGAGGATAACAAGATTGGGTTTTTATCATATTGCATAAATTTATCCCTCTACATCATGTCATCTTGCTTAAGGTGTTACTCTGTTTTCTTGAACTTAATACTCTAGATGCATGCTGGATAGCAGTCGATGAGTGGAGTAATAATAGTAGATGCGGTGAGTCGGTCTACTTGTCTCTGGACGTGATGCCTATATACATGATCATACCTAGATATTCTCATAACTATGCTTAATTCTGCCAATTGTTCAACAAGAATTGCTCACCCACCGTAAAATACTTATGCTCTTGAGAGAAGCCACTAGTGAAACCTATGGCCCCCGGGTCTATCTTCATCATATTAATCTTCCATCACTTTATTATTGCCTTTGTTTTTTTACTTTGCTTTTATTTTTATCTTGCATCTTTATCACAAAAATACCAAAAAAAATATCTATCATCTCTATTAGATCTCACTCTCATAAGTGACCGTGAAGGGATTGACAACCCCTAATCGCGTTGGTTGCAAGGAGTTATTTGCTTTGTGTAGGTACAAGGGACTCGCGCGTAGCCTCCTACTGGATTGATACCTTGGTTCTCAAAATCTGAGGGAAATACTTACGCTACTGTGCTGCATCACCTTTCCTCTTCAAGGAAATCCAACGCATTGCTCAGGAGGTAGCAAGAAGAATTTCTGGCGCCGTTGCCGGGGAGTCTACGCAAAGGTCAATATACCAAATACCCATCAAAATCCCTTATCTCCCGCATTACATTATTTGCCATTTGCATCTCGTTTTCCTCTCCCCCACTTCACCCTTGCCGTTTCATTCGCCCTCTCTTTTCCATTGCCTTTTTCTCGCTTGCCTATCGTTATGTCTGAATTTGGGGAAATTATTGCCGATATGGACAATAACAATATCATAGAAAATTATGATGCTCCTGCTGAAGAACCCCTTACCTTGCATACAAAAAGATTTCGAATTGGTAGTGGTAATATTATTGGAAAAGGAGTTATTCAAGATTTCTTTACTTGTGCCGGTGCTTTGCCTTCTATGGGCGGTTCTATTCTTCATAGAACTAGTAGTCTTGCGGACACTATTGACATGCTTATCGTTGAACTTGAAAGGCAATTTATGCATATGCATCCTTGCATACAAATAATTTTCTTGGAATTCTCTAATATTGAGCATTCTTCTGTTAAGCGTGCCGCCACTATCTTTTTGGCTCATGAGTTTAGATTTATAATAAAAGAGGCAAAGAAATCTTTGCGCATTATAGGGTAGATGCTAGTCATCCTCCCATTGAAGCTATCCTTTTTAATCAAGAAGACATGATGCGTTTACAATCTTTAGATCATATTGCTTATAATGAAAATCTTAGAAAAAAGGTTCCTGCCGATGTTCTAGTTGATAAGATTTCCGAGCTTAATGATGATTTTGCTATTCAGAATAATGGACTAGGTTTTCCTCTTGAACAAAGGCTTGTGACTTTGTGCCAAAAGAATGCTCTTAATGATGAATTGGTTGTGCAATACAAAGGGCCTAGGGAGGAACCCATACCTCCCGAGATTGATCTTGGAGACTTTAGTCCCATAAAATTTAGCCCTTTTGATTATTTTTGCTTGCCTGAAAGAAAACTTGCTGCTGAACATAGAGAATATGAGAGAAGTTTTCATGATTTGCCATACCACTATTATGGCAATACCTAGATCTATCCTTGCTTTTATGCCTAGCTAGGGGCGTTAAACGATAGCGCTTGTTGGGAGGCAACCCAATTTTATTTTTAGTTTTCTTGCTTTTGCTTCGGTTTAGGAATAAATCGTAGATCTAGCCTCTGGTTAGATGTGTTTTTATGTTTATTTAGTGTTTGTGCCAAGTTAAACCTATAGGATCTTCTTGGATGATAGTTATTTGATCTTGCTGTAATTTTCAGAAACTTTTGGTTCACGAAAACAATTGTTAAAAATCACCAGAACGTGATAAAATACTGATTCCAATTGCTGATGATCAATAAACAAATTTCCTAGGTCTTCCTATTTTGGCTGAATGTTTGGAGTTCCAGAAGTTTGCATTAGTTACATATTACTACAGACCGTTCTGTTTTTGACAGATTCTGTTTTTCGTGTGTTGTTTGCTTATTTTGATGAATCTATGGCTAGTAAAATAGTTTATAAACCATAGAGAAGTTGTAATAAAGTAGGTTTAACACCAATATAAATAAAGAATGAGTTCATTACAGTACCTTGAAGTGGTCTTTTGTTTTCTTTCGCTAACGGAGCTCACGAGATTTCTGTTGAGTTTTCTGTTGTGAAGTTTTCAAGTTTTGGGTGAAATCTTTTGATGGATTATGGAACAAGGAGTGGCAAGAGCCAAATCTTGGGGATGCCCATGGCACCCCAAGATAATCTAAGGACACCAAAAGTCAAAGCTTGGGGATGCCGGAAGGCATCCCTCTTTCGTCTACTTCCATCGGTAACTTTACTTGGAGCTATATTTTTATTCACCACATGATATGTGTTTTGCTTGGAGCGTCTTGTATGATTTGAGTCTTTGATTTTTAGTTTACCACAATCATCCTTGCTGTACACACCTTTTGAGATAGCCATACATGATTTGAAAATTATTATAATACTCTTTGTGCTTCACTTATATCTTTTGAGTTATATAGTTTTGCTCTAGTACTTCAGTTATATCTTTTAGAGCACGGTGGTGGAATTGTTTTAAAGAAACTATTGATCTCTCATGATTCACTTAGATTATTTTGAGAGTCTTAAATAGCATGGTAATTTGCTTAAATAATCCTAATATGCTAGGTATACAAAAATAGTAAAAACTTTCTTATGAGTGTGTTGAATGCTAAGACAAGTTTGATGCTTGATGATTGTTTTCAGATATGGAGGTAACAATATTAAAGTCGTGCTAGTTGAGTAGTTGGGAATGTGTTGAAGTTTGCAAGTCTCGTAGCATGCACGTATGGTAAACATTATGTAACAAATTTGAAACATGAGGTGTTCTTTGATTTTCCTCCTTATGAGTGGCGGTCGGGGACGAGCGATGGTCTTTTCCTACCAATCTATCCCCCTAGGAGCATGCGCGTAGTGATTTGGTTTTTGATGGATTGTAGATTTTTGCAATAAGTATGTGAGTTCTTTATGACTAATTTTGAGTCCATGGATTATACGCACTCTCACCCTTCCATCATTGCTAGCCTCTACGGTACCGTGCATTTCCCTTTCTCACATTGAGAGTTGGTGCAAACTTCGTCGGCGCATCCAAACTCCGTGATATGATACGCTCTTTCACACATAAACCTCCTTATATCTTCCTCAAAATATCCACCATACCTACCTATTATGGCATTTCCATAGCCATTCCGAGATATATTGCCATGCAACTTTCCACCATTCCATTTATCATGACACATTCATTATTGTCATATTGCTAGCATGATCATGTAGTTGACATTGTATTTGTAGCAAAGCCACCATTCATAATTCTTTCATACATGTAACTCTTGGTTCGTTGCATATCCCAGTACATCACCGACGGCATTCATATAAAGTCATACTTTGTTCTAGTATCGAGTTGTAATCATTGAGTTGTAAATAAATAGAAGTGTGATAATCATCATTTAATAGAGCATTGTCCCAAAAAAACAAAGGCCAAAAAAAAGATGGCCCAAAAAAGAAATAAAAAGGGGCAATGTTACTATCCTTTTTTCCACACTTGTGCTTCAAAGTAGCACCATGTTCTTCATATAGAGAGTCTCTTGAGTTATCATCTTCATATACTAGTGGGAATTTTTCATTATAGAACTCGGCTTGTATATTCCAACAATGGGCCTCCTCAAGTGCCCTAGGTCTTCGTGAGCAAGCAAGTTGGATGCACACGCACTTAGTTTCTTTTGTTGAGCTTTCATGCATTTATAGCTCTAGTGCATCCGTTGCATGGCAATCCCTACTCCTTGCATTAACATCAATCGATGGGCATCTCCATAGCTCATTGATTAGCCTTGTTGATGTGAGGCTTTCTCCTTTGTCTTCTCCACATAACCCCCATCATCATATTCTATTCCACCCATAGTGCTATGTCCATGGCTCGCTCATATATTATGCGTGAAAGTTTATAGGTTTGAGATTACTAAAGTATGAAACAATTGCTTGGCTTGTCATCGGGTTGTGCATGATGAGAGCATTCTTGTGTGACGAAAATGGAGCATGACTAAACTATATGATTTTGTAGGGATGAACTTTCTTTGGCCATGTTATTTTGAGAAGACATAATTGCTTACTTAGTATGCTTGAAGTATTATTATTTTTATGTCAATATGAACTTTTGTCTTGAATCTTTCGGATCTGAATATTCATACCACAATTTTGAGAAGAATTACATTGAAATTATGCCAAGTAGCACTCCGCATCAAAAATTTTGTTTTTATCATTTACCTACTCGAGGACGAGCAGGAATTAAGCTTGGGGATGCCTACTACGTCTTCAACGTATCTATAATTTTTGATTTCTCCATGCTATATTATCTACTGTTTTGGACAATATTGGGCTTTATTTTCCACTTTTATATTACTTTTGGGACTAACCTATTAACCGGAGGCCCAGCCCAGAATTACTGTTTTTGCCTATTTCAGAGTTTCGAAGAAACGGAATATCAAACGGAGTCCAAACGGAATGAAACCTTCGGGAACGTGATTTTCTCACCGAACGTGATCCAGGAGACTTGGACCCTAAGGCAAGCAAGCTTCAAGGAGGGCACGAGGTAGGGGGCGCGCTACCCCCTGTATGCGCCCTCCATCCTCGTGGTGCCCCATGTTGCTCCAACCGACGCATTTCTTCCTCCTATATATACCTACGCACTTCAAACGATCAGACACGGAGCCAAAACCTAATTCCACCGCCCAACCTTCTGCATCTCCACGAGATACCATCTTGGGGCCTGTTCCGGAGCTCCGCCGGAGAGGGCATCCACCACGGAGGGCTTTTACATCATGACATAGCCCCTCCGATGAAGTGTGAGTAGTTTACCTCAAACCTTCGGGTCCATAGTTAGTTGCTAGATGGCTTCTTCTCTCTTTTTGGATCTCAATTAAATGTTCTCCCCCTCTCTTGTGGAGATCTATTCGATGTAATCTTCTTTTTGCGGTGTGTTTGTTGAGACCGATGAATTGTGGGTTTATGATCAAGATTATCTATGAACAATATTTGAATCTTCTCTGAATTCTTTTATGTATGATTGGTTATATTTGCAAGTCTCTTCGAATTATCAGTTTGGTTTGGCCTACTAGATTGTTTTTTCTTGCAATGGGAGAAGTGTTTAGCTTTGGGTTCAATCTTGCGGTGTCCTTTCCTAGTGATGAGGGGCAGCAAGGCACGATTTTATTGTTTCCATCGAGGATAACAAGATGGGGTTTTTATCATATTGCATGAATTTATCCCTCTACATAATGTCATCTTGCTTAAGGCGTTACTCGCTTTTCTTGAACTTAATACTCTAGATGCATGCTAGATAGCGGCCATTTAGTGGAGTAATAGTAGTAGATGCAGGCAGGAGTCGGTCTACTTGTCTCGGACGTGATGCCTATATACATGATAATACCTAGATATTCTCATAACTATGCTCAATTCTCGCCAATTGCTCAACGGTAATTGCTCACCCAATCGTAAAATACTTATGCTCTTGAGAGAATCCACTAGTGAAACCTATGGCCCCTGGGTCTATCTTCATCATATTAATCTTCCATCACTTTATTATTGCCTTTGTTTTTACTTTGCTTTTATTTTTATCTTGCATATTTATCACAAAAATACCAAAAATATTATCTATCATCTCTATCAGATCTCACTCTCGTAAGTGAACGTGAAGGGATTGACAACCCCTAATCGCGTTGGTTGCGAGGAGTTATTTGCTTTGTGTAGGTACGAGGAACTCGCGCGTAGCCTCCTACTAGATTGATACCTTGTTTCTCAAAAACTGAGGGAAATACTTACGCTACTGTGCTGCATCACCTTTCCTCTTCAAGGAAATCCAACGCAATGCTCAAGAGGTAGCAGGGGTCCACCTCGCCCTCTTTCTCTTTTGTGTTTCTTAGTCTTGGCATTGCTTTGCCCGTCTCGTGCCTTTGGTCGGAGCGCCTTCTGGTGTTCTTGTGCTTCTGCTCCTTCTCCTTGCCCTGCTAAGTGTGGCCGCAGGCACGACTCTGACTGCCCGTGCACAAGTAGAGGGGTAAAAAAGCAGAGCCCCTAATTTTGTACACCGACAATATGCAAGAGGCAAAGAAAGCTGTGAAGGAAAAAGGTATTAAAGCTGAGGATGTTAAAAATCTACCTCCTATTGAAGAAATACATGGGCTTAATACACCACCGCTGCCTAAGGTGGTAGAGGTAAATTTTCTTATGAAATTCAGTGAAAATGATAATCCTCACAATATGCATCCTAGTCAATGCCTTTATGAGTTTGAAAACTACATTAGAAAACAAGATCACTTCAATGCAAATGTTATGAAACAATTGAAATATAATTCGGATATGATTGCTCGCTTGAGTGACTTGTTATTTAGAATCTCAAATGATGTTAGAGGTGTTGGAAAACATGCTTCTATGGTTCAGACCCAGCTAGAACAAGTTGCTAAATCACAAACGCTGTGTTTGGATGTCTGTAATGGACCTTCTGAAATGGATTTGGTATTTGCTAGCTACCAATTCAGGTGTTTGGATGCACACCAAACGTCCGGACCAAACGAGCCCAACATGGTTTAAATCGCGCTAACGCAGGCCACCCGTGATACAGAGCTCCGCGGCTCCGATTTGGGTCGAATTGGAAGTCCCACAAAAGAAAACGATTGGAGACAGACGGCCCGAGATCTGCGTCCTTCCCCTTGAGACCAGCCCAGAAGCGGCGCACCGCCGCCACGCCAGTATCCCATCCCGACTCCCCGACCCTCCTTCTCCTTCTCTCTCCGGCGGCGGCTCCCTTCAAGCCCCTCTGCCGCTGCCCCTTTTCCCTACTCCTGCAACGTCCCTCCTCTCCATCGGATCCATCCATCCTCCTGCAGCCGCTCCGGATCCATTCTCTGGCCGGCGCATCTTCGGTCGTATCCGCACGGCCGCCCCTTTTCCCTACTCCTGCAAGCTTTGATATTTGCGTGTCAATTTCATTGAAGCACGAGACTAGAACCCGAGCATCACCAGGCAGGACCCTAAAAGTCTGAATCCAATGTGTTATTTATTGCAGCTGAGCCGTTCGAGGATTTCCTGATTTTGAGTGTACAAGTCCGGATGAATTGGGAGAACTGTCATTTCGTTATAGCGTGTAGCTTGGAGGATGCCCCACATGTTACAATTTGTACTTCGTAGACATAAGATAACAATTGTTGTTGTTATGTGAATATTATATGATGTTGTCATGAATTTCTAGAATATTTGTTAATTTTTATTGCTATATAATCATTCAACTATAGTCACACGTTGTACAAGTTTTTATTTGATGCATATAGAACAAAGCACTATCCAATTCTGTACTTTGCCATCCAAACATGATTTGGTATTGAAACTTCAATGAGATTCTCTCAGCCAGTTCATCAGTCATCCAAACAAGCGAATTTGTATTCATGTCCATTACAGTTTCCTCAATGAAATGGAATTGAAACCAATTCAATACGGAGGCCTCCAATACAAACATCCAAATGCAGTGAAAGAGAATTACTTGATGAAATGAATAATAATATGTATGCCTTTGTTGTTAGAGTTGCAACTAGAGGAGGTAAAATGACTTAGGAACCACTTTATCCTGAGGGACATCCAAAAAGAATTGAACAAGACTCACAAAGAAACAACACCACTGCACCTAGTCCTTCTAGAAAGAAAAAGAAAAAGAAAAATGATAGGACTTTGCATGCTTCTAGTGAACCTGAAATAGAGAAACCTCCTGATAATGAAAATGAAACTTCTATCTCTGATGCTGAAACTCAATCTGGTAATGAACATCCACCTAGTGTTAATGAAAAAGATAATGCTGGCATTCATGAAGATGCTCAACCAAATGAAAAAGAACCAGATACTGATGTTGAGATAGAACCACCTGTTGATCTTGATAACCCACAACCTAAAAATAAAAGGTATGATAAAAGTGACTTTGTGGCAGGGAACACGGTAAAGAAAGAGAACCGTGGGTCCAAAAACCTATGCCTTTTCCACCCAAGTCAACTAAAAAGAATGATGATGAAGAATTTGAACGCTTTGCTGAAATGCTGAGGCCAGTCTTTTTTATGCATCTTTCGACCGATACCTTGAAAATGCCTCCTTATGCAAAGTATATGAAAGACATCATCACTAATAAGAGAAAAATACCGGAAGCTGAAATCTCCACTATGCTTGCTAATTATACCTTTAAATATGGAGTGCCTAAAAAACTTGGAGATCCGGGTATACCAACTATACCTTGCTCTATCAAAAAGAATTATGTGAAAACTGCTTTGTGTGATTTAGGAGCTGGTGTTAGTGTTATGCCTTTCTCCTTATAAAAAAAGACTTGACTTGAATAAACTCACACCTACTGAAATATCTTTGCAAATGGCTGACAAGTCAACTGCAATACCTATTGGTGTCTGTGAGGATGTGCCCGTTGTTGTTGCTAATGTTACTATTTTGACTGACTTTTTTATACTTGAGATGCCCGAGGACGACAACATGTCAATTATCCTTGGTAGACCCTTCTTGAATACTGCAGGGGCTGTTATTGATTTCAATAAAAGCAAGGTCACGTTTCATATTAATGGTAATGAGCATATGGTGCACTTTCCGAAGAAAAAATTCCAAGTGAATGGTATTAATGTTATTGAAAAATCTCCAACAATCACTATTGGAAGTTTTCAAATACCTCTACCTACTATCAAAAAAGAAATATGAAATACTTATTTTTGGGGAGATGCAAATCCCCATTGAGGTAACTTAGTGATTTGCTGAAGTTCTTCGGTTTCATGCTAACCGAAAGGGGTTGTTAATAAGACTTGATCAACCTTATTAATGAATCATTTTTGAGCGGTATGAAGTTGATAAATTTAGTAAGCACTAATTTTTGTCCCTACTTTTTGTTTTCTGTTTTTATTAGTTAAATAAAATAAAATGCCATGTTTTGTCCGTTTTCTGAATTTCTCGTGCAACAAAAAATGACCCAAAAATAAAAGTGCTCATAATGCCCTGAAAATTTTATATGATTTTTTTATGAATATTTAAGAATTTTTGGTGCAAATAATACCAGAGGGAGGTGCACCAGGTGGGAACAACCCACCTGGGTGCGCCAGGACCCCAGGCGCGCCCTAGTGGGTTGTGGTCCCCACGTGGGCCCTCTCACTTACCTCTTCATCCCACATCACCACTCATACCCAGAAAAATATCACTCTTGCTCTCTCTCCCGTGTTCTTGAGCTCAAACCCGCAGATTTCGATCTCTTTGCTCGAAGCTCCGTTTCCGAAACTGTTTCGGGGGATTGTTGCTTGGTATGTGACTCCACCATTTGTCCAATTAGTTTTTGTTTTAGTGGTTTATACTTTGAATAATTAGCTACTCTTGGTGCTACTGTAGATGTGCTTGCATGTTGAATCCTTAGTGTTCTAAGTAGTTTGAATGCTTGCTATGGCCTCTATGTATCCCTATAAGTAGTTGCTATCAATTTTGTGAAGTTTTGTTGAGAAAATTTTGTGAACTAAAAATTCAGATTTTGTTCATAAGAAAAATTGTACGCGGACATGAATATCTTTAGGAAGTTTGCCTCAAAGAAGAACTCCAAGGGTGTTATTGGGGAGTCTTCTGACAGTGATCTCCACCCTCGGAGGTTGGCGGACGTACGGCCGTGCAAATGGCCGCACACCCCGTTCCTGCAAGAGGCTGGAATTCATGAGGAGTTCATGCAATTTATTGCTAATGCCAGCCTCACCGACTTCATCGTAGATGAGTATGACCAACACCAAATCCTCACAAACATCTTTGTTCAAAGTTTTACTTTTCTACCTGGAAATAATCCTCCTGAAGTGAGCTTTGACTTATATGCTGAAAACCATCAGATACCACTTACTGAATTTTGTAACATATGCATGATCCCGTCTGATGGGAGCTTGGTTGGGCCTAGGCCGGTTGAGTTTGAGTCCTTCTGTCGCACTTTGATAGTGGGTGATGAGAGAGGAGTGTCAGGCATCACTGCCGGTGGCTTACATTTTCCTGTCGTTCATTACTTTGCACTCTTCATTACCAAATGCTTGCTTGCTAGGGAGAAGGTGGGTGCACTTAGTTCACCAGACCTTGTTGTTTTACATCGTGCATTAGAGGGCGACAACACTTATAGCTTGGGAGCTATTATTGTCGGTGTACTAAAGTAGGGGTACCATAGTATCCCGAACTTGTGCACGGGCAGTTGCAGCCCTCCGCGGCAAGGCTTACCGGGTGACCGCCAAGATCCTCCGTGGTTCCTTTGGAGCCATTCAAGAACAAAGTATTCAAGCCAAGGAGACAAGGCCCGCAAGAGGAGCTTGCCGGAAGGCCACCCAAGGCACCTACAAGACAAGGCCCGCAAGAGGAGCTTTCCGGAAGGCCCGGCGGCGACAAGCTTCCGGGCGCGACAAGACAACAACAAGGGCAAAGGCGCTTGCCGCGCAGACCACCTCTGTACCACGCTTCCAAAGACATCCACTAACGTGTCGCCACGACCTTTCTGTGCGCTGCGTGGCGAGAGGTCAGGCAGCCGGGCCACCGTGAGGTGGCAAGCGGCATCGGCAAGTTTGCCATCGTGGCGAACGGTGGCGCCCGACGGTCCTGTTTGCACCGTTAGGGCGACTAGACGGGCATTTAATGCCTTTGTCCCCGCCGTCGTGGTTAGGTATGGTACACCGCATAATCGCATAAATAGGCGTACCAACCACTACTTTTCCATTTGTACCCTTGTCTACGTTGCCACCTGTCGGGGACGCCTTGAGCATATAAAAGGAGGCCCATGCGCAACGTAGAGTCGGTCAGCTCTCTCCACACTCAGTCTCGTTAGCAGCTCGTGTGTACTATAGCACTCAGCGCTCCTGAGCAAGAATGCAATACACCTAGACATGCAGCAGTAGGAGTGTTATCTCTCCGGAGAGCTCCGAAGCTGGGTAAACCTCTCGTGTGCTTCGCCTCGATCTCGCTCTTCGTGCGACCTCCGCTCCCCGCCGAACCGAAGGGGCTTGGTCCGCCGCCCCATAGGTGTTCGTGGGGCTGATCAGCCTGCCTCGACATCTTTGGCGCGCCCGGGTAGAAGCGTCGAGTTTGTGTGAACCTGATCCGGCGTCCGCGAGCTAGATCTTCATCATCTTCATCAACATGCCACCGAAGAAGAAGGCTTGGCGGCGAAGCCCCGTCCGCGTCAAACCCACCGCCACCGGAGCAAACAGGTGGTGGGGTAGACGCCGGCGGAAGAATGGACGGCGACGGGGGAGCTCACGGTGCTGCCAAGTCCAAGGACAAGGCTGCGCAGACCTCGGCGTCCGTACATGCACCGCGCACGCCTCTCAGAGGCGCGACCGACAGCGTCATGGCATTCACAATGCCATACGCTCGTTGGACCAAGATCGAGCTGGTGGATCTCGGGATGCTCAAGACCGTCATGCACGCCAACATGCTGGCACGAGCGAGGCACGGTCGCCCGGACGAGATACTGCTCCTTCTAACATAGTTAGAAGTCCGAGCATATCCCGCTCCTCGCGCCGTTCGCCACTGCCACCCACCACTCCAGCAGAAGCTTTGGCGAGAACTCAACTGCTTTTGGATTACCCTCCAACAGCCGACAAGGTCGATGAGTGGAGGGCCACCATTCGTAGTCTCATCGGCTTCGCTTAACGGCGGCGTTCGCGGCAACCGAGTGCATCGCCGCCGCGCAGGACTGCTAAGCACGAGCCGGTGGCGGCAGAGACCGGTGGGGTGCAACCACCATGCACTCTCCGCCCGAAGGCCAAGATCGCCGACTCGCGGATCCACCTCGATAGCGACTCCACCGCGTCATCGGATCCACGAGCTCATCGCGATCAGCGCCAAGTTCTACACGATCGACAAGAAGAGGACGCCGAACTCAGATCGAAGCGCCGACGAGAAGCGCGGCGTCAATCTGACAAGCGTGCTGGGCCCTCTGTCGACATGCACGCGCCAGAGGAACCAGGCGACTTGCCGTACGCGGTAGGTTGCCCTGCGTTCACTCGTGAGCTGCGGCAAGTCCAGTGGCCCAGCAAGAAAAACTTCAAGCCGACGCGTGCGAGAAGAAATGCGACGGCAAGACGCATCCGTCGGAGTTCCTCAGCATCTACATCGTGGTGCAGGCTGTCGGGGGGCGAGACGACAAGATTCGGGCCAACTACTTCCCGCTGGTGCTCAAGCCCAATGTCAGATCCTGGCTCATGCACTTGCCGGACAACTCCATATCCTCTTGGGCAGATCTATGCCGTCAGTTTGTCGGCGCCTTTACAGGCGGCCACAAGACCCATGGCCAAGAAAGCGACCTTCATCTGCTCGCCCGGAAGGAAGGAGAGCCCCTGTGCAAGTATATTCAAAGATTCAGCCGTGTACAGCACAACATCCCAGATGTCCACCCTGCCGTGGTGATCAGCGCGTTCCATCAGAACATGCGAAACCGCAGGATGCGGGAGGAGATGGCGATGTGCAAGATCAGAGACGTCAGTGAGCTATATGACCTGGCCGACAAGTGTGCACGTGCTGAGGAAGGGAGGAGACTCCGAGAGAATATCAAGCAGTGAGGATCGACAAGAGGAGGCCGCCCGGCAAAGAAGAGCCGGCGGGGCAACAGGAAAAAGAAAGGCGAGATGTGCTAGTTGTTGAGCAGTCCGCAACGGAGGTGGCACCAAGAACGCCAAGGCTGGTAGCTCCGGCAAGGAGGTTGCTTCTTGGCACCAATCGCCATCTGTGGCGGTCGCCGACAAGCGGGGCGGCTCCGCAAGCGATCTTGCAAGATCCACCGCACCAAGGGCCATGACCTCCAGAGCTGCAAGAAGGTCGAGCAGCTTGTCGAGCAGCAGAAAGCTGAATACGAGCGGCGTGACAAGGAGAAAGCCCAAGAGGGTGCTGGAGGACCTAGCAAGAAACGCCCCGGCCGGGGAGGACGCCGCGGCAAGGCCAAGCAGCGGCAAGGAGACAGACCTCCCCGTGGCCGCGACAAGGATGACGACGACGACGACGATGAAGACATGGATGATGACGAGACCGATGAGCAGGAGTTCCAAAGCCACGGAGGTCTCGTGCGTTGACGATGGTGCTTCTGCGCATACTTCACACCGCCAACTCAAGCGGTGGATGCGGGAAGTCAATGCAGCAGAACCATCCATCGAGTCACGCAAGCCTCGAAATGGTCCGACGCCTATCATCTTTGATATTGAGGACCACCCTGATCGTGTAACTGCGGTCGGGTGCTTGCCGATGTTGGTTTCACCAACTATCCGCATCCTCAAGGTCACCAAGATGTTAGTTGACGGCGGGGCCGGCTTGAACTTGATCTCCTCCGCGGTGCTCCAGAAACTCCAGATCCCTGATGGCGAGCTCGAAGAGACCGACACTTTTCAAGGAATCAATCCGGGAAGGAGCAAGCCGAAGGGAAAGATCACCTTGCCAGTGACATTTGACAGTGAGTTGAACTTCAGGACTGAGAGGGTCACCTTTGACGTTGCTGACTTTCCATTGCCTTACAATGGGATACTTGGCCGTCCAGCACTCGCCAAATTCATGGCGGCCTCTCACTATGCCTACAACATCAAGATGCCGGGCCCGATAAGTGTCATCTCTGTCCTGGCGAAAAGAAGGATGCTCTTATCTGCGCCGACAAGATCTACCGGGACGCAGCAGCCGCAACAGATTGCAAGCCACGTGCCGCTGGAGCTCCCGGGGGGAAGAAGAAGACCAAGTCCGGCAAGAGCTCTGATGCCCACTCCGGCAAGCGCACCTCTTCGGAGTGCTGCGCTACCGTCGAGGACGCACCATCGAGCTCCACCGGCAAGTATAAGAAGACGATGGCAGCTCCACCAGAGACCAAGAAGGTGTCCGCCAAGGAGGACGGCACTGGTGGTACCTTCACCGTCAGTGCCTCCCTCGACCCTAAATAGGAAGGCGCGCTCATTGCTTTCCTGCGGGCGAACGTCGACGTGTTTGCATGGCAACCGTCTGACATCCCCGGTGTTCCCAGGAAAGTAATTGAGCACCATCTTGCCGTTTGTCCTCATCGCGACCGTCAAGCGTAAAGTCGAAGCGGCGGTGGAGCGTCGGGAGTTCATCGCGAAGAAATCAAGAACCGGAAGCAGCAGGCCTTGTCGAGGAGTGCTCCATCCTACGTGGTTGGCCAATCCTGTAGTTGTATGCATAAGGCTAACGGAAATGGAGGCTTTGTATCGACTTTACCGATGTCAATAAAGCTTGTCCCAAAGACCCATTTCCTTGCCGCCGCATCGACAAGATTGTTAACTCCACGTACCGGATGTGATTTGCTTTCATTTCTGGATGCATACTCGTGGATATCATCAGATCTTCATGGCGTAAGAGGATGAGGAGAAGACCGCATTCATCACCCCATGTGGCACATACTGTTTTGTACGGATGCCCTTCGGGTTAAAGAATGCTGGTTCAACATTTGCAAGAGTAGTTCATGACGGCTTTTGAGCCGCAAATGCAAATAAATGTGGAAGCATACATGGATGACATAGTGGTCAAAAGCAAGGACAAAGCGACCCTGGTTCAAGATTTAGACGAAACCTTTGCAAATCTGCGCAAGATCAACCTCAAGCTCAACCCCGAGAAGTGCGTGTTTGGAGTCCCTTCCGGCAAGCTTCTCGGGTTCTTTGTGTCTCAGAGGGGAATTGAAGCCAATCCCGACAAGATTAAGGCCATTGAGTAGATCGAAGCACCAAAGCGCGTCAAGGATCTACGGAGGCTTGCCGGTTGCGTAGCTGCTCTCAGTAGGTTTATCTCTAAGTCTGCTGAGCGCCTCGCCATTTTTCAAAATTTTGAAAAGGCAAGTCCAATGCAATGGACTCGGAAGCGGAGGCTGCGCTGCAGGACTTGAAGAGATACTGTCCTCCACTCCAACACTTGTCGCACCTAAGCCACAAGAGAAGTTGCTGCTATATATAGCGGCAACCAATCAAGTGGTTAGTGCTGCGTTAGTAGCGGAGAGGGAGGCGGATGATGAGCTAGCAACCATGGCGAGTGCATCCGGCAACAAGCGGGGCTTCACCGGCAAGCTCTGGTCCCGACAAGGATGGATCTACGCAGACGCATGAGAAGATGCGAAAAGGATGGTGCAGCGCCAGTTTACTTTGTCGGTTCCCTTCTGCAGGGGGCTAGGTCAAGGTACTCTACGGTGTGCGAAATTGCTTTTCGGCCTCCTCATGGCCTCGAGAAAGCTGCACCATTACTTTCGGGCACATGAGATCACACGATCGTCACTCGCTTTCCAGAAGAGGATCTTGCAAAATCCGGAAGCAACAGGCGGGATTGTTGAGTGGGCCTTTGGGCTGTCAAGCTTTGGCCTCAAGTTTGAGAGCACTTCAACTATCCAAAGCGAGCATTGGCGGAGTTCATAGCAGAATGGACACCAACACCAGATGAAGAAATTCCAGAAGCGAGCATTCTGGCCAAGGAGGCAAGCAAAGAGTGGCTGATGTACTTTGATGGTGCCTTTTATTTTGCAAAGGCGCCCGGTCTTGAGCGTGCTACTTGTTGCACCCACCGGAGAGCACCTCAAGTACGTGGTCCAGATGCACTTTCCCAAGGAGCAAGCAACAAACAATACTGCAGAGTATGAAGGTTTGCTTGCCGGTCTCAGGATCACAATAGACCTTGGGATCAAGAAGCTCATTGTCAGGGGTGACTCACAGCTTGTTATCCGCCAAGTGAACAAGAATTATCAGAGTCCGTTGATGGAAGCTTATGTTGATGAAGTGAGAAAGCTAGAAGAGCACTTTGACGGCCTCTGAGATGGAATATATTCCAAGAGCTCAGAACGACATTGCTGATGGCCTGTCAAAGTGCGCCGCACTTAAGTTACCTGTGGAACCAGGGATTTTTGTGCTCAAGCTGACTCAACCGTCTGTAACACCATCAACTGGACAGAGCAAGAAGAGGAAGTTGATCTCTGGTGACTATTTTCCGGCAGAGCTTCCCGAAGCCGCCGCCAAGAAGGTCCCCAAGATCGACACCAAGCGATCTTTGAGGAGCGATGCTGCTCGACAAGCCCTGTGGTTTGTTTCATTGAAGCGAGCGCTCCGACAAGTTTTGCTCCGGCAAGCTTGCCGGGGCGTCAAGCTCCGGTGAGCCGCAGGTTCTCGCCATGGAAGCTGATGTTCCCGCAGCGCAGAAGTGCCTTTAGTCCTTGTTGTCGAGCCGCAAGCTCCGGCAAAGATGGGCACAACAGATTGTCCATTTCCTTCGCATGTGAGAACTTCCCAAGAGCAAGAAGAAGCGGAAAGAGTAGCCCGGCGGTCAAGTATGTACCGGTTTGTCGACGACACCGTATGTAAGAAGACTCAATGGTGTGAAATTGAAGTGTATTCACCGAAGATGGACAAAAGCTGTTGGCGAGGTACATGGAGGCATATGTGGTCACCACATTGGTGCGAGCACTTGCCTTAAGCAAAGCGTTCCGGCAAGGTTTCTTTTGGCCGACAGCCCTCCAGGATGCAACTGCACAAGTAACCAAGTGTGAAGCATGCCAGTTCCATTCCAAGTAGATACACCAGCCAGCTCAAGCTCTCCAGACGATCCCTTTATCCTGGCCATTTTCGGTCTGTGGGCTCGACATCCTCGGCCCCTTTCCCCGAGCTGTCGTGGGCTTTGAGTACTTGTACGTTGCAATCGACAAGTTCACAAAGTGTCCGGAAGTGGAAGCGATGAGGAAGGTGACAAGACAAGCGATCAAGTTCTTCAGTCGATTGTTTGCCGTTTGAATCCCTAACAGGATCATCACCGACAACGACACGCAATTCACAAGCCGCACCTTCATGCAAAGACGCCCAAGATCTTGGCGCCAAGGTCTGCTTCGCTTCGCTGCTCATCCAAGAAGCAACGGTCAAGCGGAGAGGGCAAATCTTGAAGTGCTGCGGGCTCAAGACCAGAACTTTCGGACGCTGCACAAGTGCGGAAGAACTGGATTGAGGAGCTGCCGGTGGTTCTTTGGTCGATCAGGATGACGCCAAATCGAGCCACCGCCGCACACCTTTCGCTCTAGTCTATGGAGCAGAGGCAGTTCTCCCCAGGGAACTCGTATACGGATCACCTCGAGTACTCGCTTATGATGATCTTGAGCAAGAGCAGCTGCGACAAAATGACGCGCTGCTCCTTGAGGAAGATCGTCTTCAGGCTGCTGTACGAGCTGCTCGGTACAAGCAAGCTTTGCGCCGCTACCATAGCCGCAGTTAATGCCGAAGTCTCGAGGAAGGTGACCTTGTTCTTCGGAGAGTTCAGTCCGCCAAGAATTCCAACAAGTTGGCCTTGAAGTGGGAAGGCCCTTATCGGGTGAAACGAGTCACTAGGCCCGCGCTGTCATGCTTTGAGACCGAAGATGGCGTTCGGTGAGCAACTCTGGAACATTGAGCATCTTCGTAAGTTTTACCAGAGCGCGGTTGCCGGAACTGTTCCGGCAACCACCTTTTGTACAAGTCTTGCCGATGTTGCATGTAATCCTTTGTACAAAGCCGGTCGCAGACTTGCATAAGTAAAGCTTAGCGTGCTTCGCACACCTTGTCAATTTCATGCTTTTTTCTTCTATTGTGCATGCATTATCTGACACTTTGTGCAGCACCTACCCCTGGTAAGTGATAACGAGCCACAAGGCTCCATATCTTTATTTTCTCTTCTTTCTCTTTGTCAAAGAAAGGAAGGTTCCCTCGCACACAAGTTCGCCGGGGGGAAAGGAGAAGATAATGGTGTGGACCAAGCGTCGCTCAAGGAAATCTAGCCTTACCAGGAAGCAAACGACAGAAAAGCTAAGTTGCCAAAGTTTGAGCAATCAGTTTTAAAAATTTTAAGTTATCTTCCTTGAACGACCGAACTTTGTATGGAAAACACATGTATGCAGAGGAACCAACTCGTAGCTAGTTGCGCCTTACTTTGTTTGAGTCCGCTCAACAACTTAAGTGAGCTGCAACTAGTTGCGACAAGGTTGCTTGTCGAAGCGGCACCGCCAAAGAAGGTGACGTCCTTCCACTCGGCGCTCGGTGCCCGCTACCGACAAGTTCCCTAAAAGCGTAGGGCAAAAACATACAAAGGAAGGAATCAAGTAAAGGAAATAACATAGCAATTGATATCCAAAATAGAGTTATATTACAAGATAGCTTGCCGCAGCTCTAATGGATTGTTCCTATGACATGATCAGCAGCGGCAAGAGAAAGTGGAAACGGGCGGCCTAATCTACACGATCACCCTCAACCCTCTTGATCCCGCTCACCCTGTCCACAATGGGTGCGACAAGGGTCTTGAGCGCCTCCACATCAGCATCCGGCGACAGGGACTTGAGGACGTTGGTGAGGTTGAGGCCTGGATTGTGGAAGGCCACCTTCATCAAGACCTTCGAGAGCTCCGCGCAGATCTGGCGCGACTCCTCGGCCATCTGCTTTGGGACTTCTTCCCGAGTCAGCTGGACGGCCTTCACCACGCCCTTGAAGAACAAGCTAAGCTTGGCGCTGGGTTGGAGGTGCTCGTCGGAGGAATATCCAAGATCCACCATCCCCAGCTCCATCAGCTCCATGTGGATGGCTGCAGCAGTGTCCACGAGACCCTCGGTCCAATGCTCCACGTTCTCCCTCAAGGCACTCTGGGCGGCAACAGCACTCGCCAGCAGCCCCTCGTCGGCCTTGATCTTCTCCTTCAAGGCCACCTCCTGCTCCCTAGCGTCGTCCAGCGCCTGAGTCAAAGTAGTTAGCTTCAACTCAAGATCTGCATTGGAGTCTCGGCGGCGCTGAGCTCCTTGCTCCTCTCGGCGAGACGGCCCTGCAGCTCGCCAAGAGTGTAGGCGTCCTTCTCGCGCTCGTGCTTGAGTGCATCAAGCTCCTCGCCGCTCTTCTTGAGGCTGGCCTCCAACTGCGCCACCTTCGTCTCCAGCTCCTTCTTGGTGGCCTCGGCAGCTGCGGCAGCATCCTTTTCTTCCTTGAGAGCCCCGCCAAATGTTTGCTCACGCATGGCAAGATCCTCCTCGTGGCTGTCAAGGTTAACCTTCCACTGCGCCAACTCACCTTCCTGCGCAGACAGCTTCTCAGCGACAAGCCGCTGTTCCTCCTCAGCTTCAGCCTTCTCGAGGATGAAGGCCTTGCGCTCCTCGGCGAGTTGCTCCCGCTCCTCCGCCAAGGACCGGAGAGCTTCCTGGTTGCGGCCCCGGAGCTCCTCAGCACGCTTCTCAATGTCTGCTCCCGCCTTTGCGACAAGCGCTTCCCGGGATTCCAGCTTGGCTTGTCGGGCGCGGTAGAGCGACAGCAGCTTCCGCAGCAGCTGCTACTCCTCAGGCTCGCCGCCGCTGCTGCTTGGTGCGTCCACCAGCGTCAGCCCAGCGGAGGTGAGCAGCTCTTCATCAAAGGTTTCTCCTTCGGCCGGCGCCCTGGAGCTCGACTCCCATGGGAGCTTGATGAAGACGCCATCACCACCTTCGAATAGGCGTCGGGCTGGGGCTCTTCAGAGCCCGACGTTGCAGCAGCGGCAGAGGGATCGGCGGTCGGCATAGCGCCTGGCGCTCCTGCGGCCTCAGGGTCGTCAGTGCGATCGCCGGACCCCTCGCCGGCTTCTGCAGCGGTAGCTTTGGCGGCCTCTTCACCGGCAGGCTCGTCAGCACCGGCCCCTTCTTCCATGGCGGCGGCTTCATCAGTGTTGCCAAGACGCCGTCCTCCATGGCGACCTCGGTCTCCATTGGCTCTGTGGCGGATGGATGAAGAAAGTCAAGCAAATATTCAAAGACAAAATCAGAAGAAGAAGAACACAAGGGAATTTCTCAGGCAAGAAGATTACCTGCGCCGTGGTCCGCGGTCATGGTCTCCGCCGCCAAGGGATCGCTGGTCCCGTCCCTTGCCGGAGGGCTGCCCCTTGCCGGAGAACGCTCCCTTGCCGGGGAATCCACCCTTGGCGGCGTAGTCGAAGCAGAAGGAGGCTGCTCTGCTCCTACGCGAATCAACAGTCAGATATCAGCAAGGAAAAAGCACCCATGCACGCCGAACAGCAAGAAGTAGACCATATACTTACGCTGGGGGCTGCTTTGAAGAAGAGTTGCCTCATCCGGCAAGGTGGTCTCGGACGCGCCTCCTGCTGTCGCAGTGGGTTCGTCCTCGATGACAACCACCGGGGTCTTGGCTCTCTTCGACATCCTCTGGGCCAGCGTCCTGAAAAGGAATGGATTCAGAGTAAAGCAAATCAGATACAAGGCAAAGCAACAAATCGAAGAATTACAAGTACAACAAGGAATCTTACTCTTCATCTTCCTCGTCGGAGCTGAGCGAGGAGAGGTCACCGCCCGCCTCCCGTGATGACGAGGCGGAGGAGGGGTTCCCTTGGGACGCTTGGCAGGGCGGAACCGGTGGTCTCGCGAGGCCCCGCTCCAGCTTGCAGCCAGCGGCGTGGGGTGCTCTCTGCGGCAATAGTGCTTGCCGCTGTGGAGCGCGTCATGGCCGCGCGGTGTTGGCCCGTCTGCCGCCCAGCTGCGTCTCCGCCTTGCGAAGACACCTTCTTGGTGGAGCTGGTGGCTCGCCATGCAAGCTGCTTGAGGCGGGAGGATGCACCCTCGGCGGGTTCGCTCGACTCGGCTTGTGCTCGGCAAGCTCCTCGCCGGCAAACTCCTTTCGCTCGACAAGGCTTGCCACCTCGGCTGCCTCTGCCTCCTCCACAGTGAAGCCAAACTCGCCATGGCAGCCTTGCTGCCGCCTCTTCCAGCTGGTGGCGTCGCTGCATCTCATCGTCGATAGTGTCGCGGTGAGGCCCCTCTCGCTTTCGTCGAGTATGGATCGGCATTTCCACCAGATTGTCAAAGAACCGCCAGACGACATCATCTGCCGGCTCTTGCCAAGTTGGGACAATTCCATGTGAGTCGACGACGGCATCATCGCATCGGATGCGGTCAAGAGCGGAATTGTTGCACAATGGAACGACGCCCTCGGCAACCTAAACATCTCTGGATGATCGTGGATCGGGCTTGAACAGCTCTAAGAGCATTGCGTCAAGCTCCAAGACAATGAAGTTGAAGTTGAGGCCCGGCGCAGCCTCATGATATCTCCTGCGTTCTGAAATTCCCGTGCAGGTCTCCTTCTCTCCTGCAAAGGGGCGTCTGGCGGCGAAGAAAGTCCGCGCCAACAAGTGCCTACGGTGAGTCCGGCAAGTCCGAGGCGAAGAGATTGGTGATCGCGATCTTCAGCCTAGCGTCCTCTGGGGCCAGATTACTCAATCATTGCACAAGACTCACTGGGTTTGGCGCTGGGCGGTGAAGGGTTGCGGGTTCTCCTCGACAATCCAGCACCAATCTGCCCTCCACTCCTCCCATTTGCTTCGGAGCTCTCCCTCCAGATAGGCTTCCTTCTTGCCGACCCTGGAGATCCAAGCAATTCCTCCCAAGAAGGGCTCTCTCTCTCGACTCGGGGTAAAAAGAAGTGACGGAAAAGGGCTACATTTGGGTGGACTCCGACAAAGTTTTCGCAGAGATGTGCGAAACTGCCATGGTCGAACGGCGTTGGGGTGAAATCAAGGAGGCGGAACCCGTAGGTGTTCATTATGTCACAAAAGAATTGAGAGAAAGGCGGGCAGAGCCCGCAGTAGAAGAGCGCCAAGAAGGGATACCCGTCGGGCTGGGTTCAGCAAGCGGGGAGTACCGTCGCGGATGTGCCCGTCTCCGTCGACCGTAAGAGGTAGTAGTTCTCCCTCGGCTCCCTCGCGGCGAAATGAGGGGAAGATGGCCCGCTCCTTCCGCAGCGCCGCAAGCCGCTGCGCCTCGGCCGACTTCTCGGCCTTCCCCTTGTCAGCTTTCGGGCCCATGGCGGAGGCGGTGGAGGAGGTCGACGGCGTTAATGATGCTGGTGGCGATGGGGGGCGGAGCGCTGCTCTCTTTTCAGCCTTGAGAAGAAGGGGGGAGCAGCGGTGGTTTTTCGATGGGACAACAACTGGCAAGGTGAGCGGCCTGCCCCTGTTTCCCCTGCTTATAAAGAGGGGGGGCGGACGTTCTGTTATTCCGAATAAAGAAAACCCCCACGATCTCGCCCACGATCTCTCACACGACGCCGCAATGATCGCTGCGTCTTGCTCGTGGAGGGCGTGGTGGGTCCGGGTGAGTTCTGGCGTGACCGGGCCGCGTGTGCCCGTGCCCTGTTTTGGGCCTGGCCCAACAGCGCTTCGGCACCGTGTGTGGCCCGAGCCCGGGGCTCTGTCGGCGTACTAAAGTAGGGTACCCTAGTACCCCGAACTTGTGCACGGGCAGTTGCAGCCCTCCGCGGCAGGGCTTACCGGCTGACCGCCAAGATCCTCCGTGGTTCCTTTGGAGCCATTCAAGAACAAAGTATTCAAGCCAAGGAGACAAGGCCCCAGCAAGAGGAGCTTGCCGGGGCGGACACCCAAGGCACCTACAAGACAAGGCCCGCAAGAGGAGCTTGCGGGAAGGCCCGGCAGTGACAAGCTTCGGGCGCGACAAGACAACAATCGCGGCAAGGCGCTTGCGCGTACCACCTCTCGTACCTACGCTCCAAAGCACATCCACTAACGTGTCGCCTGGGACCTTTCGGTGCCAGCGTGGCGAGAGGTCAGGCAGCCGGTGCGAGGTGGCGACAACAGCAAGTTTGCCATCGTGGCGAACGGTGGCGCCCCGACGGTCCCTGTTTGCCTTTGTTAGGGCGACTAGACGGGCATTTAATGCCTTTGTCCCTCGCCGTCGGGGTTAGGTATGGTACATCGTACCTTTGTACAAGTAGGTGTACCAACCACTACTTTTCCATTTGTACCCTTGTCTACGTTGCCACCTGTCGGGGACCCCTTGAGCATATAAAAGGAGGCCCATGCGCAACGTAGAGTCGGTCAGTTCTCTCAACGCTCAGTCGCGTTAGCAGCTCGTGTGTACTGTAGCACTCAACGCTCCTGAGCAAGAACGCAATACACCTAGACATGCAGCAGTAGGAGTGTTATCTCTCCGGAGAGCTCCGAAGCTGGGTAAACCTCTCGTGTGCTTCGCCTCGATCTGCTCTTCGTGCGACCTCTGCTCCCCGCCGAACCGAAAGGGGCTCGGTCCGCCGGCCCCATAGGTGTTCGTGGGCCAGATCAGCCTGCCCCGACAATTGTGGATCTCGCCTCCATCTTAATAAATCCCAGGGTAAAATACATGGTGGGATTTTTGCTACTCGTTTGGCGGCTCACTTCGAGGTTGAGATATGCCCTCATGATTACCAACTTGCTAAGGTTTATCTAGACCGTGCAGCCATGGATCACCATCACTTTCTTGCACATGATCGTCCTGATATTGACATTCCTTATAACCTGGTCTATAGCGTTGAAACTCGTGATGTTATCCCCTTGCCTGCACCTGCTTTGTTTGATTCTGTTGCCAGGGCGGATACCGGATTATGCCTACAGACATCATCGCCTACTAGTACGATCACGCTACTGCAGAGGCTGCTCAGGCACCTCAGTAGTGGGATGAGTGGATGCCTGCTCCTCAGGATCCCTACTACCCTCCAGGCTACTGATCGACTACCAAGCTAGGCCAAAAGCCTAACCTTGGGGGAGTATGTTTTCTCACCGACATTATATTCATGTTCTCTTATATCATTCTATTTGTCGGTGTTCACACTTTTTCGTTGTATCATCCGTGCTTAGATTTATTTTCTTACTTTCTTCTTGTGTGTTTGAAAAACTTTAGAAAAACCAAAAAAGTAGTTCCCGTAGTTTACTTTCCATGAATGCTTAGTAGTAGTACTAAAAAGAAAATCCAAAAAGATTTCCTTGTTCTTCTTTTGCTTGTTGGGAGCTTTCGCGTGTAAACAGTTTTTCTCGTTTTTGTTTTTCCTTTTATTTGCTTGCTCAAGAAAACCAAAAACTCCAAAAATATTTCAGTGTGTTTGTCTGAATTTCTTTTCCTTTTATTCGAGTTGTACCGAGGAGAAGACCAAGATGAAAATGTTGAGTGGCTCTCATATGAATAACTGTTGAACTAATAAGAGCACATTTTACCTTGTCTTCTCCTGTTGAATAAAATGTTTTGCAGATTCCAGCTTTGTCTACGGCATTCTTGCACTATTATTATTTTCATATCATTCGGTCGTGCAAGTGAAAGGCAATAATGACGTTATTTGATGAACTGGCCATGGCAGAGAGAAACTGGTATGAACTCGACTTGTTCTGTTTGTGTAAATATGTTTAACCTAGTATCCAGGCTTCAGCCCATTATGGTTAAACATGTCTGCAATGACAATTAGAGATTATAGTTCCTCATGCCATGCATAAGTAGCAGGGAGTTGATAATGATTTATCTTGGATATCAACATAACATTAAAATGATCGTGATGTAGTATGATGGTATGGTATCCTCCTCTGAATGTTCGAGAGGCTTGACTTGGTACATGTTCATGCATGTAGTTGAATCAAAACCAACATAGCCTCTATAATATTTATGTTTGTTGCACCAATTATACTGTAAGGGGTTCCCTTACAGTCTTTCTGTCAAAAAATATATATTTATGTTCATGGTGTTCATATCCTACTCATGCTAGTGTCCAATGTTACTTATGCATAATGCCTGGTTATGATCATTGTTGCTCTCTAGCTGGCCGATTCTCAATCTTAATTGCTAGCCTTCGCCTGTACTAAGTGGGAATTCTGCTTGTATATCAAAAACCTTGAACCCAAAGTTATTCCGGATGAGTCCACCATACCTACCTATATACGGTATTACCCTACCGTCCTAAGTAAATTTGCATGTGCCACCTCTAAAAACTTCTAAAAATTATCCGTTTTGTGCGCCTGGATCGTTCATGGAACGACATGAGGTGGTCGATATCTTCCGTGCTAAGCGGGTTATTCTCAGGTTGAGTGTTTATTCACTCGCCATCGCACGAGAAAATGGGCGGTAATAGGGATTCCCATTCCCGAACTCAAAATGCAAATAATTAAACAAAACACCCCGGGACTGATGTTGGTATGGATGGCACACGTTGTTTCGGACAAGCCGTGGAGTGTGATTGATGGTGGAGGGGGAGTAAACCTTTACTTTTATCGCTTGGGAACTGCCACTAGCCTGCTTAGCATGGAAGATGTTGATAACTGATGGTCGTGAAGTGAATAAGAAGGGTGCATGTCTCAAAGTATCATTTATCTCTATTTTAAAAATTGAGCTCTGGCACCTCTGCAAATCACTGCTTCCCTCTGCGAAGGGACTATCTATTTACTTTTATGTTGTGTCATCACCTTCTCAAACAAGCGCTAGAAACTGAGAGGGCACAACTTTCATGATTTATGCATTGTGTATAGCTAATTTTGGGTGCATCATGACTGGATCTTTTCTACGATGAATTACAATGTTTAGTCGCTACTTGAACTTTGGAGGTGCTCTGCATTTATGTTTTGCGGTCTTAGAAAGGGCTAGCGAGATACCACTGTTGTCATATTATATCATGGTTGTTTTGACAACGTGTTGCTATTTGAGATATCTTATTATTGCTCGCTAGCTGATTATGTCATTGATATGAGTCAATATAATCTTTAAGTGTTATTGTCGACATGGTTACTTATAATCTTGTTGAAAACACAGGTGCTGTTTAAGCTTATTTATGCAAACAAGAGCAAAAGAGTTCGTAAAAGTTTTTCTTTCTCACTTTTAGTTTATCAACTGAATTGCTTGAGGACAAGCAAAGATTTATGCTTGGGGGAGTTGATACGTCTCCAACATATCTACCTTTACTCACGCTTTTCCTCTTGTTTTGAACTCTAATTTGCATGATTTGAATAAAACTAACCCCGGACAGACGCTGTTTTCAGCAGAACTACTATGGTGTTGTTTTTGTGCAGAAATAAAAGTTCTCGGAATGGAACGAAACTTTGCGAGGATTTTTTTATATCAATAATAAGAATTTCTGGAGCCAAGACCCACCGGAGAGGGGCCCCTGGTTGGGCACAACCCACCAGGGTGCGCCCCCTCTCCTAGCATGCCCAGGTGGGTTGTACCCACCTGTGGCCCCGCTGACGACCCCCTTGATACTATAAAATCACATATTTCCAAAAAAATGAGGGAGAAAGAATTATCGTGATCCACGAGATGGGCCGCTGCCAAGCCCTGTTCTTCCTCGGGAGGGCAGATCTGGAGTCCGTTTGGGGCTCCGGAGAGGGGGATCTTCGTTCTTCGTCATCACCAACCCATCTCCATGGCCAATTCCATGATGCTCCCCACCGGGAGTGAGTAATTCCTTCGTAGGCTCGCTAGTCGGTGAGGAGTTGGATGAGATTCATCATTTAATCAAGTTAGTTTTCTTAGGGCCTGATCCCTAGTATCCACTATGTTATTAGATTGTTTGTTGCTATGACTTTGCCATGCTTAATGCTTGTCACTTTGGGCCCGGGTGCCATGAACTCAGATCTGAACCGTTTATGAATTCATCAATATATCCATGTTTTAGATCCGATCTTGCAAGTTATAGTCACCTACTACGTGTTATGATCCGACAACCGCGGAGTGACAACAACCAGGCCCACTCTCGGTGATGACCGTACTTTCAGGAGTTCATGTATTCACTATGTGTTAATGTTTTGTTCCGGTTCTCTATTAAAAGGAGGCCTTAATATCCCTTAGTTTCCAATATGGACCCCGCTGCCATGGGAGGGTAGGACAAAATATGTCATGCAAGTTCTTTTAATAAAGCACGTATGACTATTTATGAAATACATGCCTACATTATATCGATGAACTAGAGATAGTGTCGTATCGCCCTAGGTTATAAATGTTACATGATGAATAACATCCAACAAGTCACTGATCCAATGCCTACGAATTTATCATATATTGTTTTTGCTAAGTTACCACTACTATCATCACTGTTACACTTGCTACAAATTACTGCTATCACTGTTACTGTTACCGTTGCTGCCATCACTACTATCAAAACTATCAAACTATTTTGCTACTGATCACTTTGCTGCAGATAATTAATCTCTAGGTGTGGGTGAATTGACAACTCAGCTGCTAATACCTTCAAATATTCTTTGGCTCCCCTTGTGTCAAATCTATAAATTTGGGTTGAATACTCTACCCTCAAAAATTGTTGTGATCCCCTATACTTGTGGGTTATCACTCAACTGCATATATTATTTCCCAATGATCTATGGTTATCTTATGATGTTTGAGTAGATATGTTTTGTCCTATGGGTTTATCATGATCTTGGTTGGTATGATTGTATATTTTATTTATGGTGTTGTCCTACGGTGCCCTCCGTGTCGCGCAAACGAAGGGATCCTCGTTGTAGGGTGTTGTAATATGTTCATGGTTTGCTTATTGTCGGTGTTGCGGGGGTGACAGCAGCCTAAACGCGGATAAGTGGATTATGGCGTATGGGAGTAAAGAGGACTTGATACTTAAAGCTATGGTTGGGTTTCACAACCTTAATGATCTTTAGTAGTTGCGGATGCTTGTTAGGGGTCCAATCATAAGTGCATATGATCCAAGTAGAGAAAGTATATTAGCTCATGCCTCTCCCTCATATAAAATTGCAAGAATGATTACCGGTACTTGTTATCGATTTCCTAGGGACAAATGACTTTCTTATTGACAAACGTTATCCACTTTTATTACCTATTATTCTCGCAAAGTACTCGTAGTTTTATTCTTGCAAAATAGTTTCATACTTGTTTTAGGTAAAACAAACGTCAAGTGTGCGTATAGTTGTATCGGTGGTCGATAGAACTTGAGGGAATATTTGTTCTACCTTTAGCTCCTCGTTGGGTTCGACACTCTTATTTATCAAAGACGGCTACAAACGATCCCCTATACTTGTGGGTTATCAAGACATTTTTTAAAGCGCCGCTGTCGGGAGCAATAGCGTGGGGTGAATATTCTCGTGTGTGCTTGTTTGCTTTATCACTAAGTAGTTTTTATTTTGTGCTCTTGTTTTCTACCTTTAGTTATGGGTAGGAAACACAAAATACCAAAAAAAGTAGTTGTACCTACTAAACCAATGGTTGAAGAACCACCCAAAATCTATCACACTACTAAAGCTTTTTACTTGGATCATCTTCGATCCCTATGTGCTCGTGTTGAAACCCCAACTATCTTAGTTGAGGGAAAATAATTAGATGAGCATGCTTGTTATGTGCGACACCGCTTATCTCAAAGAGGGAAACTTTTATGGAATCAAATTAATACTATGCAATGCTATGCTTGGAATTTATGTGAATTATATTATTTTACTTGTTGTTCTGAAGACCCTAAGAGACACCTTCCTTACCAATGTGAGTTTAGTGATAATGGAATCGGATCTTCGTATGCTAAGGGTGTTTATAATTACTATGATGTTCAACAAATTGAAGAATTTGTTGCTTTTAAGGGTGCTTATGAAATTGCTTCTTTGATTGAAAAGTATGATGCTACTCTTTAAAAATCTAAAAAAATTGCCATACATAAATATTGCTATGATAATTATGCTTCTAGTGCCTATGTTAAACCATATATTGAGGTCTCCTCCACTGTCCAAGAAGAGACTAATATTTTGCAGGAGTCTATGGAAGAAGAAATTGATGACATTGTGAGCTCATTGGATGAAAAAGATGACAAGGAGAGCGACGAACAAAGGGAGGAAGAACGGATTAGCTACCCGTGCCCACCTTCTGATGAGAGTAACTCTCCAACTCATACATTGTTTAATTTCCCTTCATGCTTACCGAAGGATGGATGCTATGATAATTGCTATGATCACGTTGATTCTTTTGAAATATCCCTTTTTGATGAACTTGATGCTTGCTATGTTTGCGGCCAAGATGCCAATATGAATTAAGCTTATGGAGATGAACTTGCTATAGTTCCTTATGTTAAGAATGAAATTGTTGCTATTGCACCCACACATGATAGTCCTATTATCTTTTTGAATTCTCCAAACTACACTATATCGGAGAAATTTGCACTTATTAAGGATTACATTGATGGGTTGTCTTTTACCGTTGCACATGATGATTTTGATGAATATAATATGCATGTGCTTGTTTCTCCTACTTGCAATTATTATGAGAGAGGAACTACATCTCTACCTCTCTATGTTTCCTACACGACAAAATTGCAAGAAACCGCTTATGCTATGTATTGGCCTTTACTTAATGTGCATGAATTGTTCATTTATGACTTGCCGATGCGTAGGAAGAGAGTTAGACTTTGTCATTGTATGATTTATGTTGCTTTGTGCTCAGTACTAAATTACAAATCATTGTTAATTAAAATTGGCTTCGATATATGATACGACTTCGTCGTATCTATAATTTTTTATTGTTCCATGCCAATATTCTAGAACTTTTACATACTTTTGGCAACTTTTTATACTATTTTGGGACTAACATATTGATCCAGTGGCCAATGCCAGTTCCTGTTTGTTGCATGTTTTTACATTTGTGAAAATCCATATCAAACAGAGTCCAAACGGGATAAAAACTTACGGAGATTTTTTTGGAATATATGTGAATTTTGGGAAGTGGAATCAACGCGAGACGATGCCCGAGGGGCCCACGAGGGTGAGGGGAGCGCCCTGGGCCATCGTGGCCACTCCGTAAGGCGGTTGGTGCCCTTCTTTCGCGACAAGAAAGCCAATATCCGGATAAAAATCGTGTCCAAGTTTCAGCCCAATCGGAGTTACGGATCTCCGGGAATTTAAGAAACAGTGAAAGTGCAGAATTAGGGAGCGCAGAAACAGAAGGAAACAGAGAGAGATCCAATCTCGGAGGGGCTCCCGCACCTCCGCCGACATGGAAGCCAAGGACCAGAGTGGAAACCCTTCTCCCATCTAGGGGAAGGTCTGAAAGGATCGAGATAGACCTAGAGGGGGGGGTGAATAGGTACAATTACAAATTTTAATTATTACTTAGCAATTTTAGGCAATAGTGCGGAATATGAAAGTGAGCCTAACAATTGCTAATAGGTACGTACTAGGTAAGTAACACAAGCATATAAGTGAGCAAGCACAATATGATGTAAGTAAGTGCAAACCAAAACAAGTAACCACAAGTATAGAGTTAGGGTTAGGAATAACCGCAACTCCGGGAGACAAGGATGTATGCCGATGTTCACTTCCTTGGAGGGAAGCTAGTCACCGTTAGAGAGGTGGATGTTACCACGAAGGCACACCAACGCCACGAAGGCTCACCCTATTCTCCCTTTGAGACAACACCACGAAGATGTTTCTCAACCACTAGTGGTAGACCTTGGGGTGGTCTCCAAACCCTCACAAACTTTTCCGGGTTTTATCACAAAAGTCGATTCCTCTCCGAAAGACTCCTACCGCCTAGGAGTCTCCAACCTCCAAGAGTAATAAGATCAATGGGGATTTGCTCAAGACTTGCTCAAATCATGAATCCTTGGGTGCAAAGAAGGAGGAGAAGAGGATCTATCACTTGACCGGACAACTTCTTTTCAAAGCTCTCAAACCCCTTGGGGATCTAAGATTTGGTGTGGAGAGTTGAGAGAGAGTGAGTGAAGTGTTCTAGGATTTGTTCAAAGTGAATGGTCAACCCAACCCGAGCTAGGGGAAGGAGTATATATATGTGGTGGGAAAAAGGTGACCGTTTGGGGTGCAAGGATGGCCGGACGTCCAGAGAACGTCGGACGTCCGGAGGCTAAATGGGTCCGGACGTCAAACCGTCATCGGATGACCGACCGCTGTGAAAAGTGTGACCCACAAACCAATGTACAGGATACGGACGTCCGAACAGGCGGACATCCGTAAGAGTGCTTCTGATGTGAAAGTGTCGGACGTCCGCAAAAGTGTTTCGCAAAAGTGTGACTCACAAATCGATTGTACAGGATACGGTCGTCCGGCGGGGCGGACATCCGTAAGAAAGTTCTGATGCGATGGTGTCGGACGTCCGGAGGGTTCCGTACATCCGTAAAAATGTTTCATCATGGAAGTGTCGGACGTCCGGAAGTGTCCGGACGTCCGGCAATCAGAAGGACCGGACGTCCGTGAGAGCCGGACGTCCGATGGTAAGGTATATAGATACCAGTTTTGAACAAGTTTTCACAGATCCATCGATCCCTCTTAATAGTGCGGGATCCCTATACTCAAGAACAAACCATAAATGAAGTTAACACCTTGTATCTCCATTCTTGAGTTATATGCTTTTGTCCCTAGTCATGATCCATGCATACGGTCTTTGGAACACAATCTGAGATATACTTGATAAACATGATTAGTCCACGAGCATATGTGTTGTCATCAACATCAAAATATGATTCAAGGGCATGATTGCACTTTCAATCTCCCCTTTTTGGTAGTTGATGACAACTCATATGCATACTCATAATAGTAATCGGAAGTATTTGTTGTGGAGCTCAATAACCATAATAACCATAATAAGAATAGGTGGCGAGTAGCGAGAGGGCTCCCCTCAAAGCGATGCCACAATAGTTGGATCACTTCATATAGATCAATTCATATAAATTCACCAAAATCATAACCAACAAACCTGATCAATTCATATATCATATAGATTCATAACTAACAAACTCAATAACATAGTTCAACAATCCCATAACATAGTTCAACACACTACTCCTAACATAGGTTCGATTACATAATGAGCTAGAGTAATGCATATGGAGCCTACTCCCCCTTTGGCATCAAGTATCCAAAAAAAACAAAGAGGGGAATGATATGATAGTATTAAAGCTCATCCTCATCATCATCATCATGAACACCACAGCCACCAGTCTCGTCAAAGAAATCAGCCCACTCGGGACCGGAGGAAAACCAAAATCGAAGGGGTTCTGCAGAAGACGCTCATCGTCACTCACATCATATACGCCTGAGTCTCGCAGACGAGCCTTGAGGCGTTCTTGGAAGTGACCATGCGGTGACCACATCGTGGTGTTGGGAGCAATGGAAGGTGAACATCTTCATCATGGCTGAATGGGCCTTCCCAAGAAAAGCGAGCAATGCGCCCAAAGGAGGCATCCTTTGGAATGAGGATGGTGAGCGTGCGAGGGAAAACTAAGCGGCAGTGTGAGTAGCGATGGCAGGAGAAGGAGGAACATGGTCACCGCCATGTGAGGTGGGATGACCCATCTCTCGTGTATATGAGTGCGTGCAATGGGAAAGGGAGCTACACTCTCGATAAATGCACGAAGAAAAGGTGCATGAGGAAAAGCCCGCTTGTCTTTGGAAGCTAGCAAGGCGAATCTCATGCCATAGAAAGTGTGGAACATTTATCTTCCCTTTAGGAGATGTGTAAAGGCGATGCATGAGATCAATGCATTAAGCTGCTGAGAACCCTTGTCACCCATCTTGGGATAAATGGTGCGGATGACACACCGATAAATGATGTTGAATGGAAAACGCCAAATAGAGACTTGGTTTAGACCCTTTTGTTTTTCAAGATTAGACAAAGATGATATGGGTCTAAGGAGATCCGCACAGACCGCAATGCCTTTGGGCTTATGGTTGGGGTCATCTTTGTGGATTTTGAACCCGGTGTCGGAAATCCAAGTGCGGTGACAAACTCAGCATAAGATCTTTGTGAGAGCGATGTTGGAGGTCATCCATGTGACGGTGTTATCGTGGAGCAAAGTAACAAGTGGCATAAAACTGATGTATGGCAGCCTGGTTAAAATCGTGTTGAAAGGCGAATGGGGCAGCTAGGTTTGACGACTCAATGAGCTCAATGGCTCCGGATATTTCTCCGGATGAGTGCGAATGTGCTCAAGATCGATGCAAACATGAAGTGACAAGCCTTTAGGAATGACAATCATGGTGAAGATGTCGGCTTGGACATTCGTATGCAGCGACTATCCCGAGAATCGCTAGCAACAAAGAATTGATCTACATCACGACGCAATTTGAGATATGAAGATTTGGGGACTTCATTGAAGCGCTTAACATGACGGCCTAGTGATAGTGGAGGCTCAAGGGAGATGTGACGGGCATCACCGTGGGGTTGCACCCGGAGGAGGAGGAGGTTGAAATGTTGGACGACGAGTGCCGGGCTTGGGGGCAGCGACACGAACGCCAATCATCGGGGCGGCTCCACCTCTTCAAGCTCATCCTCAAAATCTGACCCTCCGAAGAGGAATCACTCGGCGAGCTATGAGGACGAGCGGCACGTTTCCGAGGGCGGTCTTCCTCCTCGGAGTCGTTGGAACCACCACGACGATACGGACGCCTTGACCCTCCGGCGACTTGCTTGCGTCTTGGAGTGCTTGGACCGAGGCATCGGGACCTAGGGAGAAGGAAAGCGCATGTCAACACCCTCCATAGACCGTGGTGACAAGGGGGTTTTGCCCTACTAAGCGAGGAAGAGCACGGAGGAGCCAAGCAGCGACCGGAGCGAGGATCGAAGGGCGGACGGGAGAGAAGCCCCGAGCAGAGCGGCTGGACGGGCAGACGGCGAAGTCGATCCACAAGGGACGACACCCCGGCGAGGGGTACGGCGGCGGGCGGCGCGAGGAGGGGTCGCGCGACGGAAAACGGCGGCGGCGGCTGACTTGGAGAGCGTACGGCGGCGGGCAGTTGACTAAGAAAACCTAGGGCGCACTATATATAGACCCGCGTAAAGCGTCACGGACGTCTGGGCCTCCGGACGTCCGGAAGAGATATGCGACCGGACATCCGGAAAGCAGACGGACGACCGGGCATATCGTAATGGTCGGTTCTTACGGACGTCCGAGTCTTCCGGACGTCGAGGCTTCATTTGCTAGGCCAAACTTGAGTGAACCAGAATGGTTTTACGGACGTCCGATGGCGTCGGACGACCGGGCATATTATTGTAACAGAACAGTTCTTACGGACGTCCGAGCCTTCCGGACGTCCCGAGGCTTCATTTGCTAGGCCAAACTTGAGTGAATCCAGAATGGTTTTACGGACGTCCGCGAGGCCGGACGACCGGTCGAAAAATAACCGTAGAAGATACGGACGTCTGAGTTTTATGACGTCCGTGAAATACCACACGGACGTCCGGAACCCTCCTGGACGTCCGGAGCTAGAAGTTTGGACAGAGGGCTGATAATGATGATGAGGAAAACATTTTCTCACAGTAAAACTTATTTATGTAGGAAATCAGATCCCACCTTACTCAATCATAGGCATAAACTACTCCATCATATTAAACTATGATAACTTTGAGAGTGTTTGTTCAATTTATGCATTATGTAAGGTGAGAGAACTCATGAATTGAGTGTCTCCCCTAAATATATGCCTACATCACGACTAGACATTAAGTTTAAGCATGGATGAGTACTAGATTTCACATAATGTTGTCAAGCTCCAAGATACCAAGTTCACGCCTAAGTCGTGAGAACCTTGCTTCATCCAATGGTTTCGTGAAAATATCGCCAATTGCAAATCTGTCCCAATGTGATCAATGTGAATATCGCCTTTCTCAACATGATCTCTCAAGAAGTGATATCTAATATCAATATGTTTGGTGCGGAGATGATCCTTGGGGTTCTCAGCAATGTTGATAGCACTTTCATTATCACATAAAAGAGGCACATGTCTATAAGTGATACCATAATCCTTCAAAGTTTGCCTCATCCATAATAACTGAGTTGCAAAACTGGCGGCAGCAATGTATTCAGCTTCTGCGGTAGAGAGGGCAATACAATTTTGTTTCTTCGATGACCAACTTACCAAAGAGCGTCCAAGAAATTGACATGCACCGGAGGTGGACTTACGATCCACTTTGTCTCGGCCCAATCCGCATCCGTGTATCCAATGAGATCAAACTTAGCATCCTTGGGATACCATAGACCCAACTTTGGGGTGTGAACAAGGTATCTAAGAATATGCTTAACCGCCTTATGATGACTTTCCCTAGGGGAAGCTTGAAATCTAGCACACATGCATACACTAAACATGATGTCTGGTCTAGATGCACAAAGATAAAGCAATGAACCAATCATAGAGTGGTATTTAGATGGGTCGAAGGGGATACCGTATGTGTCTTCAGTGAGTGTTATTTTGGTTGGCATTGGTGTCTTACATGGACTAGCATCAGACATACCAAACTTCTCTAGGATATCCTTGAGGTACTTTGCTTGGGACAAGAAAATTCCTTCTTGAAATTGTTGAATTTGAAAACCAAGGAAGAACTTCAAATCCGCATTGAGTGACATTTCAAAATTCTTGGTCATTGAAGCCGCAAACTTCTTGCACAAATGAATGTTAGGAGAACCAAAAATGATATCATCTACATAGATTTGGCATAAGATCAAATCACCCTTATCCCTCTTAGTAAAAAGAGTAGGATCGATCACCCCTCCCACAAAACCATCATCGAGTAAAAACTTCTTGAGATGATCATACCAAGCACGAGGTGCTTGTTTGAGGCCATACAAAGCCTTATGAAGTTTATACACATAGTCTTTGTGATTGGGATCAACGAACCCAGGTGGTTGTGATACATATACTTCTTCTTGTAGAGGACCGTTAAGGAAAGCACTCTTCACATCCATTTGATGTAATGTAAAACCATTGAAAGCAGCATAAGCAAGTAAGATGCGAATGGATTCAAGGCAGAGCAACGGGGCAAAGGTCTCACCAAAGTCCAAACCTTCAACTTGTGAGTACCCTTGTGCCACTAACCTTGCCTTGTTTTGGGATGATTACACCATTCTCATCTTGTTTGTTCTTGAAAATCCATTTTGTTCCAATGACGTTGTGTTCGGTAGGTGGCCTCTTGACTAACGACCACACTTGGTTGCGTTCAAAACTGTTCAACTCTTCTTGCATAGCAACTAGCCAATCGTTGTCTATCAATGCATCTTGTACCTTGATGGGTTCAAAACTAGACACAAAAGAGAAGTGAGCACAAAAGTTGGTCAAGTGTTTACGAGTGACTCTACCTTCCGATATGCCGGTGAGTATTTTGTCAACATCAACACGACCGGCCACTCGTGGCATGATAGAGGTAAGGGTTTCACGAGGTTCAACTTCATGTCCATCGTCCACATCCTCAACATATGGATCATTAATGTGTGGAGGAAGATCTTCTTGTTCATATTGCATTAGTTGAGGTTCATCATCAATGATTGGACTTTCTTGTTCTTGTTCTTGAAGATTGTCATGAGGAGGAGCTTGATCATCCTCTTCAACTTGGGCTAAAGGTATCGGTTGAGCAATAGGGGCTTGTGGTGTTATGAATGTTGAAGTAGTTTGATGATGTGTGAGACTTCTATCTTCTTCTTCATCATCATGAGGTTCTTGTTCCATAGGAAGAAGTGCACCAACACCCATGGTCAAAATGTCTTGAGAAGAATCTTCTTCACCTACATCACTTAAATCAACTTGCTCCCCATGGGAGCCATTAAATTCATCAAACACCACGTCACAAGTTTCTACCACACATCCATTGGATTTGTTGTAGACTCTATATGCGTGAGAGTTTGATCCATAATAACAAATATACCCTCAATTGTTTTGGATTGAAATTTTCCTAACCTTTCTCTTTTGTTGAGGATGAAGCATTTGCACCCAAATACGAAAGTACTTGACATTTGGCTTGTTTCAGTTAGCAGCTCATATGGAGTCTTTTCCAATATCGTGCGAAGGAAAAGCCGGATTGATGCATGACATGCGGTGTTGACAGCTTCCGCCCAGAAACTATGTGGTTACTTGTATTTATCCAAAATGGACCTTTCCATCTCCACAAGAGTGCGGTTCTTCCTTTCGGCTACACCATTTCTTTGAGGAGTGTATGGAGCTGAGTATTGATGCTCAATCCCTTCATCACTAAGGAATTCTTCCAAGGTATAGTTTTTGAACTCAGATCCATTGTCACTTCTTATTGCCAAGATTTCTTTGTCAAACTTGCGTTGTGCTTGCTTGGCAAAGTCAATGAAAGTGATCTTCGTTTCGTCCTTGGACTTGAGGAAAAACACCCATGTATATCTTGAGTAATCATCAACAATGAAAAGTCCATACTTTTTCCCACCAAGACTATCCCATGAAGGAGGCCCAAAGAGATCCACATGAAGGAGCTCCAAAGGCCTTGAAGTAGACACAATATTCTTGGGTGGGTGCTTTGATTGATGTTGCTTCCGGCTATACATGCACTGCACACACGATCTTTCTCAAAAGAGACATTTGTTAGTCCAAGGATGTGATTCCCCTTTAAGAGGTCTTGGAGATTCCTCATGCCGACATGGGCTAGCCGGCGATGCCATAGCCACCCCTTGTCGGCCTTGGCCATTAGACAAGTTGCATGGAATGTGCTCTCTTTCAAGAAATCAACCGTGTAAAGGTTGCCATCCAACTCTCCAACAAAGGCCAATTCGAGTATCTCTCTTAAAGACTTTCACATCCGTTAGTCCAAATAGTGTATCATAACCAATGAAGCCAATTGGCGGACGAGAAAGCAAATGATATTTAAGGGATTGGACAAGCATGACATTTGCAAGAGACATGTCATTTGTGATAGCCACCTTACCCAACCCAAGTACACTGTCCTTTTGATCCTCCACCAAACATAATGCTCATAATCTGGTTGAATAGCTTCCATGAAATCGTAGAGCAATTTGCTATCTCCGGTCATATGATTTGTACATCCACTATCAATCACCCATTTTACTCCACCGAGAAAGCTACCTACACACAATTATTACTTGGTTAGAGGCACCCATTTTACAATGGGACCTCTCAAGTTAGTCACAAGGGTCTTAGGGACCCAAATAGCATAAAAACGAAATGCCTTTTGGGGGCCAACAAACTTTGCATAAACTTCTCCATCCTTAGTCTTACGCGATTACATAGGATGGAGGCATGAACTCTTTGGCTTGTTGAGAGTGGGCATGCCCCTTGTGGCCTTCCACTAACAACCTTACCTTTCTCCTTGTGTCCTTCTCGTACAAAGGTTTCTTTTAAAGGGGTGGTGCAATTTTGGGAGGGCGTCTTCTTCTTGCTTGTGCTTGGGTCAAACCCAAGTCCCTCTTTGTGAGCAACTTCATTGTGTTGGCTCAACACCTCATTAAGGTTCTTTTGCCCTTGAGCACATGTCATGAGCCCTTTCTCGATTTGAGCTTTGAGAAACCGATTCTCCTCAAGGGTGGATGCTAGATCACTACTAGAGTTAGTAGAACATGCATCAACATTGATAATAGGAGATGAGTAAGCCTTGGCTAGAGTTTCAAGATAATTAAGTTTGAGTGTCTCAAAACTCTTTGTAAGAAGGGTGAGCTCTTCTTCCTTAGTCTTGAGAGACATGGATAGAAGCTCACAATCCTTAGTGAGAGAGGCATGAGACTTTGCAAGCTTACTTTTATCATTCATCAACTCTTCACAAGAGCCAATAGCCTTTTTCAAGGAGGCAAGATCTTTAGTATGAACATCAATATTTGTACCAATTTTTAAACATAGTTCATCATTTCGTGCTTCCTCATATTTGACTTTCCGCTCAAGGATTTCATATTTTTCCTTTTCCTCGATGACGAGGGTTTCGAGTTCCTTAATGGAGATGGTGTACTTACTCACCATCTCCATAAGCATACTGAAACATAGTGAGCTTCCGTCCTTTGAGGGAGCACATGAACTTATTAAGTTTAGCAAGCATAGGATTAGTTAGATCATCATCCTCATGACTATCCTCCGCATCAAGATACTCATCACTAGAAGTGGAAGGCGTGAAAGAGGAGGATTTGATCGTGGAGTTACCTTGACCTTGTCAGAAGAGCTTTGGTCCTCTTCTTCTTCAACCATGGCCTTTGCCATTAGGCATTTGTGAGCGTTGCCCTTGTAATCTTTCATGTAGTTGTAGGTGACCACATCACCATTCTTGTTTACTAACCTCAAGGTGTTTTGAGAGTCTTGAGCAACTCCGGCAACACCACTAACATCATCCGGATCAGATTCTTCTTGAGCAACCATTGCCTTTCCATCTCTCTTCTTGAGCTTGGAGTTCAAAGGATTTGGTAACTTCTTCTTGGGAAAGGTCTTGGGAAACCTTGGTTTATCTTCTCTCTTCTCATAAGGGCACTCGTTGGAGAAGTGATTGGTTTCTTCACAGTTGTAGCATTTTCTTACTTTCTTCTTTTGGAATCTTCCCTTGAACTTACCCGCGCTAAACTTCTTGACAAAAAGAGCCATGTCTTCATATGTAGGGCCCTCGTCAGTTCAATCTCATCACCATCTTCGTCATCCTCTTCTTCTTCTTCACTTTGTTCATCTTCACATACATGCTTGGCCTTCAATGCAAGATTGATCTTTGATGATGGAGAACCATGCATGGCAAGATGTTTTGTGGCATTAGTCTTTGACTCTTCATATAGTTGAAAGGTGGATACGATGTCATCTCGTAGTCATTTCCTTGAAGGTATGGTGTTGTCTTATGTCCCACACCATTTGATGGTGAAATGGAGCAAGAGCATGAAGTAACTTATCCACAAGGAACCTCTTAGTCATGTTGAATCCATCTTGTGTCTTGTCACACTCACATGACTCAATATCGGCAAGGAGTGTCATGAGACGCTCATGGAGTTGATTGGGGTTTCACCTTTCTCCATACAAAGTTTTGCAATTGCCCTGGGCAATTTCATATTGAGCACTCCGGAGGGTAGAGGTGCCAGTTTTGGATCTTACAACAGCTTCCCATAGTTCCTTGGCACTTGTGATGTGTATGAATGGTCTCCTTTGCTTTTCATCCAAGCCTCTCCTTATCCACATGATTGCAGTGTCATTGAGGTTCTTGTCATATATTTCTCTTGGAGTGGGGTTCTTTGGATCAACCACATGATAGCCATACTCCAAGATCTCCAACATCTCATCGTTTCCATGTCGAAGATGGTCCTGCATAGCAACTCTCCACAAAGGAAAATCGGAAGTGGCACTAAGCAAAGGAGGACTGCCTTGAGGATTATATCTTGGTTTCTCAACCTGAGGTCTTGCATAAAGCCAAGGAACACTGGCGTGTTCATTGTTAGGAGGTTGTTGACCAAGTGATGGAGTAGGCACAGTTGGCCTTGAGGCAGCACCACCCGAGAGTGGTGCAAGCACCGAGGACAACGTGGCTAATCTCATTTGGACCAAGGCCTCAAGAGAAGCATCATGCTCCTCTTTTTGCTTAGCAAGGGCCGGTTCTAGATCCTCCGACGTAAAGGACTTGACTTGAAGAAGCCCGCCTTTATCCTTAGGATCTACAACAAGGGAGTCCCATCTGGGTTCATCTCGCTCTAGGGCGGTTAAGCCACAAGAATAGAGCACGAGGCTCGATACCAATTGAAAGGATCGAGATGGACCTAGAGGGGGTGAATAGGTACAATTACAAATTTTAATTATTACTTAGCAATTTTAGGCAATAGTGCGAAATATGAAAGTGAGCCTAACAATTGCTAATAGGTACAAGTACTAGGTAAGTAACACAAGCATATAAGTGAGCAAGCACAATATGATGTAAGTAAGTGCAAACCAAAACAAGTAACCACAAGTATAGAGTTAGGGTTAGGAATAACCGCAACTCAGGAGACAAGGATGTATGCCGATGTTCACTTCCTTGGAGGGAAGCTAGTCACCGTTAGAGAGGTGGATGTTACCACGAAGGCACACCAACGCCACGAAGGCTCACCCTATTCTCCCTTTGAGACAACACCACGAAGATGTTTCTCAACCACTAGTGGTAGACCTTGGGGTGGTCTCCAAACCCTCACAAACTTATCCGGGGGGTAATCACAAAAGTCGATTCCTCTCCGAAAGACTCCTACCGCCTAGGAGTCTCCAACCTCCAAGAGTAATAAGATCAATGGGGATTTGCTCAAGACTTGCTCAAATCATGAATTCCTTGGGTGCAAAGAAGGAGGAGAAGAGGATCTATCACTTGACCGGACAACTTCTTTTCAAAGCTCTCAAACCCCTTGGGGATCTAAGATTTGGTGTGGAGAGTTGAGAGAGAGTGAGTGAAGTGTTCTAGGATTTGTTCAAAGTGAATGGTCAACCCAACCCGAGCTAGGGGAAGGAGTATATATATGTGGTGGGAAAAAGGTGACCGTTTGGGGTACAGGATGGCCGGACGTCCGGAGAACGTCGGACGTCCGGAGGCCCAAATGGGTCCGGACGTCCGACCGTCATCGGACGACCGACCGCTGTGAAAAGTGTGACCCACAAACCAATGTACAGGATACGGACGTCCGAACAGGCCCGGACATCCGTAAGAGTGCTTCTGATGTGAAAGTGTCGGACGTCCGCAAAAGTGTTTCGGCAAAAAGTGTGACTCACAAATCAGTGTACAGGATACGGTCGTCCGAGCGGGGCCGGACATCCGTAAGAAAGTTTCTGATGCGATGGTGTCGGACGTCCGGAGGGTTCCGGACATCCGTAAAAATGTTTCTGTCATGGAAGTGTCGGACGTCCGGAAGTGTCCGGACGTCCGGGCAATCAGGAAGGACCGGACGTCCGTAGAGAGCCGGACGTCCGATGGTAAGGTATATAGATACCAGTTTTGAACAAGTTTTTCACAGATCCATCGATCCCCTCTTAATAGTGCGGGATCCCTATACTCAAGAACAAACCATAAATGAAGTTAACACCTTGTATCTCCATTCTTGAGTTATATGCTTTTTGTCCCTAGTCATGATCCATGCATACGGTCTTTGGAACACAATCCTGAGATATACTTGATAAACATGATTAGTCCCGAGCATATGTGTTGTCATCAACATCAAAATATGATTCAAGGGCATGATTGCACTTTCAATCTCCCCTTTTGGTAGTTGATGACAACTCATATGCATACTCATAATAGTAATCGGAAGTATTTGTTGTGGAGCTCAATAACCATAATAACCATAATAAGAATAGGTAGCAGTAGCGAGAGGGCTCCCCCTCAAACTGATGCCACAATAGTTGGATCACTTCATATAGATCAATTCATATAAATTCACCAAAATCATAACCAACAAACTGATCAATTCATATATCATATAGATTCATAACTAACAAACTCAATAACATAGTTCAACAATCCCATAACATAGTTCAACACACTACTCCTAACATAGGTTCGATTACATAATGAGCTAGAGTAATGCATATGGAGCCTACTCCCCCTTTGGCATCAAGTATCCAAAAAAAAACAAAGAGGGGAATGATATGATAGTATTAAAGCTCATCCTCATCATCATCATCATGAACACCACCGCCACCAGTCTCGTCAAAGAAATCAGCCCACTCGGGGACCGGAGGGAAAACCAAAATCGAAGGGGTTCTGCAGAAGGCGCTCATCGTCACTCACATCATATACGCTGAGTCTCGCAGACGAGCCTTGAGCGTTCTTGGAAGTGACCATGCGAGTGACCACATCGTGGTGTTGGGAGCAATGGAAGGTGAACATCTTCATCATGGCTGAATGGGCCTTCCCAAGAAAAGCGAGCAATGCGCCCAAAGGAGGCATCACTGGAATGAGGATGGTGAGCGTGCGAGGAAAACTAGCGGCGGTGTGAGTAGCGATGGCGGGAGAAGGAGGAACATGGTCAGCCGCCATGTGAGGTGGGATGACCCATCTCTCGTGTATATGAGTGCGTGCAATGGGAAAGGGAGCTACACTCTCGATAAATGCACGAAGAAAAGGTGCATGAGGAAAAGCCCGCTTGTCTTTGGAAGCTAGCAAGGCGAATCTCATGCCATAGAAAGTGTGGAACATTTATCTTCCCTTTAGGAGATGTGTAAAGGCGATGCATGAGATCAATGCAGAGTGGCTACAGAACCCTTGTCACCCATCTTGGGATAAATGGTGCGGATGACACACCGATAAATGATGTTGAATGGAAAACGCCAAATAGAGACTTGGTTTAGACCCTTTTGTTTTTCAGTATTAGACAAAGATGATATGGGTCTAAGGAGATCCGCAGAACCGCAATGCCTTTGGGCTTATGGTTGGGGTCATCTTTGTGGATTTTGAACCCAAAGTGTCGGAAATCCAAGTGCGGTGACAAACTCGGCATAAGATGCTTTGTGAGAGAGCGATGTCGGAGGTCATCCATGTGACAGTGTTATCGAGCAAAGTAACAAGTGGCATAAAACCGATGTATGGCAGCCTGGTTAAAATCGTGTTGAAAGGCGAATGGGGCAGCTAGGTTTGGACGACTCAATGAGCTCAATGGCTCCCGGATATTTCTCCGGATGAGTGCGAATGTGCTCAAGATCGATGCAAACATGAAGTGACAAGCCTTTAGGAATGACAATCATGGTGAAGATGTCGGCTTGGACATTCGTGCGAAAACGACTATCCTGAGAATCGCTAGCAACAGTAAATTGATCTACATCACGACGCAATTTGAGATATGAAGATTTGGGGACTTCATTGAAACGCTTAACATGACGGCCTAGTGATAGTGGAGGCTCAAGGGAGATGTGACGGGCATCACCGTGGGGTTGCACCGGAGGAGGAGGAGGTTGAAATGTTGGACGACGAGTGCCGGGCTTGGGGGCAGCGACACGAACGCCAATCATCGGGGCGGCTCCACCTCTTCAAGCTCATCCTCAAAATCGACCCCTCCAAGAGTAATCACTCGAGCCGGTGAGGACGAGCGGCACGTTTCCGAGGGCGGTCTTCCTCCTCGAGTCGTTGGAACCACCACGACGAGACGGACGCGGCCCTCCCGCGACTTGCTTGCGTCTTGAGTGCTTGGACCGAGGCATCGGGACCTAGGGAGAAGGAAAGCGCATGTCAACACCCCTCCATAGACCGGGGTGACAAGGGGGGTTTTGCCCTACTAGGCGAGGAAGAGCACGGAGGAGCCAAACGACGCATCGAGCAGGGGATCGAAGGGCAGACGGGAGAGAAGCCCAGCGAGCAGCTGGGCCAGGGCGGACGGCGAGTCAGATCCGCGGCGGGAAGACACCCCGAAACTCTGAAATAGGCGAAAAACAACAATTCTGGGTTGGGCCTCCAGTTAATAGGTTAGTCCCAAAAATAATATAAAAGTGTATAATATAGCCCAATAATGTCCAAAATAGAATATAATATAGCATGGAACAATAAATAATTATAGATACGTTGGAGACGTATCAAGCATCCCCAAGCTTAATTCTTGCTCGTCCTCGAGTAGGTAAATGATAAAAACAGAATTTTTGATGTGGAATGCTACTTGGCATAATTTCAATGTAATTCTTCTTAATTGTGGTATGAATATTCAGATCCAAAGATTCAAGATAAAAGTTCAATATTGACATAAAAATAATAATACTTCAAGCATACTAACTAAGCAATTATGTCCTCTCAAAATAACATGGCCAAAGAAAGTTCATCCCTACAAAATCATATACTTTAGTCATGCTCCATTTCTGTCACACAAGAATACTCTCGTCATGCACAACCCCGATGACAAGCCAAGCAATTGTTTCATACTTCAGTAATCTCAAACTTCTTCAACCTTCACGCAACACATGAGCGTGAGCCATGGACATAGCACTATGGGTGGAATAGAATATAATGATGGGGGTTATGTGGAGAAGACAAAAAAGGAGAAAGTCTCACATCAACGAGGCTAATCAATGAGCTATGGAGATGCCCATCGATTGATGTTAATGCAAGGAGTAGGGATTGCCATGCAACGGATGCACTAGAGCTATAAATATATGAAAGCTCAACAAAAGAAACTAAGTGGGTGTGCATCCAACTTGCTTGCTCATGAAGACCTAGGGCATTTGAGGAAGCCCATTGTTGGAATATACAAGCCAAGTTCTACAATAAAAAATTCCCACTAGTATATGAAAGTGACAAAACAAAAGACTCTCTATCATGAAGATTATGGTGTTACGTTGAAGCACAAGTGTGGTAAAAGGATAGTAACATTGTCCCTTCTCTCTTTTTCTCTCTTTTTTTTGGGCCTTCTTCTTTTTTTATGGCCTTTCTCTTTTTTTCCTCACTTGGGACAATGCTCTAGAAAATGATGATCATCACACTTCTATTTATTTACAACTCAATGATTACAACTCGATACTAGAACAAAGTATGACTCTATATGAATGCCTCCGGCGGTGTACGGGGATATGCAATGAACCAAAAGTGACATGTATGAAAGAATTATGAATGGTGGCTTTGCCACAAATACAATGTCAACTACATGATCGTGCAAAGCAATATGACAATGATGAACGTGTCATGATAAACGGAACGGTGGAAAGTTGCATGGCAATATATCTCGGAATGGCTATGGAAATGCCATAATATCTAGGTATGGTGGCTGTTTTGAGGAAGATATAAGGAGGTTTATGTGTGAAAGAGCGTATCATATCACGGGGTTTGGATGCACTGAAGTTTGCACCAACTCTCAATGTGAGAAAGGGCAATGCAGTGCAGAAGAGGCTAGCAATGATGGAAAGGTGAGAGTGCGTATAATCCATGGACTCAACATTAGTCATAAAGAACTCACATACTTATTGCAAAAATCTACAAGTCATCAAAAACCAAGCACTACGCGCATGCTCCTAGGGGGATAGATTGGTAGGAAAAGACCATCGCTCGTCCCTGACCGCCACTCATAAGGAGGACACTCAAAGAGCACCTCATGTTTCAAATTTGTTACATAACGTTTACCATAGTGCATGCTACGGGACTTGCAAACTTCAATACAAGTATTTCTCAAATTCACAATTACTCAACTAGCACAATTTTAATATCACTACCTCCATGTCTCAAAACAATCATCAAGCATCAAACTTCTCTTAGTATTCAACACATTCACAAGAAAGTTTTTTACCAATCTTGAATACCTAGCATATTAGGATTATTTAAGCAAATTACCATGCTATTTAAGACTCTCAAAATAATCTAAGTGAATCATGAGAGAATAATAGTTTCTATAAAACGAAAGTTACCACCGTGCTCTAAAAGATATAAGTGAAGTGCTAGAGCAAAAACTATATAACTCAAAAGATATAAGTGAATCACATAGAGTATTTTAATAATTCCCGAATCATGGTGTCTCTCTCAAAAGGTGTGTACAGCAAGGATGATTGTGGTAAACTAAAAAGAAAAGACTCAAATCATACAAGACGCTCCAAGCAAAACACATATCATGTGCTGAATAAAAATATAGCTCGTTACCGATGGAAGTAGACGAAAGAGGGGATGCCTTCCAGGGCATCCCCAAGCTTTGGCTTTTAGGTGTCCTTAGATTATCTTGGGGTGCCATGGGAATCCCCAAGCTTAGGCTCTTTCCACACCTTGTTCCATAGTCCATCAAATCTTTTAGGGAAAACTTTGTTTTTGCCACTCTAGTTTTTGTCAACTTTGCTTATGCCACTCTAGAATTTGACATCTCACTTTTGCCACTGTTAGCTTTTGATAATACATCACAAATTCCATTACGTGGCAAAAACGATAATTTTTCATTTCACTTTTGCCACTCTTAGCATTTGACATGTATCACAATTGCCACTTGGAAAATTTTGTTTTTGCCACGGAAAGGCAAAAGTGATATATTGTCAAAAGCTAAGAGTGGCAAAAGTGAAATGTCAAATTCTAGAGTGGCATAAGCAAAGTCGGCAAAAACTAGAGTGGCAAAAACAAAGTTTTCCCAATCTTTTACCCAAAACTTGAAAACTTCACAACACAAAACTTAACAGAAAATCTCGTGAGCTCCATTAGCGAAAGAAAACAAAAGACCACTTCAAGGTACTGTAATGAACTCATTCTTTATTTATTGGTGTTAAACCTACTGTATTCCAACTTCTCTATGGATTATAAACTATTTTACTAGCCATAGATTCATCAAAATAAGCAAACAACACACGAAAAACAGAATCTGTCAAAAACAGAACAGTCTGTAGTAATCTGTAACTAACGCAAACTTATGGAACTCCAAAAATTCAGCCAAAATAGGACGACCTAGAAAATTTGTTTATTGATCAGTATAAATTGGAATTAATATTTTATCACGTTCTGGTGATTTTTAACAATTATTTTCGTGAACAGAAAGTTTCTGGAATTTTCAGCAAGATCAAATAACTATCATCCTTGGCACAAACACTAATTAAAACATAAAAACAAATCTAAACAGAGTCTAGAACAAATATTTATTCCTAAACAGAAGCAAAAAGCAAAAAACTAAAAATAAAATGGGGTTGCCTCCCAACAAGCGTTATCGGTTAACGCCCCTAGCTAGGCATAAAAGTAAGGATAGATCTAGGTATTGCCATCTTTGATAGGAATTTCTTCAATGAGGCATCTATCATCCTTAGGGATTTCTTTATTTTTATTAATTATCAAACTTTTAGGCACAAGATCGAAAAATTCATTTGTAGCAAATGGCTTCTTAATGATAGCAAAAAGATTGGGATGAATACTTATAGATTTGAGATCCGCAGTTTCCTTAATAGAGGATTCACCCTTATTTTTAGGAACATACATAAGCTTGGCAATTTTAGTTGGAGGACTTGGAGTATTCTTTACAGAAGAAAAAGCGGTTCCCAAGTTGGTAATGATATTCTCAAGTTTATCGATTCTAGTGGAATCCTGATTTATTTTCTCATTAACTATAGGTTCCTTCTCCTTAATATTTTTCAAAGTAACTCCTACATTATATCCATATTGAGTGATGCGGTTGTGGATATTTTTATCCAAATTTTCAATTAACTCTACGGTAGCAACTTTATTTTCAATAATTTCAAGTCTTTGCATTACATGCTCCAAAGTTAACATAGTTCCATTAACCAAAAGAGGTGGTGAGCCAAATAAAGCTATCATAGCATTATAAGAATCAAAAGTATGGCTACCCAAGAAAGTCCCTCCGGTAATGGTATCAATGATATATCTGTACCAAGGAGTAGCGCCTACATAAAAATTGCGGAGAAGAACGAAAGTAGATTGCTTCTTGGTAGATCTATTTTGAGCATTGCAAATTCTATACCAAGCGTCTTTTAGATTTTATCCCTCCCTTTGCTTAAAATTTAAAACTTCGTTCTCGGGAGATAATGGAGAAGATAGAGGACTATCAATAATGACAAATCAAGAGAAAAAGAGAGAGGGCGAATAAAACGGCAAGGGTGAAGTGGGGGAAAGGAAAACGAGAGGCAAATGGCAAATAATGTAATGCGGGAGATAAGGGTTTGTGATGAGTACTTGGTATGTTGACTTTTGCGTAGACTCCCGACAGCGGCGCCGTAAATCCTTCTTGCTACCTCTTGAGCACTGCGTAGGTTTTCCCTTGAAGAGGAAAGGGTGATGCAGGAAAGCAGCGTAAGTATTTCCCTCAGTTTTTGAGAACCAAGGTATCAATCCAGTAGGAGGCCACGCACGAGTCCCTCGCACCTACACAAACAAATAAATCCTCGCAACCAACGTGATAAGGGGTTGTCAATCCCTACACGATCACTTACGAGAGTGAGATCTGATAGATATGACAGGATAATATTTTTGGTATTTTTGTGATAAAGATGCAAAGTAAAATAAAAGCAAAATAAAAGGCAATGGAAATAGCTTATTGTTGGAAGATTAATATGATGGAAAATAGACCCGAGGGCCATAGGTTTCACTAGTGGCTTCTCTGATGAGCATAAGTATTACGGTGGGTGAACAAATTACTGTTGAGCAATTGACAGAATTGAGCATAGTTATGAGAATATCTAGGTATGATCATGTATATAGGCATCACGTCCGAGCGAAGTAGACCGACTCCTGCCTGCATCTACTACTATTACTCCACACATCGACCGCTATCCAAAGATGCATCTAGAGTATTAAGTTCATAAGAACAGAGTAATGCTTTAAGCAAGATGACATGATGTAGAGGGATAAACTAATGAAATATGATATAAACCCCATCTTTTTATCCTCGATGGCAACAATATTATACATGCCTTGCTGCCCCTGCAGTCACTGGGAAAGGACACCGCAAGATTGAACCCAAAGCTAAGCACTTCTCCCATTGCAAGAAAGATCAATCTAGTAGGCCAAACCAAACTGATAATTCGAAGAGACTTGCAAAGATAACCAATCATACATAAAAGAATTCAGAGAAGATTCAAATATTGTTCATAGATAAACTTGATCATAAACACACAATTCATCGTTCTCAACGAACACACTGCAAAAGAAGATTACATCGAATAGATCTCCAAAAGAGAGGTGGAGTGTCGGTGTCAAAACCGGTGGATCTCGGGTAGGGGGTCCCGAACTGTGCGTCTAGGCGGATGGTAACAGGAGACAAGGGACACGATGTTTTTACCCAGGTTCGGGCCCTCTCGATGGAGGTAATACCCTACTCCTGCTTGATTAATATTGATGATATGGGTAGTACAAGAGTAGATCTACCACAAGATCGAGAGAGGCTAAACCCTAGAAGCTAGCCTATGGTATGATTGTTGTTAGATCCTCTGGGACTAAAACCCTCTGGTTTATATAGACACCGGATAGGGTTAGGGTTACACAGAGTCGGTTACAATGGTAGGAGAGCTACATATCCGTATCGCCAAGCTTGCCTTCCACGCCAAGGAAAGTCCTATCCGGACAAGGGATGAAGTCTTCAATCTTGTATCTTCATAGTCTAGGAGTCCGGCCAACGGTGATAGTTCAGCTATCTGGACACCCCCTAATCTAGGACTCCCTCAGTAGCCCCTGAACCAGGCTTCAATGACGACGAGTCCGGCGCGCATATTGTCTTCGGCATTGCAAGGCGGGTTACTCCTCCGAATACTTGATAGAAGATTTTGAACATAAGGATAGTGTCCGGCTCTGCAAAACAAGTTCCACATACTACCGTAGAGAGAATAACCTTTGCACAGATTTGCTGACGTATTCCGCGGCGTGACATCACACCACGGCCAGGCCTTTATACGAATCGTTTTTTTACTGTTCCACCTTAGCGCGTTTAGTGAGGCGGTTTCCTTTGCACGTCTTATCAAAGCGGAGATCGTGCCCCCTTATTCCGGGATTCTCATCAATACGGACGTGGGTAACCCAACCGTGCCCGTTGGCACGCCTCCTCTATCGAAAGGCGAGTCCCAGTCAACCACGGGGAGGGCTCTTGGTATTCAACCTCTTTATAATGAGACCAAGGCCCTCTTCTTTTTTCCACCCTCCATCGAGTTCGCCTCGCGCTTCGAGTTTTAACACCCAAACTTCAGATTTAGGCGCTTCGGACCTTCGACGATGTCCGGCTCCGACCAGCTCGGCCGATGGATGTCTTCTTCCATCACAGAAGAAGATGTGCTAAAGCTGTGAGACGCCAGGTATCTAACCGCGAGATCTTGCATAGGCTGCTGCTCCAGTCAGGTCATTCCCACTCCGAGCCCGGCGAGAGCGTGGTGTTCGTGTCTCACTTCCTTGAGGTTTAGGCTTCCCGACAGATCCCTTTGTGCGGGGGCTCATGTTTTATTATGGGCTGGATTTCCATGACTTGAATCGAGTCCATCCTCCATATCTCGTCGTTCATTGTCGTATGTGAAGCCTTCCTCCATATTACCCCTCACTTTGGATTGTGGCTCAAGACCTTCAAGGTGGAGCCGAAGATGATCGAGGGGCAACAAGCAGAGTCTTGGAGGCGGTCATAAGCAAGTGTCTTGATGCTCCGTGGCCGAGGGCTCTTTTCAAGAGGAGCTTGGTTTGTGGCAACGGAGTGGTTTTATATCACCGCTCCCGGGGGCACCAAATGGGTGGCGCCACCCGCCTTCCGCTCAGTCCACCACAGTGGTGGCCTCATGGGTCAACTGGGCTCGACCGGGGCCGTCTAAGGGCGTTCCTCATTGCAGCGCCGTATTCGAGACCTCCAAGAAAGAGAGATCAATCTGGTCGTGGCGGCGCGAGTTATGCTGATTCGCGTATACATACCTGGCAAACGTCGTCCCCTCCGTGGGAGTTTAATCCGGAGGGACCACGAGCTCTCCAACATTTTATGGGCGCGACGCCCAAGGAGATGTACAAACTGTTCTTGGATCACAAGAGAAGTGTCCGGACTTGACCGAGGGACGCAGGTCTAAGCTGCAATCACCCAGATACTCAAGTAAGTAACCTCAGAACCGGACAGGCTGTTCATTCATTTATCATATATATGCCCTTTAAGGGAGCCGTTTCTTGAACAGGAGTGGATAGCTAAGGAAAAGTTGATAAGGTGTCCGGCTCCCCTCCCAGAGACCACGCCAGATCCCATGCTGACCAAGATGTTGAAGGTTGCGCCTTTTAAAGAAGGCGAAGGGGGGAGCAGGGAAGCAACTGCCTCCGCGAAGGAGTCTTTCAAGGAAGAGGGGATCAGGGATCCTCCCCCCCAAGGGGAGAAGAGGACCGCTTCCGAAGACCCGGAAGCCAAGGCCTCAAAACGGGGAAAGAAGTCTTCGTCAGGAAGTCCGACGCTGGGAAGTACCCCAGCTGCACTATTTCCCCAAGGGGATCAGCCCTCAATGAGCCATAAGTAAAAGAAGGGGTCCTGTGAATAAAGAACATCCTCTGTATTTATTTACGAAGATAACCGAAATTGTACCTTGTAGTTCGGATCTCAGCCCTTCTCGTGAGCTTCGTCTTGAGGATCATCGTCCGGAGATGATAGAGAGCGAACGCCTCCACCTATCGCGCCTTCGATGCGGTAGGCGACCACAAGTGTCGTCACGGAGAGTTTCCCGAGTCCCGGGGCCGGACGGTCCAGCGCTCAAGCGGGCGTCTTGGTCGGAGGAGCTGAAGGACCTGCTCGGGCGAGCGTATATCTTAGAAGATCACCGTGCGCTAATGGCTACAGTAATTGAAAGAATTGCATCCGCTGAGAGCAGATTACATGAAGCCGCCAGAAGTTTCCCAATGATGTATGGCTATCCTATGATGTTTGAGTAGACCCGTTTTGCCCTATGGGTTAATTGATGATTGTGATTGGTTTGAGTTGCATGTTTTATTATTGGTGTTGTCCTATGGTGCTCTCCGTGTCGTGCAAGCATGAGGGATCCCCGTTGTAGGGTTTGCAATTTGTTCATCATTTTCTTATGGTGGGTGGCGTGAGTGACAGAAGCACAGACCCGAGTAAGTAGGTTGTTTGTGTATGGGAGTAAAGAGGACTTGATGCCTTATAATGCTATGGTTGTGTTTTACCTTAATGATCTTTAGTAGTTGCGAATGCTTGCTAGAGTTCCAATCATAAGTGCATATGATCCAAGAATAGAAAGTATGTTAGCTTATGCCTCTTCCTCAAATAAAATTTCAATAACGATTACCGGTCTAGTTATCGATTGCCTAGGGACAAATAACTTTCTTGTGTGACAAAAAGCTCTCTACTAAAACTAACTTAGTTGTTGTCACAGCCCCAGAATTGTTTGTAATTAGTTGCATCTGCATCCATGCATCATGTTTAATTTCAAAGGAAATTTTGAAGTGGGGATGACCAAGCCCTAGCACTAAAGCAATTCAAGTAGGTTCAACTAAAAATATTTTTCAATGAACCCAAATGGCCTTCAAAAATGTTCACCATTTTTGGAAAATGCTGGAAACAGTAACCAGAGATATTGCACATTTTTCCTTGACATTTGGATGATTGAATTAACTCATATTGTATTTGAATTGGGGCATTTAAATCCTATAAATATTTTTAAATGCTCTAATAATTCTGAAACTAGTTTTGGGTTGTTAGGAATAATCCAAACAGAGCCCACAATTATTTTCAGGATTTTTGGAAGTGCCTAGCTATTTTTAATAAAGCCCGGAACAAAATAACAAAATAGAAAAAAAGAAATGAAAAAAAACAGGAGAGCAGGAAATCTTACCTGGCCTCACCTGTCTAGCCCTGCACCGCCCAATTACCTAGCCCAGCCCAGTGCATACCGTCTTCTCCACCGCGCCAGAGGACGCAGGCGTGTGCCGACACGCTGCCAGGCTGCCGCCATGCATCTGTTGTCTGGCTGCTCCCCGAGACACGTCGACGACGCGGATGACCTCACCGCTTCCGTCCGCATCGAACCATCTCCCTGTGCTCGCTTTCCCCTCGCTACTCTGCTTCACCTCGCCATGGCCGAAGCCACCATGGCTGCGCCGACGAGCACCAGCACGGCCACCGCCACCCCCTCGCTTCCTCTCCGCGTCCCGAGCTCCACTACGACCCCATGGAGCTACACACCCGACGCACGCGACCGCAGGAGCCCTGCAACATCGTCCCCGCCGTCCTCATCGCCGCCTCTGCCGGAGATCTCCACCGCCCGATTCGGCGCGTCCAGAGCTTCCCCGACCTCGATGTCGCCTCTGCTAGCCCTGCCGTGAGCTTTCCTACGTCCCCCCTCTCTCTCTGTGGTTCTTCCCCGCTGTAACCATGCTAGCCACCGTGCCGAGCGCCATCGTCCGCCATGGACGCCGGGCATGGCGCTGTCGTGCTGCTGCGCTCAGACCCACGAGCCTAGCGAGCTCCTAGCTGCCCCAGGACTCTACTTATCCCCTCGTTTGGCCTCTCGTACCCTGCAGCCCCGCACCGCTCGAGCCGAGCTCCGGCCGCCGTCGCGGGCTCCACTCCGGCGAACTCCGGCCACCCCCGCACCTTCCCTTGGTCTCCCTAGATGCGCGCGGGCATGGGCTACCTCCTGGTGCTCTTCGCGCGTCCAACCGCAGCCCATAGTGCCACTCCGGCGAGCCACCGCCGCCCTGGGTGGTCGCCGTCGTCTAACCGCCGGCGTGCTGACGTGGCACACTTAATTAGCGCTAATGACCCCTCTAAACACCCCCAGGGCCACTGCCATGTGGGCCCCAGTGCCTGCTTAGGTTAGTTTAATTTCCTGCTTAAATTAGTTCATAACCCAACGGGCCCCACGTGTCAGAGTTGACCAAGCTGACGTGGCTGTTGACTGGGCCCACATGTCATCGACACTAACCAGCCCCAGTCACTGACCAGTGGACCCCACTGGTCAGGTTTGACCTGGAGGCGCCCAGTCGACCTGCTGACATCAGGGTGATGTCATGCTGACGCAATAACTCATTTTCTAGATTTATTATTAATCAGGAAATTCCAGAAAATAACCAAAACTTCTAAAAATCATAGAAAATCAACCGTAGCTCAAAATGAAATAATTTATATATGAAAAATGATCAGAAAAATCCAATCTATCCATCTATACCATTTTCATGCATGTTAGAACAACTTATACCTGCTGATCAGGTCAAATCAGTTAAAAACAATATGGAGTTTGAATTTGAACCTAGTGTTCAAACCAACTCCATTTAACTTGTTGCTAGATGCATTAGGCCAATCAACGGCATATTGCCATGTCATCTTCATGCATCATATTGTTGCATGGTATTGATTGTGTTTCTCCTTTGTTTGTCGGTGTTTGTCCCCTCTCAGTAGACGACGTACCGATGATGAGTTCGATGACACCGATGAAGAACTATAATATCTTTAGAAGTGCCAGGCAAGCAAAACCCCCTTGTTCATTCCGATACAATCCCACTCTCTCGCTCCTGCTCTCTTTTACTGCATTAGGACAACAATGATTCATCTGTTACTTGCTGTGGTAGTTGAACCCCTTTTCCTCTGCATGACCTGTCATTGCCACAGTAAATAGATGAAACCCACTAGCATGAGTAGGAGTTGTTTGAGCCTTGATGTGCCTACTCATTCATGCTTGTTTGTCATGCCTGCTATTGCTTAGAGTTGTGTCAGGTCTGATTCATCGGAGATGAATCGGAGGTGTGTGAACATGTCCTACTGCTGAGAGCTAAGTGTGTGAACACGAGTTGGTAAAGGTAGCTGTGAGAGGCCATGTAGGAGTACATGGTGGGTTGTCTCATTGCAGCCGTCCTCAGGAACTGAGTTTTGTGTTTGTGATCCATGAAACAGTTCCTACCACGCATTGGGCCCGAAACCAATGGACCCTCTCGGCTTCTTAACCACTCTTGTCCTCTGTCCGGGAGTTGCAAGTAGTTTCTGGTGTTTGTAGTATGCTGGGGGCCACACGCAGCGCTGACCTTAGGGGTGGGCTGTGTTGCGGTAGCCACGTGGCATGGTGTACCGAATGCCCGTTTGGTATCTCGGGAACCCTACACACATTGTTCGGGGCCGTATGTGGAAACCTCGGCCGGACTCCCTGCGGATGGAACCTGAATAGGCGATAAACCTGGACCAGAGACTTGAGTGTTTAGGTAGGCTATGGCCGACACCCACGTTGGGCTTCCGCTTGAAGGTTCTTTGAGTACATGTCGTGTATGGCGGCGGTAAGTGGTGAGCGTGTGTGAAGAAGTACACCCCTGCAGGGTTAACATGATCTATTTGAATAGCCGTGTCCGCGGTAAAGGACTTCTGGGTTGCCTGTACAGTTCATAGACAAGTGAAAGTAGATACTCTAAAATACGCAAGATAAGCGTGAGTGCTATGGATGGCGTTCTCGTAGGGAGACGGAAGCGGATCCATAGTGGTGTATTGATATGGTAAATATGTGGACTCGTGTGCGCCACCTCAAAAGAGTTACTTGCAGTCGTAGTTTAGGATAGCCACCGAGTCAAAGCTGGCTTGCTGCAGTTAAACCCCACCACCCCTTTGTTGATAATGATGCATATGTAGTTAGTTCTGATGTAAGTCTTGCTGAGTACATTTGTACTCACGTTTGCTTATTTTATGTTTTGCAGAGAGACGTCAGTCTCGCTAGTAGGTCCGTGTGGACTTCGACGTTTAGCTTGTTACCTCAGCTACGATCTTGTGCCCTCGGCAGGATCTGGTAGATAGTCAGGCTTCTCAGCCTTTTTCATTCATAGATGTCTGTACTCAGACATGTTTAGCTTCCGCATGTGTTTGACTTGTATGCTCTGAATGCTGGGTCAAGAGACCCATGTTTGTAATATCTCGCTCCTCGGAGCCTAATGAATAAATACTTTGAGTCGTAGAGTTATGTTGTGATGCCATGTTGTATTTACACATATTGAGCATATTGTGTGTATGTTTGAAATGCTTGGTATGTGTGGGATCCGACAATCTATTTGTTTATCCTGGCAGCCTCTCTTATGGGGAAATGTAGTCTAGTGCTTCCTGAGCGATAGTAGTCCGCTCTGACCGGTTCACGGAGTCACGCTAGCCCACTCTGCTTTCGGGGCGCTTGACCGGCATGTGTTTCACTTTGTTCACTGTATACATCCCTTCGGGAAATGTCACGCGTAACATCCGAGTCCTGCCTAAGCCTGCTACAGCCGGGTTCCCGGAGTCCTGTTAGCCAGTGCTACAACCGGATTCTGCACGCTGGCGACCGACATGCTCGATGTGATTCATGTATGCCTGTCCCCATGGGTTAGTGCCGCTTTGGGTTCACGACTAGCCATGTCGGCCCGGGTTCTCTGTCATATGGATGCTAGCGACACTATCATATACGTGCGCCAAAAGGCGCAAACGGTCCCGGTCCATGGTAAGGCGACACCCATGGGAATACCGTGCGTGAGGCTGCAAAGTGATATGAGGTGTTACCGGCTAGATCGATGTGACTTGGAATCGGGGTCCTGACAGTTGTGTCTTCATCTAAACAGCCCCTACTTTTTATTTAAGCGCTCTTTATTATCTTGCAAACCTATCCAACAACACCTACAATGTACTTCTAGTTTCATACTTGTTCTAGGTAAAGCAAACATTAAGCGTGCGTAGAGTTATATCGGTGGTCGATAGAACTTGAGGGAATATTTGTTCTACCTTTAGCTCCTCGTTGGATTCGACACTCCTACTTATCGAAAGAGGCTTCAATTGATCCCCTATAATTGTGGGTTATCAATATACCTTGGGATCCGGGTGGATCCATTACTTGAGCACTTTATGCCTAGCTTAATGGCTTTAAAGAAAGCGCTGCCAGGGAGACAACCCGGAAGTTTTAGAGAGTCATTAATTTTGTTGAGTGCTTTTACATAGTTTAAAAACAAAAACTTATACAGGGGAACTTAAAACTTCACAAAAAGAAAAGTGAAAGTGAGAAAGACGAGCACCATGAAAGTGGGAGCTAGCCTTGAACTTTGTTCATGCCCATAGAAACTTTGTGAATCTCAATTACATAAACTTTTCAACAAAAATAATTATCCCCTTGTATAAATCCATTGTATTATAAACATAATGTGCCAAGATTTTCCTTTAGGATGATTAGATTGCTTGTTGGTATGTGCAGTGCAGAAACAGAAACTTTGGCTATAGCACGTGAATTTTCATTTTTTTTACTGGAACGTCAAAATCTTCTGAAACTTTTTGCAAAATATTTCCATACAACTTTTAATATTTTTTTTCCTATTTTTTCAGAATCTTTGGATTACCAGAAGTATGGTAGATGTTCAGATTACTACATACTATCTTGTTTAAGATAGATTCTGTTTTTGATGCATTGTTTTGCTTGTTTTGATGAAACTATCGATTCTATCAGTGATATAAGCCATGGAAAAGTTATATTATAGTAGCTAAAATGCAAAAACAAAATGTGAGTTGCTTTGCAACAGTACTTATAGTAGTGATTTGCATTATTATACTAACGGATCTCACGAGGTTTCTGTTGAGTTTTGTGTGGATGAAGTGATCAAAGATCGAGGAGATCTCGGTATGAGGAGAAGGAGGAGAGGCGAGAGCTCAAGCTTGGGGATGCCCAAGGCATCCCAAGTAAATATTCAAGGAGACTCAAGCGTCTAAGCTTGGGGATGCCCCAGAAGGCATCCCATTTTTCTTAAATAAGTATTGGTATGTTCTCGTCTTCGTTTCTTTCATGTGATATGCGTAAATCTTGGAGCGTGTTTTGTGTTTAGTTTTCTTTTTTATTTTATGCACCATGCTGGTATGAGATAGTCCATGGTTGATTTATAGAATGCTCCTTCCACTTCACTTATATCTTTTGAGTATGGCTTTATAGAATGCTTCATATGCTTCACTTATATTATTTGGAGTTTGGATTGCCAGTTTCTCTTCACATAGAAAACCGTATTCATAGAATGCTCTTTTGCTTCACTTATATCTATTAGAGCATGGTATTTTGTAGAAAGAATTAAACTCTCTTGCTTCACTTATATCTATTTAGAGAGTCAATGGGGATTGGTCATTTGCATGGTTAGTCATAAAATCCTACATAAAACATGTGGATCACCGAATATGATATGTTTGATTCCTTGCAATAGTTTTGCGATATAGAGATGATAATATATGGGAGGTACTAATGGATGATCGTGTTTAGTAAGATATTGGTGTCAAGGTTTCCGATTCCCGAAGCATGCACGTATAGTCTCCCGTTATGCCGGGAGGTGGGAGCACAATTTATCCTTGATTATCTATCTTTGTGTGAAGGTCGGGGGTGCGCGATGGTTAACTCCTACCAGCCTCCCCCCTAGGAGCATGCGTAGTAATAGTTTGCTTCAAGGGATAATAAAATTTTGCAATAAGTATATGAGTTCTTTATGACTAATGTGGGTCCATGGATTATACACACTCTTATCTTTCCGCAATTTGCTAGCCTCTACAGTACCATGCATTGCCCTTTCTCACGTCGCGACATGGTACAAACTTCGCCGGTGCATCCAAACCCCGTGATATGGTACGCTCTATCACACAAAAGCCTTATTGTATCTTCCTCAAAACAACCACCATACCTACCTATTATGGCATTTCCACAGCCATTCCGAGATATATTGCCATGCAACTTCCACCGCTTCCGCTTTGATGATTTGAGCATTCATTGTCGTATTGCTTTGGATGATCATATAGCTGACATAGCATTTGTGGCTCAGCCACAGTTCATCGTTTTTATACATGTTACGCTAGATCATTGCACATCCTAGCACTGCCAGAGGCATTCATATAGAGTCGTACTTTATTATAGGTATCGAGTTGTAATTTTTATTTCTTGAGTTATAAGTAAATAGAAGTGTGATGATCATCATTATTTTTAGAGCATTACCCCAGTGAGGAAAGGATGAGACTCCGGACAAAGAGAGAGAAAAAGGAAAAAATAAAAGAATGAAAAAGAAAATAAAAAGAAAAGAAACGAAGAAAAAAAGAAGAAAAGAAAAAGGGAAAAAACAAAGAGAGAAGGGGCATGCAATTCCACACTTGTGCTTCAAAGTAGCACCATGTTTTTCATATAGAGAGTCTCATATGTTTTCACTTTCATATACTAGTGGGAATTTTTCATTATAGGATTAGATGCGCACCCAGTTAGTTTTCATGTTGAGCTCTCATACACTTATAGATCTTAGTGCATTCGTTGCATGGCAATCCCTACTCCTTGCTTGATATCAATTGATGGGCATCTCCATAGCCCGTTGGTTAGCCGCGTCGATGTGAGACTTTATTACCTTTTTGTCTTCTCTATATTTACCCCTATCATCATACTCTATTCCACCTGTAGTGTTATATCCATGGCTCGCGCTCATGTATTGCGTGAGGGTTGAAAAAGCTGAAGCGCATTAAAAAGTATGAACCAATTGCTTGGCTGACACCGGGGTAGTACATGATTTATACTTTGTGTTAAGAAGACAGAGCATGACAAGGCTATATGATTTTGTAGGGATAACATTCTTTAGCATTTGATATTTTGAAAGACATGATTGTTTGTTGGGATGCCCGAGTATTGATGCGTTTATCTCAAAATATAGACTATTGCTTTGAATCACTCATGCCTTAATATTCATGCCATGATTAGATATATGATCAAGATTATGCTAGGTAGCATTTCACATCAAAAATTATCTTATCATTTACCTACTCGAGGACGAGCAGGAATTAAGCTTGGGGATGCTGATACATCTCCGTCGTATCCATAATTTTTTATTGTTTCATGCCAATATTATACAACTTTTATACACTTTTGGCAACATTTTATATGATTTATTTGGACTAACATATTGATCCAGTGCCCAGTTCCTGTTTATTGCATGTTTTTTGTTCCGCAGAAAATCCATATGAAACGAAGTCCAAAGGCGATAAAAATTTACGGAGAATTATTTTGGAATATATGTGATTTTTGGGAGGTGGAGTCAACGTAAACGGAGGCCCACGACCTCCACAACCCACCAGGGCGCGCCAGGTGGTGCCCGGCGCACCCAGGTGTCATGTGCCCTCCCCGTAAGTCAGTTGGGGCCCTTCTTCGGGGTGCAAGAAAGCTGATTTGTGGGAAAAAATGTAAAAAAATTAGCGTAATCGGAGTTAGGGCTCCCTGGGAATTTAAGAAACGGTGAATGGCGAGAAAACGGGAACGTGAAACAGAAGAGAACAGATGGATAGATCCAATCTCGGAGGGGCTCCTGCCCCTCCGCCGCCATGGAGGCCATGGACCAGAGGGGGAACTCTCCTCCCATCTAGGGGGGAGGCCAAGGAAGAAGAAGAAGGAGGGGGCTCTCTCCCTCTCTCTCCCGGTGGTGCTGGAGTGCCGCTGGGGCAAGCATCGTGACGACGATCTACATCAACAATCTTTCTACCTTCAACACCAACTCTCTCCCCCTCTATGCAGCGGTGCAATACCCCTTCTCCCCGCTGTAATTTCTACTTAAACATGGTGCTCAATGATACGTCCATTTTGCATCATGCTTTTATATCGATATTTATTGCATTATGGGCTGTTATTACACGTTATGTCACAATACTTATGGCTATTCTCTCTTATTTTACAAGGTTTACATGAAGAGGGAGAATGCCGGCCTGGAATTCGGGCCGGAAAAGGAGCAAATATTGAAGACCTATTCGCACAACTCCAAAATTCCTGAAACTCCACAGAATATCTTAAAATAAATAAAGAAAAATCGTCGAAGATGAAGGCCGGGGGCCCACACCTGCTCACGAGGTGGGGGCGCCCCCTGGGCGCCCCTCCCTCGTGGGCCCCCTGGTGGCTCTCCGACGCCCATCTTCTCCTATATGAAGTCTTTCGATGAGAAAAAAATCAGAAGCAACCTTTCGGGATGAAACTCCGCCGCCACGAGGCGGAACCAATCTAGGGCTCCGGCAGAGCTGTTCTGCCGGGGACACTTCCCTCCGGGAGGGGGAAATCATCGTCATCATCATCACCAGCGCTCCTCTCATCGGGAGAGGGCAATCTCTATCAACATCTTCACCAGCACCATCTCATCTCCAAACCCTAGTTCATCTCTTGTATCCAATTCTTGTCTCCAAGTCCGGGATTGGTGCTAGTAGGTTGCTAGTAGTTTTTATTACTCCTTGTAGTTGATGCTAGTTGGTTTATTTGGTGGAAGATCATATGTTCAGATCCTATATGCATATTATTACCCCTCTGATTATGAACATGAATATGCTTTGTGAGTAGTTACGTTTGTTCCTGAGGACAGGGGAGAAGTCTTGCTATTAGTAGTCATGTGAATTTGGTATTCGTTCGATATTTTGATGACATGTATGTTGTCTAGCCTCTAGTGGTGTTATGTGAACGTCGACTACATAACACTTCACCATTATTTGGGCCTAGAGGAAGGCATTGGGAAGTAATAATTAGATGATGGGTTGCTAGAGTGACAGAAGCTTAAACCCTAGTTTATGCGTTGCTTCGTAAGGGGCTGATTTGGATCCATATGTTTTATGCTATGGTTAGGTTTACCTTAATACTTTTGTTGTAGTTGCGGATGCTTGCAATAGAGGTTAATCATAAGTGGGATGTTTGTTCAAGTAAGAACAACACCCAAGCACCGGTCCACCAACATATCAAATTATCAAAGTACCGAACGCGAATCACATGAACGTGATGAAAACTAGCTTGATGATATTCCCATGTGTCCTCGGGAGCGCTTTTCCTATTATAAGAGTTTGTTCCGGCTTGTCCTTTGCTACAAAAAGGATTGGGCCACCTTGCTGCACTTTATTTACTTTTTTACTTGTTGCTCGTTACAAATTATCCTATCACAAAACTATCTCGCTACCACTTATTTCAAGATTTCTGCAGAGAATACCTTGCTGAAAACCGCTTATCATTTCCTTCTGCTCCTCGTTGGGTTCGACACTCTTAATTATCGAAAGGACTACGATAGATCCCCTATACTTGTGGGTCATCAAGACTCTTTTCTGGCGCCGTTGCCGGGGAGTGTAGCGCGTTTGGTAGGTGGAATTTGGTAAGGAAAAAATTTATATAGTGTGCTGAAATTTACTGTCACTTGTTACTATGGAAAGTAATTCTCTGAGGGGCTTGTTCGGGGTATCTTCACCCTGTCCAGTAGAGCAAAGAGTTGCTCCTCAACCTACTGAACCTATTGAAAATGAAACTCCTTTTGAAATTCCTTCCGGTATGATGGAAAAACTGCTAGCTAATCCTTTTACAGGAGATGGAACAAAGCATCCTCATGAGCACTTAATATATGTGGATGAAATTTGTGGATTATTTAAGGTTACAGGTATACCCGATGATGTTGTTAATAAGAAGGATTTCCCTTTATCTTTGAAGGGAGACGCATTGACATGGTATAGGCTATGTGATGATATGAGATCATGGAACTATAAAAGATTGAAATTGGAATTTCATCAAAAGTGTTATCCTATGCATCTTGTTCATCGTGATCGCAATTATATATATAATTTTTGGCCTCATGAAGGAGAAAGCATCGCTCAAGCTTGGGGGAGGCTTAAATCAATGTTATATTCATGCCCCAATCATGAGCTCTCAAGAGAAATAATTATTCAAAGTTTTTATGCTCGGCTTTCTGATAACAATCGCACCATACTCGATACTTCTTGTGTTGGCTCTTTTATGATGAAGACTATTGAATTCAAATGGAATTTATTGGATAGAATTAAACGCAACTCTGAAGATTGGGATCTCGGTGAAGGTAAGGAGTCTGGTATGACACCTAAGTTTGATTGTGTTAAATCTTTTATGGATACCGACATTTTCCATAAGTTTAGCACTAAATATGGACTTGACTCTGACATAGTAGCTTCTTTCTGTGAATCTTTTGCTACTTATGTTGATCTCCCCAAGGAGAAGTGGTTTAAATATCATCCTCCCATAGAAGTAAAAGTAGCTGCACCTATTAAAGTTGAAGAAAAGACTGTTACTTATAATGATCCTATTGTTCCTGCTTCTTATGTTGAGAGACCACCTTTCCCTGTTAGAATAAAGGATCATGCTAAAACTTCAATTGTTGTTCGTAAAAGCAATATTAGAACTTATACACCTCCTGAGCAAGTTAAAGTAGAACCTAATATTGCTATTGTTAAAGATCTCTTGTCTGATAATATTGATGGGCGTGTTATTCAATTCTGCGGTGAAACTGCTAGAATTGCTAAACCGTGTGCTAAAGATAAACATAGACCTGTGGTAGGCGTTCATGTTATTTTTGTTAAAATAGGAGATCATTTTTATCATGGCTTATGTGATATGGGTGCTAGTGCTAGTGTTATACCTTATGGTTTATATAAAGAAATTAAGCATGAAATTGCACCTGCTGAGTTAGAAGATATTGATGTTACAATTAAACTTGCCAATAGAGATACTATATCTGCAATGGGAATTGTTAGAGATGTTGAAGTCTTGTGTGGGAAAACTAAATATCCTGCTGATTTTCTTGTTCTTAGTTCTCCACAAGATAGCTTTTGTCCCATTATATTTGGTAGACCCTTCTTGAACACTGTTAATGCTAAGATAGATTGCGAAAAGAATGTTGTTACTATTGGCTTGGATGATATGGTTCATGAGTTTAATTTCTCTAAATTTAATAAACAACATCGTGAGGAAGAATTTCCTAGTAAGGATGAAATTATTGGTCTTGCTTCTATTGCCGTACCTCCTAGTGATCCTTTAGAACACTATTTGCTAGACCATGAAAACGATATGTTCATGAATGAAAGAAGGGAAATAGATGAAGTATTCCTTAAACAGGAACCTATTCTGCATCACACTTTGCATGTTGAAATCCTAGGGGATCCCCCTCCACCCAAGGGTGATCCCGTTTTTGAGCTTAAACCGTTGCCTGATAATCTTAAATATGCTTATCTTGATGAAAAGAAAATATATCCTGTTATTATTAATGCTAACCTTCCAGAGCATGAAGAAGAAAGATTATTGAAAACTCTGAAGAAGCACCGTGCCGCTATTGGATATACTCTTGATGATCTTAAGGGCATTAGTCCCACTTTATGTCAACATAAAATAAATTTGGAAGCGGATGCCAAACCAGTTCGTGATCCTCAACGACGTTTGAATCCTAAAATGAAAGAAGTGGTAAGAAAAGAAATACTCAAGCTTCGGAGGCAGGTATAATTTATCCCGTTCTTGATAGTCGGTGGGTAAGTCCTGTCCATTGTGTCCCTAAGAAGGGAGGTATTACTGTTGTCCCTAATGATAAAGATGAATTGATCCCATAAAGAATTATCACGAGGTTATAGGATGGTAATTGATTTCCATAAATTAAATAAAGCTACTAAGAAATATCATTACCCCTTACCTTTTTTTGATCAAATGCTAGAAAGATCTTGCAAACATACACATTATTGCTTTCTAGATGGTTATTCTGGTTTCTCTCAAATACCTGTGTCGGCTAAAGATCAATCAAAGACTACTTTTACATGCCCTTTTGGTACTTTTGCTTATAGACGTATGCCTTTTGGTTTATGCAATACACCTACTACCTTTCAAAGATGCATGATGGCTATATTCTCTGATTTTTATGAAAAAAATTGTGAGGTTTTCATGGACGATTTTTCCGTCTATGGTTCCTCTTTTGATGATTGCTTGAGCAATCTTGATCAAGTTTTGCAGAGATGTGAAGAAACTAATCTTGTCTTGAATCGAAAAAGTGCCACTTTATGGTTAATGAAGGTATTGTCTTGGGGCACAAAGTTTCTGAAATAGGTATTGAAGTTGATAAAGCCAAGGTTGATGTTATTGAAAAGATGCCATGTCCCAAGGACATCAAAGGTATAAGAAGTTTCCTTGGTCACGCTGGATTTTATAGGAGGTTCATTAAGGACTTCTCAAAAATTTCTCGGCCTCTGACTAATTTATTACAAAAAGATGTACCATTTGTCTTTGATGATGATTGTGTAGAAGCATTTGAAATACTTAAGAAAGCATTAGTCTCTGCACCTGTTGTTCAACCACCTGATTGGAATTTACCCTTTGAAATTATGTGTGATGCTAGTGATTATGCTGTAGGTGTTGTTCTAGGGCAAAGAGTTGATAAGAAATTAAATGTTATCCATTATGCTAGTAAGACTCTAGACAATGCTCTAACAAATTATGCTACTACTGAAAAGGAACTTTTAGTGGTTGTATTTGCTTGTGATAAGTTCAGACCCTATATTGTTGATTCTAAAGTAACTATCCACACTGATCATGCTGCTATTAAATATCTTATGGAAAAGAAAGATGCTAAACCTAGACTTATTAGATGGGTTCTCTTGCTGCAAGAATTTGATTTGCATATCGTTGATAGAAAAGGAGCTGAGAACCCGTTGCGTATAATTTATCTAGGTTAGAGAATGTTCTTGATGACCCACTACCTATTGATGATAGCTTTCACGATGAACAATTAAATGTCATAAGCACTTCTCGTAGCACTCCATGGTATGCTGATTATGCTAATTATATTGTTGCTAAATTTATACCACCTAGCTTCACATACCAACAAAAGAAAAAGTTTTTCTATGATTTGCGACATTACTTTTGGGATGATCCACATCTTTATAAAGAAGGAGTAGATGGTGTTATTAGATGTTGTGTACCTGAGCATGAACAGGAACAGATCCTACGCAAGTGTCATTCCGAGGCTTATGGAGGACACCATGCTGGAGATAGAACTGCACATAAGGTATTGCAATCCGGTTTTTTTTTGCCTACTCTCTTCAAGGATGCCCGTAAGTTTGTTTTGTCTTGTGATGAATGTCAAAGAATTGGTAATATTAGTAGACGTCAAGAAATGCCTATGAATTATTCACTTGTTATTGAACCATTTGATGTTTGGGGCTTTGATTATATGGGACCTTTTCCTGCCTCTAATGGATATACACATATTTTGGTTCTTTGTTGATTACGTTACTAAGTGGGTAGAAGCTATTCCAACTAGTAGTGCTGATCATAACACTTCCATTAAAATGCTTAAGGAAGTTATTTTTCCGAGGTTTGGAGTCCCTAGATATATAATGACTGATGGTGGTTCACATTTTATTCATGGTGCCTTCCGTAAAATGCTTGCTAAATATGACGTTAATCGTAGAATTGCATCTCCATATCACCCACAGTCTAGTGGCCAAGTAGAATTGAGTAATAGAGAGCTCAAATTAATTTTGCAAAAGACTGTTAATAGGTCTAGGAAGAATTGGTCCAAGAAACTTGATGATGCATTATGGGCCTATAGAACTGCATATAAGAATCATATGGGTATGTCTCCGTATAAAATGGTTTATGGAAAAGCATGTCACTTACCTCTCTAACTAGAACATAAGGCATATTGGGCTATTAAAGAGCTCAACTATGATTTCAAACTTGCCGGTGAGAAGAGGTTATTTGATATTAGCTCACTTGATGAATGGAGAACCCAAGCTTATGAAAATGCCAAGTTGTTTAAAGAAAAGTTAAAAGATGGCATGACAAAAGGATACAAAAGCGTGAGTTTAATGTAGGTGATTATGTATTGCTATACAACTCTCGTTTAAGATTTTTTGCAGCAAAACTTCTCTCTAAATGGGAAGGTCCCTACGTTATCGAGGAGGTCTATCGTTCCGGTGCCATAAAAATCAACAACTTCGAAGGCACAAATCCGAAGGTGGTAAACGGTCAAAGGATCAAACATTATATCTCAGGTAATCCCATAAATGTTGAAACCAATATTATTGAAATCGTAACCCGGAGGAATACATAAGGGACACTTTCCAGACCATTTCAGACTCCGAAAAGGAATAGGTATGTGGTACGGTAAGTAAACAGACTCCAAAACAATTTTTAAGGCAATATTTCTCCGTTTTGGAATATTTAGAAAAATAGAAAAATAAGTAGCAGTCCGGGAAGGACAACGAGGGCCCCACGAGGGTGGTGGGCGCGCCCTACCCCCCTGGGAGCGCCCCCCTACCTCGTGAGCACCTCGTGTGCCCTCCGGACTCTGTTTTCTTGCACGATACGTATTTTGGTCGGTAAATATTCATTATATATTCTCCCGAAGGTTTTGACTCCCGTATCACGCAAATCTCTCATGTTCTCGTTTTGAGCTGTTTTCCTGACAGGTCTAGATCATCATGACGTCCCCAAGTGCTTCCAAGGACAAGTTATTCGAGAAGGTGATCAACCCTTACCTCGCGGAGGTGCTGCGACACCCTCAAACCATTGAGATGCGTGATGGGTTGCTGCACATCCGCGATGCTGAGGGACCAAAGGGAACCGGAAGCGCGGAGTCGAGGCTCGAAGCAATGGAGCAACAAGTTTTCAAGTGCCAGGGGATGGTGGAGCGTGGAATCAACACTACCCACACGATGCTCGCGGAGTTCACCAACAACTATGAGCCGGATGCCAAAAACACCGAGGACGCCATCTTCAAACTACATGAGAAGATCGAGCACCTCCAAGCCCAAATTTATGATCTGCAAAATCAAAACTGTGAGTATGAATATAGATTCAAAAGGATGAGTTTGGCTGCAGATTTGAGGATTCCGGAGACTCGATCATCCTTCTATGATGGTGAGCCTATGCCATGGAAGATGGACGACAAGCTTGCATCATCAACAACACTTCCACCTTCTTCATCAACAAAGGAGACATAATCACATGGGTATGGGCACTCCCCTTGGCAACTGCCAAGCTTGGGGGAGGTGCCCCGGTATCGTATCACCATCACAACTCCTATCTTTACCGTTTTTCTTAGTTCGATCCTATTAGTAGTATCTTGATCTAGTAGAATAAAGTTTATGGCATGATCTAGTTTTGAGTTTTGCTTTATGATCTCTCTATGTAATCGAGTCCGTGAGCTATATATATAATAAAGATTAGTTTTGAGTCAATGGCTTGATTATTTTTCCATGATCTTGGGTGAATAAAAGAGTAGAAAGAAGAAAAAGAATAAAAAGAAACAAAGAGTTCATATTGATCTTATTGAGAGTAATGACTTCACATAGAAAGAGTATGATGATTAAAAGTTGTTAGGAGTTGGCAAATATAGCTTTGGTCATCGTTGCAATTAATAGGAAGTAATAAGGAAAGAGAGGTTTCACATATAGATATATTATCATTGACATCTTTTATGATTGGGAGCACTCATTAAAATATAACATGCTAAAGAGTTGATGTTGGACAAGGAAGACAACGTGATGAGTTATGTTTTCTTATATCTGAGATAAAGTATGTTGTCTTGGATCCTCTAACATGTTGAGCTTGCCTTTCCCCCTCATGCTAGCCAAATTCTCAGCACCAAGTAGAGATACTACTTGTGCTTCTAAATACCCTTAAAACCAGTTTAGCCATGAGAGTCCACCATATCTACCTATGGATTGAGTAAGATCCTTCAAGTAAGTTGTCATCGGTGCAAAGCAATAAAAAATGCTCTAAATATGTATGATTGATTGGTGTGGGGAAATAAGCTTTATACGATCTTGTGATATGGAAGTAATAAAAGCAACGGACTGCATAATAAAGGTTCATATCACAAGGGGCAATATAAAGTGACGTTCTTTCGCATTGAGATTTTGTGCATAAAACCATAAAAGCGCATGGCAACCTCTGCTTCCCTCTGCGAAGGGCCTATCTTTTATTAGTATCCTCTACCTTATGCAAGATTCACGGTAATCTTCACCTTTCCTTTTTCATTTTATCCTTTGGCAAGCCCAGCATGTTGGAAATAACATGATATATATATCTAATTGGATGTAGGGGAGCATGAATTATTATTGTTGACATTACCCTTGAGGTAAAAGGTTGTGGGGCAAAACTATAAGCCCCTATCTTTCTCTGTGTCCGATTAAAACTCCGTAACCACAAGTATTGCATGAGTGTTAGCAATTATGAAGGACTAAATGATAGTTGAGTATGTGGACTTGCTTTTGAGCTCTGACATAGACTCTTTCCGTTGTTATGATAAATTGCAATTGCTTCAATGACTGAGGTTATAATTTGTTGGTGCCCAATAAGGTTTCTGATTCATACCTTTGCATTGTGAAAAGATCATCACTTGAACATAAGTAATCATATGACAAAATCTATATATATGTTGCTGTTATGAGAATAATCATGATGCCTTCATGTCCGTATTTTATTTTTATCGACGCCTCTACCTCTAAACATGAGGACATATTTATTGTTATCGGCTTTCCGCTTGAGGACAAGCGAGATCTAAGCTTGGGGGAGTTGATACGTCCATTTTGCATCATGCTTTTATATCGATATTTATTGCATTATGGGCTGTTATTACACGTTATGTCACAATACTTATGGCTATTCTCTCTTATTTTACAAGGTTTACATGAAGAGGGAGAATGCCGGCAGATGGAATTCTGGGCTGGAAAAGGAGCAAATATTGGAGACCTATTCTGAGCAACTCCAAAAGTCCTGAAACTCCACGGAATATCTTAAAATAAATAAAGAAAAATCGTCGCAAAAGATGAAGGCCAGGGGGCCCACACCCTGCTCACGAGGGTGGGGAGCGCCCCCCCCTGGGGCGCGCCCCCTACCTCGTGGGCCCCCTGGTGGCTCTCCGGTGCCAATCTTCTCCTATATGAAGTCTTTCGATGAGAAAAAAACCAGAAGCAACCTTTCGGGATGAAACTCCGCCGCCACGAGGCGGAACCTTGGCGGAACCAATCTAGGGCTTCGGCAGAGCTGTTCTGCCGGGGACACTTCCCTTCGGGAGGGGGAAATCATCGTAATCATCTGTTGGAAATATGCCCTAGAGGCAATAATAAAATGGTTATTATTATATTTCCTTGTTCATGATAATTGTCTGTTCTTCATGCTATAATTGTATTAACAGGAAACCGTAATACATGTGTGAATACATAGAACACAACATGTCCCTAGTGAGCCTCTAGTTGACTAGCTCGTTGATCAATAGATGGTTATGGTTTATTGACCATGGACATTGGATGTCATTGATAACGGGATCACATCATTAGGAGAATGATGTGATGGACAAGACCCAATCCTAAGCCTAGCACAAAGATCGTGTAGTTCGTATGCTAAAGCTTTTCTAATGTCAAGTATCTTTTCCTTAGACCATGAGATTGTGCAACTCCCGGATACCGTAGGAATGCTTTGGGTGTACCAAACGTCACAACGTAACTGGGTGGCTATAAAGGTGCACTACAGGTATCTCCGGAAGTGTCTGTTGGGTTGGTACGAATCAAGACGGGGATTTGTCACTCCGGTTAACGGAGAGGTATCTCTGGGCCCACTCGGTAGGACATCATCATAATGTGCACAATGTGACCAAGGGGTTGATCACGGGATGATGTGTTACGGAACGAGTAAAGAGACTTGCCGGTAACGAGATTGAACAAGGTATCGGCATACCGATGATCGAATCTCGGGCAAGTACAATACCGCTAGACAAAGGGAATTGTATACGGGATCGATTGAGTCCTTGACATCGTGGTTCATCCGATGAGATCATCGTGGAACATGTGGGAGCCAACATGGGTATCCAGATCCGCTGTTGGTTATTGGCCAGAGAGCTGTCTCGGTCATGTTCGCATGATTCCCGAACCCGTAGGGTCTACACATAAGGTTCGGTGGCGCTAGAGTTGTTATGGGAATTAGTGTGCAGTTACCGAATGTTGTTCGAGTCCCGGATGAGATCCCAAGCGTCACGAGGAGTTCCGGAATGGTCCGGAGGTAAAGATTTATATATGGGAAGTCCTATTTTGGCCACCGGAAAATGTTAGGATTTTTCGGTATTGTCTTGGGAAGGTTCTAGAAGGTTCCAAGTGGGGCCCACCTGCATGGGGTACCCACATGAACGTGGGTAGTGGGGGCAAGGCCCCACACCCCTGGTCAAGGCGCACCAAGATCCCCCCTTAGAAGGAATAAGATCATATCCCGAAGGGATAAGATCAAGATCCGTAAAAAAGGGGGATAACAATCGGTGGGGAAGAAAATGATGAGATTTCTTTCCTCCCACCTTTGCCAACGCCCCAATGGACTTGGAGGGCAAGAAACCAGCCCCCTCCACGCCTATATATAGTGGGGATGCGCATGGGAGCTTCATCCTTCCCCTGGCGCAGCCCTCTCCCTCCCCAACACCTCCTCCTCCGTAGTGCTTGGCGAAGCTCTGCCGGAGAACTGCAAGCTCCACCACCACGCCGTCATGCTGCCGGAGCTCTCCCTCAACTTCTCCTCTCCCCTTGCTGGATCAAGAAGGAGGAGACGTCCCCGGGTTGTACGTGTGTTGAACACGGAGGCACCGTTGTTCGGTGCTTAGATCGGATTCGGCCGCGATCTGAATCGCTTCGTGTACGACTCCACCGACCACGTTCTTGTAACGCTTCCGCATCGCGATCTTCAAGGGTATGAAGATGCACTCCCCTCTCTCTCGTTGCTAGTATCTCCATAGATTGATCTTGGTGAATTGCGTAGATTCTATGCACGAGTGGCATCATGAGCTAGGTCTATTGCGTAGATTCTATGCACGAGTAGAACACAAGTAGTTGTGGGCGTTAGTTTGTTCAATTTGCTTACCGTTACTAGTCCTATCTTGATTCGGCGGCATCGTGGGATGAAGCAGCCTGGACCGACCTTACACGTACGCTTACGTGAGACAGGTTCCACCGACTGACATGCACTTGTTGCATAAAGGTGGCTAGCGGGTGCCAGTCTCTCCCACTTTAGTCGGAACAGATTCGATGAAAAGGGTCCTTATGAAGGGTAAATAGCAATTGGCATATCACGTTGTGGTTTTGCGTAGGTAAGAAACATTCTTGCTAGAAACCCATAGCAGCCACGTAAAACATGCAAACAACAATTAGAGGACGTCTAACTTGTTTTTGCGGTGGTATGCTATGTGATGTGATATGGCCAAGAAGAATGTGATGAATGATATGTGATGTATGAGATTGATCATGTTCTTGTAATAGGAATCACGACTTGCATGTCGATGAGTATGACAACCGGCAGGATCCATAGGAGTTGTCTTAATTTATTGTATGACCTGCGTGTCATTGAACAAATGCCATGTAATTACTTTACTTTATTGCCAACCGGTAGCCATATTAGTAGAAGTAATAAGTTGGCGAGACAACTTCATGGAGACACGATGATGGAGATCATGATGATGGAGATCATGGTGTCATGCCGGTGACGATAATGATCATGGAGCCCCGAAGATGGAGATCAAAGGAGCAAAATGATATTGGCCATATCATGTCACTATTTGATTGCATGTGATGTTTATCATGTTTATGCATCTTATTTGCTTAGAACGACGGTAGTAAATAAGATGGTCCTCATTAAAATTTCAAGAAAGTGTTCCCCTAAGCGTGCACCGTTATGTAAGTTAAATGGTTTGAAGCACCACGTGATGATCGGGTGTGATAGATTCTTACGTTCACATACAACGGATGTAAGCCAGATTTACACACGAAACACTTAGGTTAACTTGACGAGCCTAGCATGTATGCGGACATGGACTCGGAACACAAGAGACCGAAAGGTCGAGCATGAGTCGTATGGAGGATACGATCAACATGAAGATGTTCACCGATGATGACTAGTCCGTCTCACGTGATGATCGGACACGGCCTAGTTGACTCGGATCATGTAATCACTTAGATGACTAGAGGGATGTCTATCTGAGTGGGAGTTCATTAGATGAACTTAATTATCCTGAATATAGTCAAAAGCCCTTTGCAAATTATGTCATAGCTCGCGCTATAGTTCTACTGTTTTAGATATCTTCCTAGAGAAAATATAGTTGAAAGTTGACAGTAGCAATTATGCGATGAGTAGAAAGCTTATGTCCTTAATGCACCGCTCAGTGTGCAGAACCCCAAAACGCCGTCTGTGGATGTTGCAAACATCGGACATGCACGTTTTGATAACTACGTGATAGTTCAGTTAAACGGTTTAGAGTTGAGGCACCAAAGACGTTTTCGAAACGTCGCGGAACATATGAGATGTTTCGAGGGCTGAAATTGGGATTTCAGGCTCGTGCCACGTCAAGAGGTATAAGACCTCCGACGATTTTCTTAGCCTGCAAACTAAGGGAGAAAAGCTCAATCGTTGAGCTTGTGCTCAGATTGTCCGAGTGCAACAATCACTTGAATCGAGTGGGAGTTGATCTTCCAGTTGAGATAGTGATGTTTCTCCAAAGTCATTGCCACCAAGCTGCTAGAGCTTCGTGATGAACTATAACAAATCAGGGATAGATATGATGATCCTTGAGATATTCACGATGTTAGACACCGCGAAAGTAGAAATCAAGAAGGAGCATCAATTGTTGATGGTTAGTGAAACCACTAGTTTCAAGAAGGGCAAGGGCAAGAAGGGGTACTTGATGAAACGGCAAATCAGTTGCTGCTCCAGTGAAGAAAACCCAAGGTTGAACCCAAACCCGAGACTAAGTGCTTCTGTAATAAGGGGAACAACCACTGGAGTAGAATTACCCTAGATACTTGGTAGATAAGAAGGCTGGCAAGGTCGATAGAAGTATGTTGGGTATACATTATGTTAATGTGTACTTTACTAGTACTCCTAGTAGCACCAGGGTATTAGATACCGGTTCGGTTGCTAAGTGTTAGTAACTCAAAATAAAAGCTACGGAATAAACGAAGACTAGCTAAAGGTGAGCTGACGATATGTGTTGGAAGTGTTTCCAAGGTTGATGTGATCAAGCATCGCACGCTCCCTCTACCATCGAGATTGGTGTTAAAACTAAATAATTGTTATTTGGTGTTTGCGTTGAGCATAGGCATGATTGGATTATGTCTGCCATAATACGGTTATTCATTTAAGGAGAATAATGGTTACTCTGTTTATTTGAATAATACCTTCAATGGTCTTACACCTAAAAGGAATGGTTTATTGAATCTCGACCGCAGTGATACACATTTTCATGCCAAAAGATATAAGATAGTAATGATAGTACCACTTACTTGTGGCACTGCCATGTAAGTCATATTGGTGTAAAACGCATGAAGAAGCTCCATGTTGATGGATCTTTGGACTCACTCGTTTTTGAAAAGTTTGAGACATGCAAACCATGTCTATTGGTGTATACACATGAAGAAACTCCATGCAGATGGATCGTTTGGACTCACTTGATTTTGAATCACTTGAGATATGCAAATCATACCACATAGGCAAGATGACCAAAAGCCTCGTTTTCAAAGAAGATGGAACAAGATAGCAACTTGTTGGAAGTAACACATTTTGATGTGTGCAGTCCAATGAGTCCGAGGCATGCAAATGAATATCGTTATGTTCTTACTTCACGGATGATTTAAGTAGATACTGAGTATATTTACTTGATGAAACACAAGTCTGAATTATTGAATGGTTCAAGTAATTTCAGAGGGAAGTTGAAGATCATTGTGACAAGAGGATAAAATGTCTATGATATGATCATAGAGATGAGTATCTGAGTTACGAGCTTCGGCACGCAATTAAGACATTGTGGAAATGTTTCACAATTAATACCGCCTGGAACACCATAGTGTGATGGTGTGTCCGAACATCATAGTTGCACCCTATTAGATATGGTGCGTACCATGATGTCTCTTATCGAATTACCACTATCGTTCATGGGTTAGGCATTAGAGACAACCGCACTCACTTTAATAGGGCACCACGTAATTCCGTTGAGACAACACCGTTTGAACTATGGTTTGGAGAAACCTAAGTTGTCGTTTCTTAAAAGTTTGGGGCTGCGACGCTTATGTGAAAAAGTTTCATCGTGATAAGCTCAAACCCAAAACGGATAAATACATCTTCATAGGACACCCAAAACAGTTGGGTATACCTCCTATCTCATATCCTGAAGCAAAAGTAATTGTTTCTAGAAACAGGTCCTTTCTCGAGGAAAAGTTTCTCTCAAAAGAATTGAGTGGGAGGATGGTGGAGACTTAATGAGGTTATTGAACCGTCACTTCAACCAGTGTGTAGCAGGGCACTGGTAGTTGTTCATGTGGCACCTACACCAATTGAAGTGGAAGGCGATGATAGTGATCATCATGCTTCGGATCAAGTCACTACCGGACCTCGTAGGTCGACAAGGACACGTACTACTTGAGTGGTACGCAATCCTGTCTTAGAGGTCATGTTGCTAGACAACAATGAACCTACGAGCTATGGAGAAGCGATGGTGGGCCCGGATTCCGACGAATGGCTCGAGGCCATAACATCCGAGAGAGGATCCATGACTTTGGAAGAAATACTTGATGGTCGTAAGGACGTTGGGTAAAGATGGATTTTAAAAGGAAGACAGACAATGATGGTAAGTATCACCATTAAGAAAGCTCGATTTGTCGTTAAAGATGTTTTCCGACAAGTTCAAGGAGTTGACTACGGTGAGGCTTTCTCACTCGTAGAGATGCTAAGAGTCTGTTGGAACTGGATTAGCGATTCTTGCATTATTTATGAAATCTTGCATATAGGATGTCAAAACATTGTTTCCTTGACAGTTTTCTTGAGGAAAGGTTGTATGTGATACAACCGTAAGGTTTTGACAATCTCGAAGACGCTAACAAGTATGCAAAGCTCCAGAATCCTTCTAAGGACTGGAGTAAGCATCTCGGAGTTGGAATATACGCTTTGTTGAGATGATCAAAGATTTTGGGTTTATACAAAGTTTATGAGAAACTTGTATTTCCAAAGAAGTGAGTGGGAGCACTATAAAATTTCTGATGAGTATATGTTGTTGATCGGAAATGATGTAGAATTTCTGGAAAGCATATAGGGTTGTTTGAAAGGTGTTTTCAATGGAAAACCTAGATTAAGCTACTTGAACATTGAGCATCAAGATCTATAAGGATAGATCAAAAATGCTTAATAGTACTTTTAAATGAATACATACCGTGACAAGATTTTGAAGGAGTTCAAAAGATCAAGAAAGAAGGAGTTCTTGGCTGTGTTATAAGGTGTCGACATTGAGTAAGACTCAAGATCCGACCACGGCGTAAGAGAGAGAAAGGATTTAGTTCGTCCCTATGCTTTAGACATAGGCTCCATAGTATGCTATGATGTGTACCGCACCAAGTGTGCCTTGCCATGAGTCACTAAGGGTACAAATCTGATCCGTGAATGGATCAGTGGCAGCGGTCAAGGTTATCCTTAGTAACTAGTTGACTAAGGAATTTTCTCGATTATGGAGGTGGTAAAGGAGTTTGTCGTAAAGGGTTACGCCGATGCAAACTTTGACACTAATCTGGATGACTCGAGTAGTAGACCGGATTCAGATAGTAGATCGCTTATTTGGAATAGTTCCAAATAGCGGCGTGGTAGCAACATCTAGGAGATGACATAGAGATTTGTAGAAGCACACACGGATCTGAAAGATTCGCACCGTTGACTAATAAACTCTCTCACAAGCAAGATATGATCAAACCAAATGGGTGTTGGATTCATTGCAATCACATAGTGATGTGAACTAGATTATTGACTCTAGTGCAAGTGGGAGACTATTGGAAATATGCCCTATAGGCAATAATAAAATGGTTATTATTATATTTCCTTGTTCATGATAATTGTCTGTTGTTCATGCTATAATTGTATTAACAGGAAACCGTAATACATGTGTGAATACATAGACCACAACATGTCCCTAGTGAGCCTCTAGTTGACTAGCTCGTTGATCAATAGATGGTTATGGTTTCTTGACCATGGACATTGGATGTCATTGATAACGGGATCACATCATTAGGAGAATGATGTGATGGACAAGACCCAATCCTAAGCCTAGCACAAAGATTGCGTAGTTCGTATGCTAAAGCTTTTCTAATGTCAAGTATCTTTTCCTCAGACCATGAGATTGTGCAACTCCCAGATACCGTAGGAATGCTTTGGGTGTACCAAACGTCACAACGTGAATCGGGTGGCTATAAAGGTGCACTACAGGTATCTCCGAAAGTGTCTGTTGGGTTGGTACGAATCGAGACTGCTATTTGTCACTCCGGTTAACGGAGAGGTATCTTTGGGCCCACTCGGTAGGACATCATCATAATGTGCACAATGTGACCAAGGGGTTGATCACGGGATGATGTGTTACGGAACGAGTAAAGAGACTTGCCGGTAATGAGATTGAACAAGGTATCGGCATACCGACGATCGAATCTCGGGCAAGTACAATACCGCTAGACAAAGGGAATTGTATACGGGATCGATTGAGTCCTTGACATCGTGGTTCATCCGATGAGATCATCGTGGAACATGTGGGAGCCAACATGGGTATCCAGATCCCGCTGTTGGTTATTGGCCAGAGAGCTGTCTCGGTCATGTCTGCATGATTCCCGAACCCGTAGGGTCTACACACTTAAGGTTCGGTGACGCTAGAGTTGTTATGGGAATTAGTGTGCAGTTACCGAATGTTGTTCAGAGTCCCGGATGAGATCCCGAACGTCACGAGGAGTTCCGGAACGGTCCGGAGGTAAAGATTTATATATGGGAAGTCCTATTTTGGCCACCAAAAATGTTCGGATTTTTCGAATTGTACCGGGAGGTTCTAGAAGGTTCCGGAGTGGGGCCCACCTGCATGGGGGGACCCACATGAACGTGGGTAGTGGGGGCAAGGCCCCACACCCCTGGTCAAGGCGCACCAAGATCCCCCTTAGAAGGAATAAGATCATATCCCAAGGGATAAGATCAAGATCCCTAAAAAGGGGATAACAATCGGTGGGGAAGGAAATGATGGGATTTCTTTCCTCCCACCTTGCTAACGCCCAATGGACTTGGAGGGCAAGAAACCATCCCTCCACGCCTATATATAGTGGGGAGGCGCATGGAGCTTCACCCTTCCCGTGGCGCAGCCCTCTCCTCCCCAACACCTCCTCCTCCGTAGTGCTTGGCGGCTCACGGGAGAACTGCAAGCTCCACCACCACGCCGTCGTGCTGCCGGAGCTCTCCCTCAACTTCTCCTCTCCCCTTGCTGGATCAAGAAGGAGGAGACGTCCCCGGGTTGTACGTGTGTTGAACGCGGAGGCACCGTTGTTCGGTGCTTAGATCGGATTCGGCCGCGATCTGAATCGCTTCGTGTACGACTCCAAGGATCGCGTTCTTGTAACGCTTCCGCATCGCGATCTTCAAGGGTATGAAGATGCACTCCCCTCTCTCTCGTTGCTAGTATCTCCATAGATTGATCTTGGTGATGCGTAGAAAATTTTGAATTTCTACTACGTTACCCAACATCATCATCACCAACGCTCCTCTCATCGGGAGAGGGCAATCTCCATCAACATCTTCACCAGCACCATCTCATCTCCAAACCCTAGTTCATCTCTTGTATCCAATTCTTGTCTCCAAGTCCGGGGTTGGTGCTAGTAGGTTGCTAGTAGTGTTGATTACTCCTTGTAGTTGATGCTAGTTGGTTTATTTGGTGGAAGATCATATGTTCAGATCCTATAAGCATATTATTACCCCTCTGATTATGAACATGAATATGCTTTGTGAGTAGTTACGTTTGTTCCTGAGGACAGGGGAGAAGTCTTGCTATTAGTAGTCATGTGAATTTGGTATCCGTTCGATATTTTGATGACATGTATGTTGTCTAGCCTCTAGTGGTGTTATGTGAACGTTGACTACATAACACTTCACCATTATTTGGTCCTAGAGGAAGGCATTGGAAAGTAATAAGTAGATGATGGGTTGCTAGAGTGACAGAAGCTTAAACCCTAGTTTATGCGTTGCTTCGTAAGGGGCTGATTTGGATCCATATGTTTCATGCTATGGTTAGGTTTACCTTAATACTTTTGTTGTAGTTGCGGATGCTTGCAATATAGGTTAATCATAAGTGGGATGTTTGTTCAAGTAAGAACAGCACCCAAGCACCGGTCCACCCACATATCAAATTATCAAAGTACCGAACGCGAATCATATGAACGTGATGAAAACTAGCTTGGTGATATTCCCATGTGTCCTCAGGAGCGCTTTTCCTATTATAAGAGTTTGTTCCGCTTGTCCTTTGCTACAAAAGGATTGGGCCACCTTGCTGCACTTTATTTACTTGTGTTACTTGTTGCTCGTTACAATTTATCTTATCACAAAACTATCTGTTACCACTTATTTCAAGTACTTGCAGAGAATACCTTGCTGAAAACCGCTTATCATTTCCTTCTGCTCCTCGTTGGGTTCGACACTCTTACTTATCGAAAGGACTACGATATATCCCCTATACTTGTGGGTCATCACTCAACTCCATATATTATTTCCCAATGATCTATGGTTATCTTATGATGTTTGAGTAGATCCGTTTTTTCCTATGGGTTAATCGTGATCTTGGTTGGTATGATTATATACTTTATTTATGGTGTTGTCCTACGGTGCCCTCCGTGTCGCACAAACAGAGGGATCCTCGCCGTAGGGTGTTGCAATATGTTCATGGTTTGCTTATTGTCGGTGTTGCGGGGGTGACAGCAACCTAAACACGGATAAGTGGTGTGACGCCCTCGATTCAATCGTACACTAATCATACACGCAAAGGTGTACGATCAAGATCAAGGACTCACGGTAAGATATCACAACACAACTCTAGACACAAATAAAAATAATACAAGCTTTATATTACAAGCCATGGGCCTCGAGGTCTCGAATACATAAGCTCGAATACACAAGAGTCAGCGGAAGCAACAATATCTGAGTACGCATATAAGTTAGACAAGTTTGCCTTAAGAAGGCTAGCACAAAACAACATCGATAAAAGGCAAGGCCTCCTGCTCGGGAGCCTCCTAACTACTTACGGGTCGTCGGCGTCCACACGTGGTAGTAGGCACCCTCGGGAGTAGCGATGAGTAAATCAAAGGTGGCATCTGGCTCCTGGACTCCACCATCTGGTTGCAACAACCATAAAGAAGAAAGAAGGGGGGAAAGGGGGAGCAAAGCAATCGTGAGTACTCATCCAAAGTACTCGCAAGCAAGGATCTACACTACATATGCAACATTATTAAAGGAAGGCTGTATATGTGGACTGGGCTGCAGAAATGCCAGAATAGAGAGAAGGCCTAGTCCTATCAAAGACTAGCATCTTCTGGAAACCACCATCTTGCAGCAAACAGGAGGGAGTAGAGTAGCATAAAGTAAAGTAGTAGTAGTGTTATGAACCTCGGCCAAAGATCCTTTCTCGACTCCCTGCGAGAAAGGCATCCTAGAGCCATACTCTCTAGTTATCATCACAATCCATTTCTCATCACCATCCAGTTCTCATCACAAGTATCCAGTTCTAGTTGTATCGATCGGGATACAAGTCCAAGTGTCCATTACCGTAGGACGGGCTATCGATAGATGTTTTCTTCCCTGCAGGGGTGCACCAACTTACCCATCACGCTCGATTAACTCCGGCCGGACACACTTTCCTGGGTCATGCCCGGCCTCGGCCAAACAATACGCCGCAACCCGACCTAGGCTTAATAGAGAGGTCAAGACGCGGACTAAACCTATGCCCCAGGGGTCATGGGCCATCTCCCCAACTCCTGACGCTATGAGGGCGGCCGGTGAGCAGACCTAGCTACCTCCTTCAAGAAAGCAGCGCCACGCAGTCCAACCCGGCGCGCGCCACTCATTCACTGACGTCTATTAAGCTTCGGCTGATGCATACGACGCAGAATGCCCATACTATGCCCATGTGATGGTTAGTGCTATGAGGCCAGAGGCCCCTCGGATCAAATATCCAAATCATAGTGGATTAGGAACGCGCGGTAACAAGCAGAGACTCACGAAAGATGTGACCCGTTGCCCCATCTCGAGGACTTGCGGCAAGGGCTAGGAATGCCCGCCACGCCTCGTAATTATCTCGCTGCACCCTTCAGTCAACCCGACTCCACATCACTGCAATTAAGCTCACGCTGGTACCCCTCGTGGTCGACCCGTCTTTCCAAGTAACAAAGGGTAAAGTCCAAGTATCCGTGTGTCCAAACATCAAGGGGAAAACCCGAGGAATCACCCCGATGAATTCCACTAGATGTAATCATCAAGGTGAACGTAAGAGGAATCACCCCCGAGGTTCACACTTGAGGGGTTGCACGACAGAGTCGTATCGGAAGTGGTTAAGGAGGAAATCACCCTCGATGACCATGACCGAATGACTACACTACAGGGTTAACATCAGAAGTGCTGAAGAGGTCTCACCCTCGGTACTCGATAGTAATCCAGTAGTGTCGAACAACTGAGGGGAAAGTGATGTGCGGTGCCGGGGCCTGGTCTTCGATCCCGTTGATCGGGTCTTCGATGATGAAGCGGGGGCAACAAGGACAAGGTGGGGGTCACTGATGGGTCACTAACCAACCTATACTAAGCAGTTTAGGATAAGCAGGTAGGTAACAATAAGTAGGTTACAAAAGCAGGCTATACATCAGAATAGGAGCAATCAATAAAATAGCAAAATCTAATGCAAGCATGAGAGAATGGAATGGGCGATATCGGGATGATCAAAGGGGGGCTTGCCTGGTTGCTCTGGCAAGGAGGGGTCCTCGTCGGACGTGATCGATCACGAAGCGGCATCGGTCTCGGGGTCTATCGGAGAGAAGAGGGGGAAGAAACAGTAAATAAAAAGCAAGCATAGCATCACAAAGCATAACAAGGCAATATGCTGTGCCGGGTGTGACCTAACGTATGGCTACACGATATAGGTGAAGGGGGAATTCAACCGGGAATGTAATCCCGGTTCCGGACCTGTGTCAGACAAATGACAGGAGGGGAAAAGTTCCATGTTGAGCATGCTAGGGGCATGAGAAAGGTGAACGGACCGCGTAACCGGATTTGTTGGATTTTTCTGAGCAACTTTCATATAGAAAACATTTTCATCGGAGTTACGGTTCATTTTTCTATGAATTATTAAAGTTTTAGCAATATTATGAAATTATTATTAATTCAAAAAAAGACTAAAATGCTACGGGTACCCAGTTCACTGCATACGTAAGTGTCGGCAGTGGGTTGGGGTCCCGATTGACCAGTCAACGTTTGACCTGGTCAACAGGTGGGGTCCTCCTGTCATAGTCTCAATAGGCTAGTCTAACAGTTTAGTTTAACTAAATGAGGTGATTAAGCTAACTAATTCTAATTAAACTTAATTAAACCAATTTAATTAAGTTAATTATTTTTATTATAATTATTTTTTATTATTATTTATAAAAATGGGAGAGGGTTTCACTGCCAAAGGGCACAAAAGCCACTGGAGCAGGCTTAACGGGAGAGGGGTATATAGGGCGCCTGCAAGTGACGGGCGCATGGCCAACACACGGGCGGCCAGCGACGGGGAGCACCGGCGGGAGCGGGGGAGTACCCAGGAAGCGGGGCACCGGCAACCACGACGGCCAGGAGGCACGAGTGCGGTTGGGAGGCGACAGGGCGCGCGAGGACGCCAGCCGGGGTGCTCCGGCGACGTGCGTAGGAAGGGTCGGCGGCCACCGCATCGGTCGAGAAAGGGGAGTGCAGCACGGTGGCGGTACGCAGGTGCGTAGGACGCAGCCAGGGGACGGCTGAGAGCGGGCACCGGAGCACGGTCGGGCGAGCAAGCATGGGAGGACCGGGGCAGGGCCCGTGCGTGAGGGTGCACGGCCGTGGGTGGCCGTGCTGAGGGCGCGCCCGGGTGCTGCAGCGGCGAACATAGGGGGGAAGACGGGCGGTGCTCACGTTCGCCGTGAGAAGGGGGGCGGCGAGGCTCAATGAAGCTGCGTGAGGAGGGGACGAGGACGCGGTCCGGCAGCGTCGTGGCTCCGGCGAGGGGGACTCCAAGCGGCGATGGCCTCGGGGCCGAGTCCCAGTTCCAGATCGATGGAGGCACGCGGGCGGGCGTCGGGGGCGAGGTGAGGCGATGGCGATGAGGTGGCGGGGAGCAGCGTCGAGGCTCGGGGCGCCGCAGGGTCGAGCCCCCGATTTAGCTCGGGTCGAGGGGGCGGGCGCCTATGCGGCACGCGACGGAGAGGCGAGCGTTGGTGTCGGGGCTCCGGAGATGGTGCGGTGTCGGGGCGAGCAGCGGGGTCGGGACGTGGCCGATCCAGATCCCAAATCGGGGGGGAGGAGAGGAGCGTGGGGGAAGTGGGGGTCCGTGGTTAGGGTTCTGGTGTGGGGTGGCCTAATAGGCCAGCCAGCAGGTGGGCAGTTGGGCCGCGTGGGATGGGCCTAGGCCCATGGGGAGCTGGGTTGTCTTCTTTTCTCTCCTCACCTTTTCCTTTTCCTTTTCTTTTCTGGAAATAAAAAAGTTACTGCTTTGCAATTAATCTGAGCACCAAATGACTCTTGTAAAATGTGCCACATGCACAATTTTTTTTGAGCATTTGGAAATGTTTACACACTTTTAGAAATTGAAGAGCCCAATTTAATTGTTGCTGGACCACTCAAATAATTTCCAGGAGCATTTTTGGAATCCAACAGAGGTAGGTTTCATCATGACAAATACTTAGAGAATATTTGCCACATTGTGAACTATTTTTCTGGCTCATTTGAAGATGCAAATAATTGACTTGCAATTTGAATTGAGTTGGACTTGATTATTGGACAAGTGGCATTTTGGCTTAGGAAAGCATGACAAAAAGGCATCATTAAGGGGGATTACTGTAGCAAGATTCTCGGGGCGTTACAAGTGGGTTATGGCATATGGGAGTAAAGAGGACTTGATACTTAATGCTATGGTTGGGTTTGACGACCTTAATGATCTTTAGTAGTTGCTGGATGCTTGCTAGGGGTCCAATCATAAGTGCATATGATCCAAGTAGAGAATGTATGTTAGCTCATGCCTCTCCCTCATATAAAATTGCAAGAATGATTATCGATACTTGTTATTGATTGCCTAGGGATAAATGACTTTCTTATTGACAAAAACTATCCACTTTTATTACCTATTATTCTCGCAAAGTACTCGTAGTTTTATTCTTGCAAAATAGTTTCATACTTGTTTTAGGTAAAGCAAATGTCAAGTGTGTGTAGAGTTGTATCGGTGGTCGATAGAACTTGAGGGAATATTTGTTTTACCTTTAACTCCTCGTTGGGTTCGACACTCTTACTTATCGAAGAAGGCTACAAAGGATCCCCTATACTTGTGGGTTATCACTAATGATCTACTTATTACTTCCCAATGTCTTCCCCTAGGCCCAAATCATGGTGAAGTGTCATGTAGTCAATGTTCACATAACACCACTAGAGGAAAGACAACATACATCTCATCAAAATATCGGACGAATATGAAATTCACATGATTACTTATAACAAGACTTCTCCCATATCCTCAGGAACAAACGCAACTACTCACAAAGCATGTTCATGTTCATAATCAGAGGAGTATTTAATAGCATCAAGGATCTGAACATATGATCTTCCATCGAATAAACCAACTAGCATCAACTACAAGGAGTAATCAACACTACTAGCAACACATAGGTACCAAATTGAAGTTCTGAGGCAAAGATTGAATACAAGAGATGAACTAGGGTTTGAGAGGAGATGGTGCTGGTGAAGATGTTGATGGAGATTGACCCCCTCTCGATGAGAGGATCGTTGGTGATGACGATGGCTTTGATTTCCCCCTCCCGAAGGGAAGCTGGTTTCCCAGGCAGAATCGCTCTGCCGGAGCTCTAGATTGCTCCTGCCTAGGGGGCCACAAGCCCTAGGGGCGTACCCCCCAGGCTTGTGGCCACCTGATGGGTCCCCTCTGGTATTTTCTTCGCCCAATAATTCTTATATATTCCAAAATAATTCTCCGTAAATTTTCAGGACTTTTGGAGTTGTGCAGAATAGGTATCTCAGATTTGCTCCTTTCTGGTCCAGAATTCCAGTTGCCGGTATTCTCCCTCTTCATGTAAATCTTGTAAAATAAGAGAGAAAAGGCATAAGTATTGTACCATAATGTGAAATAACCGTCCATGATGCAATAAATATTGACATAAAAACATGATGCAAAATGGATGTATCAGTTAGCCTCAATGCCCCGTTCTGAAACTAGAAACCCTAGCAACTTGCCTGCAGGTACACCAAAGACACACTTGGTCGGGTTAAGCATCATCTTGTAGATCAGAAGATTGTCAAAGGTCTCCTTCAAATCCTCAAGTAAGGTTTCTTTCTTCCTTGACTTAACCACAATATCGTCCACATAAGCATGAATGTTACGTCCAATCTGTTTATGCAAATAGTTCTAAACACAACGCTGGTAAGTCGCCTGGGCACTCTTAACCCAAAAGGCATAGACACATAGCAGAAAGCTCTAAAAGGCGTGATAAATGCCGTTTTCTCCTGGTCTTCCACCGCCATCTTGATCTGATGGTAACCAGAATAAGCATCCAAGAAACATAGGCTCTCACAACCCGCTGTTGTATCAATAATCTGGTCGATACGAGGGAGAGCAAAAGGATCAGCCGGACAGGCCATGTTAAGATCCGTGTAATCCACACACATACGCCAAGTGCCATTTTTCTTAAGTACAAGCACCGGGTTAGCCAGCCACTGAGGGTGAAAAACTTCAATTATGAACCCGGCCGCCAAGAGTCGGGCCACTTCTTCTCCAATAGCTTTTCGTCTCTCCTCGTTAAAACGACGGAGGAACTGTCGAACAGGCATGTCAGGAGGTTTCCATGCAAAAATGTCTCGATTCTCACGGATGAAGTCGATGAGCACGCTTTCCTATTTAGGATCCATACCAGTCCCAATTGTGAACTGTTGTGAAGAATCGCCAGAGACAAAATCCACCTGCTTTGTATCTTTGGCCGACTTAAACTTGAGGGGTGGGTCACTCTCAGTGGTAGGCTTCTTCAGAGGGGTCATATCAGCCGGGCCAACATTGTCTTTATAGAACTTAAGCTCTTCCGCGGCACAAGCCGTTTCTGCATAAGCCGCATCACCTTCCTCACATTCCAAAGCTTTCAGACAGTCCCCGTAAACTGTGATCGTGTCCTTGGGTCCAGGCATCTTAAGCTGCAGGATACATGACAAGGGTGAGCCATGAACTTTACATAAGCTTGTCGTCCAAACAACGCGTGATATGGACTTGTGATTTTGACCACCTCAAACCACAATTTTTCTACCATGTAGTTAGAATCATCACCAAAAGCCACCTCCAATGCGATCTTACAAATAGGATAAGCCGACTTGCCAGGAACAACTCCATGAAAGATAGTAGATGATGACTTAAGATCCTTATCAGTCAGACTCATCCACCGAACAGTATCAAAGTATAAGATGTTGATGTTGCTGCCACCATCCATAAGTACCTTTGTAAATTTGTAGCCACCCACTTGAGGGGCCACCACCAGGGCGAGATGACCCGGATCATCAACTAGGGGTGGGTGATCCACTCTGCTCCAAGTTATTACGTGTTCTGACCACCGTAAATACTAAGGTATTGTCGGCTCAGTTGTGTTGACTGCTCGCTTATGAACCTTCCGGTCATGTTTGCACGTGTTCATAGTGAAGACGTGATATTGCCCACTGTTAAGTTGCTTGGGGTTACTCTGATATCCAAACTGGTTGTTCCCCTGGTCAGACTGCTGATGACCCTCATTCTGATAGCCAGAGTTTGAGCCGCCTCCATTGAAGCCGGACCCTGGGAACCCGCCGGAACTTGACCTGCCAGGCGGTCACTGCCATTATCAGGATGCTGCTGAAACTGGTTCTTAAGCTCCCGCATGATATGACAATCTTTCCAGGCATGTTTGGCTGGCTTGTTAGGATAATTGTGCTTTGGACAAGGGCTATTGAGCATTTCCTCCAGAATCTGTGTCTCCATTGAAGGGTTGCTTACCATTGCTATTACAACGTTGATTCTTATACCCAGCGTTGGTGTTAGCCACCAGATCTGACCCGCCATCGGGGTACCTGCGGTTACCACCATTACCCTAGTTATTACCATCGTGCCATGCCACAATCTGCTGCTGGCCCTTAGCACCACCGTTTTTCTTGCCCTTGTTAGACTTGTCATCATCAGAACTAGGATCCTTTGTATTGTCTGAATCTGCATATTTTGTGAGAGCACTCATGAGTTCCCCCATGTCCTGACATGTGCGCTTGAGCCGCCCGAGCTTTTGCTTAAGGGGCAAAAAATGACAGTTCTTCTCCAGAACCAAAATAGCTTGAGCCGCCGCAATGTTCTCTGACGAATGGATGATAGCAGAGACCCGCCCAACCCAATGGTGGGCCGACACATCCTCACGTTGCACATAGTGATCCAAATCAACAATTGTCAACGGCTGCTTGCACGTTCCTTGAAAGTTCTTGACAAAATGTGCCTTTAACTCTGCCCATTAGTTGATAGAATTAAGAGGCAGGCTCTTAACCACGCACGACCGGCCCCTCCAACATCATGGTTAAGTACTTGGCGCAAACTGCATCATTGACTTCCAACATGTCCATGTCTAACTCGTAGTGCTCAATCCAAGTTGCTGGCTCAAGATCCGCCGTGTAGTTTGGCACCTTTCGAGGACCTTTGAAATCCTTGGGCATACGCTCATTGCGCAAAGCCGGCACTAAACACGGCACTCCAATGCTTCTGGCACTCAACCCGGCTTCCACTGAAGCTGAAAGAATAATAGGGGGCGGCTCATAAGCCCCCTGGTTTGCGTCCTCCTCTCAGCAAGTTCTCCCTTCGTCCACAATGACTTGAGTATCCGTACGTGGATTAAGCAGCGGGTTAAGATGGGGCGGGTTACGGCGGCGCTCGCTGTTGGAGACTGCAGGCGAGTCAATACGCCGACTGTAACTGCGACTCACAGGGGGAGTCGAGTGCACCCTCTCATGACTGTATGAATAAGTGGCTTGTTGGGCGAGGGCTATTTGCAAGAGCTCGACTGCGTTCCGGGTTTTCACCGCGGCTGGTGAGTCACTAGTGATAGGAATTGCGGCAAGACGGGTCGCCGCTGCTACCATGTTATCCACCGGGGTAGAAAAGTGCCCGGGTGGCGTCAGGAAACGCTGTGGTGGTGTCTGGTTAGGGGGGCGGGTATAACGCCGACTCTTCCCTCCGTCTTGAAGCTCATCTTGTGACGGGCTGATCCACCGCCCGACATCCTGGTGTGTCAGGTTTTATTTGGGGTTTAAACTGCGCTCCAGTAGTACTCGACCCTGCTCCGGGTGTGCCGAACAGGCGCCTCGGGTCATACACCGACGGTAAGCGACTCTGGTGCCTTCTCCAGAACACTGCATGAGATGCGTTCTGGTCCAGATTCAGACGCAAAGCCTCCATCTTCAATCGCTCTGCCTCTGCCTCAACCTGTGCCTTCAACGCAGCCATCTGTACATTCTCCGCATTGATATCCTCCTGGGCCTTGCTTATCTGATCGTGAACCTTCGCAATCTCTGCGTTGTGCTCCACCTGATTCACAGCAGTGACCTCCGTCTCTAGCAGGTTGTTAAAGTGCCCATGAGATCAGACAAAGACCGAGCCGGTGACCTATGTGCGCCGCCCGTAGCAGCCACGGTGGCTGCCGAGTCAGATGTCACAGCCGCGGCCGTCGAAGAATTGAGAGCCGGCATAGTCCCAGCCATAAAGATGGTGACTCGGCTCGGCAGCTCGTAGGGGTCCGGAATCATGCCGCCATCGGAACAGCCTCCAAGCCCGCCATCTTGAAGTTGATATATCGACTTTGTTTCACCGGTGGAGGAATCATCGTCGAGTAGACGAGAGTCTCCCCTCCAGATGCAGAGTTTTCCTCAAGCTCCACACCATGTGTGAACCCAACGAAGACGCGCTTCCGGCTGGCTTGGATCCGGGCAGGTTGCATTCGCCGAGCTGGCTTGATGAGGTCGGTGCAGGTGTCCGGCTGAGGCTCTGATCCGCCAATCTTGCCGATGAAGACGTGAATGCCGCCAAAGAGGACACGGTACCCGTACCAGATTGAATCGGCCTCAGGACCCCGGCCAACGTCGTCGATGTACAGCTTGCCGCGGTGACTCTTGATCATCCTATCAACGGTGTATCCCTCGATCCCTGGGAAGGAGCCCTTCAAGAACTCGAAACCACCATGCGCTGGCCCCATGGTGGGTGCCAGTTGTCGTAGTTTTGTCACGGCAGATGTCCTCATGAAAGGACTTAAGCGTGAGGCCATCGCAACGGTGACTAACTTGTCGGGGTTGAGCGGGACGAGAGACACGGGATTACCCACGTTCGGTCCCTCAAGGTGGGGGTAAAAGCCTACGTCCTGCTTTATGTTGTATTGTTTGAGTATCGATTACAAGGGAGCGGATTCGTTTGACCTAGCTATCGATTGATTGTAACCTGTCTATTCTATGCCGGGGCTCGCCTTTATATACAGGTCGAGGCCGCCGGCTTACAAGAGTCCGGTTCGGGTCATGTTTCTTGTCCGATCCTGTCTCTAAGTCGCCTTGCCTTCTACGGCAAGTCGCCATTGGGCGGCTTACACTTCTAGGCCACGCGTCGTCTTCTAACCTTGGGCTCCATCCGGCCCACCTTGTAAGTCGCCTCTTCCGCCTTGTGTCTTGATCACCTGGGCCTGTCTGAGGCCCGTCGACATGAGTCTCCAGCGGCCTAACCCGGCCCCTATCGGGCGGGTTATAATCGCGGGGTTATATCCCCAACAAGACTCGATATATCTCTGAACTCGGTGAGCTCACAAAACTGCAAGTGGAACGAATATCGCATGTGGCGCCAGTGGGTAACACTTTGACCTGGAAATTTCCGCCTACTCGGATCGTCAAAATCAATGTGGAGATGGAATTTCTAGATCTGATTTAATTGGTACAACCGCGGTATGCGCATACGACCAACGCTATACTTGGGGTGCTTCGTCTTTGGTCTTACCGAGAGCTATAGATCATGCGCCCTTGGAAGCTATTGCATGTCAAAGGTATTGCGTTAGCTATGAACTTGAATCTCTAGAGGTTGCTCATTGCGACGGACTGTCTAAATGGGGTCAATGCGGAAGTGTCATTATGAGCCCGAGCTGAGATGCTCTCTTTATCTACATCGCTCATATGCTATGGAGATTCGCACACGCCAACGTATTTGACTGAGTATTGGCAGTAGTATTCCCACCTATATTCCAACCATGGCCGACCCATCAATCTTAATAAATGCGACGGTGGTCAAGTTACCCATCCATCGGCACATAGCGCTTGTTAGCTACATGGGCCGCAGTCGACGTCTGGACAAACCGACACCGTCGCCGACGCCACCCATTCATAACTTGTTAACTCAGCTAGTAACAAACAGCCACCGCATCGTCCAATGTAATACTTGTATAGGTGACACTTAATGAAAAAACCTAGCAGTTTTTCTAAAAAACTAACTAACAAACAGCCAAGATACTCACCTTGCCGATGCTCGCATCATCGGTCCGCTCCCTCCCAAGCAAGTGAGCACAGAGCCCATGCCTAAGCTCACCATGAGATCCATCCAGCCACCTGCCCTCACACTCTCCCTAAACTTAATACTCCCGGGACAACACGCTTGTGTACTGACGGCATCCACATTCCTTTTTTTTCTAGATTACAACAGTAACAAAACTCGCTCAACGATGAGATTACAATCCCTATTCATAATACTCCGAATGTCACTAGGAAACGGCCTCTACATTCCAACTCACCTAATTAGAAATTCAAAAACTCACAGGGACATGAGGTGACGCCACACCATCAACGATGCATCAAAACAAAACATCCTGAATTTGGAAGAATCAAGCTACAATCTGATTAAAACACATCAACTTTGTACCCATTGGCACTACGTAACTGGAGATATGCTGCTCTTGCAATTTTGCAATAGAACGGAATTGGTCACCAATAAAAGCAAGGTTCATAGTCATGTGAAAGTCGTCTGACAGAATCTGCTCAATCCATCAACATGGCGAGAAGAAAGGAGCATACAGGGTACTTGTCATCTTCGCAAGATCACCCCTTTGAAGTATGGCTTTGCCAACTTGTTCCTTATCTCCTACACCTATGTCATGTAGGGACGCGATTTTAGCTTGTATTTCTCAAGCAAAAGGCATCAACCATCCTCAAACTCATCTATGGTGAGCATGTGCTTCACCACCTTATGGAATTTTGCCCTAAATTCACTCTTTTTGGTGTACAGCGACCCAAGGGTCTCGTTCGCTTTCTTCATCACATGCCACTTACACCACAATGCACGGTTTCCGGCATTATACTCTGAATTGCAATCTCCATAGCACGATTCTGATCTGCGCACATCCCAAAATAAAACTAGTTAGTGTACCTACATAAGTGGACTACATGGTTTAACTGAAGAACCGATAAGTGATGTACCGGTTAGGATTGTTTGAGGCGCGACACCTCTCCCATCATCCGGAGAAAATTCACAGAAGACACACTCGACAGTCTGAAAATGGTTATTTACTCCCACAAATAGCCCGAATGACATGTCGTGCAGACTTATGCGATGCGTTGTGTCGAATGTCATAACATCACCAAAAAAAGTATATTGAAGTCGACTGCCACCATTTGCCGACATTAAGTTCTTAATCCTACCCTCATTATCCGCCTTGGACGCGGTATGTGAAGTGCGGATCCTTAGATATGAATTCAACAAACACCTTCATTATTTTCCTTACGTCATCATCTGCATCCTCTGGACTTATTTTCCTACACAAATTTCATAGTGACCGCTTCATGAAAGTAACATTCTCCATCGATGCAAAGAAACTGCCGATAACGTTGCAAACCTTCGCAATGTTGATGGTCCCCAGCTGTACACATCGTGAATAGTCTCTCCAAAATTTGGCGGAAGTGAGTGATTGTGGCTCTCCCTATGTTCAACGATGCGCCATCCATTGTCCCCTGTTCTTAGCAATCTTATCAACACACTTACAGCGATATGATCAAGTGTTCTGTCCGCCTGCTTTACCCGCAAGAGGTTGGTATATTACTACAAACAGTGAAGCTTTTGCACAATCAATAAAAAATGAATATAAATAACACAAATTTTCCCTGCTGCGTACCGAACAGTCACACACAATTTCTTGCATGCATTTCATTCTCTACACATTCAGCTTGCTCTTCTTCACATATCTTATTCCAAATTCTTTCTCCGTGAATCGTGACAGTGTACCCAATGTCAGCACAACCACATTTTCCGTACAATTCTCTGCAAAATCCCTAACTGCTTTCTCGAAAGCAGTCACGCGAGAAGGGATGTCATCTTGCTAGGTGTCACTGCTCCTATCCTAACCCTGAGTTTTCCCCCCTCTCATTGCCAATAGATTCAGACAACATTATATTAACATAATTCCTGATTTTCATTATGCATCTAGTACTAAACAAATTTTCTAAGCACCCCCAACATCCCCAATTAGTTTTGTCAACGATACTCCTGAATTTACTATTCGTGATCAGCAACCAAGCAGTGGTGAAAATGTACTAGAGGGTGCGAAAACCAGTACTAATTGTCAAGACATGCATTAGACGTGCAGAAACTTCCATAATGTAAGACCGTCTTTGACACTACAGTCTTACATTATGGGACGGAGTACTTAATTGCCAGGGCCTCGTCTTGACACATAATAAGCTACTGGTTTTGCAATTCCTTTTCACAGTTCCATACTGACATTTTTGTTTTTGCCTTGTCCGTGGTCCCATATATCACTCTAATGTGTTTTCCCCTATGGAAGTGGTTATTCATACGATTTCCATTCAAGCTCATGGAGACGCATTTAACTAGTTTGAACAAGTTTGACAGCATCAAAAACATTTCTTCGTAAATGTAACAATTGCTACTGGTCACGAATTTTATGCACAATCCCATGGGTGCGGTCAATGAAAAGCTCACAACTTCCATTCAGGCATTCTATGATTTTTGAATCATTAACAGAAATACATACGTGCTTTATCGTCTCTACAACGTACCTCTTATCTTAATCTGACCAGGGGCTTTTGTTTGCATCTTGCTGGTGAAAAGCTCGGATCCTTGTGGTGATGCTTCCCGTCTGTACTCACTTATCCTCTCCCACTTGCAGATCTGTGCGTCGGCGCTCACGGCCGGTGTCAGGCCTGGGTGCGCAACCTGAGTGAACTGCGTCACCAGATCCATCTCGGTCGCGCTCTCGTCAATTTCCTCGACATAGGAGAATCTGAATCGGAGCATGGACAGAACAATTGGGGGAAATCAACGAATTGCAAAATAAAAAAACAACCTCATCCAACTTCGTACCACAAAAATCATCATGCTTACCTTCTTAGAAACTCCATCGCCGATAATGGAGTCGCGTACTTGCCAGCAAACTTGTCGCTGGGACCAGCGCCTCAAACCCTGTTTGCGACCGATGAAGGATTGCACAGCGGGACGGACCATCCCTATCTCTTCAGCAATCATGCGGGAAAGTGAATTTCCTGGTCGTCGGACCAACTTCCGGGAAGACGATCCGATCCACGGCTCAGGCGACGGCCGTCAGAATCGCCGGCACGCACAGCAGACGGAGGCCGTTGTCCTGGCCCACAGATCAGGTCTGGCCCGACCGTACACTATACACCACCGCATTTTTAACTCCCTCGTATTCGCCCATAAACAACCATGGCACAGATCCCATCGGAATAAAGGACGTTGTAGATAACGGGCTCATATGTGCTCGTGACCAGATACTTCACGTCCGGGTCAATGACATTATTGTAAAACAGGATGGTAAATATGAAGCGGTTACTAAGTATATTGTAGCATCTAGATCTTCTTTTACCTTGTGTAATTTTGTCCTTAAAAAAAGCTCAAATTATGAAGCCCATAATCTAGCTAGGTTTGCTTCTTCTTCTTTCTTTTGTGAGGGAGGTTTGCTTCTTCTTTAGATAAGGACACACACATGGTACAGAAAACTCTCTCTAGAAAAAACTAGTGCGGAAAATATACTCCTACACTACTACCACCGAGCTGAAAAACTTGAGAACAGATTGAAAAAACTATTATTATTTTGTTTTGGCCTAAGCGAGACCAAAGAGACTCTTTTCGGCCTAAGCGAGATCGAAGTGTGCCTTTTCGGCTTTAGTGAGGCCGACAGGGCCATATTTTTAAAATTTACGAACTAAGGCATACATTTTCCGAATTTGTTGAAAATAATATTATTTTATAAAAAAATCCCAGACTTAAACTCTGACTAGTTCTCTCGACGGCAAGTACTGCTTGCCCGTGCACTGGTTCGTAGGAATGATAATGATACAGTACTTGGAAACAAACGAACACACGATCGGTATGCAAAGAACCTTCCAGGGGTCTGACGTCCGGTTGGGGCAGGCCAAGTCCAACACCTGAAGGAGCACGCCATGCGCGTGCATGAGACCGGACACTGCCGAACCACTACTACAGGTTTCTGAAACGACCGTGCGCGTATGATTGGTGGCTTCAAGCCTTCGACTTGCTGCGACTGCGAGAAAAAACACGCTCTTGGTCTCTGCACTTGGGTTGCCGTTCCCGGTTCAAATACGGGGTGGTTCCACGCCAAACACGGTAAACCAGGAACAGGGCTCGGAAAGCAACCGCTGACTCTGCACACCGTGCTGACGACGCCGGAAGTTTCAGCTGCCAAGTGCCAACATGGCTCACCTCACCGTCTACTCGATGCATGGTGATCTGATGGGTTCTGTGTTGACGAGTTCTGGGTATGCGGGTGTTGCCTTCCAAACATGCCAACACCATCATATACGGTGATCGCAGGCTGACCAACATGATAGGAGGAATCTGCTAAAAAAAGAACATGGTAGGAGGAATTATCGTAGCAAGGCGAGTTGGCTGACAAGTTCAAATCGAAAAGGGATGGCTGACAAGTGTGTCTGCCAGTTCAAACTTTCGTGTTGATTTATAGTTATTGATTTATAGTTATACTCACTCCGTTTCAAAATAAATGTCGTTGATTTAGTATAAAATTGAATATTAGTACTTCATACATCCTAAAATAAGTGACGTTGATTTAGTACATTTTTTTACTAAATCAACGATATTTATTTTGGGATGTAGGAGTACTGTTTAGGCCAACTTCAGCGCACGACTACAAACGGACGTCCGTTTTGCACGGATTCTGTTCATTTGGGTAGGCAACGGGGTCGTGTCCGGGCAATTTTCTGGGAAGCGGTGGCCGTGCGTCCAATGCGCGGACGCATCCCGGCCGCATCCTGTCCGCGTCCATTTTTCTTTGTAAGTCCATATCTTTTTTTCATCATTGATTTTTGATATGTGGGAATACATCACCAAATTTTGACTAGAAAAGTAAGACCAAAGAAAACAAGAACCACAAGAATACATTTTAGAAGATATCCAACTTCCATGGCTACTCCTGTAAGTTGGATTAGTGCCTTCTCGATGCATTATTGTTGATCTGTGGAGGCTTGATCTTGCGTGCTTCTTTCTTCTTCGAGTGTAAAGAAATAAACGTTGCTTCCTCAAATCTAATCTCATGTCTAGCCTCTATTCTTGCAACAAGTGCACTAGTCTCATCTCTAGCCTTTATGCTAGCTAAAAGTGCACAAACATCTACTAAATTGCGCTCTATCAATATATCAATGTACTCTTCTTTCCAATACCAAAACTTGCATTCATTCTACACAATAAAATTTTAAGTTCAAAACTAGTCAAATCCGAGAGCACAACCGAAGTTAAAGTAGCACATACCACATCAGTTGAGCACTTGATGAACACCCATCCGGGATGTTCCGACGTTGTAGACACGTGGCGCAAGACCTTCTTTGGGCGGTCGTCGCATTTAATGAGTGGCAACGGTGTGCCGACAAGCTTTTGGGCCAACACCGAGCCCGGCCGACCGCCATTCATATATCTGTCGGCGGACCACCGACGGTGTAGATCCGAGCGGCTAGAGGAGGAGCCAGTACCTACATGCGGCCTTGCGGCCTTGTCGGGGCCTTCCGGCCCTGTGCCCGGCCAGTCCATGGCACGGCGCGGCCCCCACAGCTGGGCGAGCTCAAGCTCGACCGAATCCGCTCCAAATCCACCCGCTGGGTGCGCAAATCAGGTGGCCATGGTTGGGTAGCTCGGGGGCGTCGAGGGAAAGGGGGCTGGGCGAGCGCACGGCGACGGCGGCAGCGAGGAGCAAGAGTGGAGAAGAGTGGAGGGGATGCGGCTGGAGCGGGAGGGGCGGATAGAAAAAGGACCCCTGTGCCATCGACGGGCGGGCCGAGCACACGGCCCGCTTGTCCGAACGATGTCCGTTTCACCTTAAAAGCGGCCCAAACTTGGGCCAGGGATGAGTCGAAAGCGGACAAAAAACGGACAAAAATCCTTTTGCATCCGCGTGCTGGACCATTTGGTATGTTGTTTTACCCTAAACGGACGCACCTAGACAGGATGGATCGCGCGGTGGAGTTGGCCTTAGTCATGGACGACTGCATCTCTTCTGCCCAAATATGAGGTGTGTTTTCTTCGAGAACGAAGGACAAGCTCAACATGAGATACTAGATCATATTCTAGAGATGGCCATGCTTGAGCAAACTCTGATCCTCGATGAATCTATTTAACTAGGTCTACTTTCTGACACTGACACCTAAATTGCTGGCTTGTGGTTCCGAGAATCACATGGATGTTCTATTTTCTATATTGCGGGTCAACTGAGCCATCTAACATGTAGCATAACCGTTGTGAAAATGAAACGTTCAGGTCGACCGAACCCAGGACTTCCGCTGCCGTGGATCCTGAAATTTCCATGCGTCGAGCATCCTCACATAGCACTGACACATGTTTTTAAGCCAGGGTTTCACTGGCAATGTCAAAGTGGAAAGACGTAAACGACATACACTTATGTTAATTATTAAGGTCCAGCTACAAGTAGTACGTGGTTATGCAGTGATAACTGCTGACACCATGACATGCCGATTTAGCTATGATTTGATCGCTCGCAATTAACGAGGAGATCAGCACAACACTCGTCACTTCTTTCCACCTGTCGCCATTCGGGTACAGTTCACGCAATGATCGATTTTTTCCATCATGGTTGACGGTGGGCCGGCAAATTAACCGTCGTCACTCCAGACCTAGAAAGGAGCCGTGACTTTCCCGTTCAGCGCCACGGGTGGAAGCGCCCTACCCGGAGCTTCACGTCGTCGGTCGTTGGTGGCCTCGAGATCTAACGTCCACGGCTTCAGCTCGGATCGAATCTGTCCGAAGTTTAGAATCCTGTTCACGGCTTGCCACACTCACACTAGCCTAGCCTAGATTGTCGAGGTCTTGATCTTCTTCAGATAACATAGCATAGCATGTCCTCTCTTCCACTCCACCTTTACCCTTGATCCACCGCCACTGCATAACAAAAGCGACGTCTGCAGTTGGAGTGGGGTCTCAGGTACCAAAGCGACACTGTGCACGGGCACGGCAACGGAGATGCTGCAGCACAACTCGCACAAAAGAAGAGGAGCTGCAACACCGGAGTTGCCTGAGGATAATCGTGCGCCGACGACGGAAGGGCTGCACGTACAGTAGAATTCTCCTAGTTGCAGCTGCCAGCGTGCCAAGGTTGACCCACCAAATCCCACCTCCGCCTCAGGTGAGACCAGAATTTTCGCCGCAGGGTTAGCATGACCCACCAAATCAATCCAGTCAGTGAGTCAGTCAGTCCGCGGTAGAAACTTGCGAGTCAGGGCCCGAACAACCCGCACCCGTGCACGATGCTTCGTACAACAATCCCCACTACTCGACGCGCCGGTCGGCACGCACCCGGGCATGCCACTGTCACCGATCCGATCAATTCAAAGTTTCAAACCCAGCCAAAAACCCCCCCACCAATCAGGCCACAAACACCAAGAAGAAAACTGCCGCGGGTTGACCACTCCCCGGCGCCGGCCTGCCCCACGCCCCGCCCGACGACCCACGACCGCCATTTGCGGCCCTCGCCCGCGCCATACCACTAAACTAATCCGACGAGAACCTCCCAATCGACGGTGCAGACCAATATATACTTACAACTCCAAGAAATCACTCTCTTTCCGTTGTTAACCCATGACCTCAATCCTCCCCTAATCTAACCAGCGAGCAGGACTATTAATCTCGCCCATGTTGCACCGGGCCTTCTTCTAAAATCCGGTTCCCCTGCCACCACTGCCACTGCCACGCCAATTCTTTTTCCTCGGCCCGCGCGCCGCCCGCGTGCCCGCCCGGGATGCTCTCCTCCATGCCGAGGTGAGCACCGCACCGCGCACCGCTGGCCACCCCACTCGGCGGCCATGCGCGCCCCTCCCTCGCCGCCTCAATAAGATCCTTCTTTTGCGCAACGCTCTCTTCTTTTATTGTTTGACCAGTATTTAGTAAGTTTCGCGATTCCATTTCGATGAGCTGGGATTCTCCGCCGTGCAGATCCGGGTCCTTCGAGGCGGGGCTCAGGGCGTCCCCGTCGTCCGTTACACTCTCCTCCACCCCCAACCCCAAGCCGTCCCCTCGGTTCCACCGCAGCCGCTCCACCGCCGGCAGCTCCAAGGCGCCCCCCTCCCCGGAGGTACGTACCGGCTGTCGCCAATTCATTTCTCCCTTGCGTTACCTTCCAAGCCTCTGCCGATCGCCAGCTTTTATGTGTGCTCTGTTTTAACGGTGGTTCTTGGTTTACTGTCCGGCCGGCAGAAACGTCGCGGCGTCACTGGCGGCGGAGGCGCGATGCCGACGCCGACGCCGGCGCAGCAGCGGGTGGCGCAGCTGGAGGAAGAGCTCAAGAAGGAGCGGGGTGAGAAGGATCGGGTGGTGCAGCTTGAGGAGGAGCTGAGGACGGAGCGGGAGGACAAGGCGCGGGCGGTGCGGGAGCTCGACGAGCTCAGGAGGAGGGATGGCGGCGCCGAGAAGGTGCAGGTTTTGGAGCGGGAGGTGGAGAGGGCCAAGGAGTCGGAGCGCAAGATGCTCGAGTCGCTCATATACCAGACCAAGCAGCTGGAGCAGACCAAGATCAGCCTGGAGGAGGCCAAGCTGGAGATGGCCACGCTGCAGCAGAGCAACCGGAGCCTCGAGGCCCGGCGCGGCGTCATGGACCAGCGGAGCGTCAAGGACCTCATGTTCGGCGGCGCCGACGAGGAGATCAGGGCCCTGCGCGCCGACCTCCGGACGGCCATGCAGGGGGAGGAGCGGAGCCGGAAGGCGCTGGACGACCTGTCCCTCGCGCTCTCCGACGTCACCATGGAGGCCAAGCAGGTCAAGCGCTGGCTCTCCGACACGCAGGCGGAGCTTGAGGCCGCCAATGCCGAGGCCGCGCGGCTGCGCGGGGAGCTGGCCGCCGCCGAGACGCGGCTGCGGGAGCAGCACCGGTGCAGGCTCGAGGCCGAGGAGTCGGCGGCCGCGTGGGGCGACAAGGAGCGCGTGTTCCTCGAGTGCGTGCGCGCGGCCGAGGAGGAGGTGAACCTCGCGCGCCAGGAGAACACCAAGCTGGTGGAGTCGCAGCGCGTGATCCGCGACGAGAACGCCCGCCTCCGCGACATCCTCAAGCAGGCCGTCGGCGAGGCCAACATCGTCAAAGAATCCCTCGAGCTCGCCCGGGTCGAGAACGCGCGGCTCAACGACGTCGTCACCGAGAAGGAGAGCGCGCTGCAGAGCCTCCGGCAGGAGCACGAGTGCATCAAGGTCAGCGAGGCCGCCGCGCAGGGCAGCCTCAAGGAGCTCAACAGCCTGCTCGCCGCCACGACGACGACGGCGTGCAGCACCCCCGTGTCGTCGGCCACGACCGCGCCCGTGGCGCCGGAGTGCGGCTTCGACCAGCGGCACCTGCCGAACGGGCGCCTCGTCGCCAGCGCCAAGGGGACGCCGGAGACGGCGTCGCGGCGCTGGATGGCGGAGAAGCCCAGGACGCCGGGCGGGCGGAGCTACTCGATCGGCGAGCCGGCCAAGTTCAAGGGCGTGGGCTACTCGCAGTCGGCGAGGATGGGGAGCCTGAACCCCAAGGACCGGATGTTCGCGTCGCTCAGCAACATGGCCGACCTCAAGTCCGCCGCGGCGGACGCGGCCATGGACGACTACGACGACGACGAGTTCGACCACATCGACGAGAGCCACTACGTGGGCATGGAGCACTCCATGAACGGCAAGAAGAAGCGGCCCATCCTTCGCAAGTTCGGGGACCTCTTCAGGAGGAAAAGCTTCTACAAGGCGAATTTGGCGCCAGTGCACACTTGAATTTGATCACCCCATTGTAATGTAATGCATCATGTAGTTTTTGATTTGTTCATCTGAATACTTACACGACCAATGAGATATTCTTGCATCTATCTAACTGTTTCTTTCTTTTTGCGCTGAAATTTGGAACGGTTTGTAGAGTCGCTGTCACTTGTCGGACTGACACTTTTAGGCTGAAAGATGAACAGATTGACATTTCACATGGCTGATGTGCATGCTGGTTGAAAAGATGGCATTGGAAGGGGACACAGTGATGCGATTAGAAGAAGATGCAGCCCCTGACAAGTCTTAACGTGTGTGTTCTTTTCTCCTTTTACACGTGAGTTTCTAGAAGCACGAAGGCAAGTCAAATCTCACCATTTGTCAGTGGTTTAGTGAAGGCAAGTCAAATTTCGCCATTTGTCAGTGGTTCAGTGCAGGTGCTGTTAACAGTGGTGGTACTTGATGTAGAAGAATGGCCACCGGAATATGATCGGAGCCTGCCATTTGGAATACATTTTGCCATTTTGGCACCATTATTTTCCTTCGGTTTGCATGCAGTGTCAACAAAATGGACGCATACCAGGCAAAAAAGGTCTCAGCTCATACGTAGTATTCAGTACTCTTATTAGTCCAGACTCTGAATTGTCGCTTCTTTACATCTTCGTTATTCTCTCTGACTTTATCCTGGATTCACTCGTGTGGTAGCCTCGTACCATTTCAGACCAAGCGACAAGCAAAAATGTGGACGTGCAAAGTGGCATGCTTTCGTGGCTCGCCAGCTCCACCTTTAGTTCCTCACAAGTTACCCATGGGTGCAATCCATGGTCATCTCTTCTCTCAGAAGAAAATAAACTGAGTTGTACGTCGCGGCTTCAGTGCTTTGCACATGATGACCGGAGATATGATTCCTTTGTCAGTTATTTAGTGCTTGCGAACGGAGCTTCACGGTTGGGCGGTGGCGCTGCATCAGAAGCTTCTGAAGGCCATGGACCGCAGACAGCAGAGGCGCATCGCACGCCACGCATACGGCATATCCTATGCCCACTGCCCGAATGTGTTTGGTATCCGTGAGATAACTTTGGATCAGTGTATGATATGATCTATGCCTTGGTCGGTGGACAAGATCGTGTGGCGTGCCGTTGTTCAAGGAAGGGCCTAAGGCCGGAAAAGAATTCTATGAGACCAGGTCTCACGGATTAGCAGGTGAGACCCATCCTAATGGATGATATGTGGCATTCACAAATCACAAAGCATCTACCCCATCCTCCATCTAAAATCAGAAGGAGAGATTAGATGCTTTGTGATTTGTGAATGCCATGTGTCATCCATCAGGGCGGGTCTCACATGCTTTATATGAGACCTGGTTTTATATATTTTTTTTCCCTAAGGCCCTCTCGAGTGCGCGGAGAATGTGTGTGCGTGTGTTGAGAACATCCCCTGCTGGATCACATCGCACGAAACCCCACCACTTTGATCCCGGAAGATCGCTACGCGAATGTGCCGCCAGGCCACTGAAATGTGCTCAGCTCCGCGAATTAAGCTGGCGTTGATGTCACATGACCAGAAAGTTGATTGGAGGAGCCTTATTGTGTCAACGAACCTGACGGGCCCGGACGTTGCCGGTTGCCATCACCACCAGACACCTGTCCAGCACGGCAGTAGCACTATAGCATGGCACCCCCTCCGGTTCCGGAGGCCGGAGCACGGCGAATTTCATTGTCACGCCGGGAGGCCGGGGAGGTGACGAGAGAGACCCCCATGTTGTGGCGAGACTGGTAAGTTTGAAGCTTTGGATTGGTGGGGCGGAAAACAACATGTCTGAGAGGCACTCCGATGGTCCCGCCCGGGGCCCCGGAAACTTTGGGCGGACGAGGAGAGTGACACAAACTGGGCGCGGAGAAGAATCGGTCAGCCGTCAGCGGGGAACAATGGGGATGGGAGACCGCCCGGTCAGGGCAGGCCAGGCATGGGGATGGGTAGAAATAAACAAGACTGGTTTCTGCGCGTGCCGAAAGAACAGCGAGTCTTTTTAAGGGCCTGACCGCATCAGTGCGTCGACCTTTCATGCAGTCAGCCGCGTCGGCATACGGCTGTGTGCCGGCCTGCGCTTGCCGGCAAAATTTCGTGTCCTGACCCTTCCGCATACCAATTCAGCATCTGAAGCGGTCAACTTGGGTCATGACGACACACACAATAAACCCAGCCCCGGAAAAGTAGGATCACACGAGGCGATCAAGGGAGGTGGCGAGAGTTCCCTTGCGTGCCGCCGGTGACACCGCACGTTTCCTCTCTCTCCGTCGGCCGCTCCGGCGGCGGAAGGAAGGGGGAACCTCGGGTCTGTTCGCTAGGTGGGTGGGTGGTAGGGTTAGGGTTAAGAAAGACGTTGCCGAGGCCGTTGCGGTGGTGTCGCGTCGGAATAAGTTTTTCCGGGCTCCGTTCGCGATCAAGCGAGGCTTTTGCCTTCGTCTAGGGGTCAGCGGGGTTGGGATCCCCGGATCTCGTCGAGGTCGCGGGTTATGGTGGCTGGAGGTCCATCGACACTGCCCTTTGGGTCCTCAGATGGGCGATGGATGCAGGGAGACGAAGACCTTTCTTCTTCCTGGTTGGTATGATTTGTCATTGTTCTTCTCCTTCCTTTCTTGGCGATGTCTTTGGTGGGAGATCCTGCTTTGTCCGGGCGGATGGCCCGGCTGATCTTGGACCTATCGGATGACTCGAGTTCTTTTCCTTCCGGAAGGGACACTTTTCGCGGTACTCAAAGCCAAAGATGGCGACGGCCAGGTGTGTGTTGGATTGATGTCCATGCCCTCTCGGTAGCTGTTATCAAGAAAGGAGGAAACAGCGTGGCGGTAATTGCACCGTGGTCGAAGATGATGACCTGTTTGCATCGTTGCGCATCCTTCATTGCGTGGGTCTTCTCTCAAGATTCAGGGATGATGACACAGGGCTCCGTAGATCTTCTTGTGTTATGGTTGCCTTAGGGTACTCTAGGTGTTCATGGTCCTTTGTGTTTGCGTTTCAGTGTGCTTGTAAGGGTCAACTACTTTGTACTGATTTGTGATATGAATGAAAATATTCTCAAAAAAAAGACTCCTGTTGGAAAAAATTAGGATTTGACCCTTTTTCTTACCGCCAGGGGTGCTGGCGGTAGGGTTAGACATCCTACCGCCAGGGACCCTGGCGGTAGGATACTAATCCACGCCAGCACGTGGAGACGACCACCGTCCCCCTTCGTCGCACCCTACCGCCAGCCTGGCGGTAGGCTGTCTAACCCTACCGCCAGGGGTATTTCACCCGACCCCGCGCCTCTGCCCATCTCCCCACCCCTCCCCCTCCCCCGTCGGTAGTTTTCTTCTCCCCCCCCCCTCGCCCCTCTCTCCCTCTCTCATCTCCTCCACTCTTCCCCTCGGATCTTCACTGTTTATTCATCGTTTTTGCGGATCGAGATGGCCTCGAAGAGAGAAATGTAAGCTCCTCTAATTCCCCCAAGTAGTTTTTGCAAACCTGCTTCTGATTCGACGCATTATTTGCTTGAAATCCCTCATATTTTTGAACTTAGATTGGATTTTTTTACCTAGGATTGTCTTAGCTTGATTGTAGTTTTAGTTCTTAGTTCTTTAGTAACTAGTGGTATTGAATATGAACTCTAATCAATAGTTCATATGTTGTGTGAAGATGAACCCTAGTTCATAATTTTTTTTGTTAAAAAAGTTATGATGTAATGCATGTGGGAGGACTTGTTTTGTTCTATGATGCATGTTGATATGATGATATGAAGATGTTGTTTGGAGAAAATACATTCAAGATGAACTCTATTTCAAAAGAAATTTGTTAAAAAAAATGATGATATGATGCATGTTGGAGGATTTTATTTTGATATGATGCATGTTGATATGATGTGATCCATCATGTGTAGTAGATGTTGTTGGAGGAATATGCTTAAGATGAACCCTAGTTCATGTAATCAAGAAATTTCATTTTTTTTGTTTATGTATGCTTATGCTTATGATGCTTTGTTTATAAAATTTTATTAAGGCGGGCACCTCTTGCGGACAACATCGGCCCATGGTACTCCATGCTTGACTACGCATTCAACAAGGGTCATCGTGCCCGTTTCATAGAGAACGGAGTGGTAAGTAATATAAAGGAAATATTGATCAAAGTTTTCGGATTGATGAAAATAAGTTCCTAACTTTTGCAATCCACTTTTTGACAGATGCTCCAGCCACTGCGCATGAGGGGTCACGGGGTTGCCGGGAATATGGACTACGACGAGCGCTATGCGTCGTACTTCAAGAGAGCCCGACTGTTGGGTTTCGTGTTGCAGTTCAAGCGTCAGCCGCCGACGCATGTCCACGCAGCTCTGACAGCTTTGATTGGCCAGTGGCGACCGGAGACCCATTCTTTCCATCTCCCATGCGGGGAGATGACAGTGATCCTCGAGGATTGGTCGATGATTACTGTCATGCCGATCGAGGGTCAAGCACTCACCGGGCGAGTGGAGAGGACCAACTGGCAGCAGAGGGTTACCACCCTCATCGGGCGATCGCCCGGTGCTAAGGGTAACCGTACATCCGGTGTATCGTCGTTGCCCGCTCTCGAGCACCGGAAGACATGCCCAAGACGCCTGGCGAGGCAATCAGGAGTGGTACGCGAGGACCTACCTATGGTATCTTCTCACGGAGGTCGTGTTTCCAGACAGCTCCGGGAACTCTGCCAACCGGTCGTATCTGTTCTTCCTAGCAGACTGGGATGCAGGGTACAGTTGGGGGACCACATCTCTCGCCTACCTATACTGTTCGGTAAGAGAGTATCTCATTGCCTTGCTACGAAAGTATGTCCATGACATTTTGTTATATCTAATCCTCATTTGATGTTTTGTAGCTTGATGACGCAACCCAGAGGACGAGAGACAAGTCCAATATGCGTGGCTTTATCTGGGCCCTCTCCATTTGGATGTGGGAGCAGCTGCCGGTGGGGCGTCCGAAGAAGCTGCCAAGACGCCCATGGGGTGCCTATAGCGAAGATGGCGACGAGACTCGACACCCCACCGTAGCTTACGAGTAGGACGTTGTCAAACTCTACATGGGCCTCAACAAGGCTTCGTACAAGACCTACACCAACGAGATAGACGCTTTGACGCATACGTGATACGTCTTCGTCGTATCTATAATTTTTGACTGTTCCATGCCAATATTCTGCAACTTTCATATACTTTTGACAACTTTTTATATTATTTTTGGGACTAACATATTGATCCAAAGGCCCGAGGTCAGTTCCTGTTTGTTGCATGTTTTATGTTTCGCAGAAACCCCATATCAAACGGAGTCCAAACGGGGTAAAAACAGACGGAGATTTTTTTTGGAATATTTGTGAAATATGGGAAGAAGAATCAACGCGAGACGGTGCCCAAGGGGGCCACGAGGCAGGGGGCGCGCCCCTGACCCTCGTGGGCCCCCTGTAAGGCGGTTGCTGCTCTTCTTTGGCCGCAAGAAAGCTATTTTTTGGAAAAAAAATCTTGGCGAAGGTTTCAATCCAATCGGAGTTGCGGATCTCCGGATATATAAGAAACGGTGAAAGGGCAGAATACCAGAACGCAGAAACAGAGAGAGACAAAGAGAAAGATCCAATCTCGGAGGGTCTCTCGCCCCTCCCATGCCATGGAGACCAAGGACCAGAGGGGAAACCCTTCTCCTATCTAGGCAGGAGGTCAGGGAAGAAGAAGAAGGAGGGGGGCTCTCTCCCCCTCGCTTCCAGTGGCACCGGAGTGCCGCCGGGGCCATCATCATCACCGCAATCTTCACCAACAACTTCACCCCATCATCACCAACTCTTCCCCCCTCTATGTAGTGGTGTAACTCCTCTTTTACCCGTTGTAATCTCTACTTAAACATGGTGCTCAACGCTATATATTATTTCCCAATGATGTATGGCTATCCTATGATGTTTGAGTAGATCCATTTTGTCCTATGGGTTAATTGATGTCGTGATTGGTTTGAGTTGCATGTTTTATTATTGGTGTTGTCCTATGGTGCTCTCCGTGTCGCACAAGCATGAGGGATCCCCGTTGTAGGGTTTGCAATATGTTTATGATTTGCTTATGGTGGGTGGCGTGAGTGACAGAAGCACATACCCGAGTAAGTAGGTTGTTTGCGTATGGGAATAAAGAGGACTTGATACTTTAATGCTATGGTTGGGTTTTACCTTAATTATCTTTAGTAGTTGCGGACCTTGCTAGAGTTCCAATCATAAGTGCATATGATCCAAGTAAAGAAAGTATGTTAGCTTATGCCTCTCCCTCATATAAAATTGCAATAATGATTACCGGTCTAGTTATCGATTGCCTAGGGACAAATAACTTTCTCGTGACAAAAAGCTCTTTACTAAAACTAATTTAGTTGTGTCTTTATCTAAACAGCCCCTACTTTTTATTTACGTGCTCTTTACTATCTTGCAAACCTATCCGAAAACACCTACAAAGTACTTCTAGTTTTATACTTGTTTTAGGTAAAGCGAATGTTAAGCGTGCGTAGAGTTGTATCGGTGGTCGATAGAACTTGAGGGAATATTTGTTCTACCTTTAGCTCCTCATTGGGTTCGACACTCTTACTTATCGAAAGAGGCTACAATTGATCCCCTATACTTGTGGGTTATCAAGACCTTTTTACGCCGCTGTTGGCGGAGTTATAGCGTGGGGTGAATATTCTCGTGTGTGCTTGTTTGCGTTATCACTAAGTAATTTTTATTTTCTGTTCTTAGTTGTTCTCTATCTTTAGTTATGGATATGGAACACGAAATGCCAAAAAAAAATAGGTTTACTTGCTACTCATGGAGATGGGGAACCTCCTAAAACCCTCGACGCTCGTTATGTGATAGATATTATGTACTACTTTCATAATCCTGAGAAAACCCCATTCAATTTGGTAATGGGAGACACGTTGGATCAACGTGAATACTTTAGGGATTATCGCTTGACTCAAAAAGGGAAACTATTATGGGATCAAATTTATATGTTGAAGTGGTATGCTCGGCAACTATGCTTGAGATATGATTATACTTGTTGCTCTAGGATGAAGGCTCCACACCTTCCCTTTTCATGCAAATTTAATGATAATAAAACTTTAGCTTCTTATGCTAATGGTATATATGATTACTATGATGTGGAACAAATAGAAGAATTTGTTGCTTTTATGGATGCGTATGAAATTGAATCTTTGTTTAAAGAGTGTGAAAATCTTTATGATGCTGTTTATAGACCTGAAAATTTAGCTATCCTTAAATATTGCTATGAGAATTATGAATTCAATTCCGACATTGATGTGTTTATTGAGAAAGTCTCTGCTGTCCAAGAAGAGACTAATATTTTGCAGGAGTCTATGGAAGAAGAAATTAATGACATTGTGAGCTCATTGGATGAAAAAGACGAGGAGGAGAGCGAAGAACAAGAGGAGGAAGAGCGGATTGATCACCCGTGCCCACCTTCTAATGAGAGTAACTCTTCAACTCATACATTGTTTAATTTCCCTTCGTGCTTACCGAAGTATGATTGCTATGATGACTGTTATAATCCCGGTGATTCTCTTGAAATATCCCTTTTTGATGATGCTTGCTATGCTTGTGGCCAAGATGCCAATATGAATTATGCTTATGGAGATGAACTTGCCATAGATCCTTATGTTAAACATGAAATTGTTGCTATTGCACCCATGCATGATAGTCCTATTATCTTTTTGAATTCTCCCGATTACACTATATCAGAGAAGTTTGTGCTTATTAAGGATTATATTGATGGGTTGCCTTTTACTACTACACATGATAATGTTGATGAGTATAATATGCATGTCCTCGCTGCTCCTACTTGCAATTATTATGAGAGAGGAACTACATCTCCACCTCTCTATGCTTCCCACATGATAAAATTGCAAGAAACTGTTTATACTATGCATGGGCCTTTACTATGTGTGCATGAATTGTTCTTCTATGACATGCCGATGCATAGGAAGAGAGTTAGACTTCATTGTTACATGATATATGTTACTTTGTGCTCACTACTAAATCACAAATCATTGTTAATTAAAATTGGCTTTGATATACCTTGGGATCCGGGTGGATCCATTACTTGAGCACTATATGCCTAGCTTAATGGCTTTAAAGAAAGCGCTGCCAGGGAGACAACCCGGAAGTTTTAGAGAGTCATTTATTTATGTTGTGTGCTTTTATAAAGTTTAAAAATAAAAATAATGTGCCAAGGTTTGCCTTTAGGATGTTTTAGATTGCTTGTTGGTTTGTGCGGTGCGTAATGTAAACTTTGGGTCAGAGTGCTAATTTTGCATTTTTTTTACTGGAACGTCAAACGGTTCTGAAACTTTTTGCACTGTCTTTCTATACAAATTGTTTATTTTTCCTAATTATGGCAGAATTTCGGAAGTACCAGAAGTATGGTTAATGTTCAGCTTGTTACAGACTGTTCTATTTTAGACAGATTCTGTTTTTGATGCATAGTTTGCTTGTTTTGATGAAACTACCAATTTCTATCAGTGGATTAAGCCATGGAAAAGTTATATTACAGTAGCTACAATGGAAAAAATATTAATTGGTTTTCAACAGTAATTAGAGTAGTGATTTTCTTTATTATACTAACGGATCTTACCGAGTTTTCTGTTGAAGTTTTGTGTGGATGAAGTGTTCGATAATCGGCAAGGTCTCGATATGGGGAAAAGGAGGAGAGGCAAGAGCTCAAGCTTGGGGATTCCCAAGGCACCCCAAGTAAATATTCAAGGAGACTAGAGCATCTAAGCTTGGGGATGCCCCGGAAGGCATCCCATCTTTCTTCAACAAATATCGGTATGTTTTCGGATTCGCTTCGTTCATGCGATATGTGCAAATCTTGGAGCATCTTTTGCATTTAGTTTTCATTTCTCTTTTATGCACCATGCTGGTATGAGATAGTCCTTGGTTGATTTATAGAATGCTCTTTGCACTTCACTTATATCTTTTGAGTATGGTGATGACCCACAAGTATAGGGGATCTATCGTAGTCCTTTCGATAAGTAAGAGTGTCGAACCCAACGAGGAGCAGAAGGAAATGATAAGCGGTTTTCAGCAAGGTATTCTCTGCAGAAATCAAACAAGTGGTAACAGATAGTTGTGTGATAGGATAATTTGTAACGAGCAACAAGTAACAAAAGTAAATAAAGTGCAGCAAGGTGGCCCAATCCTTTTTGTAGCAAAGGACAAGCCTGGACAAACTCTTATAATAGGAAAAGCACTCCCGAGGACACATGGGAATATCGTCAAGCTAGTTTTCATCACGTTCATATGATTCGCGTTCGGTACCATGATAATTTGATACGTGGGTGGACCGGTGCTTGGGTACTGTTCTTACTTGAACAAACATCCCACTTATGATTAACCTCTATTGCAAGCATCCGCAACTACAACAAAAGTATTAAGGTAAACCTAACCATAGCATGAAACAAATGGATCCAAATCAGCCCCTTACGAAGCAATGCATAAACTAGGGTTTAAGCTTTTGTCACTCTAGCAACCCATCATCTACTTATTACTTCCCAATGCCTTCCTCTAGGCCCAAATAATGGTGAAGTGTTATGTAGTCGACGTTCACATAACACCACTAGAGGCTAGACAACATACATCTCATCAAGATATCGAATCTAATACCAAATTCACATGACTACTAATAGCAAGACTTCTCCCATGTCCTCGTGAACAAACGTAATTACTCACAAAGCATATTCATGTTCATAATCAGAGGGGTATTAATATGCATAAAGGATCTGAACATATGATCTTCCACCAAATAAACCAACTAGCATCAACTACAAGGAGTAATCAAGACTACTAGCAACCTACTAGTACCAATCCCAGACTTGGAGACAAGAATTGGATACAAGAGATGAACTAGGGTTTTGAGAGGAGATGGTGCTGGTGAAGATGTTGATGGAGATTGCCCTCTCCCGATGAGAGGAGCGTTGGTGATGATGCTGGTGATGATTTCCCCCTCCCGGAGGGAAGTGTCCCCGGCAGAATAGCTCTGCCGGAGCCCTAGATTGGTTCCGCCAAGGTTCCGCCTCGTGCCGGCGGAGTTTTGTCCCGAAAGGTTGCTTCTAATTTTTTTTCTCGACGAAAGACCTCATATAGCAGAAGATGGGCATCGGAGAGCCACCAGGGGGCCCACGAGGTAGGGGGCGCGCTCAGGGGGTAGGGCGCGCCCCCCACCCTCGTGGACAGGGTGTAGGCCCCCTGGCCTTCATCTTTGGCGAGGATTATTTATTATTTATTGTAAGATATTCCGTGGAGTTTCAGGACTTTTGGAGTTGTGCAGAATAGGTCTCTAATATTTGCTCCTTTTCCAAATTCTGTAATTCCAAATTGCCGGCATTCTCCTCCTTATGTAAACCTTGTAAAATAAGAGAGAATAGGCATAAGTATTGTGACATAATGTGTAATAACAGCCCATAATGCAATAAATATCGATATAAAAGCATGATGCAAAATGGACGTATCAACTCCCCTAAGCTTAGACCTCGCTTGTCCTCAAGCGAAAGCCGATAACGATAAATATGTCCCCATGTTTAGAGGTATAGGTGTCGATAAAAATAAAATACGGACTTGAAGGCATCATGATTATTCTCATAACAGCAACATATACAGGTATTGTCATATGATTTCTTATGTTCAAGTAATAATCCATTCACAATGCAGAGTACGAATCATAAACTTTATTGAGAACCAACAAAATATAATCTCAGCCATTGAAGCAATTGCAATTTATCATAACATCAGAAAGAGTCTATGTCAGAGCTTAATAGCTGTTGGAAATATGCCCTAGAGGCAATAATAAATTAGTTATTATTATATTTCCTTGTTCACGATAATCGTTTATTATCCATGCTATAATTGTATTGATAGGAAACTCAGATACATGTGTGGGTACATAGACAACACCATGTCCCTAGTAAGCCTCTAGTTGACTAGCTCGTTGATCAATAGATGGTTATGATTTCTGACCATGGACATTGGATGTCATTGATAACGGGATCACATCATTAGGAGAATGATGTGATGGACAAGACCCAATCCTAAGCCTAGCACAAAGATCGTGTAGTTCGTATGCTAAAGCTTTTCTGAATGTCAAGTATCATTTCCTTAGACCATGAGATTGTGCAACTCCCGGATACCGTAGGAATGCTTTGGGTGTACCAAACGTCACAACGTAACCGGGTGGCTATAAAGGTGCACTACAGGTATCTGCGAAAGTATCTGTTGGGTTGGCACGAATCGAGACTGGGATTTGTCACTTCGTGTAAACGGAGAGGTATCTCTGGGCCCACTCGGTAGGACATCATCACAATGTGCACAATGTGACCAAGGGGTTGATCACGGTATGATGTGTTACGGAACGTGTAAAGTGACTTTGCTGTAAAGAGATTGAACAAGGTATCGGGATACCGACGATCGAATCTCGCAAGTACAATACCGCTAGACAAAGGGAATTGAATACGGGATTGATTGAATCCTCGACATCGTGGTTCATCTGATGAGATCATCGTGGAACATGTGGGAGCCAACATGGGTATCCAGATCCCGCTGTTGGTTATTGACCGGAGAACGTCTCGGTCATGTCTACATGTCTCCCGAACCCGTAGGGTCTACACTTAAGGTTCGATGGCGCTAGGGTTATAAAGGAAGTTTGTATGTGGTTACCGAATGTTGTTGAGTCCCGGATGAGATCCCGGACATCACGAGGAGTTCCGGAATGGTCCGGAGGTAAAGATTTATATATGGGAAGTCCTGTTTTGGTCACCGGAAAAGTTTCGGGTTTTTCCGGTAACGTACCGGGACCACCGGGAGGGTCCTGGGGGTCCACCAAGTGGGGCCACTAACCCCGGAGGGCTGCATGGGCCAAGTGTGGAAGGGGACCAGCCCCAGGTGGGCTGGTGCGCCCCCCCCACAAGGGCCCAAGGCGCCTCCAAGAGGGAAGGGGGGCAAACCCTAGGGCAGATGGGCCCTAAGGCCCACCCTAGGTGTGCCTCCCCCTCTCCCCCTTGTGGCCGCCACCCAGATGGGATCTGGGGGCTGCCGCCACCCCTGGGGAGGGAACCCTAGGTGGGGGCGCAGCCCCTCCCCTTCCCCTATATATAGTTGAGGTTTGGGCTGCCCAACAAACATGAGAACTTCTCCCTCTTGGTGCAGCCCTGCCTCTCCTCCTCCTCCTCTCCCGTGGTGCTTGGCGAAGCCCTGCTGGATTGCCACGCTCCTCCACCACCACCACGCCATTGTGCTGCTGCTGGATGGAGTCTTCCTCAACCTCTCCTCTCTCCTTGCTGGATCAAGGCGTGGGAGATGTCACCCGGGGCTGCGTGTGTTGAACGCGGAGGTGCCGTCCGTTCGGCACTAGGATCTCCGGTGATTTGGATCACGACAATCTGACTCCTTCAACCCCGTTCTCTTGAACGCTTCCGCTTAGCGATCTACATGGGTATGTAGATGCACTCTCCTTCCACTCGTTGCTAGAATCTCAATAGATTTATCTTGGTGATGCGTAGAAAATTTTGAATTTCTGATACGTTCCCCAACAGTGGCATCATGAGCTAGGTCTATTGCGTAGATTCTTTGCACGAGTAGAACACAAAGTAGTTATGGGCGTTGATGATGTTCAATATGCTTACCGTTACTAGTCCAATCTTGTTTCGACGGTATTCTGGGATGAAGCGGCCCGGACCGACCTTACACGTACTCTTACGTGAGACAGGTTCCACCGACTGACATGCACTTGGTGCATAAGGTGGCTAGCGGGTGCCGCCTCTCCCACTTTAGTCGGAACGGATTCGATGAAAAGGGTCCTTATGAAGGGTAAATAGCAATTGGCATATCACGTTGTGGTTTTGCGTAGGTAAGAAAAGTTCTTGCTAGAAACCCATAGCGGCCACGTAAAACATGCAAACAACAATTAGAGGACGTCTAACTTGTTTTTGCAGGGTATGCTATGTGATGTGATATGGCCAAGAAGAATGTGATGAATGATATGTGATGTATGAGATTGATCATGTTCTTGTAATAGGATTCACGACTTGCATGTCGATGAGTATGACAATGGCGAGGAGCCATAGGAGTTGTCTTTATTTATTGTATGACCTGCGTGTCATTGAACCACGCCATGTAATTACTTTACTTTATTGCTAACGGTAGCCATAGTAGTAGAAGTAATAGTTGGCGAGACAACTTCATGAAGACACGATGATGGAGATCATGATGATGGAGATCATGGTGTCATGCCGGTGACGATGATGATCATGGAGCCCGAAGATGGAGATCAATGGAGCTATATGATATTGGCCATATCATGTCACTACTATATAATTGCATGTGATGTTTATTATGTTTATGCATCTTGTTTACTTAGAACGACGGTAGTAAATAAGATGATCCCTTACAACAATTTCAAGAAGTGTTCTCCCCTAAGCGTGCACCGTTGCTAAAGTTAGTAGCTTCTAAGCACCACGTGATGATCGGGTGTGATGGATTCTTACGTTCACATACAACGGGTGTAAGACAGATTTACACACGCGAAACACTTAGGGTTAACTTGACGAGCCTAGCATGTACAGACATGGCCTCGGAACACGAGACCGAAAGGTCGAGCATGAGTCGTATAGTAGATACGATCAACATGAAGATGTTCACCGATGATGACTAGTCCGTCTCACGTGATGATCGGACACGGCCTAGTTGACTCGGATCATGTAATCACTTAGATGACCGGAGGATGTCTATCTGAGTGGGAGTTCATAAGATGAACTTAATTATCTTGAACATAGTCAAAAGACCTTTTGCAAATTATGTCGTAAGCTCGCGCTTTAGTTCCACTGTTTAGATATGTTCCTAGAGAAAATATAGTTGAAAGTTGAAAGTAGCGATTATGCGGACGTAGAAAGCTTATGTCCTTAATGCACCGCTCGGTGTCTTTGAACCCCAATCGATGCCCTGTGGATGTTGCGAACATCGGACATACACGTTTGATAACTACGTGATAGTTCGGTTAAACGGTTTAGAGTTGAGGCACCAAAGACGTTTTGAAGCGAACATATGAGATGTTTCGAGGGCTGAAATTGGGATTTCAGGCTCGTGCCACGCCAAGAGGTATAAGACCTCCGATGATTTTCTTAGCCTGCAAACTAAGGGAGAAAAGCTCAATCGTTGAGCTTGTGCTCAGATTGTCTCGAGTGCAACAATCACTTGAATCGAGTGGGAGTTGATCTTCCGGATGAGATAGTGATGTTTCTCCAAAGTCATTGCCACCAAGCTGCTAGAGCTTCGTGATGAACTATAACATATCAGGGATAGATATGATGATCCTTGAGGTATTCACGATGTTTGACACCGCGAAAGTAGAAGTCAAGTAGGAGCATCAATTGTTGATAACCACTAGTTTCAAGAAGGGCAAGGGCAACAAGGGATACTTCATGAAACGGCAAAACAGTTGTTGCTCTAGTGAAGAAACCCAAGGTTGAACCCAAACCCGAGACTAAGTGCTTCTGTAATAAGGGGAACAACCATTGGAGCAGATTTACCCTAGATACTTGGTAGATGAGAAGGCTGGCAAGGTCGATAGAAGTATATTGGATATGCATTATGTTAATGTGTACTTTACTAGTACTCCTAGTAGCACCAGGGTATTAAGATACCGGTTCGGTTGCTAAGTGTTAGTAACTCGAAATAAAAGAGCTACGGAATAAGCGGAGACTAGCTAAAGGTGAGCTGACGATATGTGTTGGAAGTGTTTCCAAGTTTGATGTGATCAAACATCGCACGCTCCCTCTACCATCAAGATTAGTATTAAATCTGAATAATTGTCATTTGGTGTTTGCGTTGAGCATAGACATGATTGGATTATGTCTATCGCAATACGGTTATTCATTTAAGGAGAATAATGGTTACTCTATTTATTTGAATAACACCTTCAATGGTCTTGCACCTAAAGGAATGGTTTATTGAATCTCGATCGTAGGGATACACATTTTCATGCCAAAAGATATAAGATAGTAATGATAGTACCACTTACTTGTGGCAATCGCCATGTAAGTCATATTGGTATAAAAGCATGAAGAAGCTCCATGTTGATGGATCTTTGGACTCACTCGTTTTTGAAAAGTTTGAGACATGCGAACCATGTCTATTGGTGCATACGCATGAAGAAACTCCATGCAGATGGATCGTTTAGACTCGCTTGATTTTGAATCACTTGAGATATGCAAATCACACCACATGAACAAGATGACTGAAAAGCCTCGGTTTCAGTAAGATGGAACTAGATAGCAACTTGTTGGAAGTAACACATTTTGATGTGTGCAGTCCAATGAGTCTTTGAGGCATGCAAATGAATATCGTTATGTTCTTACTTCACAGATGATTCGAGTAGATGTTGAGTATATTTACTTGACGAAACACAAGTCTGAATTATTGAATGGTTCAAGTAATTTCAAAGTGAAGTTTAAGATCTTCGTGACGAGAGGATAGAATGTCTATGATATGATCATAAAGATGAATATCTGAGTTACGAGTTTTGGCACACAATTAAGACATTGTGCAAATTGTTTCACAATTAATACGCACCGAACACCATAGTGTGATGGTGTGTCCGAACATCATAGTTGCACTCTATTGGATATGGTGCGTACCATGATATCTCTTATCGAATTACCACTATCGTTCATGGGTTAGGCATTAGAGACAACCGCACTCACTTTAATGGGGCACCACGTAATTCCGTTGAGTCGACACCGTTTGGAGAAACCTAAGTTGTCGTTTCTTGAAAGTTTGGGGCTGCGACGCTTATGTGAAAAAGTTTCAGGTTGATAAGCTCGAACCCAAAGCGGATAAAATGCATCTTCATAGGACACCCAAAACAGTTGGGTATACCTCCTAATTCAGATCCGAAAGCAATAGGGATTGTTTCTTGAATCGGGTCCTTTCTCGAGGAAAAGTTTGTCTCGGAAAGTTGAGTGGGAGGATGGTGGAGACTTGATGAGGTTATTGAACCGTCACTTCAACAAGTGTGTAGCAAGGGCACGGAAGTTGTTCTGTGGCACCTACACCAATTGAAGTCGAAGCTTATGATAGTGATCATGAAGTTTTGGATCAAGTCACTACCGCACCTCGTGGGGTGACAAGGATGTGTACCGCTTGAGTGGTACGGTGATCCTGTCTTGAAGGTCATGTTGCTAGACAACAATGAACCTACGAGCTATGGAGAAGCGATGGTGGGCCCAAATTCCGACAAATGGTTAGAAGCCATAAAATCCGAGATAGGATCCATGTATCATAACAAAGCATGGACTTTGGTGGACTTGCATGATGATCGGTAAGCCATTGAAATAAATGGATCTTTAAGAAGAAGACAGACGTGGACGGTAATGTCACCGTCTATGAAGCTCAACTTGTGGCGAATAGTTTTTCACAAGTTCAAGGAGTTGAATACGATGAGATTTTCTCATCCGTAGCGATGCTTAAGTCCGTCGGAATCATGTTAGCATTAGCTGCATTTATGAAATCTGGCAGATGGATGTCAGACGAGTTTCCTTACCAGTTTACGTAAGGAAAGGTTGTATGTGATACAATCAGAAAGTTTTTGTCGATCCTAAGGATGCTAAAAGGTATCTTGGCTCCAATGATCCTTCTAAGGACTGGAGTAAGCATCTCGGAGTTGGAATGTGCGCTTTGATGAGATGATCAAAGATTTTGGGTTTATACAAAGTTTATGAGAAACTTGTATTTCCAAAGAAGTGAGTGGGAGCACTATAGAATTTTTGATGAGTATATGTTGTTGACATATTGTTGATCGTAAATGATGTAGAATTCTGGAAAGCATATAGGGTTATTTGAAAAGTGTTTTTCAAGTGAAAACCTGTATTAAGCTACTTGAACATTGAGCATCAAGATCTATAGGGATAGATCAAAACCGTTTAATGGTACTTTCAAATGAGCATATACCTTGACATGATCTTGAAGGTGTTCAAGATGGATCACCAAAGAAGGAGTTCTTGCACGAGATGTAAGGTATGAAGTTAAAACTTAAAGCTCGACCACGAAAGAACAGAGAGAAAGGACGAAGGTCGCCCCTATGCCTTAGACGTAGGCTCTACAAGATGCTATCTTTGTGTACCGCAAAGTGTGCCTTGCCATGAGTCAGTCAAGGGGTACAAGAATGATCCAGGAATGGATCATTGGATAGCGGTCAAAATTGTCCTTGGAGTAATAAGGACATGTTTCTCGATTATGGAGGTGATAAAGAGTTCAACGTAAAGGGTTACGTCGATGCAAGCTTTAACACCTATCTGAATGACTCTGAGTAGCAAACCAGATACGTATAGTGGAGCAACCATTTGGAATAGCTTCAAGTGGGACGTGGAAGCAGCATTTACAATATGACATAGAGAATTGCAAAGTACATACGAATCTGAATCTGCAGACCGTTGACTAAAACTTCTCTTACAAGCAAAACATGATCAAACCCTAGAACTCATTGAGACTTAATCACATGGTGATGTGAACTAGTTTAAGACACTAGTAGACTCTTTGGATGTTGGTCACATGGCGATGTGACCTATCAGTGTTGATCACATGGCAATGTGAACTAGATTATTGACTCTAGTGCAAGTGGGAGATCATGGAAATATGCCCTAGAGGCAATAATAAATTAGTTATTATTATATTTCCTTGTTCACGATAATCAATTATTATCCATGCTACAATTGTATTGATAGGAAACTCAGATACATGTGTGGGTACATAGACAACACCATGTCCCTAGTAAGCCTCTAGTTGACTAGCTCGTTGATCAATAGATGGTTACGGTTTCCTGACCATGGACATTGGATGTCATTGATAACGGGATCACATCATTAGGAGAATGATGTGATGGACAAGACCCAATCCTAAGCCTAGCACAAAGATCGTGTAGTTCGTATGCTAAAGCTTTTCTGAATGTCAATTATCATTTCCTTAGACCATGAGATTGTGCAACTCCTGGATACCGTAGGAATGCTTTGGGTGTGCCAAACGTCCTGGCAACGTAATCGGGTGGCTATAAAGGTGCACTACAGTATCTCCGAAAGTATCTGTTGGGTTGGCACGAATCGAGAGGATTTGTCACTCCGTGTAAACGGAGAGGTATCTCTGGGCCCACTCGGTAGGACATCATCATAATGTGCACAATGTGACCAAGGGGTTGATCACGGGATGATGTGTTACGGAATGAGTAAAGAGACTTGCCGGTAACGAGATTGAACAAGGTATCGGGATACCGACGATCGAATCTCGGGCAAGTACAATACCGCTAGACAAAGGGAATTGAATACGGGATTGATTGAATCCTCGACATCGTGGTTCATCCGATGAGATCATCGTGGAACATGTAGAGCCAACATGGGTATCCAGATCCGCTGTTGGTTATTGACCGGAGAACGTCTTGGTCATGTCTACATGTCTCCCGAACCCGTAGGGTCTACACACTTAAGGTTCGATGACGCTTAGGGTTATAAAGGAAGTTTGTATGTGGTTACCGAAAGTGTTGTTGAGTCCCGGATGAGATCCGGACGTCACGAGGAGTTCCGGAATGGTCCGGAGGTAAAGATTTATATATGGGAAGTCCTGTTTTGGTCACCGGAAAAGTTTGGGTTTTTTAGAACGTCTGGGACCACCGGAGGGTCCCGGTCCACCAAGTGGGGCCACTAACCACGGAGGGCTGCATGGGCCAAGTGTGGAAGGGGACCAGCCCAGTGGGCTGGTGCGCCCCACAAGGGCCCAAAGGCGCCTCAAGAGGGAAGGGGCAAACCCTAGGGCAGATGGGCCTTAAGGCCCACCCTGGGTGCGCCTCCCCCTTCTCCCCCTGTGGCCGCCACCCAGATGGCATCTGGGGCTGCCGCCACCCCTGGGGAGGGAACCCTAGAGGGGGCGCAGCCCCCTCCCCTCCCTATATATAGTTGAGGTTTGGGCTGCCCAACAAACATGAGAACTTCTCCTCTTGGTGCAGCCCCGCCTCCTCCTCCTCCTCTCCCGTGGTGCTTGGCGGCCTCGCTGGATTGCCACGCCTCCACCACCACCACGCCGTTGTGCTGCTGCTGGATGGAGTCTTCCTCAACCTCTCCCTCTCTCCTTGCTAGATCAAGGCGTGGGAGACGCCACCGGGCTGTACGTGTGTTGAGCGGAGGTGCCGTCCGTTCGGCACTAGGATCTCCGGTGATTTGGATCACGACGAGTACGACTCCTTCAACCCCGTTCTCTTGAACTGCTTCCGCTTAGCGATCTACAAGGGTATGTAGATGCACTCTCCTTCACCTCGTTGCTAGAATCTCCATAGATTGACCTTGGTGATGCGTAGAAAATTTTGAATTTCTGCTACGTTCCCCAACAATAGCAAGTCCACATACTCAACTATCATTTAGTCTTTCATAATTTCTAACACTCACGCGATACTTGTGGTTACGGAGTTTTAATTGGACACAGAGAAAGATAGGGGCTTATAGTTTCGCCTCCCAACCTTTTACCTCAAGGGTAATGTCAACAATAATAACTCATGCCCCCTACATCTAATTTGATATATCAATCAGGATCTTTCCAACACACTATGCTTGCCAAAGGATAAAATGTAAAAAGGAAAGGTGAAGATCACCTTGACTCTTGCTTAAGGTAGGAGATAATAAATAAAAGATAGGCCCTTCGCAGAGGGAAGCAGAGGTTGCAATGCGCTTTTATGGTTGGATGCACAAAATCTTAATGCGAAATAACGTCACTTTATATTGCCCCTTGTGATATGAACCTTTATTATGTAGTCTGTCGCTTTTATTTCTTCCACATCACAAGATCGTATAAAACTTATTTCTCCCACACCAATCAATCATACATATTTAGAGAGCAATTTTTATTGCTTTGCACCGATGACAACTTACTTGAAGGATCTTACTCGATCCATAGGTAGATATGATGGACTCTCATGTCAAAACTGGTTTAAGGGTTTTTGGAAGCACAAGTAGTATCTCTACTTGGTGCTGAGAATTTGGCTAGCATGAGGGGAAAGGCAAAGGCAAACTCAACATGTTGGAAGATCCATGATAATATACTTTATCTCAGATATAAGAATACATAACCCATTACGTTGTCTTCCTTGTCCAACATCAACTCTTTAGCATGTCATATTTTAATGAGTGCTCACAATCATAAAAGATGTCAATAATAGTATATCTATATGTGAAACCTCTCTTTCCTTGTTACTTCCTATTAATTGCAACGATGACCAAAGCTATGTTTGCCAACTCCCAACAACTTTTAATCATCAGAATCTTTCTATGTGAAGTCATCACTCTCAATAAGATCAATATGAACTCTTTATTTCTTTTTATTCTTTTTCTCTATTCTTTTATTCACTCAAGATCATGGCAAAACAATCAAGCCCTTGACTCAATACTAATCTTTATTATATAGCTCACGTACTCGATTACATAGAGAGATCATAAAGCAAAACTCAAAACTAGATCATGCCATAAACTTTATTCTGCTAGATCAAGATACTACTGATAGAATCGAACTAAGAAAAACGGTAAAGATAGGAGGTGTGATTGTGATACGATACCGGGCACCTCCCCCAAGCTTGGCAGTTGCCAAGGGGAGTGCCCATACCCATGTGATTATGGCTCCTTTGTTGGTGAAGAAGGTGGTGGTGTTGTCGATGATGCGGGTGATACGTCTCCGTCGTATCTACTTTTCCAAACACTTTTGCCCTTGTTTTGGACTCTAATTTGTATGATTTGAATGGAACTAACCCGTACTGACGTTGTTTTCAGCAGAATTGCCATGGTGTTGTTTTATGTGCAGAAAACAAAAGTTCTCGGAATGACCTGAAACTCCACGGGATGTCTTATAAAAAATAATAAAAAATCCTTGCCAAAGATGAAGACCGGGGCCCACACCTGTCCACGAGGGTGCCCCCTAGGGCGCCCCTACCTCGTGGGCCCCCACAGCCCCTCCGACGCCAACTCCAACTCCATATATTGGCTTTCGGGGAGAAATAAGTCAGAGAGAAAGTTTCATCGCGTTTTACGATACGGAGCCGCCGCCATGCCCTAATCTCTCTCGGGAGGGCTGATCTGGAGTCCGTTCGGGGCTCCGGAGAGGGGGATTCGTCGCTGTCGTCATCATCAACCATCCTCCATCACCAATTTCATGATGCTCACCGCCGTGCGTGAGTAATTCCATCGTAGGCTTGCTGGACGGTGATGGGTTGGATGAGATTTATCATGTAATCGAGTTAGTTTTGTTAGGGTTTGATCCCTAGTATCCATTATGTTCGGAGATTGATGTTGCTATGACTTTGCTATGCTTAATGCTTGTCACTAGGGCCCGAGTGCCATGATTTCAGATCTGAACCTATTATGTTTTCATGAATATATGTGTGTTCTTGATCCTATCTTGCAAGTCTATAGTCACCTACTATGTGTTATGATCCGGCAACCTCAAGTGACAATAATCGGGACCACTCCGGTGATGACCATAGTTTGAGGAGTTCATGTATTCACTATGTGCTAATGCTTTGTTCCGGTTCTCTATTAAAAGGAGGCCTTAATATCCCTTAGTTTCCAATAGGACCCCGCTGCCACGGGAGGGTAGGACAAAAGATGTCATGCAAGTTCTTTTCCATAAGCACGTATGACTATATACGGAATACATGCCTACATTATATTGATGAATTGGAGCTAGTTCTGTGTCACCCTATGTTATGACTGTTACATGACGAACCGCATCCGGCATAATTATCCATCACTGATCCGGTGCCTACGAGCTTTCCATATACGGGTTTACGTTTATTTACTTTTTCGTTGCTACTGTTACAATCACTACAAAAATACCAAAAACATTACTTTTGCTGTCTTTACTTTTGTTACCGTTACCACCACTATCATATTACTTCGCTACTAAACACTTTGCTGCAGGTATTAAGTTTCCAGGTGTGGTTGAATTGACAACTCAGCTGCTAATACTTGAGAATATTCTTTGGCTCCCCTTGTGTCGAATCAATAAATTTGGGTTGAATACTCTACCCTCGAAAACTGTTACGATCCCCTATACTTGTGGGTTATCAAGAAACTTTTTCTGGCGCCGTTGTCGGGGAGCATAGCTCTATTCTTTGAGTCACTTGGGATTTATATCTGCTGGACACTATGAAGAATTTGAAAGATGATCGAACTACTATTTTGCCCTCAACTACGAGGGGAGGTAAGGAATTGCCATCTAGCTCTGCACTTGATTCACCTTCTGTTATGATAAGCTAGCGACACCTAAACCTGCTTCTGCTATTCGTTCCGATATGTCGCATGTTATTGATGATGCCACTTCTGCTATGCATGATACTTATGATGAAACTACTTCTATGCTTGATACTACTGTGCCCCTCGGTGAATTTCTAGATGAGCAAATTGCTAGATCTAGAGAAAGAGAAATTATCGAACCTGAACACAATGATGTTAGTAATGATGATAATATGCCTGCTATTCCTGAGGGCTATCTTTTTGATGCTGAATCTACCGCAACCATTCTTGCTTGCCAGGATAGATATGAACTTAAGAGGTTGCTAGTTAAATGGAGTAAAGAATCTTTTAGAGATAGAATGAGACCCGACCCTGCTTTTGCTACTTTACCTATCTGTGTTCCTGATAAGGATTATTATGATATTTCTGTTGATCCTGATATAATTACTCTGGTTGAATCTGATCCTTTTTATGGCTATGAATCTGAAACTGTTGTGGCACATCTTACTAAGTTAAATGATATAGCTGCCCTGTTTACTAATAATGAGAGATCGCGCTACCTTTATTTACTCAAAATATTTCCGTTCTCATTAAAGGGTGATGCTAAGATATGGTTTAATTCTCTTGATCCTGGTTGTGTGCAAAGTCCCCAGGATATGATTTATTACTTCTCTGGTAAATATTTCCGTGCTCATAAGAAACAAGCTGCTTTGAGGGAAATATACAACTTTGTGCAAATTGAAGAAGAGAGTCTCCCACAAGCTTGGGGGAGGCTTCTCAAGTTACTTAATGCTTTGCCTGATCATCCTCTTAAGAAACCTGAAATATTTGATATCTTTTATAATGGACTAACCGATGCTTCCAGAGATTACCGGATAGTTGTGCTGGTTCTCTTTTCGTGGAAAGAACACGGATGAAGATGAAATTCTATTGAATAATATGTTGGCAAATGAAAATAATTGGGCACCTCTGAGCCAGCTCCAGAGCCACCATCGAGCCTATTCCTAAACCAACTCCGAAGAAGAGGTGTTCTATTTCTCAGTCCGAAGATATGCAAGAGGCAAAGAAATCTATGAAAGAAAAAGGTATTAAAGTCAAGATGTTAAGAATTTACCTCCTATTGAAGAAATACATGGTCTTAATTTACACTTTGTTGAAGAAGTATATGATCTCAATTCTTTATTCATCAAGAACCTCCTAATCCCGATATCCCGGCTACGTAGTAAAGGTAAATTCTCTCTATAGATATGATAAAGCTGAAGTCCCTCCTACTAAAATTTCTAGTCAGTGCTTGGATGAGTTTGATGACTTTATGTTTAAGCAAGATGACTTTAATGCTTACTTTGGTAGACAATTAAAACATAATACCTTTATGATTAAACGCTTGAGTGATTATATGGTTGATATTAGAGGTGAACTTAAACTTGTTAGCAAACATGCTTCTATGGTTACCACTCAAGTAGAACAAGTACTTAAAGCTCGAGGAAAGAAGTGCTTGATGAAATGAATAGTAAGAAAAATGATTATGCTGTTAGAGTGGCTACTAGAACTAGTAGAATGACTCAGGAACCTTTGTATCCTGAAGGCCACCCTAAGAGAATCGAGCAAGATTCTCAGAGAAATAATATTGATATACCTAGTTCTTCTAAAAGGAAGAAAAAGAAAAATGATAGGACGTTGCAAACTTCTAGTGAACCTATTGCTGTACCACCTGAGAATCCAAATGATATCTCTATTTCTGATGCTGAAACACAATCTGGTAATGAACATGAACCTAGTGAAAATATTAATGATGATGTTCATGATGATGCTCAACCTAGTAATGATAATGAAGTAGAAGTTGAACCTGCTGTTGATCTTGATAACCCACAATCAAAGAATCAACGTTATGATAAAAGAGACTTTGTTGCTAGGAAACATGGTAAAGAAAGAGAACCATGGGTTCAGAAACCCATGCCTCTTCCTCCGAAACCATCCAAGAAAAAGGATGATGAGGATTTTGAGCGCTTTGCTGAAATGATTAGACCCATCTTTTTGCATATGTGATTAACTGATGTGCTCAAAACAAATCCTTATGCTAAGTATATGAAGGATATCATAACAAATAAAAGAAAGATACCTAGAGCTGAAATTTCCACCATGCTTGCTAATTATACTTTTAAGGGTGGAATACGAAAGAAACTTGGAGATCCAGAAGTACCTACTATACCATGCTCCATTAAGAGAAATTATGTTAAAACTGCTTTATGTGATCTTGGAGCGGTGTTAGTGTTATGCCTCTCTCTTTATATCGTAGACTTGACTTGAATAAGTTGACACCTACTGAAATATCTTTGCAAATGGCTGATAAATCAACTGCTATACTTGTCGGTATTTGTGAGGATGTGCCTGTTGTGGTTGCAAACGTTACTATTTTAACGGACTTTGTTATTCTTGATATTCCCGAGGATGATAGTATGTCTATTATTCTTGGAAGACCTTTCCTTAATACTGCAGGGGCTGTTATTGATTGCAACAAAGGCAATGCCACTTTTCATGTTAATGGTAATGAGCATACGGTACACTTTCCGAGGAAACAACCTCAAGTTTATAATATCAACTCTATTGGAAAAATTCCATCGATTATATTTGGAGGTTTTGAATTTCCTCTTCCCACTGTCAAGAAGAAATATGATATACTTATTATTGGGGATGTCCATATCCCCGTTGAGGTAACATAGTGTTATTCAAAATTTCTCCGGTTCCATGATTATCGGAATGAGTTTGTTAACAAGACTTGATCAACCTTGTTAGTGGATTCTTTTTTATGACCATGAGATGGATGAAACTAGAAGCACAACCTTCTGTACCCTCTTTATATTCTCTGTTCTTTAGTAAAAATAAAGTAAAATAGTATTTTTACATGCGTCTCTGACTTATCCGTGCAATATAAAAATGTCCCAAAATAAAAGTCCTCGTAATGCCATGCCAATTCAATATGATTTTTTTCGAATATTTGAGGATTTTAGTGCAAAAATTATCTGGGGAGCTGCCACCTGGCCACGAGGGTGGAGGGCGCCCTACCCCCCTGGGTGCGCCCCCTGCCTCGTGGGCCCACAGTGGCCCTCCTCCACTTATCCCTGCACCCATCTTCTTCCTCTGTCTCACACAAACCCGAAAAACCAACTCAAGCTCGTGTTGCAGCCACTTTTGCTGCGATTTTAGATCTCCTTGCTCAAAGCACCTCTCGCAAAACTGCTTGGGGAGATTGTTCCTTGGTATGTGACTCCTCCATTGGTCCAATTAGTTTTTGTTCTAGTGCTCTCTTCATTGCAAATTTGTGCTGCATAGGTGACCATGTTCTTGAGTTTGCATGTCAAATTTATATGGTTCCAAGTAGTTCTAATGCTTGATATATGCTCTAGGCACTTGTATGAGTAGTTGCCATCAGTTTTATTGAAGTTGGTTCACTTTTGTTTGAAGCTACTAAAATTTTCAGATTATTTCAGAAATAATGAAGAGACTTTTGAGGGGCTCGTCCAGCCGAAGCTCGAGGGAAAAACAAAAGGAAGAAGAGCAGAAGCCCAAATTTAATTTGCCTCGCACCGCGGAGGTCCGGCCGTGTGAATGACCTTCCGATGACTTCTTGAGGAGAGCCGGAATTTATGAGGATTTCTATCTATTGATTGAGAACGCCGGCCTCACCGACTTCCTCCGCGACCAACGCTATCAAGATTCTTACTCACAAATACTTTTGTGCAGAACTTCTACTTTTTCCGTAAGAAATCACCTCCAACAGTAGAGTTCCATTTATATGACGTTGTTAAGGAGATGAAATTAGCTGAATTTTGCGAGGTTTGCAAAATACCCTTTGTGGACACCTTAGATGAACCACACCGTAATGAATTTGAATCTTTTATTAACACTATCACTGTGGGAGAAACGAGGAAGGTTTCTGATGCAAGAATTACTAGCGTACATTTTCCTGTTTTGCGCTACTTTGCCTTATTTGCTAGTCGTTGCTTGATTGGTCGTGGGAACTGGGGAAACCTTAGTGTTCCTGATATTATTATTTTGTTCCATGGTTTATACCGCAATAATTCTGTTAGTATGGGTGGAATTGTTGCTAGACGGTTAAGCCCGAACTGCATTAAGGGCCCCATCTTTGGAGGCATTTATGCTTCACGCCTAGCTGAATATTTTGAGATACCTATTAGGCATGAGGAGAAAGAAGAAACAGCGTTGCCCCGTGTTTATTTAGATTATAAGAGTATGCTAGTGCATGATTTTCTCGTTAAGAGTCGCGAAGGGGAGCTTAAATATAAATTGTACTTTGATAAACATCACCCTGAGACTATTACTTTGCCTGCTCCCTCTTTGTTTAACTTGTCTACAGGGCCTTACATTGTTCCGTGGACGGCTGTTCAAGCTTCATCGGAATCCTGCACCAGCCCGAACCGGAGCCACAAGATGAGCCTCCACGATCTGTTTATTCTTGGGATCCCGAGGCGGTTGCTACCAAAGGGCGCTGAGTCCTCTTCCTCACATTATGATCCCAACTATTCTTCATCGCAAAGGCGACCCAAATTTCACCTACGGGTATCCGCCAGGCTATCCCTGGCAATAGACCAACTTAGGCCAAATGCATAAGCTTGGGGGAGAACGTATTTCTCACCGACATTACATTCATGTTCACACACACTCAATGTTAGATGTCGGTGCTCATACTCTTTCACTGTAGTATCCATGCTAGTTTATATTATTTTTCCTGCTTTCTTCTTGTGTGTTTAATAAACCTTAAGAAAAAACCAAAAAAAATTAGTAGTAGTTTATTTCTTTGCAGTAGTAATTAAAAAGAAAACCCAAAAATATTTCCCGTTCTTCTTTTGCTTGTTGGGAGCTTTCCCGTGTAAATAGTTTTTATTTCTTTCCCTTTATTTGGGGGTCGAGAAGACTATATTGAAAATGCTTAGTGGCTCTCACATGCATGATTGTTTATTTAACTTAGAGCCCATATTAATTGTCTTCTCTCTTGAGTTCAATGCTTGCGTATTCCAGCTTAGTCCAACGACGCAGCACTCTTATTATTATTCACATCGTTCGTCGCAAGTGAAAGGCAATAATGATGATATATGATGGACTTATTGGGATGAGAAAAGCTGGTATGAACTCGACCTCTCTTGTTTTTGTAAATATGATGATTCATCGTTCCTGAGTTAGCTATTATGAAGTAAACATATTTGCAATGACATTTAGAGATTATAGTTGCTTGTTCCATGCTTGATTAGCTATGAGTTATAATGATTTACCTTGCGTGCCAACATGCTATTAGAATGATTATGATGTGGTATGATGGGATGGTATCCTCCCTTAAATGAATTGAGTGACTCGACTTGGCACATGTTTACGCATGTAGTTGAATCAAATCAACATAGCCTTCATGATATTTATGTTCATGGTGGATTATATCCTACTCATGCTTGTATTCGGTATAAATTAATTTTAATGCATGTTTACGACTGTTGTCGCTTCTCTCGATTAATCGCTTCCCGGTCTTTTGCTAGCCTTCACATGCATTTAAGTGGGAATACTGCTTGTGCATCCAAACTCCTTAAACCCCAAAGTTATGCCATATGAGTCCACTATACCTTCCTATATGCGGTATTTACCAGCCGTTCCAAGTAAATTTGTATGTGCCAAACCCTAAACCTTCAAATAAACATTCTGTTTTGCATGCTCGAATAGCTCATATATCAACTAGTGCTGCCCTTATCTTCCGTGTTAGGTGGGTTATTCTCAAGAGGAGTGGACTCCGCTCCTCATTCACGAGAAAATGGCTGGTAACCGGGATGCCCAGTCCCATGCTTTATGCAAACTAAATCAAAATAATTGCAAAGTTTTGTCCCCCTGGGACCCGTTGAATGTTGGAGGCACTCGTTGTTTCGAGCAAGCCATGGATTGATGCTTGTGGAGGAGGGGGAGTATAAACTTTACCATTCTGTTTGGGAACCGCCTATAATTTGTTTAGCATGGAAGATATCGTCATCTCTTAGTTGTTATGTTCACAATGAAAGTATGCCGCTCAAAATATAATTTATCTCTATTTCAAAACTGAGCTCTGGCACCTCTACAAATCCCTGCTTCCCTCTGCGAAGGGCCTATCTATTTACTTTTATGCTGAGTCATCACCCTTCTTATTAAAAAGCACCCGCTGGAGAGCACGTTGTTGTTTGCATTCATTATAATTGGTTTATATTGGGTATGACTTGACTGGATCTCTTTTACCATGAATTACAATGTCTAGTCAGTCCTTGATCTTTAAAGGTGCTCTGCATTTATGTTTTGCGGTCTCAGAAAGGGCTAGCGAGATACCATTTTGTTATATCATGTTATGATTATTTTGAGAAAGTGTTGTCATCCGAGTTTTATTATTATGGCTCGCTAGCTGATTATGCTATTGATATGAGTAATTGTGAGACCTACATGTTATTGTGAGAATGGTTAGTTCATAATAATTGCTGAAACTTGAATGCTGGCTTTTCATGTTTACAACAACAAGAGCAAACAGAGTTTGTAAAAGTTTTTCTTTTCTTTCAGTTTGTCAACTGAATTGCTTGAGGACAAGCAAGGGTTTAAGCTTGGGGGAGTTGATACGTCTCCGTCGTATCTACTTTTCCAAACACTATTGCCCTTGTTTTGGACTCTAACTTGTATGATTTGAATGGAACTAACCCGGACTGACACTGTTTTCAGCAGAATTGCTATGGTGTTGTTTTATGTGCAGAAAACAAAAGTTCTTGGAATGACCTGAAACTCCACGGGATGTCTTATAAAAAATAATAGAAAATCCTCACCAAAGATGAATACTAGGGGGCCCACACCCTGTCCACGAGGGTGGGGGGCGCCCCACCGCTAGGGCGCGCCCCCCTACCTCATGGTCCCCCTGGAACCCCTCCGGCGCCAACTCCAACTCCATATATTGGCTTTCGGGGAGAAAAAAATCAGAGAGCAAGTTTCATTGCGTTTTACGATACGGAGCCGCCGCCAAGCCCTAATCTCTCTCGGGAGGGCTGATCTGGAGTCCGTTCGGGGCTCCAGAGAGGGGGATTCATCGCCGTCGTCATCATCAACCATCCTCCATCACCAATTTCATGATGCTCACCGCCGTGCGTGAGTAATTCCATCGTAGGCTTGCTGGACGGTGATGGGTTGGATGAGATTTATCATGTAATCGAGTTAGTTTTTAGGGTTTGATCCCTAGTATCCATTATGTTCTGAGATTGATGTTGCTATGACTTTGCTATGCTTAATGCTTGTCACTAGGGCCCGAGTGCCATGATTTCAGATCTGAACCTATTATGTTTTCATGAATATATGTGTGTTCTTGATCCTATCTTGCAAGTCTATAGTCACCTACTATGTGTTATGATCCGGCAACCCCGAAGTTGTAAGTGCATCTAGTGCCCCTTAGTGATTTTGGTGTATTGAAGACTTATAGGTTAAGGGACTAATGTGTTTATGAGTGTACACAGGTCTATAAGTCTATGAGGAGTTTGATATTTACAGAGAAAGTCGACCCTAAAAATGAAGTTCTTCGATCAAGACTTTGGTATTCTCAAGACTTTCAAGACTTTGAAAGTGAAGAAATTGGTGTGACCTTGAAGACTTGGTATTCATTTGAGGATCATGAAGCGTGAAGACTTTTGTTTTCGTAGTTTCGCTTTCTCATTCTTGAGTCATAGGAAACACCGTCTTTGTTAAAGGGGTCGAGGAAATACTAAGGAAAAATTTCCATGTGATGCTCAACTCAAAATCCTACACCTACCAATCCCTTCGAGTGAAGCCATTGGAAATCTCATACAGTTCAAGAAATTTCTTCAAAGGATGTGAGACGAAGTTCTTCCGTCACGAGGAATTTGTTCTGACTGAGGAGTTAGGAATTCGCCAGTGCGGATTCCCTACACAGTGAGGAACATGATAGCCCTGAGGAATTTGAGAGTCAAATTTCTGACCGTTGTTGTGCTGGGCGCCAGCTGTTCCAAAATATCTTATGCACCTAACGGTCATATCATTGAAGGTCATTTATGTCTTATCATGTCGGGCTGCTCCCTAGGCTATAAATAGCCGCCCCCTACAACCACTAGCTGGTTGGCTGCTCCGAGAGAAACTGGCACTTGTCATTTGAGAGCATCCCATCCTCCGAGGACTTTGAGTGAAAATCATCGAGTGAGGAAAAACCCAAAACCAAACCCCTACAAACCCAAAGTGATTGAGCATCACTGAAGAGATTGATCCTGTGTGGATCCGACGCTTGTTACCTTTGAATATTGTGCTTCTTCCAGACGGTTAGGCGTCATGGTCTAGAGCATCCAAGAGGAATTGTGGATTGCCGAGTGACCGAGTCTGTGAAGGTTTGGAAGTCGCCTGAAGACTTACCACGAGTGATTGGACGAGGTCTGTGTGACCTTAGCTCAAGGAGAATACGGTGAGGACTTGGTGTCCGGAGCTGCGTGCTCGGCCGACCGGGTGTCCGGACTGTGTGTCCTCGAGTTTAAATACTCAACCGCTTCAACCAGACGTACAACCGAGACAAAGCAGCTTGAACTGGTCTACCAAATCATTTTCTTCACCAACCTTATCGGTACTATTTCCTCAACTCATTCATTTCCTCATTACTTTGTGTTGAGTGTTTGTTCATATCTGTGTTTGAAGACTTTGATCAAGACTTTCTCAATTTCCTCAGTTCAATTTCTTCATCCATTTGTCTTCATCTTGTGTTATCCTGTGATTACGCTTTCAGACTGTGATTGTCTTCATTTCATCATGATGACCATGCCTGTATTCTGTTATGCTTACTCGAGTACTTATTCATTGCAAGTAGTTCTTCGCTAAGGAATTTCCTCACCGGCAAATTCCTCAGAGAAGAATTCATAAAAATCTCCTATTCACCCCCCCTCTAGTCGATATATCGCACTTTCAATTGGTATCAGAGCAAGGTACTCCCTTGTTCTGTGTGATTTTGGTTTAACCACCTGGTGTTTTAGTTATGTCGACCGCAGGTATGATCAAGGTCTCGGCTGGGTGTCCTACCTTTGATGGTATGGACTACCCCTACTAGAAGAACAAGATGCGAATGCATCTTGAGGCAATTGACAACGATCTCTGGTATGTTGTGGAAAATGGTGTTCCTCCGTCTCACCCTCACCGAACGCTACCGATGTGAAGAGATTCAAGCAACTCGATTCTCAAGCGAAGAATATCATATGTGGCCATCTGAGCGAAGGACAGTATGGAAGAGTGAGTGCTTTGGAAACTGCTAAGCTCGTTTGGGACAGGCTGTCCAAAGTAAAAGAAGGAGTCTCAACTCAGCGTGACTCTCGAGTTGATGTTCTTCGCAATCTCTTCAACCGCTTCAAAAGACTCGAGAATGAAAATGTTCAACAAACCTTCGATCGCCTCACTGACATCTCAAATGAGCTTCAAGCGCTTGGTGCCACTGACATCACCGACCATGAGGTGGTGAAGAAATTGTTGAGATCGCTTGATTCCTCATTTGATACTCTGGCACTAATGATACAAGAACATGCTGACTACAAGTCACTTGATCCCACTGATATCCTCGAGAGGCTAAATACTCATGAGTTCCAGCTTGCTGAAAAGAGAGATCTCTATGGTTCTAGCTATGGCGAATCACATGCCCTGAAGGCCAAGGTTGTGTCTGAATCTGAATGTGAAGACTCTGGTAGTAGCCTTGGTGATCCTAAAGAATTGAGCCAGGAGCTAGCACTGCTCGTGAAGAAGTTCCAAAAGTTCTCAAGACGTGGTCGCTTTGGAAAATCCTCAAGGAGCGGTGATTCCTCATCCAAAGGACTATAAGAGAAGGCTATGCAACAAATGCAAGAAACCTGGTCACTATATTCAAGATTGTCCTCAGTGGGAAAAGGAATTAAAGAAGAAGAAATACAAGGATTAAAGTTCTGATGACGCTAAGAAGAAGAAGAAATCGTCAAAATCTTCATCATCAAAATCCTCAAAGTCTTCATCTCATAAGAAGAGCAGCTCCAAGACGGCTCGGGCATTCATTGGCAAGGAAATGGACTCTGAAGTTGAATCTGAGGAACATGAGGAAGAGGAGGCATCAGAGGAGTCCGAGTCTGGTGTGGCGAAGTCTGCTCGCCATCGCATTCGCCGCCAAGTCCATCTTCAACTCAAGAAACCGACCTCACCAACAAAGTCGATGAAGATAGTGATGATTACGCCCCACCTATTGCTTCATGGAAAAGGGTGCCAAGGTACTCAAATATACCTCCTCCGAATCTAGTGAAAATGAATCGATGAAGATCTCAAGCCCAGCTACTCTAAACTTGCTAAGATTGCTGTAAAACAACAAAGGGCTTTTGAAAAGGTTCAAAACATGCTAGATAAAAGTGATGATATGTTGGGTGAAGAAATGGATCGCACTAAAGCCCTGACTGAAAATCTTCAGAGACTTCAGTCTAGGTTTGACAGCCTTCAAGGTCATCATAACACTCTCTTATCTGATCATGAGAAGCTTTCTTAGAGCTAAGAGTGAGTTATGAAGATCTTTAGAAGGAGCGCGATTCATTACTTGCTCAACAAATCAGCGCTTCTCAGGAAGAATTTGTTCCTCCATGCTTAAAGTGCATTGAACGTGAATCTACTAATTCTTCACCTGAATGTTCAAATGCTTCAACGGTTACAAATTCTTCACCTGCCCCTGCTATCACTAGTTCCTCATCTGAGGACATTGCTAGTATCACTGACGATGCAGGGCTGAAGGAATTGTACATAACAGGTATGTACAAAAGCCTCAAAGGGCATCAGACTCTTTGTGATGTGCTTAACAAGCAAATCCTGAACAGAAACCCTAGGAAAGAGGGTATTGCCTTTGAGAGGAAACTCAATCCTGATGGAACATATTGGAAGCCTGAGCAGTACCCCAAAAGCTCATGGGTTGCTGCAAAGGGACCTCCAATTGATCCATCTAACTTATCTGGCTTTACATGTGAATCTCCTCATTCTTCCGATGAGTCATTTGACTCAACTATAAACTGTTCAAAAATCGTAATGGTGAAGTATTTGCTAGATATGTTGGCACTAATCTGCAGAACGGTTCTCCTATGAAGAAAATCTGGGTTCCCAAGAAGTGCCTTGAAAGTCTTCATGTGAATGTCCTCATGACACCGCCTGTGAAGAATAGGAACCCCAGATCAAACTCTTCATATGGACCAAATTCTTCATATGGATCCAAGTCCTCATACGGACCAAATTCCTCACGTGGATCAAATTCCTCAAAAGGATCAAAGTCCTCATATGATTATCATCGTGCTAACAACTCTGTTTTGCAGGATAGAGCTAGGGGCTATGAATATGTGCATTATTCAAACCAATATGTTCATAATTCCTCGAAGAATTTCTCTGCTTATTCATATGCTTACCCTAACCCCTCTTATGTGAAATGAAATGGATTGGCCTCTATGCCACCATTCTCATATGGAGCTCGTAGAGTGATGAACTCTTTGCCACCCATTCAGATGTGGGTGGTGAAGAAAAAGAACTAATCTTTTCTGCAGGGTTGGGTCTCCAGACGAGCTTTAACGTCTGAAGAATTTGCTGGGGACCTGACAACATTGCCTGAAAGGACGCAAGCTAATCATGAAGAAATGAACTTTCATTTCACACGTCCTCATACTGCTATACTGCTTGATGAAATTCATCTGATGAAATTGATATCATATTCTTCACTGATGAAGTATATGATATCGTAAGTTGCACTAATTCATCTGCAGGATGATCAACCCAAAGCCAATGAGTGGGTCCTCGATAGTGGATGTACAAATCACATGACTGGTGACAAGAATCTATTGATGGATGCTCCCTTATCACCGCCACATCTCAAGCATATCATCTTTGGCCGACAAAGGCAAAAGTCGTATTGGGTCTCGGTAAGGTTGCGATCTCTAAGGACATACACATGGACAAAGTCATGCTTGTTGAGTCCTTAGGATACAACCTCATGTCAGTCTCAATGCTTTGTGATCTTGATATGGTTGTTGTCTTTGGCAAGTATCGTTGTGTCGTTATTATGGAGGCTGACAATTCCAAAGTCTTCGAAGGCTTTAGGAGAGGAGACTTGTATATTGTTGATTTCTCTACAGGACCACAACCAGATGTGTGCCTACTTGCAAAAGCTTCAGAAGGCTGGGTATGGCATCGACGACTTGGTCACGCAGGCATGAGGAATTTGCACACGCTTGCAAAGAAGAAGCATGTCATTGGCATTGAAAATGCCAAATTCCTCAAGGATCACTTGTGTGGAGCCTGTGAAGCTGGAAAAATGACCAAGGCCAAGCATCCAATGAAGACTATCATGACCACTACTCGTCCATTCGAATTGCTTCACATGGACCTCTTTGGTCCTAATCATTACTCAGCAGTCACTAATGATGCATCTCTATATGGCTTTGTTATTGTTGATGATTATTGTCACTTACAAACATGAAGTGCAGGAAGTCTTCAAATGATTTTCCTCGAGGGCTTCAACCAACTTTGGTGTAAAGATCAAGCACATCAGGAGTGACAATGGAACTGAGTTCAAGAATTCTGGTCTTGATGACTATCTTAATGAACTTGGTATTACTCATGAGTTATCTGCTCCTTATACTCCTCTGCAAAATGGCGTCGTGGAGCGCAAGAACAGAACTCTTGTTGAGATGGCTCGCACTATGCTTGATGAATACAAAACGGCTCGTCGTTTTTGGATTGATGCAATTGATACCGTGTGCCACATCATCAACAGAGTATATCTTCACAAATTCTTCAAGAAGACTGCCTATGAACTCCTCACTGACAAGAAACCCAATGTGAGTTATTTCAAAGTCTTCTTGCTAAATGTTGGATTAGAGATCCTCATCACAATGCTAAATTTGCAATCAAAGCACATGAAGGTTTTATGCTTGGTTACGAAAGGACTCGCACACCTACAGTAGTCTTCAACATCGCTCTTCACAAGATTGTTGAAACTGTAGATGTGCGGTTTGATGAAACTAATGGCTCGCAAAGAGAGCACCTACCTTCTGTGATAGATGAACCAGCACCTGAGGAATCTATCAAGTTCAAGGCAACTGAGGATGTCATTCCTACTGAAGAATCTGCTGAAGAATTCATTCCTGAACGCCAAGAACGCCGAGCTGATGCACCTAAAGATAATGTCAAGAAAATGGTCTTTGAAGAAAATGCTGATCAAATTCCTCGACGACAACCAGCTCATCCTCACGTTGCAAAAGAAGTGCAAGTTGACAAGATCACCGATGACATTGAAGCACCAGGTCCTCTCACACGCTCAAAAGCTTCACATTTATCTAACTTTTGTGGGCACTATGCTTTTGTCTCTATCACAGAGCCCACTAAGGTAGATGAAGCATTTCGAGCCCGAGTGGATTCAGGCCATGCAAGAAGAATTACATCGATTCGAGCTCAACAATGTCTGGGAACTGGTCAAACGTCCAGATCCTCGCAAGCATAATATCATTGGCACAAAGTGGATCTACTGCAACAAGCAAGATGAAAATGGCCTTGTGGTGAGGAATAAGGCACGACTTGTAGCTCAAGGCTACACACAGGTTGAAGGTATTGATTTCAATGAAACTTTTGCACATGTTGCTAGACTTGAGGCTATTCGCATATTGCTTGCTTATGCTAACCATCATAATATCACTTTATATCAAATGGATGTGAAAAGTGCATTCCTCAATGGTAAGCTTGAGGAAGAAGTATATGTTGCTCAACCCCTGTGTTTTGAAGATCCAAAGAATCCCGACAAAGTCTTCAGACTCAACAAGGCCCTCTATGGCCTCAAGCAGTTCCCCAGGCGTGGTATGATACTTTGAAGGAATTCTTCGTGAAGAATGGCTTCACACCGGTTCACTCAACCCTACTCTCTTTACTAAATCTTATGATGGTGAACTGTTTGTGCCAAATATACGTTGATGATATTATCTTTGGCTGTACTGACCAACGTTATAGTGATGAATTTGCCTATATGATGAGTGAAGAATATTAGATGTCTATGATGGGAGAGTTGAAATTCTTCTTAGGTATTCAAATTCGTCAACAACACAATGGCATATTCATAGCTCAGGAGAAATACCTCAAGGATGTTCTGAGGAAATTTGGCATGCAAGATTGCAAAGGCGTCAAAATTCCTATGCCCACAAATGGCCATCTATGCACTGATGAAAATGGTATTGACTTCGATCACAAGGTATACCGCTCCATGATTGGTTCTTTATTGTACTTATGTGCATCTAGGCCAGATATAATGCTTAGTGTTTGCATGTGTGCCCGATTTCAAGCTACACCGAAGGAATCACACCATAAGGTCAGGAAGCATATTCTTTGATATCTAGCTCACACACCAACACTAGGATTATGGTACCCCAAGGGCTCTACTTTTGATCTCATTGGATATTCGACTCGACTATGCTTTGGTGATCGTGTGGACCGCAAGTCAACATCTGGTACTTGTCATTTCCTCGGACGATCTTTGGTCCGTTGGTCCTCGAAGAAACAGAATCTGCGTATCACCGCTGCGGAAGTGAGTACATTGCTGCTGGCTCTTGTGCTCAATTCACGTGGATGAAGCAAACTCTCAAGGACTACGGCATCAACGTGAAGAATGTGCCTCTCTCTTTGTGACAATGAGAGTGCCATCAAGATAGCTCACAACCTAGTTCAGCACTCAAGACAAAGCACATTCAGATTCGTCATCATTTTCTTCGCGATCATGTGTTGAAGGGCGACATCTTTATTGATCATGTGAAGATCAAGAACAGCTAGCCGATATCTTCACTAAGCCCTTGTATGAGAAGAGATTTTGCAAGTTGCGGTGTGAGCTAAATATCTTAGAATCTTCGAATGTTCTTTGAAAAGGACACACATCCCGACACTTATGCAAAATTGATGACTTAGATGTGCAACACATGAAGAAACGTTTTCTTCAATCAATGAAGAATAACACTCTAAGTGTGAAGAAATTAATGAAGAATTTGATTCTCGTAACCCTACGACAATTGTACGCGGTGTCTGAAATCATCATTCTTATCTGATTGGGTCACGCCACCACCAAAGTTGAAAATCTTCAATTTGAGTTTTTCCTCAGTTTTTCAAATTCTTCAACTTTGCAAAATCTTGACTGTTTCCGTTGTATTTCTTCATTGGCTATATATATATGGGTTTATGTCCTCCACAACATTCACTTATGGATGTTTCTTCAAGTTGCATTTTCTGCTAAGTGAATGTGATCGGACCCTTCCCCCTCTATGCTATACTCAACCCAATCTATTCACAAATTCTTCATGTGCGTTCTAGTTGAAACTCGTTCAAAATCTTCACTGTGACCTTGTCAGCTGAAGAAATTGCGAACGGAACTTTTAACTTATCTCATCAAAATTTTCGGGTTTGCCGCTCAATCCGTTCCGCTTCCTACGATAGACTTATCTATTCACCCACGATCTAACACGATCTCCACTTTTCAAGACGTGGGTGACACATGTCAAGCGAATGAGAAGGGTCAGGCACGTTCGTCCAAAATCTTGAGCGAACAGTTTTTCACCGTGGCTATATATACCCCTCTCCCTTCCTCACTTCCTTTACTCCGCTCGACCGCTCTCTCTCTCTCGCCGAGCTTCTCAAACCCTAAGCGCCGCCGCTACTCCATCGTCAGCTGTGAGGAAGAGCTTCACCGCCGACCTCGTCAGCCGTCAGATTCGCACCGATCATGAAAATCTTCACTCCGCTGCCGCCGTAGCTGTCTTCCTCCGCCGAGTTAGGGTGTGGGAGATCTGAACTGACGAACTTCTAATCTACACTTCTCAGTTCGTTGTGTTCTTTAGTTCGGGTAATTAAAAGTTACTTTTATTACTCGCTTTGATTCTCAAACCTTTCTGAAAATCTTCAAAGGTGTTTATTCTTCAAATCTTCACACATATGAACACCTTAAACGTAATATGCTCTTGATTCGTTTCTCTAAGCAATGATTTTTCTTCAAGATTCCTCAGTTGTGTGGATCCTCGATCTATACAACTCTGGAACCTAAGACAAAGATCGCTTAGTGAAATTCTTCAAGGCTCATCTGGTCAAATTCCTCAAACTTGTTCTTTTTGAAAAACCTTCTGAGAACGCATATGACCTCTCCAAATTCCTCGCAACTATACTCTGTTCACAGGTACTCATGTCCGCTGCTGAATCACTAGGTTCTCATCAACTTAACTCATTTGCAGCGTTCCTCGAAGAAAAGTTGCACACTTCTTTAGAGAATTCGATTGTTCAAATTTCTCATCTGAAGAATATGGCTGACGGTAAGAAGCCACAGAAAGGAGGAAAGAGGCCTGAGGTCATGACTGCTTTTGAGATACCTGAGGACATATATGCTGACTATTGCACACCTGATGAGGCCAAGTTCGGAAAGGAGAACAAAAATCAGCGCAAGGTGCGATACAGAGGATTGAAAGAAGATGGGCAAGAGAATGGAGGAGTACAGGTATGTTACTCCAAAGTATATGAAGAAATTCGCTCTTAATCCTCCATGCCCAAGAGCTCCATTGGCACTGCCAAGAAGCTAACCCCACCAAAGATCAAGCGTGGTGAGGATTTTCCTAAAGAATGGGCCAAGCGCCAAGCCAAGTTGGCGAGACAAGCCAAAGAAGCAAAGGAGGAAATTCAATGAAGACTCGCCATCGCTGCCGCCATCGAGGCCCCCGCTAAGCCCGGAAAATCAATGGCAAAGAAGCCAAGACAAGCCAAGTGCTTCACCAACAAAGGCCCTCACGGCCAAAATCCTCAAGAATGCCCTCACGGCCAGAATCTTCAATGCCCTCACGGCCAGTTCCTCATGCTGCTCCCGCTCCTCCCAAATCCTCGGCTCCTCCTCCAAAGTCCTCAAGAGCTCCTCCCAAGTCCTCAAAGACTGTGCATCCGCCACGTGCAAAAGGACTGCAGGAATCTCTATTGCCTCTGGTGTCTCAGCAAGTTCCTCAGCTGCACCAAATTCTTCATCAAGCCCCACTCTGCTGAAGAAAAAGGCAACGGCTGGTCGAGGTCTTGGCCAAGTCCAAAGAAGAAATAGGTTGCCTTCCAAGTGCCATCTGACGATGAAGCTGATGATGATGAACTTGCAGAAATCATCAGAGACAGACAAAAAAGGGCCACTAGAGCCAAAGGCACACTTGTGCCACTGCTTTTGGATCCAAGGGCGATCCTTGAGTACATTGATCTCTGGCACAAGGATCCAGAGACACCTATGCCTGATTTTCATTTGACTCCTGGCCAAAGTCACATGCTGACCCATTTCATTTCTGAAGAGAAATGGAAATTTGAGAAGGCAAGGCAGATCAAGAAGGCTCAGTTTAGAAAAGAGAAAACGTTGTCAAAATGACACCTGATGATCTCCTCAAAATCCAGTCTGAGATCAAAGCCCTCAGCGATGACTTTGATGCCTACTATGCTGATTGGCAAGGAGCCAAAGTCAGATTTGTAAACCTGACCAAGAAGTTCACAAATGTTGCAGCTCCAACGCAACAAGAAGTTCCTCAGGCTGGAGCCTCTGCTCAGCCTACTGAAGAACATGCCAGCACCGCTGTTGATTTTCAGCCTGCTAAAGACAATGCTAGTTCCAGGGCTGATGACTCCATTCCAGCCGCTAAAGAAATTGCCAGGGCATCCACTAGTGGTGCGCCTGAAGAAACTGAAGAAGTCAGGCAACTGCATCGCCATACCGAGGAAATTCAAACAGATTCCTCAGCTCCTCCCGCGCCTACACCAACTCCTATACTTCCATCTGCATTAGATGTGAAGAAGACCAAGGCTGCAGAGCGAGCTGTAGTGAAGAAAAGGAAAGCATCAACTGCTTCAGAATCTTCAGCTTCAAAAAAGATGAAGCCTATGACAAGCTCTTTTAAAAATCCGATTGATGTTGTTCCAATTTCCCCCATTTCATCAAAGGACCTTGTTCCTTTTGGTGAAGAATATGAGATCCCTAGCGGATCTGATGAAGAAAATCATTCTGCTGCTTCGTCAGAGCAGATTGATGAAGAAATTGAAGTGGATGCGATCCCTTCAACACCAATCATTTCCTCGCCTACGCCTCAGTTCACAGCTGAAGAGGCTGGCGTTGAAGAAATTGAAGAAGATGTGGATATTGGAAGCACAACGCCAGTGATAAACGATGACTTTTGGGATAGTCAGCATCCAAGTTCTCCACTCTTCACTCCAATACAACAAATTCCTCAGTCCCCTGCACCAACAGTTCAAATGGGCTCTGAAGAAACTCATCCCACCTCGTCCGTGCATGAAGAAATTCCAGCCACTAGTCTTTGAAGAACTGCTTCTTTGCTACTCCTTTGAACACGCAGACTGCATATGAAGAGGAACGAAAATCCTCACCAAGAACTCGAGATTGCGATTTACGAGGTCGTGATGCAACTCATCGACACTCCATCGCCAAAGCCAAAGAATCCATTCTCGTGAAGCAAAAGTTCAAGGCTGAAGATTTCTTCGGCGAGCATGTGTTCTTCACTGACTACAACCCATATGACTCTGCTCGCATAAGGAAGAGGCGTTTCTGGAATGCTAGTCAAGCCAACTTCTATTCCTCTATGCTATTCAACAAAGACAAAGTCTTCGATCATGCACACATTCCTCAGGTGGACATGGAATCTCTGCCAGGCTTCGAGCCAGTCCTCAGTGTTCTTCACGATGCTGGGTTGCTGAATTTCTGCACTGACATCTGTGATTGGAATGAAGAACTCATTCTTCAATTCTATGCGACGTTGCACATCACCGGAGATTCTGAAGATGTGAACTCATGGGTACCGGATCGATGTCGAAAAATACTCACTACAAGGCACCAAAGAATCGAATTGCTTCGTGCCCTCCCACTCGATCCTCCCTTGATGTTGCTCGTTGCATCTACAACGAACCTGAGCTTTCAAATCATTACATGCAAGTGCTGATGAAGCCTTTGAAGCCAGGGCAGGCACCTCGAACCAAATTCCTCGTTAAGGAATTATTGTATGTGCCTCGGACTGTCTATCGCATTCTGACGAAGACAATGAGTCCTATCAAAGGCCACGACTCAAATGATGAAGAAGTCGTTGGCATCATGAATAATATGCTTTTCAATATCATTCATGGCGTTCCCGTCAACTTCCATGATTTCTTCATGAGGACTCGCAAACATTGCTATGTCACCTTTCGAAATGAAGCCTTATGCACCATGGATTATGAGGTTCATCAGACAAGGTCTTCACTCAATTACAAGGTCGATACTACGAACCACTGCAGCTACTTGCCTCCAATTAAGTCCTCAAACGGACATTTTCCTCAGCTGATGACAAAGGCAAGGAAACTGCTGTGATAGATGAAGGCATTCGTCCATTGGATGGTCAATTTCGCAAGGTTGCATCCTACTCCACCAATGATGACTCTGCCACTCATGACTCTGCCGCCAATACCTCAGCCAAGCAAAATCCTCAAGCCACAGCACCCAAGGTGATGACTGACCGTGAGTTACTCCTCGCCTTCATCGAAGGTTGATAGCAATCATAAATGGGTCAAGCGTCAGCTTGGTTCAATTCTTCACAACATGACCTCAACACACAATGCAAAGTGAAGAAAACCAATACTACCCCATGAAACCTTCAACTGCACAGGCTGTTCTATCTCATCTCTACAGCAGAAGATCCGAAGAACATGGGTCTCAAGGAAGAATTTTACTGGTCCGCACCTCCAATCAAGAAATACAAGAAGGTCAAGGTTCCTTCCTTGGTGGCCAGCTCCTATTCTTCATCGCGCGACACTGATGAAAATGAAGACTTGGACGACACTGCGGCAGGCCCTACTACGACAACCGACCCCGACAACGCTGGCGCTCCTCCATCTCCTTGATATTCTTTAGGGGCGTTAGTCCTCAGTTTCAATCCTTTTGGTCATTCGATGACAAAGGGGGAGAAACTTGAGTTAGTCTTCAAGCGGGTCTACTATATGGGCGTTTTTTTTTGCTAAGTTACAACTCTCGCTCTTCTGAAACTTTTATTGGATCGAGTTGTAATCTTAAACCCGATGGTGCTCTGATACTTTTGATGTGTTCCTCTGCATGCTTATTCTTAGTTATATGTTAACACACGCATGCTGAATTACATCAGTCACCATATTGCATCATGCATTTCAAATTCTTCATATTATATGTCAAATGCGTGTATGAATTACAAGATATAGGGGGAGATCTCCATGATGCAACTCTTCAAATGTGCATTGCCTCAAAAGCAAATTCCTCACTATGCACATCTTCAGGGGGAATTCATCTATATCTTGCAATCAAATTCCTCAATATCAGTACTTACACTTCATATGTTTATCCCCGTTGAAAACTTAACCTATATTGTCATCAATCACCAAAAAGGGGGAGACTGTAAGTGAATCTAGTGACCCTGAGTGATTTTGGTGTATTGAAGACTTATAGGTTAAGGGACTAATGTGTTTATGAGTGTACACAGGTCTATAAGTCTATGAGGAGTTTGATATTTACAGAGAAAGTCGACCCTAAAATGAAGTTCTTCGATCAAGACTTTGGTATTCTCAAGACTTTCAAGACTTTGAAAGTGAAGAAATTGGTGTGACCTTGAAGACTTGGTATTCATTTGAGGAACATGAAGCGTGAAGACTTTTGTTTTCGTAGTTTCGCTTTCTCTTTCTTGAGTCATAGGAAACACCGTCTTGTTAAAGGGTCGAGGAAATACTAAGGATAAATTTCCTTGTGATGCTCTACTCTAAATCCTTCACCTACCCATCCCTTCGAGTGTAGCCATTGGAAATCTCATACAGTTCAGTCAATTTCTTGATTGACTGTGACGAAGTTCTTCTGGTCGCTGAGGAATTTGTTCTGACTAAGGAGTTAGAAATTTGCCAGTGCGGATTGCCTACACAGTGAAGAACATGATAGCCCTGAGGAATTTGAGAGTCAAATTTCCGACCGTTGATGTGTTGCGCGCCAGCTGTTCCAAAATATCTTATCCACCTAACGGTCATATCATTGAAGGGCATTTATGTCTTATCATGTCGGGCTGCTCCCTAGGCTATAAATAGCCGCCCCCTACAACCACTAGCTGGTTGGCTACTCCGCGAGAAACTTACACTTGTCAATTGAGAGCATCCTATCCTCCGAGGACTTTGAGTGAAAATCATCGAGTGAGGAAAAACCCAAAACCAAACCCCTACAAACCCAAAGTGATTGAGCATCACTGAAGAGATTGATCCTGCGTGGATCCGACGCTTGTTACCTTTGAAGACTATGCTTCTTCCAGACGGTTAGGCGTCATGGTCTAGAGCATCCAAGAGGAATTGTGGATCGCCGAGTGACCGATTCTGTGAAGGTTTGGAAGTCGCCTGAAGACTTACCACGAGTGATTGGACGAGGTCTGTGTGACCTTAGTTCAAGGAGAATACGGTGAGGACTTGGTGTCCTGAGCTGCGTGCTCAGCGCTGGGTGTCCGGGACTGTGTGTCCTCGAGTTTAAATACTCAGCCGTTCCAACCAGACAAACAACTGAGACAGCGGTTGGAACTGGTCTACCAAATCATTGTCTTCACCAACCTTACTGGTTCTATTTCCTCAAATCATTCATTTCCTCATTACTGTGTTGAGTGTTTGTTCATATCTGTGTTTGAAGACTTTGGTGAAGACTTTCTCAATTTCCTCGGTTCAATTTCTTCATCCGTTTGTCTTCATCTTGTGTTATCATGTGATTACGCTTTCAGACTCTGTGATTGTCTTCATTTCATCATGATGACCATGCCCGTATTCTCGTTATGCTTACTTCGAGTACTTATTCCGCTGCAAGTAGTTCTTCGCTAACGAATTTCCTCACCGGCAAATTCCTCAGAGAAGAATTCATAAAAATCGCCTATTCACCCCCCCCCCCCTCTAGTCAATATAACGCACTTTCAGAAGTGACAATAATCGGGACAACTCCCGGTGATGACCATAGTTTGAGGAGTTCATGTATTCACTATGTGCTAATGCTTTGTTCCGATTCTCTATTAAAAGGAGGCCTTAATATCCCTTAGTTTCCAATAGGACCCCCCTGCCACGGGAGGGTAGGACAAAAGATGTCATGCAAGTTCTTTTCCATAAGCACGTATGACTATATACGGAATACATGCCTATATTATATTGATGAATTGTAGCTAGTTCTGTGTCACCCTATGTTATGATCATTACATGACGAACCGCATCCGGCATAATTATCCATCACTGATCCGGTGCCTACGAGCTTTCCATATACTGGTTTACGTTTATTTACTTTTCCGTTGCTACTATTACAATCACTACAAAAATACAAAAAACATTACTTTTGCTGTCTTTACTTTTGTTACCGTTACCACCACTATCATATTACTTCGCTACTAAACACTTTGCTACAGGTATTAAGTTTCCAGGTGTGGTTGAATTGACAACTCAGCTGCTAATACTCGAGAATATTCTTTGGCTCCCCTTGTGTCGAATCAATAAATTTGGGTTGAATACTCTACCCTCGGAAACTGTTGCGATCCCCTATATTTGTGGGTTATCAGCGGGCTTGTCGTCCATCTTCCAAGGCATGGGCTCACCATCATAGAAGGATGATCGAGTCTCCGGAATCCTCAAATCTGCAGCCAAACTCATCCTTTTGAATCTATATTCATACTCACAGTTTTGATTTTGTAGGTCATAGATTTGGGCTTGAAGGTGCTCGATCTTCTCATGAAGCTTGAAGATGGCCTCCCTGATATTGTCGGCATCCAACTTGTGATTGCTAGTGAACTCCGCGATCATCATGTGGTTGGAGTTGAGTCCACGTTCCACCATCCCTTGACACTTGAAAACTTGTTGCTCCACTGCTTCGAGCCTCGTCTCCACGCTTCCGGTTCCTTTTGGTCCCTCTTCATCATGGATGTGCAGCAACCCATCACGCAACTCAATGGTTTGAGGATGTCGCAGCACCTCCGCGAGGTAAGGGTTGATGACCTTCTCAAAGAACTTGTCCTTGGAAGCACTTGGGGACGTCATGATAATCTAGATCTGTCAGAAAAACAGCTCGAAACAAGAACAGAGGAGATTTGCGTGATACGGGAGTCAAAACCTTCGGGAGGTTATATAATGAATTTTTACCGACCAAAATACGTATCGTGCAAGAAAACGGAGTCCGGAAGGCACACGAGGTGCCCACGAGGTAGGGGGCGCGCCCTCCACCCTCGTGGAGCGCTCGTGTCCTTCCCGGACTGCTACTTATTTATCTAAATATTCCAAAACGGAGAAATATTGCCTTAAAAATTGTTTTGGAGTCGGTTTACTTACCGTACCACATACCTACTCCTTTTCGGAGTCTGAAACGTTCCGGAAAGTGTCCCTTATGTATTCCTCCGGGGTTACGGTTTCAATAACATTGGTTTCAACATTTATAGGATTACGTGAGATATAGTGTTTGATTCTTTGACCGTTTACCACCTTCGGATTTGTGCCTTCGAAGTTGTTGATTTTATGGCACCGAACGATAGACCTCCTCGATAACGTAGGGGCCTTCCCATTTAGAGCGAAGTTTTCCTGCAAAAATCTTAAACGAGAGTTGTATAGCAATACATAATCACCTACATTAAACTCACGCTTTTGTATCCTTTTGTCATGCCATCTTTTAACTTTTTCTTTAAACAACTTGGCATTTTCATAAGCTTGGGTTCTCCATTCATCAAGTGAGCTAATATCAAATAACCTCTTCTCACCGGGCAAGTTTGAAATCATAGTTGAGCTCTTTAATAGCCCAATAAGCCTTATGTTCTAGTTCAAGAGGTAAGTGACATGCTTTTCCATAAACCATTTTATACGGAGACATACCCATAGGATTTTTATATGCAGTTCTATAGGCCCATAATGCATCATCAAGTTTCCTGGACCAATTCTTTCTAGACCTATTGATAGTCTTTTGCAAAATTAATTTGAGCTCTCTATTGCTCAATTCTACTTGACCACTAGACTATGGGTGATAAGGAGATGCAATTCTATGATTAACATCATACTTAGCAAGCATTTTATGGAAAGCACCATGAACAAAATGTGAACCACCATCAGTCATTAAATATCTAGGAACTCCAAACCTCGGAAAAATAACTTCTTTAAGCATTTTAATAGAGGTGTTATGATCAGCACTACTAGTTGGAATAGCTTCTACCCACTTAGTAATGTAATCAACAGCAACTAAAATATGTGTATATCCATTAGAGGCAGGAAAAGGTCCCATATAATCAAAGCCCCAAACATCAAATGGTTCAATAACAAGTGAATAATTCATAGGCATTTCTTGACGTCTACTAATATTACCAATTCTTTGACATTCATCACAAGATAAGACAAACTTACGGGAATCCTTGAAGAGAGTGGGCCAATAAAAACCGGATTGCAATACCTTATGTGCAGTTCTATCTCCAACGTGGTGTCCTCTATAAGCTTCGGAGTGACACTTATGTAGGATCCGCTCATGTTCATGCTCAGGTACACAACGTCTAATACCACCATCTACTCCTTATTTATAAAGATGTGGGTCATCCCAAAAGTAATGTCTCAAATCATAGAAAAACTTTTTCTTTTGCTGATATGTGAAACTAGGTGGTATTAATTTAGCAACAATGTAATTAGCATAATCAGCAAATCAAGGAGTACTACGAGAAGTACTTATGACATTTAATTGTTCATCAGGAAAGCTATCATCAATAGGTAGTGGGTCATCAAGAACATTCTCTAGCCTAGACAAGTTGTCTGCAACGGGGTTCTCATCTCCCTTTCTATCAACAATATGCAAATCAAATTCTTGTAGCAAGAGAACCCATCTAATAAGTCTAGGTTTAGCATCTTTCTTTTCCATAAGATATTTAATATCAGCATGATTAGTGTGAGTAGTTACTTTAGAATCAACAATATAAGGTCTGAACTTATCACAAGCAAATACAACTGCTAAGAATTCCTTTTCAGTAGTAGCATAATTTCTTTGAGCGTTGAATCTTACTAGCATAATGGATAACATTTAATTTCTTATCAACTCTTTGCCCTAGAACAGCACCTACAGCATAGTCTAGCATCACACATAATTTCAAAGGGTAAATTCCAATCAGGTGGCTGAACAATAGGTGCAGAGATCAATGCTTTCTTAAGTATTTTAAATGCTTCTACACAATCATCATCAAAGACAAATGGTATATCTTTTGTAATAAATTAGTCGAGGTCGAGAAATTTTTGAGAAGTCCTTAATGAACCTCCTATAAAATCCACGTGACCAAGGAAACTTCTTATACCTTTAATGTCCTTGGGACATGTCATCTTTTCAATAGCATCAACCTTGGCTTTATCAACTTCAATACCTCTTTCGTAAACTTTATGCCCCAAGACAATACCTTCATTAACCATAAAGTGGCACTTTTCCCAATTCAAGACAAGATTAGTTTCTTCGCATCTCTGCAAAACTCGATCAAAATTGCTCAAGAAATCATCAAAAGAGGATCCATAGAAGGAAAATTCGTCCATGAAAACCTCACAAATCTTTTCACAAAAGTCAGAGAATATAGCCATCATGCATCTTTGAAAGGTAGCAGGTGCATTACATAAACCGAAAGGCATACATCTATAAGCAAAAGTACCAAAAGGGCATGTAAAAGTAGTCTTTGATTGATCCTTAGCCGACCACAGTATTTGAGAGAAACCGAATAACCATCTAGAAAGCAATAATGTGTATGTTTGCATAATCTTTATAGCATTTGATCGATAAAAGGTAAGGGGTAATGATCTTTCTTAGTAGCTTTATTTAATTTGCGGAAATCAATTACCATCCTATAACCTGTAATAATTCTTTTTGGATCATTTATTCTTTATCATTTTGTACAATAGTAACACATCCCTTCTTAGGGACACAATGGACAGGACTTACCCACTGACTATCAGCAACGGGATAAATTATACCTGCCTCCAGAAGCTTTAGTATTTCTTTTCTTACCACTTCTTTCATCTTAGGATTAAGCCTTCGTTGATGATCACGAACCGGTTTGGCATCTTCTTCCAAATTTATTTTATGTTGACATAGAGTGGGACTAATGCCCTTAAGATCATCAAGAGTATATCCAATAGCAGGACGGTGCTTCTTCAGAGTTTTCAATAATCTCTCTTCTTCATGCTCTGAAAGGTTAGCACTAATAATAACAGGATATATTTTCTTTTCATCAAGATAAGCATATTTAAGATTATCGGGCAACGGTTTAAGCTCAAACATGGGGTCACCCTTGGGTGGAGGAGGATCCCCTAGGATTTCAACAGGCAAATTATGTTTCAGAATAGGTTCCTGTTTAAAGAATACTTCATCTATTTCCCTTCTTTCGTTCATAAACATATCATTTTCATGGTCTAGCAAATAATGTTCTAGAGGATCACTAGGAGGTACGGCAATAGAAGCAAGACCAATAGTTTCATCCTTACTAGGCAATTCTTCTTCACGGTGTTGTTTACTAAACTTAGAGAAATTAAACTCATGAATCATATTATCCAAACCAATAGTAACAACATTCTTTTCGCAATCTATTCTAGCATTGACAGTGTTCAAGAAAGGTCTACCAAATATAATGGGACAAAAACTATCTTGTGGGGAACCAAGAACAAGAAAATCAGCAGGATATTTAGTTTTCCCACACAAGACTTCAACATCTCTAACAATCCCAATTGGTGAAATAGTATCTCTATTGGCAAGCTTAATTGTGACATCAATTTCTTCTAACTCAATAGGTGCGATATCATGCATAATTTCTTTGTATAAATCAATGGGTATAACACTAGCACTAGCACCCATATCACATAAGCCATGATAACAATGATCTCCTATTTTAATAGAAATAACAGGCACGCCTATCACAGGTCTATGTTTATCTTTAGCGCCAGGTTTAGCAATTCTAGTAGATTCACCACAGAATTGAATAACATGCCCATCAATATTAGCAGACAAGAGATCTTTAACAATAGCAATATTAAGTTCTACTTTGACTTGCTCAGGAGGTGTATAAGTTCTAATATTGCTTTTACGAACCACAGTTGAAGCTTTAGCATGATCCTTTATTCTAACAGGGAAAGGTGGTTTCTCAACATAAGAGGTAGGAACAATAGTTGCGATCACGATGAACAAGATGCATAGGTTAATATTTTTGATGAAATTCCAATTTCAATCTTTTGTAGTTCCATGATCTCATATCATCACATAGCCTATACCATGTCAATGCATCTCCCTTCAAAGATAAAGGCAAGACCTTCTTCTTAACAACATCATCGGGTATACCTGCAAGCTTAAATAGTCCACAAACTTCATCCACATATATTAGGTGCTCATTAGGATGCTTTGTTCCATCTCCTACAAAAGGATTAGCTAGTAGTTTTTCCATCATACTCGAAGGAACTTCAAAAGGAGTTACATTTTCAATAGGTTCAGTAGGTTGAGGAGCAACTCTTTTCTCTACTGGACGGGGTGAAGATACCACGAACAAGCCCCTTAGAGGATTACTTTCCATAGTAACAAGTGACAGTAAATTTCAGCACACTATACAAATTTTTCCTTACCAAATTCCACCTACCAAAGGCGCTCTATTCCCCGGCAACGGCGCCAGAAAAGAGTCTTGATGACCCACAAGTATAGGGGATCTATCGTGGTCCTTTCGATAAGTAAGAGTGTCGAACCCAACAAGGAGCAGAAGGAAAAGATAAGCGGTTTTCAGCAAGGTATTCTCTGCAAGTACTGAAACAAGTGGTAACAGATAGTTGTGTGATAGGATAATTTGTAACGAGCAACAAGTAACAAAAGTAAATAAAGTGCAGCAAGGTGGCCCAATCCTTTTTGTAGCAAAGGACAAGCCTGGACAAACTCTTGTAATAGGAAAAGCACTCCCGAGGACACATGGGAATATCGTCAAGCTAGTTTTCATCACGTTCATATGATTCGCGTTCGGTACCTTGATAATTTGATATGTGGGTGGACCGGTGCTTGGGTGTTGTTCTTACTTGAACAAACATCCCACTTATGATTAACCTCTATTGCAAGCATCCGCAACTACAACAAAAGTATTAAGGTAAACCTAACCATAGCATGAAACAAATGGATGCAAATCAGCCCCTTACGAAGCAACGCATAAACTAGGGTTTAAGCTTCTGTCACTCTAGCAACCCATCATCTACTTATTACTTCCCAATGCCTTCCTCTAGGCCCAAATAATGGTGAAGTGTTATTTGTCGACGTTCACATAACACCACTAGAGGCTAGACAACATACATCTCATCAAAATATCGAATCTAATACCAAATTCACATGACTACTAATAGCAAGACTTCTCCCATGTCCTCGTGAACAAACGTAATTACTCACAAAGCATATTCATGTTCATAATCATAGGGGTATTAATATGCATAAAGGATCTGAACATATGATCTTCCACCAAATAAACCAACTAGAATCAACTACAAGGAGTAATCAACACTACTAGCAACCTACTAGTACCAATCCTGGACTTGGAGACAAGAATTGGATACAAGAGATGAACTAGGGTTTCGAGAGGAGATGGTGCTGGTGAAGATGTTGATGGAGATTGCCCTCTCCCGATGAGAGGAGCGTTGGTGATGATGTTGGTGATGATTTCCCCCTCCCGGAGGGAAGTGTCCCCGGCAGAACAGCCTCTGGAGCCCTAGATTGGTTCCGCAAGGTTCCGCCTTTGTGGCGGCGGAGTTTTCCCCAAAGGTTGCTTCTGATTTTTTTTCCGACGAAAGACCTCATATAGCGTAAGATGGGCATCGGAGAGCCACCGAGGGGGCCACGAGGTAGGGGCGCGCCCAGGGGTAGGCGCCCCACCCTCGTGGGGATGTGGTGTGGGCCCCTGTCCTTCATCTTTGGCGAGGATTTTTATTATTTATTGTAAGATATTCCGTGGAGTTTCGTGACTTTTGGAGTTGTGCAATAGGTCTCTAATATTTGCTCCTTTTCCAAATTTCAATTCCAGCCGCATTCTCCCTCCTTATGTAAACCTTGTAAAATAAGAGAGAATAGGCATAAGTATTGTGACATAACATGTAATAACAGCCCATAATGCAATAAATATCGATATAAAAGCATGATGCAAAATGGACGTATCATATGGCTTTATAGAATGCTTCATGTGCTTCACTTATATCATTTGAAGTTTGGATTGCCTGTTTCTCTTCACATAGGAAACCGTCATTTGTAGAATGCTCTTTTGCTTCACTTATATTTGTTAGAGCGTGGGCATATCTTTTGTAGAAAGAATTAAACTCTCTTGCTTCACTTATATCTATTTAGAGAGATGACAGGAATTGGTCATTCACATGGTTAGTCATAAAATCCTACATAAAACTTGTAGATCACTGAATATGATATGTTTGATTCCTTGCAATAGTTTTGCGATATAAAGGTGGTAATATTATAGTCGTGCTAGTTGAGTAATTATGGAATTGAGAAATACTTGTGTTGAGGTTTGCAAGTCCCGTAGCATGCATGTATGGTGAACCGTTATGTAACGAAGTTGGAGCATGAGGTATTTATTGATTGTCTTCCTTATGAGTGGCGGTCGGGGACGAGCGACGGTCTTTTCCTATCAATTTATCCCCCTAGGGGCATGCGTAGTAGTACTTTGCTTCGAGGGCTAATAAACTTTTGCAATAAGTATATGAGTTCTTTATGACTAATGTGAGTCCATGGATTATACGCACTCCCACCCTTCCATCATTGCTAGCCTCTTGATGCAGTGCATTGCCCTTTCTCACCTCGAGAGTTGGTGCAAACTTTGCCGGTGCATCCAAATCCCGTGATACGATACACTCTATCATACATAAGCCTCCTTATATCCTCCTCAAAACAGCCACCATACCTACCTATCATGACATTTCCATAGCCATTCCGAGATATATTGCCATGCAACTTCCATCATCATCATATACATGACTTGAGCATTTATTGTCATATTGCTTTGCATGATCGTAAGATAGCTAGCATGATGTTTTCATGGCTTGTCCATTTTTTTATGTCATTGCTACGCTACACATCCCGGTACACCGCCGGAGGCATTCATATAGAGTCATATCTTTGTTCTAGTATCGAGTTGTAATATTGAGTTGTAAGTAAATAAAAGTGTGACGGTCATCATTATTAGAGCATTCCCCAGTGAGGAAAGGATGATGGAAACTATGATTCCCCCACAAGTTGGGATGAGACTCCGTACTTTACAAAAAATAAAAGAGGCCAAAGAAGCCCAAATAAATAAATAGAAGAGGCCAAAGAAGCCCACCAAAAAATAAAAAAATAAAAAAAATAAAAAATGAGAGAAAAAGAGAGAAGGGTCAATGTTACTATCCTTTTACCACACTTGTGCTTCAGAGTAGCACCATGTTCTTCATATAGGGAGTCTCTTGAGTTATCACTTTCATATACTAGTGGGAATTTTCATTATAGAACTTGGCTTGTATATTCCAATGATGGGCTTCCTCAAATGCCCGAGGTCTTCATGAGCAAGCAAGTTGGATGCACACCCACTTAGTTTTAGTTTGAGCTTTCATACACTTATAGCTCTAGTGCATCTATTGTGTGGCAATCCCTACTCCTCACATTGACATCAATTGATGGGCATCTCCATAGCCCGTTGATTAGCCGCGTCGATGTGAGACTTTCTCCTTTTTTTGTTGTCTCACACAAACCTCCATCATCATATTCTATTCCACCCATAGTGCTATGTCCATGGCTTGCGCTCGTGTATTGCGTAAGGGATGAAAAGGCTGAAGCGCGTTAAAAAGTATGAACCAATTGCTCGGCTTGTCATCGGGGTTGTGCATGATTTGAATGCTTTGTGTGGTGAAGATGGAGCATAGCCAGACTATATGATTTTGTAGGGATGGGCTTTCTTTGGCTATGTTATTTTGATAAGACATAATTGCTTGGTTAGTATACTTGAAGTATTATTGTCTTAATGTCAAATGATAGACTATTGCTTTGAATCACTCGTGTCTTAATATTCATGTCATGATTAGATTACATGATCAAGATTATGCTAGGTAGCATTCCACATGAAAAATTACCATTTTTATCATTTACCTACTCGAGGACGAGCAGGAATTAAGCTTGGGGATGCTGATACGTCTCCGTCGTATCTATAATTTTTGACTGTTCCATGCCAATATTCTACAACTTTCATATACTTTTGGCAACTTTTTATATTATTTTTGGGACTAAGATATTGATCCGATTGCCAGTGCAGTTCTGTTTGTTGCATGTTTTATGTTTCGCAGAAACCCCATATCAAACGGAGTCCAAACGGGATAAAAACGGACGGAGCATATTTTTGGAATATTTGTGAAATATGGGAAGAAGAATCAACGCGAGACGGTGCCCGGGGGGGGGGGGGCACGAGGCAGAGGGCGCGCCTGCCCCCCGGGCGCACCCCTGACCCTCATGGGGTGTCACGCCCAATATGCGACCCTATCCAAAAGGGAACTCGACGGTCCCACCAAGGATAGACCCGCATATTGAAACGCTTTTGCAAGGTGGATATCATTACATCGACATTACATAATACATAGGGATACATACATAAGGCACAAATGCCACAAGAATACATCAACAACATATACAAGAGATCAACATCCGACTACGAATGAAACATAAACGGAAACTCAAACGACATCCACCCTGCTAGCCCAGGCTGCCGACACTGGAACCTATCCCCGATCAAGAAGAAGCGTAAGAAGAACTCCAACACAAGCAAACATCGCTCTCACGTCATGATCATCGCAAACCTGTACACTGGCCCTGGTGGTGTAGTAATGTCATGAGCCACGAGGACTCAAAGCAATCCCATTACCATGGGTATCAAGACTAGCAAAGCTTAATGGGAAAGGAAGGGGGTAAGGTGGTGAGGTTGCAGCAGCGACTAAGCATATATGGTGGCTAACATACGCAAATGAGAGCGAGAAGAGAGACAAAGGAACGGTCGTCAACTAGTAATGATCAAGAAGTGATCCTGAACACCTACTTACGTCAGACATAACCCAAGAAAACCGTGTTCTCCTCTCGATCAACCCCGAAAAGAGACACTCCACGATTACGCTGCACGGTTGGTGTATTTTAATTAAGATCAACTTCGGGTTTTCTACAACCGACATTAACAAATTCCCATCGCCACATAACCGCGGGCACGGCACTCGAAAGTTTATACCCTGCAGGGGTGTCCCAACTTAGCCCATGATAAGCTCTCGCGATCAACGAAGGAATAGACCTTCTCCCCGGGAAGACCCGATCAGTCTCGGAATCCCGGCTACAAGACATTTCGACAGCAATAAAACAAGACCAGCAAAGCCGCCCGATGCGCCGACAATCCCGATAGGAGCTGCACATATCTCGTTCTCAGGGCAACACCGGATAAGCGAAGCGTACAGGAACCGACGTAACCCATGTTGCCAAGGGATGGTCCCACACGGTGCTCTAGTTTGGACCAACACTTAGACAAGCATTGGCGGGGGCTGAATAAAGATGACCCTTGGGTTAATTACTCCCAAGGAAATATAGGTGGTGGTGAGGCAAATGGAAAAACCAATGTTGGGCCTTCTTTGGAAAAGTCTTATTCAAAGCGAACTGTCAAGGGGTCCCATAAATCACCCGACCGCGTTAGGGACGCAAAATCCGGGAACATAATACCGATATGACGGAAACTAGAGGCGGCAAGAGTGGAACAAAACACCAGGCATAAGGCCGAGCCTTCCACCCTTTACCAAGTATATAGATGCATTAATTAAATAAGATATATTGTGATATCCCAACAAGTAAACATGTTCCAACAAGGAACAACATCTCCATGTTCCAACAAGGAACGAACTTCATCTTCACCTGCAACTAACAACGCTATAAGAGGGGCTGAGCAAAGCGGTAACATAGCCAAACAACGGTTTGCTAGGAAGGGTGCAAAAGGTTAGAGGCGACATGGCAATTTGGGATGGCTTGATAAAGCAGGTAATAGGTAGCGCGAGATAGCGATAGAAACGAAACTACTAGCATAGCAATGATAGTAGTGAGATCCAGAATGGCGGTCATCTTGCCTGAAATCCCGCAAGGAAGAAGAACGAGTCCATGAAGAAGGCGAACGGATGAAGCCGAACCAAGCGTGAGCGAACGAATCCTCACGATCATAGCATAGCGAGGAACTAACAAGAAGAAGCACACAACATAGGTAAACACATCACACATGAACAAGACAAGATGCACAACAAACATGATGCATGACAAATCTAGATGAGGCTACTCATGGCAAGAGATGATGCAAACAAGAGCAACACATCAAAGCAAGTTTAAATGAGGCCGGGAACAACATATAACAATTCCGGTAAGTCCTCATATGCAAATTTCGAAATTGGTCCAGATCTGAATAACCCTTATGTTCAAGTAGTTAAACAGCAAGTTAAGATGCACCACGACGATCCACACGAAATTCTAGTCAAGTTACATATAAAGTTCATTAGATTCGGAGCTACGGTCTAGAAGATATGAGCAAAACAAGCTAAACATGGCATTGATGCAAAATGCATACAAACATCAAGAAAACACCTCAAAACAAGGATGCAACATGATAATATGAAACTACATGCAAAATCAAGCAAGTTTCATATAGAGCACACTCAAAACGGAGCAACGGTGCAACACATACACCCTATACCAAGTCATAACAACAATCTGTCCAAAACAGCAACTAGGCATATTGCAAGCAACAAAACAACATGCTACAGGACCTCAAAAAGAAAACAAAAGGCATGGGCATGATGTACAGGTAAAGCATTACAAAACATGAACACTGAGCTATCTCCAGAAATGACTAGAACATGCTCAAAATGACATGGCAAGATTGCAAGTAATAACAGTTTCAGGCATTGGCAGAAATAACATCAGGTTGCAATGTTTAGAGCTATGAAACAACATGTTACAGGAACTTATCATGGCAAACAAAGGCATGGAATGAATCTACTAATTGCATAGAACAAATGTCCTTTAATGACCATGAGCCAAAAAGGATCAGAAGATATGATGGCACCCGTGTAAACATGGCAAGTTATATTACAGATTTAAACATGGCAGGAACAACAATAAGTAGGCATGTTGGTGAGCTTGAACCACTCACCACAGAGCAATACATGGCATAGCAAGGCAACCAACAGTAAGAAGACATAGCATAGAAGCTATACATGGCAAGAACAACAATATAGCATGCAAGGATCAACCACAACAACCTTGGCAAAATTGAATAACATGTAAACAATCTGCCAGGAAACATTTTATAGCAAAAGTAGAGCTCGATTGACTCAAGCTAAGGCACTCCATAATTGCAAACAAGGGCATGGATGGATAGAGCAAGACATGTGTAACAAAACATCCTTACTGAAGTATCTCAAAATATGCATGGATCTCTCAATAGCATCAAGTTAACATGGCAACAAAATATAACAGAATCTGCCAGGAAAACAGCAACAGCAAGTACCCTACTTAACAAGCTTGATGCACTCACTACACAACTCACAAAAATACATGGCAAGCACCTCTGGAAATATGGCATGGCATATGACAAAACACATGTAGGACTCAAGTTCATAGGATGGACACATCAATCATGGCAAAAATGACAAAAGTGCAAGTTCTGATAAAAATCAGAAACTAACATCACATAGCACTCTTCTAACAGCATTTAGGGCATCAAGATGAGCTCAAATGAAAATGATGCAATGAGGTGAAATGATCTACTCTTCGAGACGAACATTTTGACATATAATACGCGCAAAACGGAGCTACAATGACGGAGATATGATGCAAAGAAGATGGCACGAAATATCACATATTAGAGGACTTAGACGAAAATTAGAGAAGTCAACCGCGCACGGGTTTCGAGGATCGCGGATCTTCGCCGGAGGTGCCACCGAGAGGAGGGAGAAGGCCGGGCGAGCTCGGTCGCGGATCCGGTCGCCCTCGACCGGATCTGGCCGGAGGAGGCCGGGCGGCTGGCCTGGCGGCCAGCGGCGAAGCTCCGGGGCGGCGCGGCCAGCGAAACTGCTGCCGGGCTGCCGGAGGAGCCGGGCGGCTCGGCGGTAGGCGCAGGTGGCCGGGGTCGCTGGCCGGCCAGAACGGCGCCAGGCGTGACGACGCCGAGAGTGGCGGGTCGGCGGCGAAGTCGGCGGGAGGCCGGCTGGCGGCGGCGGCGGCGGGGCGGGCCTTCGGGCCCGGCCGGGCCCAGGAGGAGAGAGGCGTCTTGAGGTGGCGGCGGCGGTTGGCTGCGGCGGGAGGGTGACGTGGCGCGACGCCATTCGTCGGAGTGAGGTGGCGGCGCGGCTGGACATGTCCGGCGGGTGCGGACGCGTCCGTGGGCTGCGGAGGAGCTAGACTAGGGTTTGACCGCGAATTTTTGGAGGAGCACATATATATAGGTAGAGGGAGCTAGGAGAGTCCAAATGAGGTGCGGTTTTACCACACGATCGTGATCGAACGACCGAGAGCATGGAGGGAGTTTGCTGGGTTTTGGGCCACTTTGAAGGGGAGTTGGGCTGCAAACAAAAGAGGCTTTTGCGGTTACCCGGTTAACCGTTGGAGTACCAAACGACCTCCAAATGATCCGAAACTTGACAGGCGGTCTACCGGTGCTATACCAAGGCCGCTTGACAAACCTCGGTCCATTCCGAGAAAGTTTAACACCCGCACACGAAAAAAGGTAAAAGGGGGCGCCGGGAGACATAGGAGTGCTGGATTGCAAAACGGACAACGGGGAAAAAGCTCGGATGCATGAGACGAACACGTACGCAAATGCGATGCACATGATGACATGATATGAAATGCATATGATGACATGGCAAAGAGAGACATAAGCACATGGCATGGCAACGGCAATGAATAAGCGGACACTGGCGCGCCAGAATCCGGGGCGTTACATGGGGCCCCCGTAAGGCAGTTGCTGCTCTTCTTTGGCCGCAAGAAAGCTAATTTTCAGAAAAAAAATCTTGGCGAAGGTTTCAATCCAATCGGAGATTGGGAGGGGCAGAATACCAGAACACAGAAACAGAGAGAGACAGAGAGACAAATCCAATCTCAGAGGGGCTCTCGCCCCTCCCATGCCATGGAGAACAAGGACCAGAAGGGAAACCCTTCTCCCATCTAGGGAGGAGGTCAAGGAAGAAGAAGAAGGAGGGGGGCTCTCTCCCCTTAAGCCACAGTGGCACCGGAGTGCCGGGAATATCATCATCACCGCAATCTTCACCAACAACTTCACCGCCATCATCACCAACTCTTCCCCCCTCTATGCAGCGTTGTAACCCCTCTTTTACCCGCTGTAATCTCTACTTAAACATGGTGCTCAACGCTATATATTATTTCCCAATGATGTATGGCTATCCTATGATGTTTGAGTAGATCTGTTTTGTCCTATGGGTTAATTGATGATCGTGATTGGTTTGAGTTGCATGTTTTATTATTGGTGTTGTCCTATGGTGCTCTCCGTGTCGCGCAAGCATGAGGGATCCCCACTGTAGGGTTTGCAATATGTTCATGATTTGCTTATGGTGGGTGGCGTGAGTGACAGAAGCACATACCCGAGTAAGTAGGTTGTTTACGTATGGCAATAAAGAGGACTTGATACTTTAATGCTATGGTTGGGTTTTACCTTAATGATATTTAGTAGTTGCGGACGCTTGCTAGAGTTCCAATCATAAGTGCATATGATCCAAGTAGAGAAAGTATGTTAGCTTATGCCAATCCCTCATATAAAATTGCAATAACGATTACCGGTCTAGTTATCGATTGCCTAGGGACAAATAACTTTCTCGTGACAAAAAGCTCTTTACTAAAACTAATTTAGTTGTGTCTTTATCTAAACAGCCCCTACTTTTTATTTACGTGTTCTTTACTATCTTGCAAACCTATCCGAAAACACCTACAAAGTACTTCTAGTTTTATACTTGTTTTAGGTAAAGCGAACGTTAAGCGTGCGTAGATTTGTATCGGTGGTCGATAGAACTTGAGGGAATATTTGTTCTACCTTTAGCTCCTTGTTGGGTTAGACACTCTTACTTATCGAAAGAGGCTACAATTGATCCCCTATACTTGTGGGTTGTCAATACGCAGGTATATGAACTCTCTCACCACCTTTCTCTTTGATTCCACTTTTGACCGAGAGTGGGAACTTACCAATGTATATGTAATAGGTAAACTGGTGGCCGTATCATGACCGAGAGTGGGACTTCGATCTGAACGTGATGTGTGATGCGGACAGCGGTCTTTGGCGATGCATCGTGTCCATGATCTGTGTGTACGCCGTCTAGTGGCACTTGCCACACCGCGTGGCCGTGCAGTTTGGGATGCATCAGCATACCCCACCGGGCCCGCCGACCGATACCGGCGGCCACGTGCTCCACTTGTGAGTGCGCTTGTTCTTCGTGCCCATGATTTCATTGCGTTCGACTTTAGTATGATGTTTCTTGTGGCCTATGCCTTGCAGGATGAGCCGGCAGAAGAATCACTCGATCACAGACTCGGGAGAGGAGCATAAAACTCATGTAACGGAGTGGAACCGACTGGGGAGAGGAAAGTGACTGACTGGGATGCTTACCTGGGCCAACACATGAGGTGGTACGATGATGGCCATAAGCACCGTCTTCGTCTCAGGCCTCGTGGACGGCGGAAGACATCGCGGAGCTGGAGAGGGATGACCCCGAGGAAGAGGCCTACCAGACCAGCATCAGAGACATGCATAGTGGATTTAGGGAGTTTGCACCCCTCATCAACAGAGTGGTAAGTTTGAACCGACGGTTGTATTTAAATTATTTTATTCGTCATCGTGAGTAACTTACGCCATTACAGTCCTGTGAGCTGAACAGATGCATCTTTGAAGCCTCAGATGCACTAGGTGATACCCCCGGGAGCGTACAATCTGAGAACAAAGTGAGGGGGACGATTTCAGCCTCCTCGGAACAGATGCATCTTGTTCACTTGCAATCATAAATCTGATACTTATTATGCCCTTGTTTCATTGTGAGTGCAGAAGTTCGTGAAGCGTTGTCGCAAGCTGTTAGGCCTGCTTGGGTGTGCTGGAGCTGGGTCGGTTGAAGCTTATCATACTGCAGCCACACAGGGTAGGAACCATAGACATAGAACTCAAATGGCAGGCTCCTCTACCGTAGGGGTGGGAGAGCTCGGCGTAGGCGTTATGGGCACAGTTGTAGTGCTCGGCGTTGGCGTGGGCGTAGTTGTAGTGCTCGGCGTAGGCGTAGGTGTGGCAGTGGTCGCCACGGGTCGCGGCATATGGTTCAAGATGAGGTCACGCTCCGTCAGGTACCACATCTTCACATGTTGGTCCATCGTCGCCATGTCTGCTCCCATCAGGAATGCCAGGTCGGCGTTCCTCTTTTTCGCGGCGACGTTGGTCCTAAGAAGGTCGAGCTTGACGTCCTCCTTCATCATCAACGTCGACCACCTCGCCTTGGAATTTTCCTCCCCCTTGGCGGCGTGGCTCCTGGCATCGGCGATGCACTGTTCTATCGATGACTGCAGTCGTTCAGCAGCTGGCGTCAAGTCCCTCGCCGCCTTGGCTTTGTTGTTGCCATCGGGACACCCTTCTGCCGCCGCCGAGGCAGGCGCGTCCGGGTTGTAGACACCGTCCTTGGTCTTGGCGAGAGCGAGCCGGCACTCTATCCATTTCTCGCACGACTCGATCCTGGTGAAGACGTGAAGAACTTGAACTCGAGGTCGTTGTTCTCCTAGCGAAACATGTCGAACATTCGGACCATCTGCACAGACGAAGAACAAGTGTCGGCGAAGTACACGGCGAAGAGCTAAGTCGGCGAGCTATGGACATACCCGACGCTCGACGTTGGCGCCGCTCTCCTGGGCGAGCAATGACCTCCTCCTGAATCCCATGCCACTTGTTGGAAGCCTGCTGGATGGTCGTCCAATAGTTGGCCATGGCCTTCTCGTCGCGATCCATGTGGATGCTGGCGAACTCGGGCTCGACCATTTTGCGCTCGTCGAACGCCGTCTTGACCCTTCTCCAGTAGGTGTCGGCTTTTTGATTCGCGCCGGTGATCGGGTCAATGCTAACAGTCTTCCATGCTTCGGCGAGGCACTCGTCTTCCTTTGGCGTCCACTTGACGCGAGGCTCGCCTAGCCTGGCGTTGGACGACCGCTTCTTCCTTCTCCCATTGGCCGCTAGCTCCGCCGATTCTTTTTCTTCCACCTCCTCCTCGACATCGTCATGCTCGACGTCCTCCCTGTCGACGGCGGTGTCCAGCGTTTCGTCTTGCGTGCGGAACCCGGGGCACGACGCAGCGGCGGCTGAGTCGTTCATGATAACCTCGTCCATCTCGGCGTCGGTGCTATTGAACTGTGGCGCCAAGCTTGGTACGAAGGGTAGGGGTCCACGGTGCAGGCGAGCTTGAGTACGGCGAGGAGGGCGTGCGCAGGTCGGGGCTGATGAAGACAGAGGGGGGCGGCGCAGAGCAATGCGGGAAGGTGATGTTAGGGTTGAAGTCGTCGAGCACGTCACCGTCGGCGTAGTCAGGCGAGGGCGCGTACCCCCACACTAGCGGCGAGAAGTTGGTCGGCGATGCGACGCTCTGCTGGCTACCCCACACGCCTTGTGGGTATTGGCCTGCCTGTTGAGGCGGAAGGAAATAGCGCTCGTTCGCCATGCCCGCGCGAGACGGCTCCTCCTGCTCCTACGCCGCGTCCCTGGCCTTCTTCATGTTGAGCCTGTTTCGCCGATCGTTGGTGACCACCGTCCGGCGATCAACGTCGGCCTTCCAGTGGGCGTTCGTCAAGCCCGAGGGCCTTGGCATCGGCGCCCTCGGCTTTGGCTGGGCGGGATCAGTGGCTAGGCGAGGGGGCGCGTACTTCTTCGACGGCATGGCGGCCGAATCTGCGGCGAATGGCAGGAGCTGCGGGGGGTAGATGAGGGTTGGTGGGGAGGGAAAGGGGGAAGCGAAAAACGGCGGGAATATCGGCCTGGGTCGCCGACGGTCTTGGGTCCATCGCCTTTCGCTTCATTGGTGTCCTCGGCGCCACGGTCTGTTGGGTTCGCGGATGTAATTCGACAAACCGTGAAAAACGAGGATATGGGAGCATGGCCACAATTTTTTTCGCATGGCCATAATTTTTTTCGCCTTATATCGCCTTTTTAATATAAAATTAGTCAAACTTCATAAAGCTTGACTTTGACCAAACCGGCGAAAAACGAGGATATGGGAGCTCTATTTTTTTTAGTCTACATATAAGGTTTGGTCAAAGTCAAACTTTATGAAGTTTGACTAATTTTATATTAAAATATATCAACATTCATAATATGAAATCAATATTATCGGATGCACCATGAAACATATTTTCATATTATATAGTTTCAATAATGTAGATGTTCATATTTTTTTTATATAGATTTGGTTAAATTTTATGTTGTTTGACTTTGATCAAATTTTATACGCCGAGTAAAAAGAAACGGAGGGAGTATAAGCACGACCGTCCTACCACCATTCTCCCGCTTTTTTTCTTGACATGTTCTCTCACTTCTTTCTAATAGGGCTGGAAATCTTTGGCCCGCGTTAAACCACTTAATAGGTGAGAGATATTGTAGAGCAATCTAATTTCCATAGCGAACTTGTAGGACTTGCTCTTTTGGCTGGCACAGCTTCAGGTCTGTGGTTAGCTAAACAAAGACGGCTACTAGCACAGATGAACAGGATTGCAAACACTATCGGTGAACACAAATTTAACTTGCCAGCACAATAACCAACATGTCACGCTACTAGCACAGATGCATCCCAATTCAAACTTGCAAAGGCAGAAATACAAATAAAACGAGACGCCAGAACATAATAATGGTTCACACAATCACTAATTTTCATACATAAAATGCAAGATTCAGATAAGCACCCAACAGGTGGATGATTTAGGACGACCAACGAACAAATGATCCAGCTCTACGAACATAGTATGGCACAGTACGGTACTGACATATTACGACACACGACTAGTATTAGTAGTTCACCACACATGATAAGTGTTCAGCAGCAAAAGCAGACACAGATGCCCGCCAGAGCTATTCCCGCAGGCACAGCAAGCACCTTAAGCCCTCTCGCCACGGATTCTCCTAGCCAGCTGAATGTCCTTGGGCATGATGGTCACGCGCTTGGCATGGATGGCACACAGGTTGGTGTCCTCGAAGAGACCCACCAGGTAGGCCTCTGCAGCCTCCTGAAGGGCCAGCACCGCATGGCTCTGGAAGCGGAGGTCAGTCTGCACAGACAGAACAGGATGGTGCTTTTAGTTTACTTGATTCATCATACTCCCTCCGTCCCATAATATAAGAACATTTTTTACACTAGTGTAGTGTAAAAAACGTTCTTATATTATGGGACAGAGGGAGTACTATATAAGAGTTGAGATAACAGGAGCACAACAATGCAGTGCACAAGTTGATTGGTCACCTTGAAGTCCTGGGCAATCTCCCTAACAAGCCTCTGGAATGGAAGCTTCCTTATGAGCAGCTCAGTGCTCTTCTGGTACTTGCGGATCTCACTGCAAAGTCAAGCACAAAATTTACTCACTTGAGAATACTTCAAAATGATACTGTATGAAATAACACATGCTAGCATAGGTTGGAAGGCTTTACACACCGAAGAGCAACAGTTCCAGGGCGGTAACGGTGAGGCTTCTTCACTCCTCCAGTTGTAGGAGCAGACTTGCGGGCAGCCTGTCAAAAAGCAAAACAGAGCACATGGTCAAATGAACAATAATACCATGATAATCCATATACATCAGTCTGGTATCTGGTCATAAGCTGGCAATGAAGGTTGAGGTTCAAATTATACCCAGTTTAATTTACTGAAACCATAAGTAAAGACATGGCATAGATAAACTATCAATATTGCAGTCACAAACCTTGGTGGCTAGCTGCTTCCGCGGAGCCTTTCCTCCAGTGGACTTACGAGCAGTCTGCTTAGTACGAGCCATGGGCAAAACCTTGGTTTACCTGAAGCAAAAACAGAACATAGTCAGTTCTATGAATTGAATATCACAACAGCACAAATATGGTCTTCTAATGACCAGTAAACTGTGCCTGGCTGCTTGTTGCGAGCAAATCCATTCAGTAACTATAGAGTCCCAACAATCAAAAACTATGCCTAGAATACCTACTGAAACTTTGAACATCAAAAACTAACGACATCATAAAACACAGCTATATGCCCATTCAGATAGAATGCGGTGTATTTCTAACTAAAACTTAACATTCAAAAGATCATACTTACAGCAAGATAGAATTCCACTTCAGACGGAAGTCCTGGTCTACCTTTAGCATAGGTTGTTCACTCAAAAGGTAAACAGAAAGATGTCACACTGAAAAACTGCAGCCTAGTAAGCCTAGTACTTTTTCTACCACTAAAGAAATCAAGGCTACCATGATCACCTAATTTTGCACAGTCCACTGATAAAAAATATGCTTCCTAGTTATCACATGTAATGGTTGAACATCAACTTCACATAGTTATCTGCATATGCTTTTAGTTTATCACAAGAATGAACACTAGCTAACTAGCAAGTTGGTACAATTCAGATACAATAAATCAATTCAGATGTTAAGCAATCAACTATTTTCAAAATGGCTATGCAACTGCGTCCTTGTATGAATGCACCTAATTGACTTCCACTATCAGAGACGGCAGGTTGCTCTCAATATCAAGCTCAAAACAGTAACATAATTACATTTGCGCTGATCATAAGCTGTATGCAGACTTTAGAAACTGAATATGCCAATAAACACTATGAGCTCATGCCAATTCGTTCCAACCCTGCAGTACTAGCAGAAAATACTAACCCGCAGATGCCAAGTTCTCCAAACAAGAGTTCCAACTCCTCAAAAGATATAGTACACACGCCAATAATTCGAAGCGAAATTTATACCACCGTCACACACATGAAACTACGGATTTGAGGGGCCGGCAGATTAACTACCAACGCAAATCAAATATGGCACAACTACCGAACTTGGATACAACTACGGTGTGCACAAATCTACAGATCTGCGGAAATTCCTTTGATGGCTAAGACGCGAAATCATATATCGTCAAATCATGCGATTTGTACTCGAACTACATCGATCGGTCTGCTACCAAACTACAAACCCCCATCAAGTAGGCAACGAAACTTAAGCATGGTATAAGCCCCGAAATCATCGGTCGAAACAATCAGAATCTGGAAGCACGCCCAAACCCTAACCGCGCCTAAAATTCAAATCCGCGCCATGTTAAACCTGAATCGACCGCCCCGGCGAGATTTATGCGGACCGATTCACCGACCACGGCGGGCCACGAAGTAATCAAGCTACCGAATCGAAGAGGACGAGGGGGAAGATTTACCTCGCGCGCCTCAGAAACCCCAAATTCGCCGAGAGGGAGAGGTTGCAACTTTCAGGAGGCTGGGAGAGCGGCGGTTGGGTAGTGGGGTTTTTTTTCGGTTCGGAGGATGAGGTGAGGTTTTATACTCGGGAGCGTCCAGCCAGCCATGCCTCGGTCAGAGCGGACGGCCCGGATGTTGTGGTTTTGTGCTTGGCTTCGAGCGATCGGACGGCTGGGGCCAGCGGTTGGGCGGTGCCACGGATCGCGGTTGCTGCGTGCTACGCTCCTATTGGCTGGAATATGGAGGACGCGGATCGGGGATTAGTGTGGGGTGGTTCGACTGTATACGGTGTGTTTTTCCGAGTGTACGAGAAAATGGACTGCCTCTGATATGTGGGGACAAGGTGTTGTGCCGTACTGATCACGTCTGTAGACGCTGCCTTTAGGTTAGCCTTTTAATATAAACATCCTCTCATGTTTATTTTTCTAGGGCTAAAAACTGCTTTTATTAAATTTCAACAATCATTGTAATATAAATAATGTTTGGGAATTATGTGTGTTGACTGCCGAAGCTTCGACCGGACGCACGCGCGCGGCTTGATCGCGTAGCGACCCACCACACACCTGTCTCCCCCGATTCACTTTTTTGCGTTGGTTTTTTTCTTCCTTGGCCGACCACGTGCCCTTGGTCCGTCACGATCCATTTTCTTTCTTCTCCTCCTCTTCGACCCGTCGTCATCAGCCTTCCTCATACCTTTTTTCTAAAAGGATCGAGAAGAAGGGTCTAGAAGGGGGTTATTATACCCTTAAGTGGTAGTTTTTAGTTTATTCAAGTTAAGGTTGAGTTTAACACATGTTAAAGGGGTTACAATACATTTTACACAAGAATAGTAAAAGTATGAGCAGGTGAAAGAGTAAAGCATGCAAGTGCAAGAATGTAAAGGGATGGGAAATGGAGTGTGCAAACGCGAAGAAGACCGGAGATTTTTGGCGTGGTTCCGATAGGTGGTGCTATCGTATATTCACGTTGATGAAGACTTCAACCCATGATGGGTAACAGCTGCACGAGTCCATGGAGGGCTCCACCCACGAAGGGTCCACAAAGAAGCAACCTTGTCTATCCCACCATGGTCATCACCCATGAAGAACTTGCCTCACTCGGGTAGATCTTCACGGAGTAGGTGATCTCCTCGCCCTTATAAACTTCTTGGTTCAACTCCACATCATGTTGGAGGCTCCCAAGCGACACCTAACCAATCTAGGAGACATCACTCTCTAAAAGGTAATAGATGGTGTGTAGGTAATAAACTCATTGTTCTTGTGCTTCAATGATTGTCTCCCCAACACTCAACTCTCTCACACATATTTGGCTATGATGGAAGAAGGATTTGAGTGGAAAGCAACTTGGGGAAGGCTAGAAATCGAGGTTCAAATGGTAGGAATGGAATCTCTTGATCCCAACACATGAGTAGGTGGTTCTCTCTCAGAAAATGAATGATGGAATTGTAGGCACGTTCTGATGGCTCTCCTCGATGAGGAAGAAGGGGTGGAACGGTATATATAGCCTCCACACAAAATTCAACCATTACACACTTTTGACCCATCTCGGTGGCACCGATCAGAAAACTCGGTGGCACCGATCTGTGTGAAAATATGAATGTTAGTAATCTCAGTGGGACCGATGGGAACAACTCGGTGGGACCGATGTGCTAGGGCTTAGGGCAAACCTCATCTCGGTGGCACTGATTGCATCATCTCGGTCGGACCGAAGTGAAGCAATAGGCAACAGAGAATCAGTCAAGCCAACTCGATGGGACCGATTGCAACATCTCGATGAGACCTAAGTGAATCCAACAAGTCACAGAGCACTAGCAAGGCCATATCGGTGAGACCGAGATCCATATCGGTGGAACCAAATTGTTAGGGTTTTTTACTGTGGCTAAGTCCAGATGAACTCGATGGCTCCGGGTAGGAAATATCGGTGGGGCCGAGTTAGAGTTTAGGTTTTGGACATATTTGGATAGAGAAAGTGGCTGGGGGTTTTGGAGCAATATCACTAAGCACTTGAGCAATACGATCATTAAGCAACACCTCATCCCCTTTTAATAGTATTGGCTTTTCTGTGGACTCAATGTGATCTTGGATCAGTTAAAAGAATGTAGATTCTTGAGCTTTTGCCAATCCTTGTGTTTAGCATTTTGAGGGGGTTCCGCATCCTCTTGCCCTTGCCATGCCACTGTTGGATTTATGTGAAATATACTAGATGAAACTATTAGTCCAACAAAAGATATGTTGACATTAATTACCAAAATCACCCAGGGAGCACTTGTGCTTTCATCTTCCTCATGTGAGGAGCGCACCCCAGGTCTTCTTCCACCTACATCTTCACCATTGCTCGTTGAAGCTCCGACATGGGTGGGGGAAAGGAGTTGCAACTGCGGCTCGGCGAAGCTGCATCTGCTTGTCAGTTGCGCTATGACCATGGTGACCATGGCCATGATCACACCATCATGGCGACGCGAGCTTGAGGGTGGCGGTGTGCTGCATGTTGCGACTTTGGTGGTTGCGTGCTGGAACTAGCGGGCGACGTGCTGGAGTTGACAACAATATTTGCTACACCCACTCGCGACAGAGCTACGACATGTGATGGCGAAGACAAGGTTTGTTGCAACCATCGTCTGCTTTTCCTATGACCGATGAGGAAATCTGCTACATCCATTCATGGCGGAGATGCGACCCAGGGAAGCAGCGATGGTGTTTTTTTGGTGCAACCGTTGTTGTTTTTTGCTACGACCGGCGAGGTTTTTTGCTACATCCATTAAATGCATTTGATGGTCGTCATGCGTGCAATCCTATGCTGCGAGCATCGATGGAAAAATTGTTGGGGAACGTTGCAGAAAATTAAAAATTTTCCTACGGTTTCACCAAGATCCATCTATGAGTTCATCTATGCAACGAGTCATGGGAGAGAGATTGCCTCTACATACCACTTGTAGATCGCGTGCGGAAGCGTTCACTAGAACGTGGATGATGGAGTCGTACTCATCGTGATCCAAATCACCGATGACCGAGTGCCGAACGGACGGCACCTCCGCGTTCAACACACGTACGGAGCGGATGACGTCTCCTCCTTCTTGATCCAAAGAAGGGGAAGGAGAGGTTGAGGAAGATGGCTCCAAGAAGAAAGACGACGGCGTGGTGTTGGTGGAGAAGCAAAGATCTCAGCAGGCTTCGCCAAGCACGTGATGAGGAGGAGAGGTGTAGCAGGGGAGAGGAGGCGCGGAACTTCAGGTGCGGCTGCCCTCCCCCTCCCTTTATATAGGCCCCCAAGGGGCGCCGCCCTGGAGATCCCATCTCCCAAGGGGCGGCCAAGGGGTGGAGTGCCCCCAAGGCAAGTGGGCGCCTCCCACCCTAGGGTTTCAATCCTAGGCGCAGGTGGGCCAAGGTGGCGCACCAGCCCACTATGGGCTGGTTCCTCCCCACTTCAGCCCATGGGGCCCCTCCGGATGGGTGGCCCCACCGATGGACCCCGGGACCCTTCCGTGGTCCCAGACACACGGGTGACCCCGAAACTTTCCCGATGGTCAAACAATACTTCCTATATATAATTATTTACCTCTGGACCATTTCGAACTCCTCGTGACGTCCGGGATCTCATCCGGACTCGAACAACATTCGGTTTACTGCATACTCATATTCATACAACCCTAAGCGTCCACCGAACCTTAAGTGTGTAGACCCTACGGGTTCGGAGACACATAGACATGACCGAGACGGCTCTCGGGCAATAACCAACAGCGGGATATGGATACCCATGTTGGCTCCCACATGCTCCTCGATGATCTCATCGGATGAACCACGATGTCGAGGATTCAAACAACCCCGTATACAATTCCCTTTGTCAATCGGTATGTTACTTGCCCGAGATTCGATCGTCAAGATCCCAATACCTCGTTCAATCTAGCACGTGCAAGTCACTTTACTCGTAGCATAATGCATGATCCCGTGACTGCACACTTGGTCACTTTGAGCTCATTATTATGATGCACTATCGAGTGGGCCCGATGATACCTCTCCGTAACACGGAGTGACAAATCCAGCCTCGATCCGTGTCAACCCAATAGACACTTTCGAGATACCTGTAGTGCACCTTTATAGTCACCCGATTACGTTGTGGCGTTTGGTACACCCAAAGCATTCCTACGGTATCCGGAGTTACACGATCTCATGGTCTAAGGAAGAGATACTTGACATTGGAAAAGCTCTAGCAAAACGAACTACACGATCTTGTGCTATGCTTAGGATTGGGTCTTGTCCATCACATCATTCTCTTAATGATGTGATCCCGTTATCATTGACATCCAATGTCCATAGTCGTGAAACCATGACTATCTATTGATCAACGAGCTAGTCAACTAGAGGCTCACTAGGGACATATTGTGGTCTATTTATTCACACGTGTACTACGATTTCCTGGATAATACAATTATAGCATGAATAAAAGACAATTATCATGAACAAGGAAATATAATAATAACCCTTTTATTATTGCCTCTAGGAATATTTCCAACAGTCTCCCACTTGCACTAGAGTCAATAATCTAGTTACATTGTGATGAATCGAACACCCATAGAGTTACGGTGTTGATCATGTTTTGCCCGTGGAAGAGGTTTAGTCAACGGATCTGCGACATTCAGATCCGTATGCACTTTGCAAATTTCTATGTCTCCATCTTGAACATTTTCACGGATGGAGTTGAGCGGCTTATTTGGATGTGCCTGGTCTTCTTATGAAACCTGGGCTCCTTGGCAAGTGCAATAGCTCCGGTGTTGTCACAGAAGAGTTTGATCGGCCCCACGCATTGGGTATGACTCCTAGGTCGGTGATGAACTCCTTCACCCAAATTGCTTCATCGCGCCTCCGAGGCTGCCATGTACTCCGCTTCACATGTAGATCCCGCCACGACGCTTCTCGCTTGCGTACCGCACTACCATCGCTCCACCATTCAACATATACATCGTATCCGGTTTGTGACTTAGAGTCATCCAGATCTGTGTCGAAGCTAAGCGTCGACGTAACCCTTTATGACGAGCTCTTCGTCACCTCCATAAACGAGAAACATGTCCTTTGTCCTTTTCGTGTACTTCAGATATTCTTGATCATTGTCCGGTGTTCCTTGCCGGGATTACTTTGGTACCTTCCTACCAAACTTACGGCAAGGTTTACATCAGTCCGGTACACAGCATGGCATACATAATAGATCCTATGGCTGAGGCATAGGGGATGACGCTCATCTCTTCTTTATCTTTTGCCGTGGTCGGGCATTGAGCTGAGCTCAATCTCACACCTTGCGATCTGAGCAAGAACCCTTTCTTGGACTGATCCATTTTGAACTTCTTCAAAATCTTATCAAGGTATGTGCTTTGTGAAAGACCTATGAGGCGTCTCGATCTATCTCTATAGATCTTGATGCCTAATATATAAGCAGCTTCTCCAAGGTCCTTCATTGAAAAACTTTTATTCAAGTAGGCCTTAATCTTTGTCCAAGAGTTCTATATCATTTCCCATCAAAAGTATGTCATCTACATATAATATGAGAAATGCTACAGAGCTCAAACTCACTTTCTTGTAAACCCGAGCTTCTCCATAAGTCTCAAGATAAACCCAAACGCTTTGATCATCTCATCAAAGCGAATGTTCCAACTCCGAGATGCTTGCACCAGCCCATAAATGGATCATTTGGAGCTTGCATACTTTGTTAGCATTCTCGGGATCGACAAAACCTTACGGCTGCATCATATACAGCTCTTCCTTAAGATAACCGTTAAGGAACGCTGCATTACGACGTCCATCTGCCATATCTCATAATCATAGTATGCGGCAATTGCTAACATGATTCGGACGGACTTAAGCTTCGCTACGGAGAGAAAGTCTCATAGTAGTCAATCCCTTGAACTTGTCGATAACCCTTAGCGACAAGTCGAGCTTTATAGATGGTGACATTACCATCCGCGTCTGCCTTCTTCTTAAAGATCCATTTGTTTTCTATCGCCGCCGATCATCGGCAAGTCTGTCAAAGTCCATACTTTGTTTTCATACATGGATCCTATCTCGGATTGCATGGCTTCAAGCCATTTGTTGGAATCCGGGCCCGCCATCGCTTCTTCATAGTTCAAGGTTCACCGTTGTCTAACAACATGATTTCTAGGACAGGTTGCCATACCACTCTGGTGTGGAGCGTGTCCTTGTGGACCCTCTGATTCAAGAGCAACTTGATCCAAGTACCTTGATCATCATCATTAATTTCCTCTCCAAGAGGTGTAGGCACCACAGAACATTTTCCCGAAATGCACTACTTTCCGGTTCAAGAGGTAGTACTTCATCGAAGTTCTACTTTCCTCCCACTTACTCCTTTCGACAGAAACTCTTTTTCCAGAAAGGATCCGTTCTTGGCAACAAAGATCTTGCCTTCGGATCTAAGGTAGAAGGTATACCCAATCGTTTCCTTAGGGTATCCTATGAAGACGCATTTTTCCGATTTGGGTTTGAGCTTTTCAGGTTGAAGTTTCTTTACATAAGCATCGCATCCCCAAACTTTTAGAAACGACGGCTTAGGTTTCTTCCCAAACCATAATTCATACGGTGTCTTCTCAACGGATTTAGACGGTGCCCTATTTAAAGTGAATGTAGCTGTCTCTAGAGCGTATCCCCAAAATGATAGCGGTAAATCTGTAAGAGACATCATAGATCGCACCATATCCAATAGAGTGCGATTCTGACGCGTTCGGACACACCGTTCTGTACCGAGGTGTTCCTGGCGGCGTGAGTTGTGAAACGATTCCACATTTCCTTAAGTGTGTACCAAATTCGTGACTTAAATATTCTCCTCCACGATCCGATCGTAAGAATTTTATCTTTCGGTCACGTTGATTCTCTACCTCATTCTGAAATTCCTTGAACTTTTCAAAGGTCTCAGACTTGTGTTTCATCAAGTAGACATACCCATATCTACTCAAGTCATAAGTGAGAGTGAGAACATAACGATATTCTCCGCGAGCCTCAACGCTCATTGGACCGCACACATCGGTATGTATGATTTCCAATAAGTTGGTTGCTCGCTCCATTGTTCCGGAGAACGGAGTCTTGGTCATTTTGCCCATAAGGCATGGTTCGCATGTGTCAAATGATTCATAATCGAGAGACTCTAAAAGTCCATCGAATGGAGCTTCTTCATGCGCTTGACACCAATGTGACCAAAGGCGGCGATTACCACAAGTATGTGGGACTATCGTTATCAACTTTACATCTTTTGGTATTCACGCTATGAATATGTGTAACATTACGCCGAGATTCATTAAGAATAAACCATTGACCATCGGAGCATGACCATAAAACATATCTCTCATATAAATAGAACAACCATTATTCTCGGATTTAAATGAGTAGCCATCTCGCATTAAACGAGATCCCGATACAATGTTCATGCTCAAACTTGGCACTAAATAACAATTATTGAGGTTTAAAACTAATCCCGTAGGTAAATGTAGAGGTAGCATGCCGACGGGCGATCACATCGACCTTGGAACCATTCCCGACGCGCATCGTCACCTCGTCGCCCTTCGCCATCTCCGTTTATTCCGCAGCCTCCTGCATGAGTTACAAATATGAGCAAGGGCACCGTATCAAATACCGGAGTTACTATGAGTACCGGTAAGGTACACATCAATTACATGTATATCAAATATACCTTCAGTGTTGCCGGCCTTCTTGTCCGCTAAGTATTTGGGGCAGTTCCGCTTCAAAGGGCCTTCCCTTTGCAATAAAAAGCACTCTGTCTCGTGTTTGGGTCCATTCTTTGACTTCTTCCCGGCAACTTGCTTAATCGGGCGCCAAGCAACATCCTTTTGCCGTCCTTCTTGAAGTTCTTCTTACCCTTGCCCTTCTTGAACTTAGTGGTTTTATTGACCATCAACACTTGATGTTCTTTCTTGATTTCAACCTCTGCTGACTTCAAAGATTGAGAATACTTCGGAATGGTCTTCACCATCCCTGCATATTGTAGTTCATCACAAAGCTCTTGTAGCTTGGTGGGAGCGATCAAGGATTCTCACAATGACCGCCTCGTCCGGGAGGTTTATGTCCAATTTGGGATAGGCGGTTGTGCAACCCGGACATTTTGAGTATGTGCTCACCGATGTAACTGTTTTCCTCCATCTTACAACTATAAAACCTGCTTGAGACTTCATATCTCTCGACCGGGCATGAGCTTGGAAAACTAGTTTCAGCTCCTCGAACATCTCATATGCTCCGTGTTGCTCAAAACGCTTTTGGAGCCCGGTTCTAAGTCAGAAGCATGCCGCCTTTGAGCGAGGGAGTAATCATCAAGACGAGACTGCCAAGCATTCATAATGTCTTGGTTCTCGGGGGTGCATCACCTAGCGGTCCTTCTAGGACATATTGTTTCTGGCAGCTATGAGGATGATCCTCGGGTTAGGACCCGGTCCGTATAGTTGCTGCCATCATCTTTCAACTTGGTTTTCTCTAGGAACGCGTTGAAGTTCATGTTGACATGAGCGTTGGCCATTTGATCTACAAGACATATTTGCAAAGGTTTTAGACTAAGTTCATGATAATTAAGTTCATCTAATCAAATTATTTTAATGAACTCCCACTCGGATTAGACATCCCTCTAGTCATCTAAGTGTTACATGATCCAAGTCGACTAAGGTCAGAACGCCCTCGATGCGGCTATATCTCCCACGTGTCGGGCACGACTTAGAGGCATAACCGCATTGAAAGCAATGTCGCAAGTGAGGTAATCTTCACACAACCCATGTAATATATAAGGGAAAGAGATACATAGTTGGCTTACGTGCCACTTCACACAATACATAAATAAACATCCATCATTCAAAGTTACACTCAAGGTCCGACTACGGAACCAAAATAAAAGAAGATACCCCAAATGCTACACGGATCCCCGATCGTCCCAACTGGGCTCCACTCATCGATCATCGGGAAAAGACACATAGTAACGACCACGTTCCTCGTCGAACTCCCACTTGAGCTGGCTTTGCGTCACTGCACCGCATCGTCGGCACACTGCAATCGTTTTGGTAGAATCTGTGAGTCACGGGGACTCAGCAATCTCACACCATGAGATCAAGACTATTTAAGCTTATAGGAAGGACATAGTTGTGAGGTGGAGCCGCAGCAAGCGACTAGCATATATGGTGGCTACACTTTCGCAAAAAAAGAAGCGAGAAGAGAAGCAAGGCACGGTCGTGAAGCTAGTAGTGATCAAGAGGTGATCCTGAACTACTTACGTCAAACATAACTCCAACACCATGTTCACTTCCGGACTCACGAGAAGAGACCATCACGGCAACACACGCGGTTGATGTGTATTTTAATTAAGGTCAACTTCGGGTTTTCTACAACCGGACATTAACAAATTCCCATCTGCCTCATAACCACGGGCACGGCTTTCGAAAGATAATACCCTGCAGGGGTGTCCCAACTTAGCCCATTATAAGCTCTCACGGTCAACGAAGGATATTCCTTCTACCGTGAAGACCCGATCGATCTCGGAATCCCGGACTACAAGACATTTCGACAACAATAAAACAAGACCAGCAAATCCGCCCGAATGTGCCGACAAATCCCGATAGGAGCTGCACATATCTCGTTCTCGTGGCACACCGGATGGGCAAGGCGTCGGGTTGGCATAGACCTGGATTGCCAGGGGCGCCGGACATCGCCAGGTTGGGCCAAGACTCGAAGGAGCACCGTCCGGGGTTAAAATAAAGATGACCCTCGGGCTCGCGAAACCCGGGAAAAGGCTTAGGTGGCAAATGGTAAAATCAAAGTTGGGCCTTCTTTGGAGGAGTCTTATTCAAAGGGAACTGTCAAGGGGTCCCATAAATCACCCAACCGTGTAAGGAACGCGAAATCAAGGAACATAACACCGGTATGACGGAAACTAGGGTGGCAAGAGTGGAACAAAACACGGGCATAAGGCCGAGCCTTCCACCCTTTACCAAGTATATAGATGCATTAATTATAGCCGATATATTGTGATATCCCCAACAAGTAAACATGTTCCAATAAGGAACAACATCTCCATGTTCCAAAAGGAACAAACTTCATCTTCACCTGCAACTAGCAACTCTATAAGAGGGGCTGAGCAAAGCGGTAACATAGCCAAACAACGGTTTGCTAGGAAAGGATGGTTAGAGGTTTGACATGGCAATATGGGTGGCATGATATAGCAAGTGATAGGCATCATAGCATAGGCATAGAAAAAGAGCGAGCATCTAGCATAGCAAAGATAGAAGTGATTTCGAGGGTATGGTCATCTTGCCTGCAAAGTTCTCAGAGTTGTCGAAAGCTTGATCCTCGTGGCGTTCTCAACAGGTTCCTCGTTCACGAACTCGTCTCCCGGATCTACCCAAAGCAAGAACACAAGCAAAGGAACCACAATAAATCACGGTGCAATGCACAAGCAACATGATGCAAAACATGACATGATATGCGAGATGTGATATGCAATGCGTATGCGTGCTCCGGAAGGAAAAATGATGAACCAGGCATCAACTTGGCAAACCAAGTATGCCGATGGAAAGATGAGATGATTTCGGTTGAAATCGATATAAAGATCACCGGAATCGGATGCACGGTTTGCAAATGACAAGCAAAACAAGAATGGCACAAATCTGCCATTAACAGCATGATGCCACTTAGCAAGCAACAAGAAATTAAGCTACTGCACCTAAACGTATTAACAAAGCATATGGCAGTGATATACTCAAGATGCTTGACAAAAGATGAACGCCGAGCTACGGCTAATTCACATCATAACAGGTCCAAACAAGCATGGCAAAAGTGCAAAATATATCAGCTTCACAGACTTGGTGAAATTACTGAACATGGCAGAAACAGCATCAGGTAGCAATGTTCAGAGCAAGCAAACAGTATGCTACAGGAACTTATAATAGCAAAGCAATGCGTGGCATGAATCTACTCAAATAATAGAACAAAAGTCCCTTACTGACCATAAGCCAAAAAGGATCACAAAATAATATAACACCCATGTCAATATAGCAAGTTTCGTTAACAGATTCAGCAACAGGGCATGGCAAAAACAGATAACAAGTAGGCATGTTTAAGAGCTCGATGCACTCACTACAGAGCATCTCATGATAAACTAAGCATACATTCATCAAGAAGACATGGCATAGAAGACATACATGGCAATAACAACATCATATCATACACGGATCAACTACAACAACCTTGGCAAAATTGAATAACATGTAAACAATCTGCCAGGAAACATTTTATAGCAAAAGTAGAGCTCGAATGACTCAAGCTATGGCACTCCATAATTGCAAACAATGGCATGGATGGATAGAGCATAATCATATTTCCAAAACATCCTTACTGAAGTATCTCAAAATATGCATGGATCTCTCGGTAGCATCAAGTTAACATGGCATAAAAATATCAGCAAAACAGGGGCTGAAATCAGCAACATCATGAAGCCGAGTTTGCATGCTTGTGCTAGTCACCACAGAGATCATAAAACCACAAAAGGAGTGCCGGATCGCAAAACGGACAACGGGGAAAATGCTCGGAATCATGAGACGAACACGTATGCAAATGCGATGCACATGATGACATGATATGAGATGCATGACACGGACAAAATGCAAAATGAAGAAAAACCCAACCACGGAGGGAATATCATATCACAATGCCGAAAATGGCAAGAGTTGGAGTTACAAATATGGAAAGTTACATCCGGGGTGTTACATAGGCCGTGTCCGATCATCACGTGAGACGGACTAGTCATCGTCGGTGAACATCTTCATGTTGATCGTATCTTCCATACGACTCGTGTTCGACCTTTCGGTCTCCGTGTTCCGAGGCCATGTCTGTACATGCTAGGCTCGTCAAGTTAACCCCAAGTGTTTTGCATGTGTAAAACTGTCTTACACCCGTTGTATGTGAACGTAAGGATCTATCACACCCGATCATCACGTGGTGCTTCGAAACGACGAACTTTAGCAACGGTGCGCTTAGGGAGAACACTTCTTGATATTGTTGTAAGGGATCATCTTATTTACTACCGTCGTTCTAAGTAAACAATATGCATAAACATAATAAACATCACATGCAATTATATAGTAGTGACATGATATGGCCAATATCATATAGCTCCATTGATCTCCATCTTGAGGCTCCATGATCATCTTGTCACCGGCATGACACCATGATCTCCATCATCATGATCTCCATCATCGTGTCTTCCTGAATTTGTCACGCCAACGACTACTTCTACTTCTATGGCTAACACGTTTAGCAATAAAGTAAAGTAATTTACATGGCGTTCTTCAATGACACGCAGGTCATACAAAAATAAAGACAACTCCTATGGCTCCTGCCGGTTGTCATACTCATCGACATGCAAGTCGTGATTCCTTTTACAAGAACATGATCTCATACATCACAATATGTCATTCATCATTCATCACAACTTCTGCCCATATCACATCACAAAACACTTGCTGCAAAAACAAGTTAGACGTCCTCTAATTGTTGTTGCAAGTTTTACGTGGCTGCAATAGGGTTCTAGCAAGAACGATTTCTTACCTACGTGAAAGCCACAACGTGATTTGTCAACTTCTATTTACCCTTCATAAGGACCCTTTTCATCGAATCCGCTCCAACTCAAGTGGGAGAGACAGACACCCGCCACCACCTTATGCAACCAAAGGCATGTCGATTCGGTGGAACCGGTCTCACGTAAGCGTACGTGTAAGGTTGGTCCGGGCCGCTTCATCCTACAATACCGCTGAAGCAAGATAAGACTAGTAGCAGCAAGCAAGTTGACAAGATCTATGCCCACAACAAAATTGTGTTCTACTCGTGCAATAGAGAAGCTAGCATAGACCTAGCTCGATACCCTTTGTTGGGGAGCGTTGCGAGAAAATTAAAATTTTTCCTACGGTTTCACCAAGATCCATCTATGAGTTCATCTATGCAACGAGTCATGGGAGAGAGATTGCATCTACATACCACTTGTAGATCGCGTGCGGAAGCGTTCACTAGAACGTGGATGATGGAGTCGTACTCGCCGTGATCCAAATCACCAATGACCGAGTGCCGAACGGACGGCACCTCCGCGTTCAACACACGTACGAAGCGGATGACGTCTCCTCCTTCTTGATCCAACAAGGGGGAAGGAGAGGTTGAGGAAGATGGCTCCAGCAGCAGCACGATGGCGTGGTGTTGGTGGAGAAGCAGCACTCCGGCAGGGCTTCGCCAAGCACGTGACGGAGGAGGAGAGCTGTAGCAGGGGAGAGGGAGGCGCTGTAACTTGTGGTGCGGCGCCTCCCCTCCCTTTATATAGGCCCCCAGGGGGGCGCCGGCCCTTGGAGATCCCATCTCCCAAGGGGGGCGGCGGCCAAGGGGTGGAGTGCCCCCCAAGGCAAGTGGGCGCCCCCCCATCCTAGGGTTTCAACCCCTAGGCGCAGGTGGACCATAGGGGGTGCACCAGCCCACTATGGGCTGGTTCCTCCCACTTCAGCCCATGGGGCCCTCCGGGATGGGTGGCCCCACCGGTGGACCCCGGCCCTTCAGCGGTCCGGTACAATACCGGTGACCCGAAACTTTTCGATGGCCAAAACAATACTTCCTATATATAATTATTTACCTCCGGACCATTTCGAACTCCTCGTGACATCCGGATCTCATCCGGACTCGAACAACATTCGGTTTATCTGCATACTCATATTCATACAACCCTAAGCGTCACCGAACCTTAAGTGTGTAGACCCTACGGGTTCGAGAGACACGTAGACATGACCGAGACGGCTCGGGCAATAACCAACAGCGGATCTGGATACCCATGTTGGCTCCCACATGCTCCTCGATGATCTCATCGGATGAACCACGATGTCGAGGATTCAAACAACCCCGTATACAATTCCCTTTGTCAATCGGTATGTTACTTGCCGAGATACGATCGTCGGTATCCCAATACCTCGTTCAATCTCGTTACCGGCAAGTCACTTTACTCGCATCAAGAATGCATGATCCGTGACCGGACACTTGGTCACTTTGAGCTCATTATGATGATGCACTACCGAAAGTGGGCCCAAGTGATACCTCTTACGTAACACGGAGTGATAAATCCCAGCCTCGATCCGTGTCAACCCAATAGACACTTTCGGAGATACCTGTAGTGCACCTTTATAGTCACCCGATTACGTTGTGACGTTTGGTACACCCAAAGCATTCCTACGGTATCCGTGGAGTTACACGATCTCATGGTCTAAGGAAGAGATACTTGACATTGGAAAAGCTCTAGCAAAACGAACTACACGATCTTGTGGTATGCTTAGGATTGGGTCTTGTCCATCACATCATTCTCCTAATGATGTGATCCCGTTATCATTGACATCCAATGTCCATTGTCAGGAAACCATGACTATCTATTGATCAACGAGCTAGTCAACTAGAGGTTCACTAGGGACATATTGTGGTCTATTTATTCACACGTGTATTACGATTTCCGGATAATACAATTATAGCATGAATAAAAGACAATTATCATGAACAAGGAAATATAATAATAACCCTTTTATTATTGCCTCTAGGGCATATTTCCAACAAAAATAGCTTCAACCGGTATGGATAAAAGCTTCAACCAACAACTTTGCCATCGTCATCACCAACTCTCTCTCTCTCTCTCCCCCCTCTATGCAGCGTTGTAACACCTCTTCTCCCTGCTATGATCTCTACTTAAAAATGGTGCTTAATGCTATATATATTATCCAATGATGTGTGGCAATCCTATGATGTTTGAGTAGATTCCTTTTTTCCTACGGGTTAATTGTGGTATGGCGCGATTGATATGAGTTGTATGTTAATATGACGTTGTCCTATGGTGCCCTCCGTGTCGAGCAAGCGTGTGGATTACCGTTGTAGGGTGTTGCAATATGTTTAGCATTCGCTTATAGTGGGTCGCGAGAGTGACATGGGAAAGTATGAGGTACTCCCATCCTTGGTGTACTCCCGGTGTTCCAAATTCAAAAAATCATTCTTAATTGTAACAAAAAAATGGAAAACTATGAATGTTCACACGGAATGTGACTACAACTCCTAAAGATTTCATATCCAAACTCAAAATGCACATTGAGAAACAAAACAGTGAAATCTAGATGTGAATAGTGTCAATGTTGCTTTTGACTTTTTCTTACACCATTCAAGCTAGATTTAACTTTTTTGCTTCTCAATATGCGTTTCTAGTTTGGACCCAAAGATTTAGGGGTTGTAGTCACATTTGTTGCGAACATTCACATTTTTTCCGGAATTTTTTGTTAAAAGAATGGTTTTTGAATTTGGATCACCGGGGGTACCCCAAGGATGGGAGTACCTGATACTTTCCCAGAGTGACAAAAGCTTAAACCCGAGTGAGGGGGTTGTAGCCTATGGGGGGTAAAGAGGACTTGTTACTTAATGCTATGGCTGAGTTTTACCTCAATGGTTTAGTAGTTGCGGATGCTTGCTGGAGCTCCAATAAGTGCATGTGATCCAAATAAGAAAAGTATGTTAGCGTATGTTTCTCCCTCATTGCATATGATAAGTATCTACCGTATTATAATCAATTTTCTATGGACAATATTTCTCTTTATGTTACAAAAAAATATTTACTAAAAACAACTAACTTTTAATATCTAGCTAACTACTTCTAGTTTTATTCTTGCAAACTTATCCTATTACACCTACAAAGTAGTGTAATTCTTACTGTAGGTAAAACGACCGTTAAGTGTGCATAGAGTTGTATCGGTGGTATATAGAACTTGAAGGGAATATAAATTATGCCGTTAGCTCCTGTTGTGCTCCACACTCTTACTTATTGAAAAAAACTACAATCGATCCCCTACACTTGTGGTTTATCAAGAACTTTTTCTGGCGCCGTTGCCGGGGAGAAGTGGCGTGGGGTGAATATGTTGGGAATCGTTGCATGGACAACAGCAAAAAATCTACGCACACACAATGATCTATCCATGGAGATGCATAGCAATGAGGGGGAGAGTATGTCTGCGTACCCTCATAGACTGTAAGCGGAAGCGTTTCACAACACGGTTGATGTAGTCGAACTTTCTTCGCGCTCCAACCGATCTAGTACCGAACGCATGGCACCTCCGCGTTCTGCACACATTCAGCTCGGTGACGTCCTCTGCCTTCTTGATCCAGCAAGACGACAAGGTAGTAGATGAGTCCCGACAGCACGACGACGTGGTAACGGTGATGGTGATGTGATCTCCGCAGGGTTTCGCCTAAGCACTACGAAAATATGAACGAGGGAGTAAACGGTGGACGGGGGCGCCGCACACGGCTAAGAAAATATTTTCTGTTTGTGTGGCGCCCCATCCCCACATATATATAGGTGGAAGGGAGGGAGGAGTAGCCAAAGGAGGTGCCCGAGTAGGAGGAATCCTACTTGGGGTCTCTCCCAAGGTGGCACCCCCCTGCAATGTATAGAAGCGGGGGAAAGGCAGGGAAGGGTGGCGCCCCCTCTTTCCTTTCTCCCATGAGAGGGAAAGGCACGAGGGGCTAGCCCTCCCCCTTTTTCTTCCCTAGGGTTGTTCGGCCAGGGAGAGGGGCGCACCAGCCCCCTGTGGGTTGGTCTGTCCCTCCCTTGACCCATTAAGCCCATATACATGTCCGGGGTGTGATGAAGTCATGTACCTAGGGTAGGGTCATGGACCTGTCCAAGATACCCTCCCCAAGGACATCTCTTGAAGAAAACACCTTTCAGTCGACCTGGAAGGATTCCACTCGACGGACCTGAAGACACTCGACCATCAGCCAATGTCACGCCCATACCCACGCTTGCCCCGCTACACGACTGCACGCCCCGCCGTGGCCGTGGCCGAGTCCCTCGACCTGCAATACCGACCATGTTTCTCTGTAGTTGCTTCGTTTGGGTTCAGACTTCAAATCCGTTCAGTAAGTATGCATCTTCAGGCTTCAGCCGAGTCCAATTTGCAGCACCAACACCTCGCGTGTTGCTCCGCACTTTCAACCACGCACACCAAGAGCTCTCGCGCGCAACGAGCCTCGCTTTGTTGCCTTGCCGCCAAAGACCGAGCCAAAACCCCATGGCCGATAGCTTGGAAGCTTGAGACCATGCCACACACGTCCCGAGCATTCTCCACACATGTGCGCTGCACCTGAACCTTTCCAAGACACCCGCCAGTAGCTCAGATCCACCGTGATGCGCCCATGCTTGCTCGTCAGTCAGCCGCCGAGATCCCCTGCGGCGTGTTCCTGGTCGCGTTGCCCACGTGCGTTATCTTGGGCCGACCCCCCTTTGCATCAAGAACACAAAGCTAGCCCAGTGGCTAGCGCAGCCAGTATCTATCCGAGGGGTCTGGGGTTCGATTCCCAGCTGCCCCAATTTTTGCCCTGCTTTTTCTCTCTCACACGCAATGGGTCCAATCTGCTACCGGGCTTGCACAGTGCGTTGAATCCGGCCCGTGCATATTTTTGCCCTGCTTTTTCTCTCTCACACGCAATGGGTCCAATCTGCTACCGGGCTTGCACAGTGCGTTGAATCCGGCCCGTGCATATTTTTTTTCAGTCTGTGCATTTTATCATTTTCCAGTGCATTCTTATTTACAGTAATGCCATCTTTTTAAAATGCTCATAACTAAATGTCCATGCATCCAAATAAAACATGTTATATATGTTAAATGCTTAGATTTTCATGTACTTTCTTAATCTGCAACTTTCATTCCTGTTAAAACTGATTAAAATTGTTATTTGCTTTTGTTTTGCACAAATGACATGTTAAAATGGTCTATTTCATAACTAAATAACCGTAGCTCGGTTTTAAATTAACTTTATATGTAAATGGGGTAGAAAAATGAATAGATTAACTTGTTGCACTTTATTATCCTGTTTAACAACATTAAAATATGGTTTATGGCAGAACAGTATCGAATCTAAAATATGCATATGGGGATTTTCTAGAATTGTTGTTTGTTGTTTCCGGCCTCATTTAAACTTGCCTAAATAGTTAGTTTACTTATGCCTCACCTCTTGCCATATTTAACAACATTTAATATTGTTTGGTAGCTTAAATGAGTTTAAACTAAATATGTCAATGTGGTGTTTTGTCAATATGCAACTCGTTGCATACTAAGCTCCAGTTAACTTGTAGTATTGTTTGTTGCATATTGCCATGCCATGCCTCATTAAACCGGACATGCATCATACTTGTTTGTGCATCATGCCATGATTATGCTTGGTTGTTTACCATGTTGCTTGCTTCTTTCCGGGTTGCTTCTCTCGTTAGCTTCGGTTTCGTTCCGGAGTTGTGAGGATCCGTTCGACTACGTCCGTTTGTCTTCTTCATGGACTCGTTCTTCTTCCTTCCGGGATTTCACGCAAGATGACCGTCACCTTGGGTCTCATTACTATCATTGCTATGCTAGTTGCTTCGTTCTATCGCTATGCTGCGTTACCTACCACTTGCTTATCAAGCCTCCCAAATTGCCATGAACCTCTAACCTTTGTCACCCCTCCTAGCAAACCGTTGTTTGGCTATGTTACCGCTTTTGGTCAGCCCCTCTTATAGCGTTGCTAGTTGCAGGTGAAGATGAAGATTGCCCCATGTTGGATTATGTTTATGTGTATGTTGGGATATCACAATATCTCTTATACTATTAATGCATCTATATACTTGGTAAAGGGTGGAAGGCTCGGCCTTATGCCTGGTGTTTTGTTCCACTCTTGCCGCCCTAGTTTCCGTCATATCGGTATTATGTTCCCGGATTTTGCGTCCCTAACGCGGTTGGGTGATTTATGGGACCCCTTGACAGTTTGCTTTGAATAAGACTCCTCCAGCAAGGCCCAACCTTGGTTTTACCATTTGCCTCACCTAGCTTTTTTTCCCTTGGGAGTCGCGCTCCCGAGGGTCATCTTTATTTACCCCCCCGGGCCAGTGCTTGTCTAAGCGTTGGTCCAAACTAGAGCACCGTGCGGGACCATCCCTTGGCAACTTGGGTTACGTCGGTACATGTACGCTTCGCTTATCCGGTGTTGCCCTGAGAAAGAGATATGTGCAGCTCCTATCGGGATTGTCGGCGCATCGGGCGGCTTCTTTGGTCTTGTTTTATTATCGTTGAAATGTCTTGTAGCCGGGATTCGAGACTGATCGGGTCTTCGGGAGAAGGAATATCCTTCGTTGATCGCGAGAGCTTATCATGGACTAAGTTGGGACACCCCTGCAGGGTATAAACTTTCGAGAGCCGTGCCCGCGGTTATGTGGCAGATGGGAATTTTTTAATATGCGGTTGTAGTAGACTTGAAGTAAACTCTTCTAAAATACACCAACCGTGTGCGTAACCGTGAGTGTCTCTTTTCGGGGTTGATCGAGAGGAGAACACGATTTCCAGAGTTTTCTTGGTTATGTGTTGAAGGATGGATACAGCTGGATATAGGTATTGTTAGTTTGGGTGATATATTTTGTGTCCCCTGTACCCCCAACACCTGATTGCATAACCAGAAAGTTTTGGGAGTTTATAGGTGGGAATTCAAGTAGCTCCTAGAATATCTTTCCGACAGATGCATGATATGGGATTGGGTAAATCTCTATCATATGTATTTGTTCCGGCTTATTCTGCAAGCCAGATCCTTTGTTTTGTTTTGTTTTGTGGTATTCGAGTTGCTTCAATGCCAAGTGGTGATTCCATACCTTCCCTAAATGGTGTTCTCATATTTCTATGTGAATACTAATCCTTCTTGTTTATCGAGATTGTCATGTCAATTCTTTCCAACCGGTGTGCTTCTCTTCAAGTGGATCCGATCATTTCAACATTTTTGAGATCAATTCTAAGTTTTCTCAACGGTATCCGTTTCATCCGTCCCAAGTTGTCTTTGTTTTCCCGCCCTCCCACCCTTTTCTGCAAGGACTTATATATTTTAATCAAGTATCCATTTATTCATGTGAAGTCTCTTCACTCTTTTCAATCAATGTTACGATCCGGTGATCCCTCATGAAGATGCTCAACAGCTCCAAGTTCATCATTCTTCATTCTCGTAGTCTTTTCCGGTGGATTTAACTCAAGCTTTCAGTGTTGATCATATTCCTTTCCTTGTTGCAAATGCTTTCTCTTGCCGATGCACCTCTTAATTTTTCACTTCTTGTTATTCATTTGTTTTCGGAGTGCTAAAGATTATCTCAGAAGATTCGTGTTTTCATTCCTAATCCGTGCAAGATTTCTCGAAGTTGTTATCCCTTTTGAGCCATTTAATTCAACCGGTGCAATCTCTCTTTTCAAACAATTGTTCAACGGTGGTTCTTTTGAGTGGGCCCTAACCCACAGGTCTTTTTCCAGGATCTTACCTGACTCTTCTAATTTTTCCGGAACTTCTAAAATTCTTTTGGAAGTTTGACGTAAGAATGAATTATCATCAGTCATAGTCCTTCTCCAAGATAGCTTTCAAATTATTTTCATCGTTGGTTCAACCTTTCTAATTTTCATCCCGGAGTATCTCAACAATTCATGGTGGTGTTTCTCATCGTCATTCTTGGATTTGAAGACCGAAGAAGAGTTTCTCTTAATGTTGGTCCGTTCTCTCGGAGATTCATGGTTCTAGCTTGAGGCCATCCTCTCATAATTGTTTTCGATTGTGAGAATTCTTTTTAACCATCCGGAGCATTTCATGAGTTGTTTCCATTTCTTTCCTCCGAAGGCCATCATGTCATAATTCCTCATTCTCAGCTTTCAGCTCTCGTTCTCTAAATCTTACCGGTGCATCATTCAAGTATTATCTAATCAGTTCATGATCTCTTCGTTCTCATGTATCTAAATCCTCTCAAGTATCTTCGTTTTCTTTTTCTCCAATTCTTCCCGGTGATTTGTGCCTTTGCTACTTCCATTTTCAATTATTACGGCGGTTTGTTCATGATTCGTCTTCCTATGTTCTCATATTAATTTATTTGTTGTTTCAATCCTACCGGTGGTTCGTTCAAGACCTTCCCAAGTTCGCGTCATATCTATCTTAATCCTTTCTACGAGAATAAGTAGTATGCCAAATCCATTGCTTGTCATCAATTTAATTGGTGAAGGATGAGCATAATGTAATTCTTATTCTTGTTTCATCGAGTAAATTCAATTCCTTATTAGGAGGTTCATCAAAATTCTTGATTTCATTTGTTCATCTTTCTTTCCGGAGTTCCAAGTTTTCTCGGTTATATCATTTCAAAGCTTCATCTTATCACTGCAAGGCTTCACCTTGTGTTTTCAACTTATCTTTCTTTCTATCATCCTTTTTACCGGAGTTCTTCATGGAGGCTCTACATGGTGGTTCGTCAAGGATTCTTTTCTCTCTTCAATTGTTCTTCAAGATTTCTCTCGAAGTTATGATCCGCCAAGCTATACTCTAAGATAAACATGGTGCTCAACACATGTTTTATTTTGAGGAGTTCAAGCATTCTTCATCTTGCATTCCAAAGTGCAATTCCTTCTATCTTATCTTTTGAGATGGGGTTATGTCATCCTTGACAATTTCTCTTCATGTTTCATGATTCACAAGTTGCCAAGAAGGAGATATTTTAAAACCATCATTTTCTCTTCGATCATGAATTGTTTCAACCTATCATAATTTCTTTGTTGTATCTTGATATAGATTTCACCTAAAAGCCTTCCATTGGGAATGTTGCTATTTGTGGTGCTTATCAATGATCCAAGTTTATCTCTCTATCCTCTCGGCGGAAGAAGTTTTTCATCCCTTCTTTGATCTCAAACAAACAATTGTTTTTCGTTAGTGGCATAATTTCACCTCAAGTGTTGAGATGTTTCCATAAGCCCACTGCAAGCTTATTCTTTTCGTTGTTGGTTTTCCAACAACTCCGTTCTATAACCTTCTTGGAAGGGTGCTTTCAAGCTCATTTGTGGCGAAGTTGGCATTTTCTTCTCCATTCTATTATTCCAATGATCTATCTTCTATTATTTCTTCCAGAGGCATTGTGATGTTGCTCTCTTCACCCATCACCTCGTTTTGTCAAGATCATGTTATTTTCTTACTTATCCACTTAACCGGAGTGTTGTGTCATCTCTTCAAGTTCTTTTCATCTTATCAAGTTTCCTTCTTCTTCCAGTCGGAGTGCTGTCAAAATTATATCAATCTTATTCCTGCTCTATCTAGTTTTAACCGGAGTGGTTTCAATATCTATCTTATCACTAAACCTCTTGGTTCTCGTCGTATCACTTGTTCCTCTTTTCTAACGGAGTGTTTTCAGCTTTCTTCATCTTCGTTGTTTTCTTTCATTCATTTTGCTCAACCTCTCAAGGTTCATGGTTTCACTCGTTTGTCGAAGAAGCAACTTAGTTTACCTCTTATCTTCCTCTTCCTTTTCCCTCCGGTGCCATCCTAGATCTCGGGACGAGATCCTCTCGTAGTGGTGGAGTGTTGTAACGCCCCAGATACAACTTTCCATATTAGTAACTCCAACTCTTGCCTTTTCCGGAGATGTGATATGTTATTTCCTTCGTGGTTGGGTTTTTGTCTTTCGTTTTGCATTCTGTTCATGTCATGCATTTCATCATCGCATCATGTGCATTGCACTCATCCTTATGTTACATGTTACTTTCATGTTGTGGGTGCATCAGCCCTTGCTATCTCTCTCAAGCCATGCCAATGTATCATCACCTCTCCCTTCCTTCTTCCTTCATGTTTTTGCAAGCGACATTATTTCCTCCTCCATTAATGTTCATTCTTTTCCTGATGCTAGTTCACCATGCCTAAACCCTCTATGCCAATTTTCAACTCTTTTGGACTTGATTTGGTTGGAATCAAAATTGCCTCAAGTTTGAATCTAGTTCAAGCGTCGATAATTTTCTTTCTCTAAAAATGCCCAAACCAATTATGTCAATTAGTGCATAATTCCAGCGTCGTGGGGATATTCTTATATCTCTCATACACCCCTCTTTTATCCACTGTGCTTTTCTGCTTATTTTCTTTGAGGAATGGAAAAAAGGAAGAGAGAAGCGTGACCCGGCTTCAAGTGTCGGCCTGATGAGAAGGCAGCCCAAAGACAGCCCACTTATCCCTCTAGATCCTTTTCTCACCAAAACCCAGCTAACCCTCTCTTCCACTTGTCCCACGTGGCAACGGTGGACCCATCCGTCAGCGGGGGAGACTGTAGCTTTCACCACCTTTCTCCTACCTCTCCTCCTCTGCTTTACACACTCACCATGGCCACCGTGGCCGAGCCAGCTCCCCTCGCCCTCCTATAAAACCAGCAGCCCTCGCCCTAGGGTTCCTCCTCCTCCCTCTTTTCCCCTCCGCGCCGCCGCCACAGGTAAGGGGCACCCACGCACCTGCTTCCCCGCCTCCAGGAGTCATGGCCGGCTCGGGCACGACCTCGCCGCCGGCCTATCCCTCCGCAGTGGCCTCCCCTCCGTCGTATTCTCGCTCGAGAACACTTCCCCGGACCCATTATGACGACGAGCCGCGCCCAAGGATCGCCAAGTCCGGCTACCTCCCCGTTGTCCTCTTCTTCCCCTGCTTCCTCTGCTTCGTGGACACGAGGACGCCGCCCCGATCAGCGCATCTTCTCGCCGTCCTCGCTCATCCCCAACCTCGTACGACTCCAGCAGCACCCCCACGGTGAAGCCCCGTTCCTCCCCATCTCTCTCTCTCTCTCTGCGGTTCAATTCTGTCACCGTGGTCGTCTTCCCGAGTCACCGATCCCATATCCGCCATGGATGAGTTTCTGAAACTCACAGCCATGCGCCTCCTGCACATGCGTGCACCTGCATCCACACCTAGCACCATATCCGCTGCACGCCCATACACACGCTTGCCTCCAGACGATTGCCGCCCGCCAGTGGCCGTGGCCGAGTCCCTCGACCTGCAATACCGACCATGTTTCTCTCATAGTTGCTTCGCAGGTTCGGACTTCAAATCCGTTCGATGGTATGCATCTTGAGGCTTCAGCGAGTCCAATTTGCAGCACCAACACCTCGCGTGTTGCTCACTTTCAACCACGCACACCGGCAGCTCTCGCGCGCAACGAGCCTACTTTGTTGCCTTGCGGCCGCCCGACCGAGCCAAAACCCCCATGGCCGATAGCTCGGAAGCTTCGAGACCATGCCACACACGTCCCGAGCATTCTCCACACCTGTGCGCTGCACCCTGAACCTTTCCGCACACCCGCCGTAGCTCTGCATCCACCGCATGCGCCATGCTTGCTCGCCGCCGTCGCCGCTGAGATCCCCGTGCGTGTTCCTGGTCGCGTTGCCCACATGCGTTATCTTGGGCCGATCCCCCTTTGCATCAAGAACACAAAGCTAGCCCAGTGGCTAGCGCAGCCAGTATCTATCCGAGGGGTCTGGGGTTCGATTCCCAGCTGCCCCAATTTTTTCCCTGCTTTTTCTCTCTCACACGCAATGGGTCCAATCTGCTACCGGGCTTGCACAATGGGTTCGATTCCCGGCTGCCCCAATTTTTGCCCTGCTTTTTCTCTCTCACACGCAATGGGTCCAATCCGCTACCGGGCTTGCACATTGCGTTGAATCCGGCCCGTGCATATTTTTTTCAGTCTGTGCATTTTATCATTTTCCAGTGCATTCTTATTTACAGTAATGCCATCTTTTTAAAATGCTCATAACTAAATGTCCATGCATCCAAATAAAACATGTTATATATGTTAAATGCTCAGATTTTCATGTACTTTCTTAATCTGCAACTTTCATTCCTGTTAAAACTGATTAAAATTGTTATTTGCTTTTGTTTTGCACAAATGACATGTTAAAATGGTCTATTTCATAACTAAATAACCGTAGCTCGGTTTTAAATTAACTTTATATGTAAATGGGGTAGAAAATGCATAGGTTAACTTGTTGCACTTTATTCTCCTATTTAACAACATTAAAATATGGTTTATGGCAGAACAGTATCGAATCTAAAATATGCATATGGGGATTTTCTGGAATTGTTGTTTGTTGTTTCCGGCCTCATTTAAACTTGCCTAAATAGTTAGTTTACTTATGCCTCACCTCTTGCCATATTTAACAACATTTAGTATTGTTTGGTAGCTTAAATGAGATTAAACTAAATATGTCAATGTGGTGTTTTGTCAATATGCAACTCGTTGCATACTAAGCTCCACTTAACTTGTAGTATTGTTTGTTGCATATTGCCATGCCATGCCTCATTAAACCGGACATGCATCATACTTGTTTGTGCATCATGCCATGATTATGCTTGGTTGTTTACCATGTTGCTTGCTTCTTTCCGGGTTGCTTCTCTCGTTAGCTTCGGTTTTGTTCCGGAGTTGTGAGGATCCGTTCGACTACGTCCGTTTGTCTTCTTCATGGATTCGTTCTTCTTCCTTGCGGAATTTCAGGCAAGATGACCGTCACCTTGGATCTCATTACTATCATTGCTATACTAGTTGCTTCGTTCTTCGCTATGCTGCGTTACCTACCACTTGCTTATCAAGCCTCCGAAATTGCCATGAACCTCTAACCTTTGTCACCCCTCCTACCAAACCATTGTTTGGCTATGTTACCGCTTTTGCTCAGCCCCTCTTATAGCGTTGCTAGTTGCAGGTGAAGATGAAGATTGCTCCATGTTGGATTATGTTTATGTGTATGTTGGGATATCACAATATCTCTTATACTATTAATGCATCTCTATACTTGGTAAAGGGTGGAAGGCTCGGCCTTATGCACAGTGTTTTGTTCCACTCATGCCGTCCTAGTTTCCGTCATATCGGTATTATGTTCCCGGATTTTGCGTCCCTAACGCGGTTGGGTGATTTATGGGACCCCCTTGACAGTTCGCTTTGAATAAGACTCCTCCAGCAAGACCCAACCTTGGTTTTACCATTTGCCTCACCTAGCTTTTTCCCTTGGGAGTCGCGCTCTCGAGGGTCATCTTTATTTACCCCCCGGGCGATTGCTTGTCTAAGCGTTGGTCCAAACTAGAGCACCGTAAGGACCATCCCTTGGCAACTTGGGTTACGTTGGTACACAGACGCTTCGCTTATCCGGTGTTGCCACGAGAACGAGATATGTGCAGCTCCTATCGGGATTGTCGGCGCATCGGGCGGCTTTCTGGTCTTGTTTTATTCTTGTCGGAATGTCTTGTAGCCGGGATTCCGAGACTGATCGGGTCTTCCCGGGGAGAAGGAATATCCTTCGTTGATCGCGAGAGCTTATCATGGGCTAAATTGGGACACCCCTGCAGGGTATAAACTTTCGAGAGCCGTGCTCGCGGTTATGTGGCAGATGGGAGTTTGTTAATGTCCGGTTGTAGATAACTTGACACCAGATCCGAATTAAAACGCATCAACCGCGTGTGTAGCCGTGATGGTCTCTTCTCGGCGGTCCGGGAAGTGAACACGGTTTTGGGTTATGTTTGGCGTAAGTAGGAGTTCAGGATCACCTCTTGATCATTGTTAGCTTCACGACCGTTCCTTTGTTTCTCTTCTCGCTCTCATTTTGCGTATGTTAGCCACCATATAAGATTAGTCGCTTTGCAGCCTCACCACTTTACCCTTCCTTTCCCATTAAGCTTTGGTAGTCTTGATACCCATGGTAATGGGATTCTTTGAAGTCCTCGTGGCTCACAGATTACTACAACACCGATTCTTGTACAGGTTATACGATGATCATGACGCGAGAGCGATGTTTGCCTGTTTTGGAGTTCTTCTTCCGCTTCTTCTTCGTTCGGGGATAGGTTCGGTCGGTAGCACAGGCTAGCGAGGTGGATGTCGTTTGAGTTTACATTTGTGTTTCATCCGTAGTCGGATGGTGCTCTTATGTAAGATGATGTTGTATTCATGTGACATTGTATGTCTTGGATGTATCCCCACTATTATGTAATGTTGATGTAATGATATCCACCTTGCAAAAGCGCCTTCAAGATGCGCTTCTATCCTTGGTGGGACCTTCGAGTTCCTTTAGGATAGGGTCGCATCTTGGGCGTGACAGCCAACCACTCGACCGCCAGAATATCTGCAGTCAGTCTGCACGCAAACGGTCGGTCATTAAGTGGCTTTATGGTCATCATAGCACTTTATGTGGGACGTTACCAGTAACTCCCTATCTTAATGTACCTTAATCCCTACATAACTGAGGGCTGGAGGGTGCAGCGAACTCTATATAAGCCACCTCCTCCTCGGTGTAAAGGGTTCGCACCCACAGTAACTCATACGCACATAATACAAATCGACCGCCTCGGGCTCCGAGACGTAGGGCTGTTACTTCCTCCGAGAAGGGCCTGAACTTCGTAAACATCTTGCGTATACAACAACTCCATAGCTAGGATCTTGCCTCTCCATACCTACCCCCATTCTCTTGTCGGACTTACAACCACGGCGGATTGGCGCCCACCGTTGGGCAGGTGTCTTAGCGACTTGTTGGAGAAGTTGCAGTTTTTCCGATCCCATTCATCATGGTTTCAGGTGGAATTTTGGTTGAGGGCCGCGAGATTCGTCTTGGCGCGCTCACGTTCATCGCCGACGACTCCGCTTGGCTGCAGGAGGCTCCACTCGACGTCGACGCACTCCCGTCCGGCGGGCAACGCACTTTCGCGTGCATCATCCGGCGTCCTCTGCGGCAGCCGTCAACCCGATGTCGGTCGGCTCATGTGCCGTCCTCCTCCCGATCTCTCTCGCCGGCGCAAGCGCTCCGGTCGGTCGAGACTTCAGCGGTGGGTGAGGCACGCGGTGGCCCGCCAGTCGGCCACCCCTCAAGTCGCGGCAATCGAGCCTGACGAATCTCTCTACGGCATGTTCGATTTGTCGACTGGCTCCGCAGAGACTGCATCCGAGTGTGATAGCAGTGATACAGCGGCGGAGGTTCTGATGGTCGACGGACCATGTAGTCCTCCTGGTTTCCCCCGCGCCGACGGAGGCGTTGGCGGAGGCGAGCCGGCGCAGGTTCACGAAGTGTATCAACCCGAGCCCCTCACTTCGCTGCAGAGGGAGGAGCTTCGCCGCCGGAACATGGATGCGCTTCACACTCCTATCGTTGGAGAAACCCCGAGGCCCGTGCCTTAGAAGACGCTGCGTTAATAACTTGGCTAAACGCACTCGATCGAAAATCTCCCAAATGAAAGTGCTTGATTTAACGAGCGCAATAACGGGTCCCGTCATTCAACACGCCAACTCTTTCCACAACCGACTCAGGTATACCGAACTCCAATTCAGAATCTAGCAGCTGCAGCCCGTATAGCGAGTCCATTCAGCCTTCCCAATCGAGGCTGACAGAGGCTTGCTACAGATCAGAGATTTACTCCGGGCAGCAGGAGATCAAAATTCAGCTGTATCGCAGTCGCGGAATAGGATTCACAGCAGATCCGTCGCTGCGAATACAATCCAGTCGACTCATAGCCCAAGATCGCCCCCGAGGCGTGAGGGACATGGAGGCCGGTGTGATCAGTATGAGGACCGATTCGATCGTGATGATCGACATCGAGTGCCCACTCCTCCCCCAAGGGGTGGGTCATATCGCTAACAAGAAGATGACAGACGCCTTGACAAGTGTTGGGCGAAGGATTCCATCGACTCGAGGAACCAGGCTTTGATGCGAGATCCATCATCGTTCAAGGCTTGGTCGGCGAAACGAGCTCACCGAGAAGGCCATGATGTAAATGCGCCCACCAAAGAAGCAGAGTACACGTCTCAGGACCAGAGTATTTTAGCAGAGCCATCAGAGCCGCGGCGATTCCTCCCAACTTCAGGTTGGCGACTGGAGTCAGTAAGTTCACTGGTGAGTCTAAGCCGGATACTTGGCTTGAGGACTACCGAGTGGTTGTTCAGATTGGTGGCGACAACGATGAAGTGGCCATGAAACACCTGCCTCTTATGTTGGAGGGCTCGACCAGAGCATGGTTGAATCAGTTAGCAGCCAGCAGCATTTACACTTGGGAAGATCTTGCCCGAGTGTTTGTCAGGACATTTGAAGGAACTTGCAAGCAGCCAGCAGGGTTGACAGAGTTGTAGTCGTGTGTGCAGAAGTCGAATGAAACCATGAGGGATTATATCCAGAGATGGATCACTTTGCATCACACAGTAGAGAATGTATCTGATCATCGGCGATCATGCCTTCAAGGAAGGCGTTAAGAACAGAGAATTAAGTTTGAAATTCGGTCGACCAGGAGACATGACCACGAGTCGAATGATGGAGATTGCCACCAAGTCGCCAATGGTGAAGAAGAGGACCCGGCTCTGGAGTGGCAAGTACAAGTCAGCTGCTAATGAAACCGGGGAGGAACTCGGTCGGAAGCGAAGCGGAAAGTCGAGCCACCGGTCTGGAGAAGCCTTGGCCGTGACTCCAGGAAAGTTCAAGGGGAAGTCCAAGGGACCTTGAACCCCAAGAAGGTGAAAGACCAAGATGGAAATGATGTATTGGACTTGCCATGTCACATTCACACGAAGAAAGATGAAGAGGGTAAACTCATTTACCCAAAACATACCACTCGGCGATTATCGGCTCTTGATTCAGCGGTTCGAGAAGCAGCCCAAGGATAAGGAGAAGGAGTCGGACAAAGTTGAGGACAAGGTAGATAGTGATGGTGGATACCCCGTGTCAATTCCACCTGATGATTTTCTTGGCGTTGAAAGCAAAATTCGATTGAAAGTTATCAACCGAGAAGTGAATATGGTCGCTCCGGCGACACCCAGTTATCTGAAATGGTCACAGATCGCCATCACGTTCGACTAGTCTGATCACCCGACACACATACCACCCCTGGGAGGCAAGCGTTGGTGGTCGACCCAGTCATCGAAGGCACTCGACTAACTAAAGTTTTGATGGGCCGGTGGCGATGCTTTGAACATACCGTATGCGAGACGTTGAAAGGGATGGGCATTCCGATGTCCGGACTTCGGCCAAAGAACATGAGATTCCATGGAGTCATTCACGGAAAGAAGGCTGAGTCACTCGGCCAAATTGCTCTCGATGTGGTTTTTGGTGACTACAAGAATTTTCGTAAGGAAAAGTTGACCTTTGAGGTCGTGGATTTCCAGAGCGCTTATCACGCTATTCTGGGGAGGCCGGCATATGCGCGTTTCATGGCTCGACCATGTTATGTATACCTCAAGCTGAAGATGCCAGGTCCCAAAGGTGTGATCACTGTCACTGGCAATCGGAAGAAAGAAGAAGAGTGTTTTCAGAAAGGCTCTAAGATCGCTGATGCTTAGATGGTAGTGGTAGAGCTGCAAGAGTACCAGAAAACTGCAGGCCCGAGTGATTTGTTGCGAGCCAAGAAGCCCGCCACGGAGTCAGCATTTCAGTCGTCCGGGGAGACGAAACCGATTCATATTCACCCGACTGATCCCAATGCTGCTCCGACTCACATCTCAACAACACTCGACTCCAAATAGGAAGAAGCGCTCATCCAGTTCCTCCGTGAGAACTGGGACATCTTCGCATGGAAGCCTGCTGACATGCCGGGTGTTCCCAGGGGACTGGTTGAGCATCGTCTACGAGTCGACTCAAAAGTTAAACCTATCAAAGAACATCTTCGACGGTCCGCTGTCCAGAAGAGAAAGGCCATTGGCGAGGAGGTGGCTCGGCTCTTAGCAGCAGAGTTTATCCGAGATTTACCACTCGAGTGGCTCGCCAATGTTGTCATGGTCCCTAAGAAGGACAAATCACTTCGCATGTGCATCAACTTCAAACATACCAATCGGGCCTGCCCGAAGATCATTTTCCTCTCCCCGCATCGACCAAATAGTCGACTCATTGCGGGATGTGAGCGCCTGTCTTTTTTAGAAGCCTATTCTGGTTACCATCGGATCCGCCAGTAGGGACCCGACGAGATCAACACAGCTTTCCACACTCCCTTCCGGTGCTTCTGTTAGGTCACCATGCAATTCGGCCTCAAGAATGCCGGAGCCCCGTTCATGAGGATGATTCGAAGTGTTTGCTCACTCCAAATCGGTCGGAATGTGGAAGCATACATGGATGACATTGTGGTCAAGTCACGGAAAGGTTCCGACCTGTTGACTGACCTTGCTGAAACATTTGCCAATCTCAGGAGGTATGATATCAAGCTTAATCCATCAAAGTGCACATTCGGGGTTCCTGGCGGAAAGTTACTCGGTTTTCGTTTCGAACAAGGAATCGATGCCAACCAGAAAAAGTTGGCACTATACTCCAATGAAACGCCTGCATGCGTGCACGATGTCCGAAGCTTACTTGGATGCTTGGCCGCTTTAAGTCGATTCATCTCTCGTCTCGGTGAAAAGGCATTGCCTCTTTACCGACCGATGAAGAAGTCGGACAAGTTTGAGTGGACTCCGAAGGCGATGCAGCGTTTGCGAGCTAAAAGCTCTGCTCTCCACCTCCGGTGCTTGCTGCCCCAATCAAGAAAGAGCCTTTGCTGCTTTACATTGCAGCCACAGGACAAGTCGTCAAGACAAGATACTTACGGTCGAGCGGGAAGAAGAAGGAAAAGCCTTCAAAGTTCAAATACCAAAGATATTATCTTCAAGTATTGACCCCATCAAAGCAAAGATACCCTCATTATCAGAAGCTTGTTTATGGGATTTACATGACCATGAAGAAGGTTGCTCATTACTTCTCTGATCATTCCATTACGATTAAATGACGCCCCATTGTCGTAAATTCTCGCACAATGTAGATGCAACTCGGTCGAGTGGCGAAATGGGCGATTGAACTCCTTCCCCTTGATATCAAGTTTGAGGTGAAGAAAGCCATCAAGTCCCAAGCAATAGCAGATTTCATCGCCGAGTGGATTGAACAGCAGTTGCCGACTCAAGTTCACTCGGAGCACTGGACCATGTTCTTTGATGGTTCCAAGATGTTGAATGGTTCCGGTGCTGGGGTAGTGTTGGTTTCCCCCCGAGGAGATAAGCTCGGATATGTGCTCCAGATTCACTTTGATTCTTCCAACAATGAAGCAGAATACGAAGCACTGTTGTATGGGTTGCGTATGGCCATTTCACTCGGCGTCCGTCGCCTCATGGTTTATGGCGACTCAGATCTAGTGGTTAATCGGTGATGAAGGAGTGGGATGTCAAGTCCAAATGCATGACCGGTTATTGCAATGCAGTGAGGAAGCTAGAGAAGAAGTTTGAGGGGTTAGAGCTTCATCATGTACCCGACCGAAAAATCAAGCTGGCGATGATTTGGCGAAAATAGGGTCCAAGAGGAAGCCATTCTCGGTGATGTGTTTTTGGAGCACATCCACACCGGCCAATTCAAGAGGATCCTTTCACCGAAGAAGCCCCACAGCCAAAAAGTGCCACTGATCCGACTGAAGTTGAGGTCCCAGCTGTGGTCGACCTGATCATGGAAGTCGTGGTCGTTACTCCCGACTGGACAGTGCCGTACATCACGTATATCCTGAGGAAAGAGCTCCCAGAGAACGAAGAAGAGGCTCAACAGATCGTCTGCCGATCCAAATCCTTTACTGTGATCAAGGGACAGTTGTACAAACAAAGCGCGACTGGAGTCGGCCAGAAATGCATAACACCAGAAGAAGGTCAGATAATTCTTGATGATATCAACTCGGGGACCTGTGGTCATCATGCGTCCTCTCGTACCATTGTGGCTAAAGCATACCGAGCGGGATTTTACTGGCCAAAAGCAAATGAAATGGCAAAGGAAATAGTCGACAAGTGTGAAGGGTGTCAATTCTATTCCAATATGTCACACAAACCCGCCTCAGCCTTGAAGACCATTCCACTCGTCTGGCCCTTCGCTGTTTGGGTGTTGGATATGATTGGACCACTGAGAACTGGCAGAAGCGGTTTCACTCACTTGCTAGTGGCAGTCGACAAGTTTACGAAGTGGATCGAAGCTAAACCTATCAAGAACCTCGATGCGGCACTGCTATCAGTTTCATCAGAGAGTTGATATTCAAATATGGAGTTCCGCATAGCATCATCACTGACAATGGGTCAAACTTTGATTCCGACAAGTTCAAAGCCTTTTGCGCCTCTCAAGGCACGCAACTATGCTTCAGTTGCTCACCCCCAGTCGAATGGACAAGCAGAACGAGCAAACAGTCTAATTCTCAAAGGACTTAAACCTCGGCTGATGCGTGATCTCAAGCATGCAGCAGGAGCGTGGGTCGATGAACTTCCGTCGGTTCTTTGGGGATTGAGGACCACTCCTAATCGGTCGACTGGCAGAACCCCATTATTTCTGGTCTATGGAGCTGAAGCAGTTCTGCCGAGTGACCTACTTCACAATGCACCCCGAGTTGAACTCTACTCTGAAGATGAAGCGGAGCAAGCCCGGCAAGATGTAGTCGGCCTCCTTGAAGAGGAGAGAGAGATGGCCCTGATCCGCTCGACCATCTATCAGTAGGACTTGCGTCGATTCCATGCTAGAAATGTGAAGAGCCGAACCTTTCAAGGAGACTTGGTCCTCCGAGTGGATCAACAGAAACCACACAAGCTCGCTCCCACTTGGGAAGGTCCCTTCGTCGTCACCAGAGTTCTCCACAATGGAGCATACCATGTTTACAACGTCGATCGCCAGATTGATGAGCCTCGAGCTTGGAATGCGGAGCTGCTCCGCCCCTTTTACACTTACGTACTCACTCGGGTGAGATGTAATAAAAGTACCTCTGTAGTTTGTTTATCAAAGACAAGAATGTTATAATTTTCCCAGTGATTGTTATTACTTTTTCGTTTACATGAGAAATTTCCCCCAGTGGGTGGCTTAGCCGCGAACCCGTTTCGCCTAAGTTTGTAAAAAAATCCTGCCGAGTGGAGAGCCAGCCTCCCACTCGGGGCTTAAGCTACGAATCCGTTTAGCCTAAGTATCTGAAAATCCTCACAGTGGTGAGCCAGCCTCCCACTCGGGGCTTAGCTAGTCCAAGTACTCGCCTAAGTGTTTAAAATCCTGCATCAGTGGTGAGCCAGCCTCCCACTCGGGGCTTAAGCTGCAGTCAAGTACTCGCCTAAGTGTTTAAAATCCTACCGAGGAGTGAGCCAGCCTACCACTCGGGGACTTAGCTGCAGTCCAAGTACCCGCCTAAGTGTTTAAAATCCTACCGAGTGGTGAGCTAGCCTCCCACTCGGGGGCTTAGCTGCAGTCCAAGTACTCGCCTAAGTGTTTAAAATCCTACCGAGTGGTGAGCCAGCCTCCCACTCTGGGGCTTAGCTGCAGTCCAAGTACTCGCCTAAGTGTTTAAAATCCTACCGAGTGGTGAGCCAGCCTCCCACTCGAGGGCTTAGCTGCAGTCCACGTACTCGCCTAAGTGTTTAAAATCCTACTGATTGGTGAGCCAGCCTCCCACTCGGGGCTTAAGCTGCAGTCAAGTACTCGCCTAAGTGTTTAATACAATGTGCGCTTTGCAAGGGCGGCAGGCACAGGTCATTGTTGCCTTCCCCTTCAGAGCTACGACACAAAAAATCCTCCCACTCGGAGGCTTAGCTGCAGTCCAGTACTTGCCTAAGTATCTGAAAATCCTACCGAGTGGAGAGCGAACCTCCCACTCGGGGGCTTAGCTGCAGTCCATTACTCGCCTAAGTACCTAAAAATCCTACCGAGTGGAGAGCAAACCTCCCACTCGGGGGCTTAGCTGCAGTCCAGTACTCGCCTAAGTATCTAAAAATCCTACCGAGTGGAGAGCGAACCTCCCACTCGGGGGCTTAGCTGCAGTCCAGTACTCGCCTAAGTACCTAAAAATCCTACCGAGTGGAGAGCAAACCTCCCACTCGGGGGCTTAGCTGCAGTCCAGTACTCGCCTAAGTATCTGAAAATCCTACCGAGTGGAGAGGAACCTCCCACTCGGGGGCTTAGCTGCAGTCCAGTACTCGCCTAAGTACCTAAAAATCCTACCGAGTGGAGAGCAAACCTCCCAGTCGGGGGCTTAGCTGCAGTCCATTACTCGCCTAAGTATCTGAAAATCCTACCGAGTGGAGAGCAACCCTCCCACTCGGGAGCTTAGCTGCAGTCCAGTACTCGCCTAAGTATCTGAAAATCCTACCGAGTGGAGAGAAACCCTCCCACTCGGGGGCTTAGGTGCAGACAAGTACTCGCCTAAGAATCTGTAAATCCAACAGAGTGCAAGCAACCCTCCCACTCGGAGGCTTAACTTGATCCAAGATGCTACCTAAGTATGAAATCCATTCCGATCCATAAGGACTGACGAGGTCTTGGTCGAATGTTACCTTCTCCCTACGGAGCTGCGCCACAAGTACAACGTCGCTCCATCCCGATCCACAAGGACGACGAGGTGCGGGTCGATTGTTACCTTCTCCTTCGAATGCGCCACAAGTTCAATCCGTGCTCTATCCCTACCTGCAAGAACAATGAAGTGTAGGTCGACTGGATTTTTCACCTCAGAGCTGCATCTCAAGCACTGAAGTATATTCCGAGTGAAGAACAAAGCTTGCTCGAAGGCAAACAAAAGCATATCCGATAATAAGCCAAGTTCAGATAACATCCTACGGATGCAGAAGTACCCAGGCATCAAGCCTGTTAAAGTTTATCGGTTACAAGATCACTCGGCATTCTGAGGCAAATTTAAGACGAATCATAGAAGTTTTTAACTCCTCAGGTGGAGGAATTTGGAAGGTCTGACGAACTGGTCGAGTCAATCCGTCGGCGATCCGGGTGGCAGCACCAATGAAAGTCTCCATGAAAGATCGGAAGTCGTACTTCTTGGTATTGGCAACTTTGATGGACGCCAGCTTTTCCTCTTGCACCTCCTTGCAGTGAACGCGGACCAGGGACAGAGCAACATCGGCACCTCATCTGGCAGAAGACTTTTTCCATTCCTGCACTCGACTTGGAATGACATTCAGTTGAGTCATTAAAGACTCGCGGTCATTTTGAAGTGTTTCGCCAGGCCAGAGTGTCTAGTCAATCCGCGACACCGCAACCTTCAGTCGAGCGAGGTAGTCCACCACGATGGCGACCACGAGACTCGGTCGGAGCACATTCATGGCGGCTTCATCCTTCACGGGGAGTTAATGGGGTCCAGGCTTGTCTCCACTCGACTAGTCTCTTCCTCGAAGTTACGGCTGATTCTGCAAACACAACTCGAGTTCAAGCTAATGGTTCTATGATGAGTCAGTGATAGCAAGTCAATCGGATAAGAGGAATTACCTTCAAGCATGAGGAATAACTTCTTGGCGAGCCCTCCTAGATAAGCCTCCTGATCGTTCCTCTTCCCCGCCAGTTCGCCAGCCTTGTCGCTCAGAGCTATCTTGTCGTTCTTCAGTCAGCTAACCTCCTTGTTGGCCACATCAAGAGCAGCTTTCAGATTGGCGTTCTCTTCTTCAAGTTTTTTGACTGAAGACAGCTTTTCTTCCGCGAGCTTGGTTTTGTTCAAAGCCGTTTCCTGCACCTCGTCAAGGTCATGATCCTTCTTCTTCAGAGCCTCCTCCATTTTGTCTGCAAAATGACAGTGAGATCAGAATTAGGAAGGGACAGAAAGAAAAAGACAGTCGTCAAGTTCTCACCAGCCATACCTTTTGCTTCGTCTCTTCTTACGCAAGTTCTCTGAGCAAGCTTCAAGTCAAGGTTGAGCTGGATCTGTTTGTTTTCAATTCGATTATAGCGAGCCACAAGCTCGCAGGATTTCTGCGAAGAATCAATTGACAAACATCAAAGATAGGTTACTTCCGAGTGACTAAGAAAAATCATTGCGTTTCTAAGACTACAACCGAATCAAAATATTCGACAGTAGTCTCGGGGACTACACCCGATTGGGTGCACTTAGCGTGCCCCCGGTCCCTACCGACTTCGGTTCAATCGATCGACCAAAAGAGACAAAAAGGTTACGATCCCAAACCATAGCTAAGCTGTCGTGATCAGCCTCGGTATCATAAAAAAGAGTTCTTGAGACTACGATTCGATCGCCAGTAGTCCACCATAGTCTCGGGGACTACACCCAGTGGGTGCACCCAGCGTGCCCCCACCAGTTTCAAGATTCCATTCGACTTGGTCCGACCAGACCGAGTGAAGAAGTTACCAAAGAAATGCAAAGTATAAAGACTACGGTCATTTGCCCGTGATCCACCATAGTCTCGGGACTACACCCAGTGGGTGCACTCAGCGTGCCCCACTAGTCCAAAAATTCAGTCGACACACCCGGTGGGTGTACACATCTGAAGATCTTGAAAGAAGAGTTTTCGGGTAGCATATCCTAATGAGAACAAGTGGTGATCAACTAACACGGGCGTTGCTCTGAAGAGATTTGGGCATCATAGGGCGCTTGGCTGGCCTCCGGACCACCTTCACTTGCTCCATCATGATCCCGCTTTGGCGTATAGCTTCCTTAGCAGCACCCACTTGGTCCTCTCGGGATGTGGTGTGTGGCGAAAAGGGAGGCGGATCGGTAGTCGGCGATGAAGGCGGATACTCGTCGGTGACACTGACGGAAGACACGGAAGTCCGAGTGATGTTGCCACCCTCATGAACCAGCGCCTCAGGCACTGATGCAACCTGAGCAGTCTTGCCAGCAGGCGCCTTCTTAGTCCTCCTCCGCCTCAACGGCGCCTCATCATCATCATCAGGGAGATCAATGACATGAGGAGGGACTACAGGAAAGATTCAAAGTTAAAAATGGAAATCCAATCGACCAAAAGCGAAACTACAGCGATCATACCAAGGTTAGAGGTAGCAGCATCTTCCATCTCCTGGTCTTCGTTCCTGGATGAGGTCTCGGAGGTGGCAGCGCTACAGATTTCATAAATCAGTTGATCAGTCAACAAGTCGACCAAAAGTATGTCCATGCTGAACAAGAAAACACAAGTTCTGCTGTACCCAGAAATGGTGGGGATGGCCATCTTCATCTTGGGCAAAGCCTTCGTCGGCTTTGATGGCGTTGCTCGGGGTTGCTTCGGCGCTTTTTCAGTCGGCGCCGGAGAGGTTGTCCGAGGATGTTTCGTTGACTGCCTGACAGACGCGATAGCCTTGCCACGCTCGACCGCGGGGTCATGGGTGAGCTTGGATCGCCTTTCCATGCGGGGAGGGTCGACTTCTTCCTCCTCTTCCTCCTCCCCCTCTTCGCCGGAGCTGTCGTCGTCTTCGTCCTCCTCACCATCAGATTGCCATTCCTCCTAGCTTTCGCCTCCACTCCCTTCCTCCTCCTCGATTGGTCTTTGCGCCCCGTTGGGCATCGAGTACATCTCGGTGGTGTCCTGGAAGACGACAAACAAGACAAAAGTCAATCGACCGATTTAAGCAAATAAGATGGAGAAAGCGAGATCACGGTCCAAGATGCATGAATGGACCTTGTCTACTTCTATGACTGGTCGAGTGGAGGGATCCTCCTGGCTCCTCGAGGGTTGTCCTTGTTTCCTGTGATGCCCGCAAGACACCTTTCCAGCATGGCATCCTCGATCTCCTTCGGGTGGATCCGAGTGGTGTCCTCGGTTCCAGTACAGACCACATCGGATGGTCTCGGGCTTGAAGTGGCTGGATCTTGTTGTCGAAGGAAGACCTCCAAGAGATCCATGCAGTCACCCGTCTCGGATGAGCTGGACAACTCGTTCGACCAACACCTTCACCTGCGCCCTCTCTTAGGAATCACCTTCAAAGAAGATGGCTTGCTCACTCGATCCATGGAAGCGAGGGAGTCCGATCATTTACTGGCGTTGGCTGGTCCTTGCAATAGAACCAAGTCGACCGCCATCCACGGACCGACTCGGGTAAGATCATGGCGGAAAAGAACTTTTTCCTCTCATCTGAACCCCAAGACCCCCACACATCTGAACCACTTGAGTTCTCTCGTCACTCGGATTGGCCTTTTTCACCGTCTGGGAGCGACAAGTGAAAATGTGCTTGAAAAGACCCCAATGAGGCCGGCAACCTAAGAAATTCTCGCACAAAGACACGAAAGCAGCGAGATACACGATGGAATTGGGAGTGAAGTGGTGAAGTTGTGCCACAAAGAAGTTCAAAAATCCCCGAAAGAAAGGGTGAGGCGGCAGAGAAAACCCGCGGTCGACATGGGTAGCCAAGAGAACACACTCACCCTCCAGAGGTTGTGGCTCCCACTCCTTCCGGGAGCAGCTGATCCATGGGGATCCGTCCCTCATTGGCCATGTCTTGAGATCCTTCGGCTGATCGTCGGCGGATCCGATCGCCACAGATCCAGCCCTGCGGCAAGCCGGCCCTCGACGAAGATCCGCCCCGACTGGTTGCTCTTCCCTTCGCCTTCGCCGTTGCCTTCTTCGCCCGCTCCAAAGCCGTCGTCTTCTCCTTCACCATTGTCGCCGGTGAAACGCGCACGGAACAACAGTGCTGAGGTGAAATCGCACGCGGCGGATGAATCTGGAGAAGGGAGGAGGAAAGGGGAACGCACTGTTCAAAAAACCCCCGTCCAGGGCCTTATATGAGGTTGCTTCGAGGTGGTATTTGGTGGGCCGGGCGATCTGTCAAATCCGCATAGCGATCGCCCACGCGATACGTGGCGAAAAAGGTGGCGTGGAGATCGAGGCATCCCTGCCTTATCCCGTCCGATTACTGCGGTTTCCTCCGCCCCGCTCGTTTCCCGAAAATTCGAATCCCGCTAAATCCGCGTGCCACAGAGCAAATCGTCAGACAGAAGATTTCCTCCGTCCGGTCATTCGGAGTTCTCCAAGTACGAAAAACACACTCGACAGATACAAAGAATGGATCAAGGCGAGAAAAGAAGTTGAAGCCGTCACCTAAGCTTATTGATCCAGGACAAGACGTGCTCATCGCACAAAAAGTGGGTCGGAAGAGTTCTCAACTCCTTCCCAACTCAAACCTCGATCCATTCGGGGGCTACTGATGAAGTCATGTACCTAGGGTCGGGTCATGGACCTGTCCAAGCCAAGATACCCTCCCCAAGGACATCTCTTGAAGAAAACACCTTCGATCGACACGGAAGGATTCCACTCGACGGACACGAAGACACTCGACCATCGGCCAACCACTCATTGCCGGAAGATCTACGGTCGATGCACGCATAAGCGGTCGGTCATTAAGTGGCTTTATGGTCATCATAGAACTTTATGTGGGACGTTACGGTAACTCCCTATCTTAATGTATCTTAATCCCTACATAAGCGAGGGCTGGAGAAGTGCAGCAAACTCTATATAAGCCACCCCTCCTCGATTGTAAAGGGTTCGCACCGTGTAACTCATACGCACATAATACTGATCGACCGCCTCCGGGCTCCAAGGCGTGGGGCTGTTACTTCCTCCGAGAAGGGCCTGAACTCGTAAACATCTTGCGTATACAACTACTCCATAGCTAGGATCTTGCCTCTCCATACCTACCCCCATTCTACTATCAGACTTAGAACCACGACAGGGTGCCCGGAACCCCTTTCGGTGACCCGATTTCTTCGCGGTACGTCCCGAAACACTTCTGGTGTCCAAATACCGTTGTACTATATATCAATCTTTACCTCTCGACCATTTCGATACTCCTTGTTATGTTTGTGATCTCATCCGGGACTCCAAACAACATTCGGTCAACAAATCACATAACTCATATAACACTATATCGTCAACGAACGTTAAGCGTGCGGACCCTACGGGTTCAAAACTATGTAGACATGGCTGAGACACCTCTCCGGTCAATAACCAATAGCGGAACATGGATGCCCATATTGACTCCTACATATTCTACGAAGATTTATCGGTCGAACCGTTATGACAACATACGTCATTCCCTTTGTCCATTGGTATGTTAATTGCCCGAGATTCGATCGTCGGTATCTCTATACATAGTTCAATCTCGTTACCGGCAAGTCTCTTTACTTGTTCGGTAATACATCACCTCATGACCAACTCCTTAGCCATTTGCTTGCAAGCTTATGATGTGTATTACCGAGAGGGCCCAGAGATACCTCTCCGATACTCGGAGTGACAAATCCTAATCTTGATCTATGCCAACTCAATAAACACCTTCAGAGATACCTGTAGAGCATCTTTATGATCACCCAGTTACGTTGCGGCGTTTGATAGAACGCAAGATATTCCTTCGGTATACGGGATTTGCATAATCTCATAGTCGAAGGAATATGTATTTGACATGAAGAAAGCAATAGCAATAAACTGAACGATCATTAAGCTAAGCTAACGGATGGGTCTTTTCCATCACATCATTGAATGACCCCGTTATCAAATGACAACACATGTCCATGGTTACGAAACCTTGACCATCTTTGATCAATGAGCTAGTCTAGTAGAGGCTTACTAGGGACACAATATTTGTTTATATATTCACACATGTATTTAAGTTTTAGATCAATACAATTCTAGCATGAATAATAAACCTTTACCATGAATAAGGAAATATAAAATAACAACTTTATTATTGCCTCTAGGGCATATTTCCTCCAGTCTCCCACTTGCACTAGAGTCAATAATCTAGTTCACATCAACATGTGATTAACTCCCACATTTCACATCGCCACGTGACTAACACCGAAAGAGTTTACTAGAGTCAACAATCTAGTTCATGGTGCCATGTGATTAATACCCAAAGAGTACTAAGGTGTGATTATTTTCTGCTTGTGACAGAGGCTTAGTCAACGGAATTGTCATATACAAATCCGTATGTATTTTGCAAATTTCTATGTCTACAATGCTCTGCATGGAGCTACTCTAGCTAATTGCTCCCACTTTCAATATGTATCGAGATTGAGACTCAGAGTCATCCGGATCATTGTCAAAGCTTGCATCGACGTAACCCTTTACGACGAACTCTTTATCACCTGCATAACCGAGAAACATTTCCTTCGTCCTCTTAGGTACCTAAGGATAATTTTAACTGTTGTCTAGTGATCCACTCCTGGATCACTATTGTATCCCTTTGCCAAACTCATGGCAAGGCACACAACAGGTCTGGTACACAGCATGTCATACTTTATAGAACCTATGGGTGAGGCATAGGGAACGACTTTCATTCTCTCTCTATCTTCTGTCGTGGTCATGTTTTGAGTCTTACTCAACTTCACACCTTACATGCAAGAACTCCTTATTTGTCTGATCCATTTTGAACTCCTTCAAAAATCTTGTCAAGGTATGTACTTTGTGAAAGTCCTATTAAGCGTCTTGATCCATCATTATAAATCTTGATGCCCAATATATAAGCAGCTTCACCGAGGTCTTTTATTGAAAAATCTTGTTCAAGTATCCTTTTATGCTATCCAAAAATTCTGTATCATTTCCAATCAACAATATGTCATCCACATATAATATTAGAAATGCTACAGAGCTCCCACTCACTTTCTTGTAAATACAGGCTTCACCGTAAGTCTGTATAAAACCATATGCTTTGATCACCTAAACAAAACGTATATTCCAACTCCGAGATGTTTGCACCAGTCCATATATGGATCACTGGAGCTTGCACACCTTGTTAGCAACTTCAGTATCGACAAAACCTTTTGGTTGCATCATATACAACTCTTCTTTGAGATATCCATTAAGGGCTGCAGTTTTGACATCCATTTTCCAGATTTCATAATCATAAAATGTGGCAATTGCTAACATGATTCGGACGGACTTAAGCACACTACGGGTGAGAAAGTCTCATCGTAGTCAACTCCATGAACTTGTGAAAAACCTTTTGCAACAAGTCGAGCTTTGTAGACAATAACATTACCATTGGCGTCAGTCTTCTTCTTGAAGATCAATTTATTCTCTATGGCTTGCCGATGATCGGGCAAGTCCACCAAAGTCCACACTTTGTTCTCATACACGGATCCTATCTCAGATTTCATGGCCTCAAGCCATATGTCGGAATTTGGGCTCATCATAGCTTCTTCATAGTTCGTAGGTTTGCCATGGTCTAATAACATGACTTCCAGGACAGGATTACTGTACCATTCTGGTGCGGAACATGCTTTGTTCGACCCACGAAGTCTAGTAGTAACTTGATCCAAAGTTTCATGATCATCATCATTAGCTTCCTCTCTAGTTGGTGTAGGCATCACGAGAACATATTTCTCTGATGTGCTACTCTCCAATTCGAGAGAAGGTACAATTACCTCATCAAGTTCTACTTTCCTCCCACTCGCTTCACTACTAGGAAAAGGGCTATAGCTAATATGGACATTAATGGCGCACCACATACAGGTGCACCATTATTGACATATTACTAATGGCGCACCTCGTGTGTGGTGCGCCATCATAAATTTAGTAATGGCGCACTTTGCATAGGTGCGCCATTACTATGTCAAACTTAGTAATGGCGCACCTACACAAAGTGCGCCATTACTAAGTTTGACCAAGGTTTGACCAAGTCATACACATAGTACTGGCGCACTTTGTGCAGGTGCGCCATTACTATGTCAACTAGTAATGGCGCACTATCCCCTGGTGCGCCACTGCTAACAACTCATAACCAAATGCACCCCCATGGACCGCCTTTTTAGTTAATAAATAAATAAAATAAAATGATGGAAATGTCAAAAAATAAAAGAAAATAAGTTTCCCACGTGATATGTGGTCTAGTTGTTGGGAAAATTTACAAATATGAATTTCGACTTTATTTGCAAAAACTCTTTGGAATTTAGTAAAATGGGCATAACTTTTGCATACGAACTCGGATTAAAAAGTTTTTAATATGAAAAATCATCTACTCGAAAAGTTACAGAACGAAAGATACGGGGCTTTTAAGATCTAGAGGGGGGGGGGGAATGGAAAAAGTTTCAAACTTACTAGTGGCGCACCATTTGATAGGTGCGCCACTAGTAGCAGAAAAAAAATTGGTTTTAGTTTTTTTTCAAAATATGATACGTAATATGACCGGAAGTTTGAAATATTTTTCAAAATTTCATCACACTCATGAACATGAACAGAGTCATAGACATCAACAAGGTTTAATAGGATTGATATGATAGATATATCAACAAGTGCACATTAAGTGAGGTGGTCTTTGGGGTTGGATAGAAGCTGGAAGTTAAGCGTGCTCGGGCTGGAGTAGTGTGAGGATGGGTGACCTTCCGGGAAGTTTGACCACTTAGTGTGATTTGACTTGAGATTAAGCATATTGACCCGAAATTAAGCCATAGTGACCCGAGATTAAGAAAAAAAACAAAAAAAATGAATTTTTTTTCCAAATGTGCGGCATTACTATTTGTTACTAGTGGCGTGGTAATAGTGGCGCACCTATAGTGCGCCATTAATGGCCAAAACAGGTGTGCCACAAATTAGCCTTTTCCTAGTAGTGCTTCTTTCGAGAGAAACTCCTTCTCTAGAAAGGACCCATTCTTAGCAACTAAGATCTTGCCTTTGGATCTGTGGTAGAAGGTGTACCCCTTTAGGGTATCCTATGAAGACGCACTTCTTCGATTTAGGTTCGATCTTATCAGGCTAAAGCCTTTTGCCATAAGCATCGCATCCCCAAACTTTAAGAAACGACAGCTTAGGTTTCTTGCCAAACCACAGTTCATACAGTGTCATCTCAATGGATTTAGACGGTGCCCTATTTAACGTGAATGCGGTTGTCTCTAATGCATAACCCCAAAAGGATAGTGATAAATTGGTAAGAGACATCATAGAACACACCATATCTAATAAAGTACGGTAACAACGTTCGGACACACCATTACGTTGTGGTGTTCCAGGTGGCGTGAGTTGTAAAACAATTCCACATTGTTTTAAATGAAAGCCAAACTTGTAACTCAAATATTCGCCTCCGTGATCAAATCGTAGAAACTTTATTTTCTTGTTAGATGATTCCCCACTTCACTCTGAGATCCTTTGAACTTTTCAAATGTTTCAGACATGTGTTTCATCAAGTAGATATACCCATATCTACTCAAATCATTTGTGAAGGTCAGAAAATAACGATACCCACCGCGTGCTTCAACACTCATCGGGCCGCATACATCAGTATGTATTATTTACAATAACTTAGTAGCTCACTCCATTGTTCCAGAGAATGGAGTTTTAGTCATCTTGCCCATGAGGCATGGTTCACAAGTATCAAATGATTCATCATCAAGTGATTCCAAAAGTCCATCCGCATGGAGTTTCTTCATGCGCTTTATACCAATATGACCTAAACAACAGTGCCACAAGTATGTTGCACTATCATTATCAACTTTGCATCTTTTGGCATCAATATTATGAATATGTGTATCACTACGATCGAGATTCAGTAAACCATTCACATTGGGTGTGTGACCATAGAAGGTTTTGTTCATGTAAATAGGACAACAATTGTTCTTTGACTTAAATGAATAATTGTATTGCAATAAACATGATCTAATCATATTCATGCTCAACACAAACACCAAACAACAATTATTTAGGTTCAATACTTATCTCGAAGGTAGAGGGAGTGTGTGATGGTGATCGTATCAACCTTGGAATCATTTCCAACACACATCGTCACCTCGCCCTTAACTAGTCTCTGTTTATTCTGCAACTCCTGTTTTGAGTTAGTAATCTTAGCAACTGAACCGGTATCAAATACCGAGGGGTTACTACGAACACTAGTATGGTACACATCAATAACATGTATATCAAATATACCTTCGTTCATTTTGCCATCCTTCTTATCCGCCAAATATCTGGGGCATTTCCACTTCTAGTGACCATTTCCTTTGTAGTAGAAGCACTCAGTTTCAGGCTTAAGTCCAGCTTTGGGCTTCTTCACGAGAGTGGCAACTTGCTTGCCATTATTCTTGAAGTTCCCTTTCTTCCCCTTTGCCCATTTTCTTGAAACTAGTGGTCTTGTTAACCATCCACACTTGATGCTCTTTCCTGATTTCTACCTTCGCCGATTTCAGCATCGTGAAGTGCTCGGGAATTGTTTTCGTCATCCCTTGCGTATTATAGTTCATCACGAAGTTCTAGTACCTTGGTGATAATTACTAGAGAATTCTGTCAATCAATATCTTATCTGGAAGATTAACTCCCACTTAATTCAAGCGATTGTAGTACCCAGACATTCTGAGCACATGCTCACTGGCTGAGCTATTCTCCTCCATCTTGTAGGCAAAGTACTTGTCAGAGGTCTCATACCTCCCGACAGGGGCATGAGTCTGAAATACCAATTTCATCTCTTGGAACATCTCATATGTTCTGTGGTGTTCAAAACGTTTTTGAAGTCCCGGTTGAGGGAGTCCTGGACTAAGGGGTCCTCGGGCGTCCGGCCTGTTGGACATGGGCTGGACTAATGGGCTGTGAAGATACAAGACCGAAGACTCTCTCCCGTGTCCGGATAGGACTCTCCTTGGCATGGAAGGCAAGCTTGGCGACCAAATATGAAGATTCCTTTCTCTGTAACCGACTTTTTACAACCCTAGTCCCCTCCAGTGTCTATATAAATCGGAGGGCTTAGTCTGGAAACATATACAATCATACAGGCTAGACTTCTAGGGTTTTAGCCATTATGATCTCGTGGTAGATCAACTCATGTAATACTCATATTCATCAAGATCAATCACGCAGGAAGTAGGGCATTACCTCCATAGAGAGGGTCCGAACCTGGGTAAACATTGATTCCCCCGTCTCCTGTTACCATCGACCTTAGATGCACAGTTCGGGACCCCCTACCTAGGATGCGCCGGTTTTGACACAGACATTGGTGCTTTCGTTGAGAGTTCCACTGTGTCGTCCCCAAAAGGTTCGATGGCTTCTTCAAACATCAACAACAATGTTGTCCAAGGCGAAACCTTCCTCCCCGGACAGATCTTCGTGTTTGGCGGCTTCGCACTGCGCGCCAACTCACTTGGCCATTTGGAGCAGATCGACAGCTACGCCCCTGACCATTAGGTCAAATTTGGGAGTTTGAACTATGTCGCGGACATCCGCGGAGACTTGATCTTTGACGGATTCGAGACCACGGCAGCCGCTCCCTATCCCTACGATGAACATGACTTAAATTTGTCATCGGACCATACTCAGGAAATTGCACCTGTAACCGCTCCAGCCTTAGATCTGGAGCAGATCGCGCCATTCGAGGACGGGAAGCTCAACCCTGCCACGGAAGCCGCAGACTCCGCGGCGTTGGAGCCGCACGCAGACCTAACCTCGGGTAATATCTGTGTCTCCGGAACCTCGGGCTCGTTTCCGGTGATAAGTTCCGAACCGTGTGCGTCCGCTTATGTCAAGCCGGATCAGTCATCGATCGCCGAATTCAGCGCAGCGGACATCTTTCGGTACTCGCCTTTAGGTGACGTGCTGACTCATTAAAAATCTGTCCTTAGCGGGGGACTCACAGCCGAACTATGTCTGGTTCGAACTGGAGGCTGATGACGGGGGATTTCGCTTCCCACCCGCCACCCACTACATAGCCACTGTCGAGGGCTTAACCGACATGCTCGATTACGGCTCCGAAGACATCGACGGTACGGACGACGATGCAGATGAGGAGCATGGCCAAAACCCGCCGTTTACCGGATGTTGATCGGCCACTTCTTCGTACGACGTATACATGGTGGATACACCCAAAGAGAATAACGGCAAGGACAAGGAAAATCCAGTTGAGGACGAGCATCCTAAGACACAACCAAAGCACCGACATCAGCGGCACCGCTCTAAATCCCGCCGCAGCAAGGACAGCAACACCAGCACAGGAGACGATCACACTCCGGACGGTGCCGAAGACAGAGAAGATCTCGACAAGCAAATGACCGAACAGGATGAACGGGAAGACGGGCACGTTAGCCCTGACGAACATGCCATACACGAAGAATCGGAGGACAGTAACTATCTTCCGCTCTCCGAGGATGAGGAGAGCCTCGGCAATGAGGATTTCATCGTGCCTGAGGAACCTCTCGAACAGGAGCGCTTTAAACGCAGGCTAATAGCCACTACAAGGAGCCTGAAAAAGAAGCAGCAACAACTTCAAGCTGACCAAGATCTGCTCAATGATAGATGGACCGAAGTCCTAGCCGCCGAGGAATACTGCCTTAGTGGCCAAGCCAAAAATTATCTAAAGCGCAAATTGCTACCTCAGTTCGGTGATGAGGCGCCAGAGCCCATACCATCATCACACAATGCGGCTAATCGACTACAACGCGGTCACGACAGAGCGACAACTCAAGCCAAACACCAGCACACCCCACCTCACCGTAAAGGCAGAGATAAAACAGCTCAGGGTTATACATATGACCTCCGGCAGGGCCTGGACATCAGAGCAAGACATACTAGATCGATCTACGGATCACGAGGACGTGCCCCGACGCGCGGCGACGACTATCTACTCGGACACGACAAGCCTAGTCACGCCCGGGCCAAAAACCGCAGACGGATTCCAACGGAGCTATGTCGCAGTGTGGCCCAATATAGAGGCGCCGCACATCCTCTTTGCTTTACAGGAGAAGTAATGGAGCACAAATTCCCAGATGGGTTTAAACCCGTGAATATCAAATCATACGACGGAACAACTGATCCCGCAGTATGGATCGAGGATTTCCTCCTCCATATCCACATGGCCCGCGGAGATGACCTTCATGCCATCAAATACATGCTGTTAAAACTCAAAGGACCAGCTCGGTACTGGTTAAACAGTCTGCCAAAAAACTCTATTGGCAGCTGGGAGGACTTGGAAGACGCCTTCCGCGACAACTTCCAAGGTACATATGTTCGGCGACCAGATGCCGATGACTTAAGTCACATTGTACAGCAGCCCGGAGAGTCAGCCAGGAAGCTCTGGACTAGGTTCTTAGTTAAAAAGAACGAAATCATCGGTTGTCCGAACGCGGAGGCCCTAGCGGCCTTCAAACACAACGTTCGGGACGAGTGGCTCGCCCGCCACCTCGGTCAAGAAAAACCAAAATCCATGTCAGCCCTTACCGCTCTGATGACCCGCTTTTGCGCGGGAGAAGACAGCTGGCTCGCTCGTAGAAGCAACAGCGCCAGCGATCCGGGCACTTCCGAAGTCCGAGATGGCAACGGCAAGCCACGGCGCAGCAAGCACAAACGTCGCAATGATAATGAAAGAACGTGCGACACAGCAGTCAACGCCGGATTCAACGGTCCTAAACCCGGTCAACGAAAAAAGCCATTCAAGGCAAACAGAGACAGACCATCCAATTTAGACAAGATATTGGACCGGCCCTACCAGATTCATGGCCACCCCGATAAGCCAGCTAATCATACCAACATAAGTTGTTGGGTTTTCAAGCAGGACGACAAGCTCAACGCCGACACAAGGGGAGCAGGCCGCCCGGTGATAGCGACGACGAAGAGACTCACCAACCAAATACCGGGGGTCAGAAGCAATTTCCCCCCGAAGTAAAAACATTGCACATGGTATACGTGACACACAATGCTACAAGGAAGCAAGAGAAGCACTCCTTCCGGACTGACGATCATACTATGGCAACCTCAGCCGAAGTACAAAGCAGTCTTATTAAACCGCATACCTTATCGGCCCTTAAGGCACCGGTCTCCATTCAACAGGATCGACTAATTCCGGAGCGGAACTAGCAGTTCGGCTTCCGCTGCCCACCTCATATACCTGCAAAATCTGTACCGCGCATACATAACTACGCACTTAAGATACCCTGGGCATCGGCGGAAGCACAATACGAACGATCCTGCAAGCACTCCCATAACCTTTGTTTCTTTTCTAATTACTCTTTCTCTGTCATTATCCTTTACCACATGTGATGCGAAGGCTAATCATCTCATGGACTCTATCGGAGTTCGGATTCGTACACTCACCTAAGGGCTATTTCCGTCAAGGAGTCCCCTCACCGAGGACAAGCGGCGCAGACGTGCGACACGAGGTCCAAAACAACTTTTTGTAGACCACACTCTTTATTTTGAGCCTGTAATGTGCCTTTTTCCTCCGCCTTCGACCCCGGGCATGTCAAATAGCCGGGGTTGCGGCTTTGTTATCTATAAAATAAATATTGGCATATCACTCAGGTCCCAGTAAAATCCGCATCCAACATTCACTTTTTTCAAAAACTGAATTCGGCTCCTGTGGTTGTTTCACAGATACACCTTGGCATAACTTGCCAGGGGCTCGGTATGGGAACAAATGAGTTGCCGGCAAGTCCAAACAGATTTATAGCGTACTTTGGCGTCACGAGTTTGGCCTTATATGCATCAGCTCCGAATCATGTCTTGGGTCAAGAGTTGGGTTGTCCGGCTCCTGTGCTTGCTACCTTACGTTCCACTCTATCGGCTAGGGTGGTAAAGGGAGAACTACTGCGATTGTGCTTCCGGTTCATCTGGTCAAGCACCTCAGTAGAGAAAGTCGAAAACTGACTATCATGATGCGTTGAGAGCTGGTCAACCACTCGATGACTTATCAGAATCTTTTGCGATTCCCTCCGTATTATACGAAGGACCTTTTTCTTCAGGTCATATATGTAACGCACCATATCGGAATAAGCCGTGTACATACCAGGGGCTATATCGTAGTCCCCCCATAAAACTCCTATGGCTAAGTGAAAGTGTTGACGCCCTATAGTCTGATTGCCTAGTTCACCGCATTGACACCTCCTTAATGGACCAAGACGTTGGGCTAAGAGTGATCAAATGCTTTTCCGAACACCCCTGTACTTTATACGAGGGGGCTGAAGCCGACGACTGGAAAACTTTCAGAATAATACAAAAACGGCCACACAGGAGGAACAAAAGTTTTAGGCGAAACTACAAAAAATAGCCTTATTATAAGCATTGTCTTTTAAAAAATTTCCATACATTTCATTGGAATATCATGTTTTTCGATCATTGACCATCTATCAAGCGGGCACCCTCCAGGACATCCTTGAAATAATGCTCTGGTGCGTGATGGCCCTTGCCCTTGGGTGGACCCTTCGCGGCAACATCTGTGGCCTTCATCTTCGCCCAGTACGTCTTGACACGAGCAAAGGCCATCCGTGCACCTTCAATGCACGCCGACCGCTTAACGACGTCGATACGCGGAACCCCTTCAGGTGACCTGATTTCTTCCTGGTACGTCCCAAAACACTTCCGGTGTCCAAATACCATGGATCTATATATCAATCTTTACCTCTCGACCATTTTGAGACTCCTCGTCATGTCCGTGATCCCATCCGGGACTCCGAACAACACTTGGTCACCAAATCACATAACTCATATAACACTATATCATCAACGAACGTTAAGCGTGCGGACCCTACGGGTTCGAGAACTATGTAGACATGACCGAGAAATCTCTCTGGTCAGTAACCAATAACAGAAACTGGATGCCCATATTGGCTCCTACTTATTCTACGAAGATCTTTATCGGCCGAACCTTATGACAACATACGTCATTCCCTTCGTCCATCGGTATGTTACTTGCCCGAGATTCAATCGTCGGTATCTCTATACGTAGTTCAATCTCGTTACCGGCAAGTCTCTTTACTTCTTTCGTAATACATCACCTCATGACCAACTCCTTAGTCATTTGCTTGCACGCTTATGATGTGTATTACCGAGAGGGCCCAGAGATACCTCTCTGATACTTGGAGTGACAAATCCTAATCTTTATCTATGCCAACTCAACAAACACCTTCAAAGATACCTGTAGAGCATCTTTATGATCACCCAGTTACGTTGTGACATTTGATAGCACACAAGATATTCCTTCGGTATCCGGGAGTTGCATAATCTCATAGTCGAAGGAATATGTATTTGACATGAAGAAAGCAATAGCAATAAACTGAACGATCATTATGCTAAGCTAACAGATGGGTGTAGTCCATCACATCATTCTCCTAATGATGTGATCCTGTTATCAAATGACAACACATGTTCATGGTTACGGAACCTTAACCATATTAGATCAACGAGCTGGTCTAGTAGAGGCTTACTAGGGACATAGTATTTGTTTACGTATTCACACATGTATTTAAGTTTCCAATCAATACAATTCTAGCATGAATAATAAACCTTTAGCGTGAATAAGGAAATATAAAATAATGCTACGTCTTGAGCTTGCGTTGGTTTTCCTCGAAGAGGAGAGGGTGATGCAGCAAAGTGTAGCGTAAGTATTTCCCTCAGTTTTGAGAACCAAGGTATCAATCCGAGGGAGGCTCCTCAAAAGTCCCATGCACCTACACAAACAAACTGAGAACTCGCAACCAACGCAATAAAGGGGTTGTCAATCCCTTCACGACCACTTGCGAAAGTGAGATCTAACAAAGATAGTATGATGAGATAAATACATTTTTGGTATTTTATAATATAGATGCAAAAAGTAAAGATGCAAATAAAAGTAGATTGGAAGTAAATATGATAAGAGATAGACCCGGGGGCCATAGGTTTCACTAGTGGATTCTCTCAAGATAGCATAAGTATTACGGTGGGTGAACAAATTACTGTCGAGCAATTGATAGAAAAGCGCATAGTTATGAGATTATCTAGGCATGATCATGTATATAGGCATCACGTCCATAACAAGTAGAAAGACTCCTGTCTGCATCTAGTACTATTACTCCACACATCGACCGCTATCCAGCATGCATCTAGAGTATTAAGTTCATAAGAACAGAGTAACGCATTAAGCAAGATGACATGATGTAGAGGGATAAACTCAAGCAATATGATATAAACCCCATATTGTTATCCTCGATGGAAACAATACAATACGTGGCTTGCAATCCTTTCTGTCACTAGGTAAGGACACCACAAGATTGAACCCAAAGCTAAGCACTTCTCCCATGGCAAGAAAAACCAATCTAGTAGGCCAAACCAAACTGATAATTCGAAGAGACTTGCAAAGATAACTTAATCATACATAAAAGAATTCAGAGAAGATTCAAATATTATTCATAGATAAACTTGATCATAAACTCACAATTCATCGGACCTCGACAAACACACCGCAAAAAGAGATTACATCGAATAGATCTCCACAAGAGAGGGGAGAACATTGTATTGAGATCCAAAAGAGAGAAGAAGCCATCTAGCTAATAACTATGGACCCGTGGAGTGCATGGTAAACTACTCACAACTCATCGGAGGGGCAAGGATGTTGATGTAGAGGCCCTCAGGTGCTTGATTCCCCCTCCGTGAGTCTTGCGTGAAGGCTCAAGATGGGATCTCGCGGATCTGAGAAGGTTCTGGCGGTGGAAATTGTGTTTCGTGGTGCCCTGGATGTTTTTCGGGTGCGTAGGTATATCTGAGGAAGAAGAAATGCGTCGGCGGCCGCAGGGCCCACGAGACAAGGCGCGCCTCCTATCTCGTGGAGGCTCTGGTTGCTTCTTGACTTGCACTCCAAGTTCTACGGATCACGTTCGGTGAGAAAATCACGTTCGAAGGTTTCATTCCGTTTGGACTCCGTTTGATATTCCTTTTCTTGAAATCTGAAATAGGCAAAAAAAACAGCGGTATGGGCTGGGCCTCCGGTTAATAGGTTAGTCCCAAAAATGATATAAAAGTGGAAAATAAAGCCCAATAAAGCCTAAAACAGTAGATAAAGTAGCATGGAGCAATCAAAAATTATAGATACGTTGGAGACGTATCAAATAACAACTTTATTATTGCCTCTAGGGCATATTTCCTTCAGAATATTCTCATGCGAGCTTGTTTTTTATCACTAAGTAGTTTTTATTTTCTGTTCTAAGTTGTTTTTTATCTTTAGTTATGGATATGGAAGACAAAATACTAAAAACATTATTTGTAGTTGCTACTCATGGAGATGGGGAACCTGTAAGTGCATCTAGTGCCCCTTAGTGATTTTGGTGTATTGAAGACTTATAGGTTAAGGGACTAATGTGTTTATGAGTGTACACAGGTCTATAAGTCTATGAGGAGTTTTGATATTTCTGAGAGAAAGTCGACCCTAAAAATGAAGTTCTTCGACTGAAGACTTTGATATTCTGAAGACTTTCTAAAGACTTTGAAAGTGAAGAAATTGGTGTGACCTTGAAGACTTGGTATTCATTTGAGGAACATGAAGCGTGAAGACTTTTGTTCTCATAGTTTCATTTTTCTCTTTCTTGAGTCATAGGAAACACCGTACTGTTAAAGGGGGTCGAGGAAATACTAAGGAAAAATTTCCATGTGATGCTCAACTCAAAATCCTACACCTACCAATCCCATCGAGTGAAGCCTTTGGAAATCTCATACAGTTCAGTCAACTTCTTGATGTGAGACGAAGTTCTTACAGTGTTGAGAATTTAATCTGGACCGAGGAGTTAGGAATTCACCGGTCGCGGATTGCCTACGATGAGGAACATGATAGCCACGAGGAATTTGAGAGTCAAATTTCCGCCCGAATTCTTTGTCTTCTTGGCCAGCTATGCCAAAATATCTTATCCACCTAACGGTCATATCATTGAAGGGCATTTATGTCTTATCATGTCGGGCTGCTCCCTAGCCTATAAATAGCCGCCCCCTACAACCACTAGCTGGTTGGCTGCTCCGAGAGAACTTGACACTTGTCATTTGAGAGCAACCCATCCTCGAGAGGACTTTGGCGAAAATCATCGAGTGAGGAAAAACCCAAAAACCAAACCCCTACAAACCCAAAGTGATTGAGCATCATCAAGAGATTTATCCTGCGTGGATCCGGCGCTTGTTACCTTTGAAGACTGTGCTTCTTCCAGACGGTTAGGCGTCATGGTCTAGAAACATCCAAGAGGAATTGTGGATCGCCGAGTGACCAAGTCTGTGAAGGTTTGGAAATCGCTGAAGACTTACCACGAGTGATTGGACGAGGTATGTGTGACCTTAGTTCAAGGAGAATACGGTGAGGACTTGGTGTCTGAGCTGCGTGCTTTCGATGATCGGGTGTCCGGGGCTGTGTGTCCTCGAGTTTAAATACTCGGCCGCTCCAACCAGACGTACAAGCGAGGCGTGATTGGGAACTGGTCTACCAAATCATTGTCTTCACCAACCTAAGCGGTTCTATTTCCTCAACCCTTTCATGTCCTCATTACTGTGTTGAGTGTTCATTCATATCTGTGTTTGAAAACTTTGACTAAAGACTTTCTCAATTTCCTCAGTTCAATTTCTTCAGTCTGTTTGTCTTCATCTTGTGCTATCCTGAGTTTACGCTTCCTGTACTCTTTGATTGTCTTCACTTCATCATGATGACCATGTCCACATTCTCTTATGCTTACTTCTGAGTACTTATTCCGTTGCAAGTAGTTCTTCACTTAGGAATTTCCTCACCGGCAAATTCCTCATTGAAGAATTCATAAAAATCGCCTATTCACCCCCCTCTAGTCGATATAACGCACTTTCAATTGGTATCAGAGCAAGGTACTCCCTTGTTCTGTGTGATTTTGGTTTAACCACTTGGAGTTTTAGTTATGTCGACCGCAGGTATGAAGAAAGTGACATGCCCTATCTTTGACGGTCATGATTATCCCAAGTGGAAGGCCATGATGAGGAAGCGCCTCATGGCAATGGACAGCGAGCTGTGGACCGTCACTGAAATTGGTCTTACTGATCTATGCAAGACGGCAAACGCAGATGATATTCGCAAGTACACTCGACTTGACATCATGGCGAAGGATATCATCTGTTCCTGCCTATCTAGAGATGAATTCAAGCGCATTATGCATCTTTGCAATGCAAAGCTTATCTAGGACCGAATCTCCGACGTCTATGAAGGTCATCGAACCCGTTATGATCCTTGGTTTGAGGACTTCAAGGAATCTCTCAAAACGATGACTTCCGAACCAGATTCATCATCTTCTGCATCATGTCTCATGGCAAAGGGTGACGAGGTAACCGAATGTTCCTCATCTGAGTTTAGTGACTATGAATCTGATGATGATGGATCTGATGATGATATTGAACCTAGTTATACCAAACTTGTTTGCATTGCCACTAAACAACAAACGGCCTTGGAAAAGGTTCAAAACATGCTATATAAAAGTGATGATATGTTAGGTGAACAAATGGATCGCACTAAAGCCCCGATCGAAAATCTTCGAGACTTGATCTAGGTTTGACAGCCTTCAAGGTCATCATAACACTCTCTTGTATGATCATGAGAAACTTGCTTATGAATTTCTTCAAAGAAAGCAAGATCTTGAGAAGCTAAGAGTAAGTTATGAAGATCTTCAGAAGGAGCATGATTCATTACTTGCTCAACAAATCAACGCTTCTCAGGAAGAATTTGTTCCTCCATGCTTAAAGTGCATTGAACGTGAATCTGCTAATTCTTCACCTGAATGTTCAAATGCTTCAACTGTTACAAATTCTTCACCTGCCTCTTGCTATCACTAATTCCTCATCCGAGGACTTTGCTAGTATCACCGACGATGCAGGGCTGAAGGAATTGTACATGACGAGCATGTACAAAAGCCTCAAAGGGCATCAGACTCTTTGTGATGTGCTTAAAAGCGAGATCCTCAACAGAACCCTAGGAAAGAGGGTATTGCCTTTGAGAGGAAACTCAATGCTGATGGAACATATTGGAAGCTTTGAGCGGTATCCCAAAACCTCATGGGTTCTTTGCAAAGGGACCTCGATTGATCCATCTAACTTATCTGGCTTTACATGCGAATCTCTTCATTGTTCTGATGAGTCATTTGACTCCAACTATAAACTGTTTAAAAATCAGAATGGTGAAGTATTTGCTAGATATGTTGGCACTAACTGCAGGAACGGTTCCCCTATGAAGAAAATCTAGGTTCCCAAGAAGTGCCTTTAAAGTCTTCAGGTGAATGTCCTCATGACACCACCTGTGAAGAATAGGAACTCCAGATCAAACTCTTCATATGGACCAAATTCCTCATATGGATCCAAGTCCTCATACGGACCAAACTCCTCACGTGGATCAAATTCCTCAAAAGGATCAAAGTCCTCATATGATTATCATCGTGCTAACAACTCTACATTTCGCAGGTAGAGCTAAGGGCTATGAATATGTGCATTATTCTTCAAACCAATATGTTCATAAGTCCTCGAAGAATTTCTCCTTATTCATATGCTTACCCTAACCCCTCTTATGTGAAACGAAATGGATTGGCCTCTATGCCACCATTCTCATATGGTGCTTTCATGAGTGATGAACTCTTTGCCACCCCTTGAGATGTGGGTGTTGAAGAAAAGAACTAACCTCTTCTGCGGGGTCAGGTCTCCAAAGCGTGCTTTAAGCGTCACGAAGAATTTGTTGGGGCCCGACAAAAGTGCTGAAAGGACGCATGCTAATCATGAAGAAATGAACTTTCATTTCACACGTCCTCATACTTCTTATCATCATCTTGCTGATGAAATTCATCTCGATGAAATTGATATCATATTCTTCACTGATGAAGTATATGAGATCGTAAGTTGCACCAATTCATCTGCAGGATGATCAACCCAAAGCCAATGAGTGGGTCCTCGATAGTGGATGTACAAATCACATGACCGGTGACAAGAATCTATTGATGGATACTCCCTTATCACCGTCACATCGAAGCATATCATCTTTCTTGACAAAGGCAAAAATCAGGTATTGGGTCTTGGTAAGGTTGCGATCTCTAAGGACATACACATGGACAAAATCATGCTTGTTGAGTCCTTAGGATACAACCTCATGTCAGTCTCAATGCTTTGTGATCTTGATATGGTTGTTGTCTTTGGCAAGTATCGTTGTGTTGTGATCATGGAAGTGACAATTCCAAAGTCTTGAAGGCTTTAGGAGAGGAGACTTGTATATTGTTGATTTCTCTCTGAGGACCACAACCAGCCGTGTGTCTACTTGCAAAAGCTTGGAAGGCTGGCTATGGCATCGGCGACTTGGTCACGCAGCCATGATGAATTTACTGCACGCTTGCGAAGAAGAAGCATGTCATTGGCATTGAAAATGTCAAATTCCTCAAGGATCACTTGTGTGGAGCCTATGAAGCTGGAAAAATGACCAAGGCCAAGCATCCAGCGAAGACTATCATGACCACTACTCGTCCATTCGAATTGCTTCACATGGACCTCTTTGGTCCTAATCATTACTCAACAGTCACTAATGATGCATCTTTATATGGCTTTGTCATTGTTGATGATTACTCTCGTTACACATGGGTACACATTGTTACTTACAAAAATGAAGTGCAAGAGGTCTTCAAACGATTTTCCTCGAGGGCTTCAACTAACTTTGGTGTGAAGATCAGACACATCAGGAGTGACAATGGAACTGAGTTCAAGAATTCCGGTCTTGATGCCTATCTTGATGAACTTGGTATTACTCATGAGTTATCTGCTCCCTATACACCTCAAAGAAATGGCGTCGTGGAGCGCAAGAAACAGAACTCTTGTTGAGATGGCTTGCACTATGCTTGATGAATACAAAACGCCTAGTCGTTTTGGATTGATGCAATTGATACCGCGTGCCACATCATCAACAGTATATCTTCACAAATTCTTCAAGAAGACTGCCTATGAACTCCTCATCGACAAGAAACCCAATGTGAGTTATTTCAAAGTCTTGGTGCTAACGCTGGATTAGAGATCCTCATCACAATTCTAAATTTGCACCGAAAGCACATGAAGGTTTTATGCTTGGTTACGGAAAGGACTCGCACACCTACAGAGTCTTCAACATCGCTCTTCACAAGATTGTTGATACTGTAGATGTGCGGATCGATGAAACTAATGGCTTGCAAAGAGAGCACCTACCTTCTGTGTTAGATGAACCAGCTCCTGAAGAATCTATCAAGTTCAAGGCAACTGAGGATGTCATTCCCTCTTGAAGAATCTGTGAAGAATTCATTCTGTCTGTGAAGAACGTCGAGCTGATGCACCTGAAGATAATTCTGAAGACAATGGTGCTTAAGAAAATGCTGATCAAATTCCTCGATGACAACCAGCTCATCCTCGCGTTGCAAAATAAGTGCAAGTTGACAAGATCATCGATGACATTGAAGCGCCATGTCCTCTCACACGCTCAAAAGTTTCACATTTATCTAACTTTTGTGGGCACTATGCTTTTCTCTCTATCTCAGAGCCCACTAAGGTAGATGAAGCATTTACGGAGCCCCGAGTGGATTCAGGCCATGCAAGAAGAATTACATCAGTTCAAGCTCAACAATGTAAGGAACTGGTCAAACGTCCAGATCCTCGCAAGCATAATATCATTGGCACAAAGTGGATATAACGCAACAAGCAAGATGAAAATGGCCTTGTGGTGAGGAATAAGGCACGACTTGTAGCTCAAGGCTACACACAGGTTGAAGGAATTGATTTCGATGAAACTTTTGCACCTGTTGCTAGACTTGAGGCTATTCACATATTACTTGCTTATGCTAACCATCATAATATCATCTTATATCAAATGGATGTGAAAAGTGCATTCCTCAATGGTAAGCTTGATGAAGAAGTATATGTTGCTCAACCCCCAGGTTTTGAAGATCCAAAGAATCCCAACAAAGTCTTCAGACTCAACAAGGCCCTCTATGGTCTCAAACAGGCCCCCGCAGGCGTGGTATGATACATTGAAGGAATTCTTCGTGAAGAATGGCTTCACCCGGTTCACTCGACCCTACTCTCTTTACAAAATCTTATGATGGTGAACTGTTTGTGTGTCAAATATACGTTGATGATATTATCTTTGGCTGTACTGACCAACGTTATAGTGATGAATTTGCCTATATGATGAGTGAAGAATATTAGATGTCTATGATGGGAGAGTTGAAATTCTTCTTAGGTCTTCAAATTCGTCAACAACACAATGGCATATTCATATCTCAGGAGAAATACCTCAAAGATGTCCTGAAGAAATTCGGCATGCAAGATTGCAAAGGCGTCAAATTTCCTATGCCCACAAATGGCCATCTATGCACTGACGAAAATGGTATTGACTTTGATCACAAGGTATATCGCTCCATGATTGGTTCTCTATTGTACTTATGTGCATCTGGGCCAGATATACTGCTTAGTGTTTGCATGTGTGCCCGATTTCAAGCTACACCGAAGGAATCACACCATAAGGCTGTGAAGCATATTCTTCGATATCTAGCTACACACCAACACTAGGATTATGGTACCCCAAGGGCTCTACTTTTGATCTCATTGGATATTCTGACTCTAACTATGCTGGTGATCGTGTGGACTGCAAATCAACATCTGGTACTTGTCATTTCCTCGGACGATCTTTGGTGCATTGGTCCTCGAAGAAAGCAGAATCGCGTATCACCGTCTCTCACGGAAGCTGAATACATTGCTTTGGCTCTTGTTGTGCTCAATTGCTGTGGATGGAGCAAACTCTCAAGGACTACGACATCAACGTGAAGAATGCGCCTCTCTCTGTGACAATGAGAGTGCCATCAAGATTGCTCACAACCCAGTTCAGCACTTTCGAAGACAAAGCACATTCAGATTCGTCATCATTTTCTTCGTGATCATGTGTTGAAGGCGACATCTCCATCGAGCATGTGAAGACCAAGAAGAACTAGCCGATATCTTCACAAAGCCCTTGGATGAGAAGAGATTTAGCAAGTTGCGGTGTGAGCTAAATATCTTAGAATCTTGAATGTTCTTTGAAAAGGACACACATCGACACATATGCAAAATTGATGACTTAGATGTGCAACACATGAAGAAACATTTTTCTTCAATCAATGAAGAATAACACTCTAAGTGTGAAGAAATTAATGAAGAATTTGATTCTCAGAACCCTACGACAATTGTACTCGATGTCTGAAATCATCATTCTTATACGGTGGGTCACGCCACCACCAAAGTTGAAAATCTTCAATTTGAGTTTTTCCTCAGTTTTTGAAATTCTTCAGTTTTTCAAATTCTTCAACTTTGCAAAATCTTCCTTTATTTCCGTCGTTTTTCTTCATTGGCTATATATATATGGGTTTATGTCCTCTCTGACATTCACTTATGGCTATTTCTTCAAGTCGCTTTTTACGCTAAGTGAATGTGATCGGACCCTTTCCCTCTATGCTATACTCAACCCAATACATTCACAAATTCTTCATGTGCGTTCTATTTGAAACTTGTTCAAAATCTTCACTTTGTGTCGTTGTCGGTGAAGAAATTGCGAACGGAACTTTAAAACTGATCTTATCCAAACTTTCGTTTTTGCCGCTCAAACCGTTCCGCATCCCACGATAGATTTATCTATCCACCCACGATCTAACACAATCTCCACTTCTCAGTACGTGGGTGACACATGTCAAGCGAATGAGAAGGGTTAGGGGCACATTCGTCCCAAATGTTCGGGCGAACAGTTTTTCACCGTGGCTATATATACCCCCCTCTCCCCTTCCTCACTTCCTTTACTCCGCTCGACCGCTCTCTCTCGCTCGAGCATCTCAAACCCTAGCGCCGCCGCTACTCCATCGTCGCCGGTGAGGAAGAGCTTCACTGCCTCGACCTCATCGCCGACGTACTCGCGCCGACCGCGGAAATCTTTACTCCGCCGCCGCCGTAGCTTTCTTCCTCCGCTGAGTTAGGGCGTGGAAGATCTAACCTGACGAACTTCCCATCTGTTCTTCTCAGTTCATCGTGTTCTTCAGTTCGGGTAATTAAAAGTTACTTTTATTACTCACTTTGATTCTCAAACCTTCCTGAAAATCTTCAAAGGTGTTTATTCTTCAAATCTTCACACATATGAACACCTCAAACAAAACATGCTCTTGATTCGTTTCTCTAAGCAATGATTTTCTTCAAGATTCCCCAATTGTGTGGATCCTCGATCTATACAACTCTGGAACCTAAGACAAAGATCGCTTAGTGAAATTCTTCAAGGCTCATCTGGTCAAATTCCTCAAACTAGTTCTTTTGAAAAACCTTACGAGAACGCATATGACCTCTCCAAATTCCTCGCAACTATACTCTGTTCACACGGTACTCATGTCCATTGCTGAATCACTAGGTTCTCATCAACTTAACTCATTTGCAGCGTTCCTCGAAGAAAAGTTGCATACTTCTTGAGAGAATTCGATTGTTCAAATTCCTCGGTGAAGAATATGGCGAAGGAAAGAAGCCACGTAAAGGAGGAAAGAGGCACGAGGTCATGGCCAGCGTTTGAGATTCCTGAGGAAATCTATGCTGACTATTGCACACCTGATGAAGCCGAGTTCGGCAAAGAGAACAAAAATCAGCGCAAGGTGCGCATTCAAAGGATTGAACGGAGATGGGCAAGGGAATGGAGGGAGTTCAGATATGTAACTCCAAAGTACATGAAGAAATTCGCTCTCAATCCTCCATGCCCAAGAGCTCCATTGGCACCTGGTCAAGAAGCTGACCCCACAAGCATCAAGCGTGGTGAGGACTTTCCTGAAGAATGGGCCAAGCGCCAAGCCAAATTGGCAAGACAAGCCAACGAGGTAGTGAGGAAATTTAATGAGGACTCTGCTACTGCTGCTGCCACTGAGGCCTCTGCCAAGCCAAGAAAATTTATGGCAAAGAAGCCCGCACACAAGCCAAGTGCTTCACCAACAGTGCCCTCACGGCCAAGTTCCTCAGCTGTGCCCTCACGGCCAATTCCTCATCTTGCTCCGGCTCCTCCCAAATCCTCGGCTCCTACAAAGTCCTCGGCCAGCTCCTCCCAAGTCCTCGGCAGTTCCGACAAAGTCCTCGGCACACTGTGCATCCGCCACGTGCCAAGGGCTGCAGGCATCTCCATTGCCTCCAGTGTTTCACCAAGTTCCTCAGCTGCACCAAATTCTTCATCTGGCCCGACTCTGTGAAGACTAAGGCCACAGTTGGACGAGGTCCTCGGCCAAGTCCCAAGAAGAAACAGGTCGCCTTCCAAGAGCCACCTGAAGATGATGAGGCTGATGATGATGAACTTGCGGAAATCATCAGAGACCGCCAAGAAAGGGCCGCTAGAGCCAAAGGCACACCTGTGCTGCTGCTGTTGGATCCAAGAGCGATCCTAGACTACATTGATCTCTGGCACAAGGACCCAAACACTCCTATGCCTGACTTCAAATTGACACCGCCAAAGTCACATCTTGACTCATTTCATCCAAGAGGAGAAATGGAAATTTGATCTGACGGAGAGATCAAGAAATCGCGATCTGAAGGAGAAACTTTGAAGAAAAACGTTGTCAAGATGACAACCGAAGAACTTATCAAGATGCGGTGACATCAAAGCCCTCAGCGACAAATTTGACTCCTATTATGCTGATTGGCAAGGAGCCAAAGTCAGATTCGTTAACCTGACGAAGAAGTTCACCAATGTTGCAGCCCCAACGCAACAAGAAATTCCTTAATTTGGAGCCTCGGCTCAACCGGAAAAAGAACATGTCCCGACCGGTTGATGATTCAGGCTCTTTGAAGACAATGCTAGTTCGATCTTGATGACTCCATTCCAGCCCATTTGAAGAAATTGCGGGGCATCCACTAGTGGTGCGCTGATGAAAGCCGAAGAAGTCAGGCAATCGCATCGATTCCGAGGAAATTCAACCAGATTCCTCGGCTCCTCCTGCGCCTACACCAACACCAATCCTTCCATCTGCATCGATGTGAAGAAGACCAAAGGCTGCGAGCGAGCTGCCTTGAAGAAAAGGAAAGCATCTGCCGCTTCAAATTCTTCAGCCCGAAGAAGATGAAGACAATGACCAGCTCATTTGAAAATCCCATTGATGCTGTTCCAATTTCCTCTGTGCCATCAAAGGACCTTGTTCCTTTTGGTGAAGATTATGAGATCCCAAGCGGATCTGATGAAGAAAATCATTCTGCTGCTTCGTTAGAGAAGATTGATGAAGAAATTGAAGTGGAAGCTATCCCTTCAACCCCAATCATTTCCTCGCCTATGCCTCAGTTCACAGCTGAAGAGGCCGGTGTTGAGGAAATTGAAGAAGATGTGGACATTGGAAGCACAACACCAGTGATGAACGATGACTTTTGGGAAAGTCAGCATCCAAATTCTCCACTCTTCACTCCAATTCAACAGATTCCTCAGTCCCCTGCTCCAACAGTTCAAATGGGCTCTGAAGAAACTCATCCCACTTCATCTGTACATGAAGAAATTCAAGCCACTAGCGCTGATGAACCTGCTGCTGCTGATCCTCAGACTGCACATGTAGAGGAACCAGAAATTCCTCAGCCCTAAGAACCTGAGATTGCGATTCCAGAGGTCGTGATGCAAGTCACTGACACTCCACTGCCAAAGCCAAAGAATCCCTTCTCAACAAAGCAAAAGTTCAAGGCTGAAGATTTCTTCAGCGAGCACGTATTCTTCACTGATTACAATCCATATGATTCTGCTCGCATAAGGAAGAGGCGTTTCTGGACTGCCAGTCAAGCCAATTTCTGTTCCTTAATGCTGTTCAACAAAGACAAAGTCTTCAATCATGCACATATTCCTCATGTCGACATGGAATCTCTGCCAGGCTTCGAGCCAGTCCTCAGTGTTCTTCACGATGCAGGACTTCTGAATTTCTGCACTAATATCTGTGATTGGAATGAAGAACTCATTCTTCAATTCTATGCGACGCTGCACATCACCGAGACGCCAAGATGTGAACTCATGGGTGTTAGGCGGATGTCCGAAAACACTTACTACAAGGCACCAAGAATCGAATTGCTTCGTGCCCTACCACTCGATCCTCCACTTGATGGTGCTCGTTGTATCTACAATGAACACGAGCTTTCAAATCACTATATGCAAGTCTTTGATGAAGCCTTTGAAGCTGAGGCAGGCCCCAAGAACCAAATTCCTCGTCAAGGAATTATTGTATGTGCCTCGGACTATCTATCGGATTCTGACGAAGACAATGAGTCCTATCAAAGGCCACAACTCAAATGATGAAGAAGTCGTTGGCATCATGAAGAATATGCTTTTCAATATCATTCATGGCGTTCCGTCAACTTCCATGATTTCTTCATGAGGACTCACGGCAAACATTGCTATATCACCTTTTGAGCTGAAGCCTTATGCACCTTGGATTATGAGATTCATCGGGACAAGGTCTTCACTTTCGATTACAAGGATGATACTACGAACCACTGCAGCTACTTGCCCCTGATTGAAGTCCTCAAGCGGACATTTACCTCGGTGATGACAAGGGCAAGGCAACTGCTGTGATCAATGAAGGCACTCGTCCATTGGATGGTCAGTTTCGCAAAGCTGCATCCTACTACACCAATGATGACTCTGCCACACATGACTCTGCCGCAAATACCTCAGCCAAGCAAAGTCCTCAAGCCACAGCACCCAGGCGCGGAAGAACTGAAGACAATGGGTCTTAAGGAAGAATTTGACTGGTCTGCACCTCCTCCGAAGAAATACAAGAATGTCAAAGTTCCTTCCTTGGTGGCCAGCTCCTATTCTTCATCGCGAGACACTGATGAAAATGAAGACTTGGACGACACTGTGGCAGGCCCTACTACGACAACCGACCCCAACAACGCTGGAGCTCCTTCATCAACTTGAAATTCTTCAGGGGCGTTAGTCCTCAGTTTCGATCCTGTTGGTCATTTGATGACAAAGGGGGAGAAATGTGAGTTAGTCTTCAAGCGGGTCTATTATATGGGCAATTTTTTGTTAAGTTACAACTCTCGTTCTTCTGAAACTTTTATTGGATCGAGTTGTAATCTTAAACCCGATGGTGCTCTGATACGTTTGATGCACTGTGCTCTGATACTTTTGATGCACTGTGCTCTGATACTCTTGATGCGTTATTTTGCATGCTTGTTCCTCATTAATGTTATCGCACGCATGCTGAATTTCATCAAGCACCATATTTCATCATGCATTTTCAAATTCTTCATATTATATGTCAAATGCGTGTATGGATTACAAGATATAGGGGGAGATCTCCATGATTCAACTCTTCAAATGTGCATTGCCTCAAAAGCAAATTCCTCACTATGCACATCTTGGGAGTTCTTCTATATCTTGCAATCACATCCCTCAATATCAGTATTTACACTTCATATGTTTATCCCCGTTGAAAACTTAACCTATATTGTCATCAATCACCAAACCGGGGGAGATTGTAAGTGCATCTAGTGCCCCTTAGTGATTTTGGTGTATTGAAGACTTATAGGTTAAGGGACTAATGTGTCTATGAGTGTACACAGGTCTATAAGTCTATGAGGAGTTTTGATATTTACAGAGAAAGTCGAGCCCTAAAAATGAAGTTCTTCAACTGAAGACTTTGATATTCTGAAGACTTTCTGAAGACTTTGAAAGTGAAGAAATTGGTGTGACCTTGAAGACTTGGTATTCATTTGAGGAACATGAAGCGTGAAGACTTTTGTTTTCATAGTTTCGTTTTCTCTTTCTTGAGTCATAGGAAACATCGTACTGTTAAAGGAGGTCGAGGAAATACTAAGGAAAAATTTCCATTTGATGCTCAACTCAAAATCCTACACCTACCAATCCCTTCGAGTGAAGCCTTTGGAAATCTCATACAGTTCAGTCAATTTCTTCAAGGATGTAGAGGCAGAAGTTCTTACGGTCGTTGAGAATTTGTCTGGCCCGAGGAGTTAGGAATTCGCCAAGATCTTGGATTGCCTACGATGAGGAACATGATAGCCCCGAGGAATTTGAGAGTCAAATTTCCGACCGTTCTTGTCTTCTTGGCCACCTGTCCCAAAATATCTTATCCACCTAACGGTCATATCATTGAAGGGCATTTATGTCTTATCATGTCGGGCTGCTCCCTAGGCTATAAATAGCCGCCCCCTACAACCACTAGCTGGTTGGCTGCTCCGAGAAAACTTGACACTTGTCATTTGAGAGCAACCCATCCTCAAAGGACTTTGAGCGAAAATCATCGAGTGAGGAAAAACCCAAAAACCAAACCCCTACAAACCCAAAGTGATTGAGCATCATCAAGAGATTGATCCTGCGTGGATCCGACACTTGTTACCTTTGAAGACATGCTTCTTCCAGACGGTTAGGCGTCAAGGTCTAGAGCATCCAAGAGGAATTGTGGATCGCCGAGTGACCAAGTCGGTGAAGGTTTGGAAGTCGCTGAAGACTTACCACGAGTGATTGGACGAGGTCTGTGTGACCTTAGTTCAAGGAGAATCTGGTGAGGACTTGGTGTCTGAGCTGCGTGCTTTCGGTCGGGTGTCCGGGACTGTGTGTCCTCGAGTTTAAATACTCACCGCTCCAACCGTGACGCATAACCGAGACAAAGCAGCTTGAACTGGTCTACCAAATCATTGTCTTCACCAACCTAAGCGGTTCTATTTCCTCAACCCTTTCATTTCCTCATTCTTGTGTTGAGTGTTCATTCATATCTGTGTTTGAAGACTTTGGTGAAGACTTTCTCAATTTCCTCAGTTCAATTTCTTGATCTGTTTGTCTTCATCTTGTGCTATCCCGTGTTTACGCTTTCTGTACTCTTTGATTGTCTTCACTTCATCATGATGACCATGTCCGCATTCTCTTATGCTTACTTCTGAGTACTTATTCCGCTGCAAGTAGTTCTTCACTTAGGAATTTCCTCACCGGCAAATTACTCATTGAAGAATTCATAAAAATCGCCTATTCACCCCCCCTCTAGTCAATATAACGCACTTTTAGAACCTCCTAAAACCCTCGATGCTCGTTATGTAGAAAATATTAGACACTACTTTGATAATCCTTATAATATCTGATGCAACTTGATAATGGGAGATACTTTGGATCACCAAGGATACTTTAGGGATTATAGCTTGTCTCACTACATGAATTAGGATCTTTGCCGTCTGCCATGGCTGACAGCAAAGGCATGCCTGGGGGACGACAAAGACATTTGCCGTCATCTAGGAGACGGCAAACCGTTCGGCTGAACGAACCACGACAAACGACTCTTTGCCGTCTGCTGGCTGACGGCAAAGGGATCTTTGCCGTCTGCTGGCTGACGTCAAAGATGTCGAGGCCTTTGCCGTCCGCTGGCAGACGACAAAGGGCCTGGATGACACACGTGGCAGGTTAGTTCCATTAGGGGGGTTAACGGCGTGCTTTGCCATCCGGCGGCAGACGACAAAGACCTTCTCATCTTTGTTGTTTGCCAGCGGACGACAAAGTGCCTAAATAGGCCAGCCCAGGTAGCTGCCATGTGGCATGCTATGCCGTCCGCTGGCAGACGACAAAGATGCAAAGGTCTTTGCCGTCTGCCAGCCGACGGCAAACTGACCAAATAGGCCAGCCATAGTGCCCCAGGTTGCACAGGTAGCTGCCACATGACAGGTTTGCTGTCTGCCAGCAGACGACAAAGAGCATGTACAACCCCTGTTTTTTTCTGTTTTTTTAATTCATTCAATTTCACAGATATATATGCTACCTCTTGAGCATGCGTTGGTTTTCCCTTGAAGAGGAAAGTGTGATGCAGCAAAGTAGCATAAGTATTTCTGTCGGGTGGTAGGTGCGACATATGCCAACGGGTGGCTAATCATAGAGGGATCCAATAAGACGTCGCCGGTGCCTGGAAACGGGATGAGGCGAAGACATGCACGCCGTGAATCTTACCCGGCTTGGGGCTCTCCGTGGAGATAACACCCCTACTGCTGCTCTGCGGGGTCTCCGCATGATCACTAGATGAACAAGTGCTACAAGAGGCTCCTTGAGCTGTTCGGGGTGAGGAAGGAGAAGGGCACGGCTAGCTCTCCTCTTTCCTCTACATGGTGGCTAAAACTATCAGAGTCCAACCCTTTGCATGTGTGCCTTGGGGGGGGGGGGGTTTATATAGGCCTACCCCCCAAGGGTACAATGGTAATCCGGCTAGGTGTGGGCCCTAGCCGTCAGTGTCTTCAGCCGCCGGCTTCTCCGGGCTTGACTGGGCCCGCCGACTAGTGGGCCCCGCCGGCTGCCGGCTTCATGGTCGACAGGCTGGCCCCACCGATGAGGGCTTTGTCGGGGGCTGGTTACTGTTGCCTCAATCCTGAGGACGAGGGCTTTGTCGAGGTAAGCATGGCTACAGTGCCGCCGCCTTGGCGGCGATCACTGTAGCCTCACTTCATCTTATCTCCTTAATGAGGCGCTTCCTTCGAGGGTGGGAACAAGCCGGCTATGGGGAGCCGGCCATATCTCAGGCCGACTGGGGGAGGCCGAGCCACCTTCGAGCATCTCTCTGACTGGAGGGACCCGCCGCCTGCGGGTAGTACAGACAACCTGTCGTGGGTGACGTCACGTCAACATGGCTACAGTGCCGCGCCGGACTGGTGATAGCTGTCCGTGCAGCGTCAGAACCACGCAGCCTTCCGGGATGCGGGGTGGCGAGCTTCTTGTAGCCACGCCCCGTCTCATCGCTGTTATGTGGGTGCAGATTCTGAGGGTGCGGCCTTGGCCGCCTGCGGGGTGGCCGGCTCCTTGGAGTCGGCTTTCTCGTGGCCAGCTCCTTGGAGTCGGCCCTCTGGTAGCCGGCTCCTTGGAAGCCGGCCATCTTGTGGCTTTCTTCTATGGGTCTTGGGACCAGGCCGCTTCCTGACAGCCGGCATGGATGACAGCCGGCCGGGGGAAGGCGGCCCAACGTCTTGGATGTTGGATGACTTGATTGGCTTGTAATTTTTTCAGAAGCCCCAGCGGGAGCCGGCTAGGCTACCCATGGTCATTTACTCCGACAGTAGTCCCCAAAGCTGATTGTGCTTCGAGGTTGAAGGGAGGACGAGAAGCTCGATCAGCTTCCTATCCTGGGAAGCCGGCAGCTAGGAGCCGGCCTCGAATGGGTGCGCCGTCTTCGGGAAGCTCCGCAGTTTAGAAGGAGGGACAGCGAGCCGGCTTGCGCGTTGACTGCGCGTCACCTTGCGCGCCACATGGTCAGAAAAGCCTGCCAGCCCACGCGCGCGACGGGACGTCGCCGCAGGCCAGGGCCTACCAAGCCTACGCCTCGGCCCATGCGTGGATTCTCTGCGGCCCAAGTGGACCGCTCGTCTTCTCGCGGCGGTTTCCGCACGCCTTTGGGCGCCATAATCGCGGGACGTGGGGGGAGTGGGCGCAGTTAATCCCACGTTCCCCCATGCCTCGCCTCCTCGGCTCCGCCACCCGAGCCTATAAGTAGGGGGAGGAGGGCGAGCGGCAGGGGCTCGCACACTCGCCCTCGCTCCTCTCCTTCCTCTACCTTCTTCCTCACTCTTCCGCCGCCGCAGCGCACTCGCCACCGCGCCGTTCCGCCGCGAGTTATCTTGGCTCGCCGCGGTTCCTTCATGGCGTGGCCATGTTTTCCGCCGCTGCGGTTCTTTCTTTCCGCTCGTTCCCATGGCGCTGTCGAGCTCGTGGGACGGCTCCAACGTCCACGAAGATCACATTGATTGGCTCCGCCGGACGCGGCGGTTGCCGAGCGAGGACCTCGTGAAGAACCGCCTCGCGCCGGAGGCGGAGATTTCGCCGGTGCCGGAGGAGGGCGAGCGGGTCATCTTCCGCTCGCCGACTGCTGCGGCCTCGGCCTGCCGGGCGAAGCGGGTTCTTCCGCTTCGTTCCTCGACTTCTACCATCTTCAGCAGCATCACATCACCCCCAACACGGTGATGCTGCTGTCGGCCTTCGTCACTCTGTGCAAAGGCTTTCTTGGCGTCCTCCCCACCCTCGAGCTCTGGGGGGAGTTTTTTCAGTGCAAACTCGGCACTGTCTCTGCGGGCGTGCCCACCCCCTGCGGTGCCTTCATCGCCAAGCGGAGGACGACCGACAACAACCCCTTTCCGCCTATCCCGCTGATCCAGTCGGTGAAGCTTTGGCGGCAGTCATACTTCTACGTGAAGAACGTCGCCGCGCAAGGCGACTACCTCAACCTGCCGGCTTACATAACGGCCCGCCGCCTGCGAGGCCGGCGTCTTGGTCCTTCCGAGCCCGGTCACTCACCTTGGCCGGGAACGCTGCCGTCACCCGGCTCCGGGTGATGGTCCAGTCGGAAGGCTTGGTGGGGGCCGACCTGGTGGCCGCCTTCGTGGAGCGCCGGGTGCTTCCTCTCCAAAGCCGGCCGCACATGATATGCCAAATGAGCGGCCGCTTCGATCCATGCCGGCTGAGCACCAGAGAGATGCCTCACGACGAGGTATCTTAGATGGTGAACTATATCTCCAACTGCAAACTCACCATGGAGTGGCAGTATCACAAGGCGCCATATTCCCAGGCCAACCCGCCGCCTGTGGTGAGTTTTTCCTCATTCTCTTCTTCTTTTGTTGCCGTGTTCGTGATAACCGGCTCTTGACTAACCGGCTTTGTCTTTTGGGCAGAGCCCTCTTCTTCGACCGGCGCCCGGGGCCGCAGGGCCGGAGCGCCGTAATTTTGCCGACCGCTGCCGTGGGCGACCCGGCGACCGGATCTGGGGGCGGCCGCCATGGACGACGCCGTAGTCGCAACCGGTGGAGAGGCAGGCGGCCTCGACCTTATGGCCGGCTTCGAGGACTGGCCGGAGGAGGACGAAGCCGGTTGCCGTCGGCGCCGCCACCGGCGGCCGATCGCCATATGGCGCTGGGCCTTCCGTCGCGCCAACTGCTCGGGCGGCGTCTGAAGCGTCGGGCATGACGGGTCTCTTCGCAGCCGGCCGAAGAAACCCAAGAGCTCCGCGGCGGCGACCAAGCGAGACGAGGCAGCTGCGAAAGCGGCCCGCTTCCGCAAGGTGGTGAAGCAGCCGCAAGCGGTCTCGGCGTAAGTGTCGTGTGTCTTGTATTTTTGTTGTCTTACTTGGTTGAGGCTCATCTGAGCCGTCTTCTTGGCTTGTTTGAACAAGGCGCCGCTTTCCCTTGAGCGGGTTGACGCCGCCTCCATAGTCGCGCCGACGGGAGGGTCTTCGAGCTCCCGCCGAGTGGACCCCGCGCCGACCTCATGGAGGTAACGGAGCGGAACGCGCGGGAGGCTCGGGAGGAGCGGGAAGCGGCGGAGCGGAGGGCCGCCCAGGAGGCGGCGGAGAAGTCGGCCGAGGCGCAGGCCGACGCGGCCAAGGCTCAGCGGAGGCCGCGTCATGAGAGGAGGCGGAGGCTTTGTGCAATCAGCCTCCACAGCTCGTCATTCCCCTTCGCGCCGTGGCTCCTGATGTCCCCGTACCTCCGTCGGAGGAACCCGACTGCGACAATCCGGTGATGGAGAGGATGGAGGATGACGTGACAATCCTAGGGGAGGCGCCGCAATCGGCGCCGACTGGAGCGGGCCAAGGCGGCCGAACTGCTGGGGCGCCTGGGCAGCCGGCCGGGGGCGAGTCGTCGGTGGGGGCGGATCTCGTGGTGCAGTCGGTGCCTCGCCGGCGCGTGGGAGAGACGTCCTCGACGCCGGAGCCGCAAAGGGCACTGGGCGCCAGCTCGACGGCACAGGACCTGGAGGCGGCCAGCGCCGGCACCTCTGAGTGGACGCCCAACGGCGGGACGGCCGAGCTGAACGGGGTAGCACAGGAGGTCCGACGCCGGCTTCAGGCTCAGGCCGGCTTGCTGCAGCGATAAAACCAGGAGTTCCTTGCTACGCGCACGGTCGTCCGGGTGAGTCTTCTGGCCTTGATCGATTTCTCTTTTGATTTCTTCCGTGGGGGCGTCAAGACCTGCTGGTGTAGTCCCCGAGTTTCGAGTCGGCTGCCGAGCAGCGGCTTGAAACTTTAGCGTGACTTTGATACCAATATTGTTCTTATGCACACTCCATCCGACTTTCAGAGTACCACAATCTTGGCGGCCGCCTTCAACTCCCTGTGCCCAGGCTGAGCCGAGGCCGCCCGATCGGCGAATAGCCGGAGTAATAATCTTGGTTTCTTCTATCTCAAGTGGGGGCGCGTCAGCGCACCCACTGGGTGTAGTCCCCGAGATTCGGGCTAGCTACTGAGCAGCCGGGTCGGATCTTCCCTGACGACTTTTCCCTTGCTGCTTTTTTCCTTTCTCTTCATGCTTGCAGGACCTAACGCCGACTTGAGGGGGCAGCTAGGCGAGGCCCAGACCGCTCTTCGCGCCAAGGAAGCCGAGATCACCGCCTTGGCCCAGGAACGCGACCGCCTGGCCAAGAGGCTGGCCGACCAGGAGGAGAGCCACCAGGCGGCCCTGAAGAAGGCGCAGGACAAGGAGGCCGCCCTTAAGGCTGAGTTCGAGACCGAGGCGGCTGGCTGGGCTGAAGCAAGGCAAGCGCTGAGCGAAGGTTATAGGCGGGTGGAGGATCTGATCGACGGTAGGCCGTCTTCCTCTTCTGACTCCTTTGCTTGCTCCCTGCCCTCTTGTTCATCTTCTGATTTTCGTGCCATTTTCTTGTCCTTCACGCAGACTACTTCCCCGGCTACTCTGTCGCCGCCAGCCAAGCCATCGAGGCCCACCGCGAGACGCGCCGGCAGGCAGCGGTTGCAATCGCGCCAGACGCCAGCCAGACGCTCGAGGAGCAGCTCTTGGCGATCCAGGCTCGGCTGCAGCCGGCTCATCGCATGCTCCGCCGACTACAGCTTGCCGGTGCGCAAGTGTTGGCCGCTCTCTGGCCGGGCGAGGTGATCCCCGCACCCCGGATCGCCGACCGGCCTGGAGGTTGCGGTTGGCCGCTCGAGGCACGGAAGGCCTCCGCTGCTCGGTCCGGGCTGGGCGGCGCTGGAGTTCATCCGGGCCTGGTATCCTGGGTTGAACCTGCGCCAGCTGAGCACTTGGAGGCAGGAGGCTGACGAGGAGCTGGTGGCGGTGCGGCCGGCTATCATCCAGCACGCCTCGGCAATCACCGAGTACACCGACACCAGCATCTTCGCTCCTGAAGTGAATGACAGCGGAGTCGCCTAGCCGGAGGAATGGTTCGGGCTCAACCCGGCGGAAGGCGAGGATTCGGCGGAGGAGATTGCCTCCAGCGATGAGGCCGAAGACGACATCGAGGAGGGCGGTGGAGACGCCGCGCCAGACAGCTAAGTGACCAGCCAGCTTCAGCCTGATCGTGCCTCTAGCAATGAGGCACGCGCGAGCGCGCCGCCTGCCAGGGGTGAAGATCACGCCGAGACTCGCCAGCCGGCCACCTCCTCAAGCCCGCCTTCACGCCGCCTCGCTGACTGCTGACTACTTTGTTGCTCCGCTGGCTTGATCTGCCTGCCGCTCTTGCTTTTCTGCTTTTGCTTTTTGAACAAATTTAATTAACTTTGCGCAGTTCCACCCACTTGGGGTGTATTCAGACTATGTTGAATGCCAGCCTTTCGAAGGATTTTGTGTAAATATAATCATGCATGTGTTTGGCTTCCATTCGAGTTTGCTTTTTATCCTTAGGCCGTTTCCTTTGCTGCCTTCCCCTGATTGCCGCCTTCCTAGCCGAACAGCTGCTCTGCAGTCTGTGGCTGGGGAGGAACTTGGCTGTTCGTGGGAAGGCAAGTACTTGAGCTTTGTTGGATTGTGGCAGGGTTGAATGGAAGCCGGCCGGCCGGCTATGCTGGCAGCCGGTCGGCAATGGGAGGAAGCCGGCTTTTGTTATATAAGTTCGTTAGTCCTTAGCCATTTTTCATGTGGGCATCCTTTCCTGCCTTTGACTCTTGCCAGCCGGACAGTCGGTTCTTCGAGCTGCGGCTTTTGACAAGAGAGGGCTTGGGTGCAGGCACACTACTTGTCTGACTGTAGGTGGAACTTTAAATATAACTTAAGGCGGCCAGTCCCCGGGCCAACTAGTCGAACCCGGTGCCGGACGAAAAAAGGTGAATGACAAAATCATAGGCATGATACTCGTCATTCATAGATAAAAGGTAGCATGAGACATACTGCATTTTAACTGTAAAATCTTCGGAGGAGGTTGGCGTTCCATGGTCGTTCCGACTCCTTGCCGGAATCATCTCTCTTTCGTGCCTTCGGCTTCTATGTGTCGATTAGGTAGTAGGAGTCGTTTCCCAGTGCTCTGCTGACGAAGAAGGGACCTTCCCAAGGGGCCGAGAGCTTGTGCTGGCCGGCTGTTCGCTGGATCAGCCGGAGCACAAGGTCGCCCTCTTGAAAGGATCTTGGCTTGACCTTCCGGCTATGGTAGCGGCGCAAACCCTGCTGGTAGATGGCAGACCGGCTGAGGGCTAACAGCCGGCTTTCTTCCAGCAGGTCGACGCCGTCTTCTCGTGCTTCTTTGGCCTCTGCTTCCGTGTACATGGTCACCCGAGGCGAATCGAACTCGATGTCGGTTGGGATGACAGCCTCGGCGCCATATACAAGGAAGAAAGGGGTGAAGCCAGTTGACTTGTTTGGGGTAGTGCGCAGACTCCAGAGGATGGCCGGCAGCTCGTTGAGCCAACAGCCGGCCGAGCGCTCCAGCGGTACGACCAGCCGGGGCTTGATGCCGGAAAGGATGAGGCCGTTAGCTCGCTCAACTTGGCCGTTTGACTGCGGATGGGCAACGGACGCTAGGTCCAGTCGAATGCCCTGCGTCGTGCAGAAACGTGCCAATGCTCCCTTGGCAAAATTCGTGCCATTGTCGGTGATGATGTTGTGTGGCACGCCGTACCGAGTTGTGATGTCTGCGATGAATGTCACGACAGTCGGCCCATTCAGCTTCTTGATCGGCTTCGCTTCGATCCATTTGGTGAATTTATCCACGGCGACAAGTAAGTGTGTCATGCCGCCGCGCGTCGTCTTGAATGGGCCCACCATGTCCAATCCCCAGACGGCAAAAGGCCAAGTGAGGGGAATGGTCTTGAGTTCTGAAGCCGACAGGTGTTGCTTGGAGCTGAAGCCTTGGCAGCCTTTGCAGTGTTTGACTAACTCCTTGGCGTCGTCCAAGGCAGGCGGCCAAAAGAATCCATGGCGGAAAGCTTTGGCAACGAGTGATCTTGAGGCTGCGTGGTGGCCGCATTCGCCTTGGTGAATGTCTTTGAGGATTGCTATGCCCTTCTCTGGCTCGATGCAGCGCTGGAAGACTCCAGTGACACTACGCCTGACGAGCGCTCTGTTGGCAATGGTATATGCGCCGGCTCGGCGTTGGACTTGTCTTGCCGCGATCTCGTCAGCCGGCAGTTCTCTGTTTATCAGGAAGTTGAGGATGGGCTGAGCCCATGATGGAGCTGTGACTTCTTCTAGAGTCAACACGGCTACTGCAACCAGGGCGGGTGGGCTGGGTGGTGAAGAGCTGGAGCTGGCCGCCGCCTGGGATGTTGAAGTAGTCCCCGGGCCGACTACCGTAGTCCCCGGGCCGGGTTCTGAAGTCCCCGGGCCGGGTGCGACTTTGGCAGTCCCCGGGCCGCCTATCGAAGCCCCCGGGCCGCCTGCTTGGCTCCCCAAGCCGGATCCGGCTGCGTCGGGGTTAGGCAGCACGAAGATGGAGTCGGATTCTGGAGACAGCTTGATAGACGGCTTGAGGAGGCGTTGGAGAGAGACGCCGGTTGGTATAGCTTGCCGGGTTGAGCCTATCCGTGCCAGGGCATCTGCTTGCTCGTTGTCGGCCCGTGGCACGTGGAGGAACTCGCATCCTTCAAAGTAACTGCTGATTTGCTGAACGAGGAAACGATAGCTCGCCATGTTTGCGTCCTTGGTGTCCTAGTCGCTGGATGACTGCTGGACCACAAAATCCGAGTCACCATAGCACAGGATCCGGCGGATGCCGAGCTCTTTGGCTAGCCGGAGTCCGTGTATGAGCGCCTCGTACTCGGCCACGTTGTTGGAGGCGGCGAAGTGAATCTGCAGCGTGTATCTGAATTTGTCGCCTTTGGGGGAGGTGAGGACGATGCCGGTGTCACGCCCAAGATGCGACCCTATCCTAAAGGAACTCGAAGGTCCCACCAAGGATAGAAGCGCATCTTGAAGACGCTTTTGCAAGGTGGATATCATTACATCAACATTACATAATAGCGGGGATACATCCAATACATACAATGTCACATGAATACAACATCATCTTACATGAGATCAACATCCGACTACGGATGAAACATAAACAGAAACTCAAACAACATCCACCACCTGCTAGCCCAGTCTGCCGACACTGGAACCTATCCCCGATCGAAGAAGAAGCGGAAGAAGAACTCCAAAACAAGTAAACATCGCGCCAAGGCCATGACCATCGCATACCACTGTACCAAGAATCGTTGTTGTAGTAATCTGTGAGCCACGAGGACTCAGCAATCCCATTACCATGGGTATCAAGACTAGCAAAGCTTAAAGGGAAAGGAAGGGGTAAAGTGGTGAGGTTGCAGCAGTGACTAAGCATGTATGGTGGCTAACATACGCAAATAAGAGCGAGAAGAGAGCAAAAGGAACGGTCGTCAACTAGCAATGATCAAGAAGTGATCCTGAACTCCTACTTACGTCAATCATAACACAGAAACCGTGTTCACTTCCCGGACTCCGCCGAGAAGAGACCATCACGGCTACACACGCGGTTGATGCGTTTTAATTCGGATCTTGTGTCAAGTTATCTACAACCGGACATTAACAAATTCCCATCTGCCTATAACCGCAGGCACGGCTTTCGAAAGATTATACCCTGCATGGTGTCCCAACTTAGCCCATGACAAGCTCTCACGATCAACGAAGGAATAGACCTTCTCCCCGGGAAGACCCGATCAGTCTCGGAATCCCGACTACAAGACATTTCGACAGCAATAAAACAAGACCAGCCAAACCGCCCGGATGTGCCGACAAATCCCGATAGGAGCTGCACATATCTCGTTCTCAGGGCACACCGGATGAGCGAAGCGTACAGGAACCTACGTAACCCAAGTTGCCAAGGAATGGTCCCGCACGGTGCTCTAGTTTGGACCAACACTTTCGGAGGAGCACCGGCCCGGGGTAAAATAAAGATGACCCTCGAGAGCGCGACTCCCAAAGGGAAAAAGGGCTAGGTGAGGCAAATGGTAAAACCAAGGTTGGGCCTTCTTTGGAGGAGTCTTATTCAAAGCGAACTGTCAAGGGGGTCCCATAAATCACCCAACCGCGTTAGGGACGCAAAATCCGGGAAAATAATACCGATATGACGGAAACTAGGGCGGCAAGAGTGGAACAAAACACCGGGCATAAGGCCGAGCCTTCCACCCTTTACCAAGTGTATAGATGCATTAATAATATAAGAGATATTGTGATATCCCAACATAAACATAATCCAACATGGAGCAATCTTCATCTTCACCTGCAACTAGCAGCGCTATAAGAGGGGCTGAGCAAAAGCAGTAACATAGCCAAACAATGGTTTGCTAGGAAGGGTGACAAAGGTTAGAGGTTCATGGCAATTTGGGAGGCTTGAAGCAAGTGGTAGGTAACACAACATAGCGATAGAACGAAGCAACTAGCATAGCAATGATAGTAATGAGATCCAAGGTGACGGTCATCTTGCCTGAAATCCCGCAAGGAAGAAGAACGAGTCCATGAAGAAGATGAAGCCACGAAGATGAACCAAGCGTAGACGAACGAATCCTCGCGATCGCAACGAAAATGGGAACTATCGAGAAGAAGCACACAACATGGTAAACACACCACACATAGACAAGACATGATGCACAACAAGCATGATGCATGAAAAACCTACATGAAGCTACTCATGGCAAAAGATGATGCATACAAGACCAACACATCAAAGCAAGTTTTAATGAGGCCGGGAACAACATATGACAATTCCGGTAAGTCCTCATATGCAAATTTCGAAATTGGTCCAGATCTGAATAAACCTTATGTTCAAGTTGTTAAACAGCAAGTTAAAATGCACCAAGATGATCTACACGAGATTCTAGTCAAGTTACATATAAAGTTCATTAAATTCGGCCCTACGGCCTAGAAGATATGAGCAAAACAAGATAAGCATGCCATTGGTGCAAAATGCATTCAAACATCAAGCAAACACCTCAGAACAAGGATGCAACATGATAATATGAAACTACATGCAAATCTAAGTAAGTTTCATATAGAGCACACTCAAAACGGAGCAACGGTTCAACACACACACATGAAACAAGTTTAAAGGACAAGCTGTCCAAAACAACAACTAGGCATATTGCAAGCATCAAAACAATATGCTACATCACCTCAACATAATAACAAAAGGCATGGGCGTGATTTACAGGTAAAGCACAACAAAACATGAACACAGAGCTATCTCCAGAAATCCCTAGAACATACTCAAACACACATGGTAAGATTGCAAGTAATAACAATTTCAGTCATTAGCAGAAATAACATCAGGTTGCAATGTTTATAGCTATCAAACAGCATGCTACAGGAAATTATCGTGGCAAAAAAAGGAATGTAATGAATCTACTAATTGCATGGAACAAAAGTTCTTTAGTGACCATGAGCCAAAAAGGATCAGAAGATATGATGGCACCCATGTAAACATGGCAAGTTATATTACAGATTCATACATGGCAGGAACAACAATAAGTAGACATGTTGGTGAGCTCGAACCACTCGCTACAGGGCAATACATGGAATGTCAAGGCAACTCGCAGTAATAAGACATGTTTATGAAGCTAAGAATGGCAAGATAAAGTTCATAGAGTCCATGGAACACTAACAACAATCATGGAAACATTGAACTTAATGTTAACAGGCTGACAGCAACATGATTTAGCAACTTTGGAGTAAGATTACAACAAGCTACAACAGACTATAATTGCAACAAAGGGCATGGATGGATAGATCAAGACATGTATAACAAAACATCCTTATTGAACATCTCCATATTGTGCATAGAATGACTTGTAGAAGCAGGTTAACATAGCATCACGGAATAACAGATTCAGACAAGCAAAACAGTAACAACAAGTACCCTACTTAACAAGCTTTATGCACTCACTACACAACTAAAAAAAATACATGGATAGCACCCCTGTAAATATGGCATGAAATATATCAAAACTCATGTAGACATCAACCTCATAAGATGCACACATCAAATGCAACAAAAATGACAAATCATCAAGTTATAACAGTTTCAGCAGATTAACATCACATATCTCTTTTGTAACGATGATTATGGCATCTAGATTATCTCAACTGAACATGATCCAATATAATGAAATGTAGAGCATCTCTAGATGAACATTTTGATATATTACACACACAAAACGGAGCAATATGCAAGGAGTTATGATGCGTTGAACAGGGCATAAAAATACTGCAAATCTGGGGACTTAGTGGAATTTCAGCTCAGGGACAAAGTGGACGGGGCGATCCGGGACGGAGGCGTTTGGATCGGGGGCTTGGTGGATCTGATCCAGATCAGGATCGGGACGCGCTGAACACGAGGTTCGCCAGAGAAGCAGGTCACGGTGGCCGGAGGAGGCGCCGGCGGGGTCGGGGATGGCGGGGTTGGTCGGTCCCGCCCGGATCCGGCAAGGCGGGCGCATGCGCGCCGGTGAGGTGAGGGGCGGCTGCCTGGGCGCCGGGCGAGGATCCCGGCGGCGGGCCCTCAAGTAGGCGGCGGATGGCGGAGGCGGCCATGGCGGGAGCGCCACAGGCGGAGGCGGCGGGCGGCGACGGGCGGCGCTGGCCTGAATCGGGACCGCCGGGCACAAGGCGGAGATGGGCCACGCTGGCCCTGCAGACGGGCTCGGCGGGCCTCGACGGTGAAGTGGGCTCGAGGGCGCCACGTGGCGGCCCGTGGATGGCTGCGGGGGCGGCGGACAGGTCTGGCCGCCGGTGGGAATTTCGTCCGGCGGCGGGGAGAGGAAGAAGACGGTTTGGACCCGAAATTTCGGAGGGGAAGGTCTATTTATAGATAGAGGGAGCTAGGAGGCTCCAAATGGAGTCTCGATTACCGGCCGGATGCGTGATCGAACGACCGAGAGCATGGAGGGGGTTTGGATGGATTATTGGGCCACTTTGGAAGGGGTGTTGGGCTGCACACAAAAGAGGCTTTTACGGTTACCCGGTTAACCGTTGGGGTATCAAACGGACTCCAAATGGCACGAAACTTTACAGGCGGTCTACCGGTGTTATACCTAGGCCGCTTGACAAACCTCGGGCCATTCTGAGAACGTTTAATACCCGCACAAAAGAAGCGGCAATAAGGGGGCGCCGGGAGACATAGGAGTGCCGGATTGCAAAACGGAGAACGGGGAAAATGCTCGGATGCATGAGACGAACACGAATGCGAAATGAGATGCACATGATGACATGGCAAAAATACAACACGCAAGCAAATGACATGGCAATGCCGACGGATAACTGAAGGACACCTGGCGCATCGAATCCGGGGCGTTACAGCCGGCTCCCAAGCCGGTGCGCATCTTGGACCCGTCGAAGTGCATCCGCCAATGAGTGGAGTCGGGAGCCGGCGGCAGGTACTGGGTCTCGGCCCAGTCGACGAGGAAGTCGGCCAATGCTTGCGACTTGATGGCGGTGCGGGGTTGGTAGAAGATCGTGTAGGGGGCCAGCTCAATGGCCCATTTTGCCACCCGGCCGAATGCGTCCCGACTGCCTATGATCTCGGCTTGCGGGGCGGTGCATACAACCGTGATGGAGTGCTCTTGAAAGTAGGGCTTCAGCTTCTTGGCGGTGAAGTACACGCCGTAGCACATCTTCGGGTAATGCGGGTAGTTCTGCTTCGAGGCGGATAGTACTTCGCTTAAGTAGTAGACCGGCCTCTGGACCGGCTGAGCTCGGCCCTCTTCTGGGCGTTGGACCACGATGACGGTGCTGACCACCCGGCTGGTGGCGGCGATATAAAGGAGCATGGGCTCTTTCTCAGTCGGCGCCGCCAAGACAGGCGGCTTGGCAAGCATCTTCTTCAGCTCGTGGAAGGCTTGGTCGGCTTGGTCGTTCCACTCAAAGTGAATGCTTTTCTTCATGAGTCGGTAGAGGGGGAGTGCCTTTTCTCACAGCCGGCTGATGAAGCAGTTCAGGGAGGTCAGGCACCCGGTAAACTTTTGGACGTCATGCAGCTTGGTGGGAATCTCCATTCTCTCAATGGCCTTGATCTTCACAGGGTTGCATTCAATACCGCGTTCAGAGACCAGGAAGCCTAGGAGCTGGCCGGCTGGCACTCCGAACACGCATTTCTCGGGGTTGAGCTTGATCTGAAACCGGCGCAGGTTCTCAAAGGTTTCCTTGAGGTCTTCTAGCAAGGTGTTGCGCCTCTCCGTCTTCACCACGATATCGTCTACATAGACGTGGGCATTTCTGCCGAGTTGCTTGAGGAGGCATTTCTGCATGCAACGCTGAAAGGTGGCACCGGCATTTCTCAAGCCGAATTTCATCGTCAGGTAACAGAAAGCTCCGAATGGCGTGATGAAGGCGGTCTTCAGGCGGTCGGCCGGGTCCAGCTTTATTTGGTGGTAGCCTGAGTAGGCATCCAAGAAACTCAACAGCTCGCATCCGGCTGTGGAGTCTATTACTTGATCAATCCTGGGTAAGGCAAAGGGATCTTTGGGGCAAGCTTTGTCGAGGCTTGTGTAATCTATACGCATGCGCCATTTTTTATTCTTCTTCAGCATGAGGACCGGGTTGGCGAGCCACTCCGGGAAGAAAACCTCCATGATGAAGCCGGCTACCAAGAGCCGGGCTATCTCTTCTGCCATGACCCTTCTCTTCTCTTCTGAAAGTCGGTGGAGGGGCTGCTTGACTGGCTTGGTGTCTGCTCGGACGTGTAGCTTGTGCTCGGCGAAATCCTTCGGAACACCCGGCATGTCCTTGGGGGACCATGCGAAGATGTCCCAATTCTCACGGAGGAAATCGACGAGCTCACTTTCCTATTTACTGTCCAGGTTTGCCCCGATGACGGCAAACCTTTCCGGGTGCTCTGGGTCCAGGGGTATCTTCTTTGTTTCCTTAGCCGGCTGGAAGGAACCTTGGGCATCACACTCTTTGGGGTCGGGGGACAGGGCAGGCTGCTTGCCGGCCATGGCCACGACCTGGTCCAACATCTTCTTCTCTTTGGCGACTACGAGGGACTCGGCCGGCTTCTTTGGTGCTGGCCTTTTCGAAGGACTTCTTGTAGTCGCCGGCTATGGTGATGATGCCCTTGGTACTCGGCATCTTCATCTTGAGGTAGACATAGTGGGGTACGGCCATGAACTTGGCCAGAGCAGGCCGGCCAAGTAGCGCATGGTAAGGGCTCTCGAGGTCCACCACTTCAAACCAGATTGCTTCTCGGCGGAAGTGATCCTTGTCTCCGAAGAGAACATCTATCTTGATCTTGCCGATGGGTGAACAGGACAGGCCGGGTACAATGCCATGGAACACGGTCCGGCTTGGCATGAGGTGCTTGGCCTTGATGTTCAACTTCTCCATGGTATCCCGCACAGGATGTTGATGCTGCTCCGCCGCCTATCAAGATGCGGGAGAATTGGGCGGCAAGTCCGTCTGCTGCTAGGGTCGCTTCAAAACCAAGGCATAGGAGCCCGGGACGGCATCACCTCAGGTGGTCGGCCCGGCTCCACCGATAAACCTCTCGACCGGCATGTATTCGGGGTTGTTGGAAGCAACTGCATTGACTTCTTGGTGCTGTCGGTGCCGGCTGCGCCGGTCTTCGGGCTGGCTCGTGAATATGATGTAGGCGGCGTGCTCGTTGGGGAACTCGTCTTGGATGGTTCCGACTGCTGGTCGAGCGGCCGGCTGTTGGGGAGCCGGAGGCGGCTGTCCAACAGGCGGAGGCGGCACCAGCCCTTCATCCTTGGTGATTCGAGTAAGCAAGTGGCACTTCCGGGTTGTATGGTTGGACGGCTTCGCGCCGCTGTGGAACTTGCGTGGGGCGTCAAGGGCTTGCTCGTAGGAGAAAGTCGTCTGCCAAGCCGTCCTGCCGCCCTTCGGCTTCTTGGGCGCGGGCCGCTCTTCGGGTTGCTTGTCTTCGACGATGGCCACCTGCCAACTGGCGGGAGGCGGCATTGGGCCCTTGCGCTTGTTGTCGTGCTGGTACGGGTGTCGGCTAGAGTCGCCAGCCGGCGTTTTGGGAGCCGAGTTGATTACTTTCCCGGCGGCGTCTACTCGGAGCTCGGTCTTCATTGAGGAGTCGGCGGTGGCGTACTTGTCGGCGATGACGAGTAGCTCGTCGAGGGTAGCCGGCTCGTCGCAGAGGAGCTTGTGCTTGAGGAGGGTGCCTTCTCGGCACCCGGCGGTGAAGTACTCTATCGCTTGAACCTCGTGCACCCCCTCGCAGGAGTTGCGGAGCTCGGCCCAGCGCGTGAGGTAGTCGCGAGTCGACTCGGTGGGTCCTTGTACGCACAAGGAGAGTTGCCTGGGCTTGGGAGCCCGCTTGTAGGTACTGGTGAAGTTGCGGATGAAGGCTTCGGTGAAGTCTAGCCAGCTGTTGATGCTGTCTGGCTTGAGGCTGTTGAGCTGTGTTCGCGCCGTGCCTCAAGTATGAGGGGCACATATTTCACGGCAACGCGCCTGTTGCCGTTCGCTATGCTGACTGCGGTCGAGTAGTCGATCAGCCAATCCTCCGGCTTCACGGAGCCGTTATACTTGGGCGTATCTCTCGGGAGCAAGAACCCTTTGGGGAAGGGCTCGTCGCGGATGCGGGGGCCGAAGCAAGGTGGCCCGACATCGTCTTCTTCTTCCAATGCCAGGGATCGCGCCCGGCGGTCGATCCGGTGGCGGGCGTCGTTTTCGCCGACTCCTTCGCGGCGGCCTAGTCAGTCGCTGAGAGTCGGATGCGTGACGGGCGGCGGGGTGGGATATCTTTCCCCGCGAGGCGGAGGAGGGGGCGGGTTGCCTCGCTGCTCCACGGCTCGAGGACGGCCTTCTGCGTCGCGCTCGATGGAGATCCGGGTTCGGCTGCGGCTGGCAGCCGACTCCTTTTCTTGCCGTGCGTGGGCATTGCCCGCAGTCAGCGTGCGTGACGTTGCGCCGTGCTCTCGGCGCGGGAGAAGGCTTTCGGCGCGGGCGCTGTCTTCTTGCCGCTCTGCGGCCGCACCGATTAGTTGCTGGATGCGTCTTGCCATGCAGGGAAGCTCGTCGGGCCCTAGCCCGTTCAGCTCTTCTACGGCCGCCTGGGCGGCACGCAGGTTCTCGAGGGGCGTGGCCTAGACGGGGCGGTCCATGTCCAGCATGTCGGCGGTGGATGCACCGTGTTTCTTGACAATGCCGAGTCGGCTCGGCCCTTCGGGAGGCGGCATGCCGAAGGCGGCGCGGTCGACTTCGCGCTGGTGGGCCTCGGTGAGGCGTCTCAGGGAGGCTATCCTCCGGCCCTCCGCGTGGAGGGCAAGGCGGCGTGCCTCCAGCGCCTCGGCGTCGGCGTCAGACGGGAGAGGGGCGGACATGTCGTGCGGCGCCGCTGGCGGGGCGCCGTGGGCGTTCTTGCCCGAGGGGCCGCCATGACTGATGACAAGCACCTCGGTGATGGCGCTGCCACAGCTATCGGCTTGGGGGAGCGGGTCGTCGAAGATGACGACGTTGGTGGGGAAGGCGTCGAGCGATGCCGTGTCTTGAGTCGACAAGCATCGGGTCGGTGGAGCCAACCGACTCCAAGTCCACAGCGGGCTCACTGGAGACGTGGGGCTGGTCGAGGAGGCTGACAAGGTGGCTCTCGAGGCAGCCGGTGCCCACGTCGGATGCGGGCTCGTCGGAGATGCGAGTCTCGCTCAGAAGGTCGGCGAGGCAGCTCGCCGCCAGCGTCAGCCGACGCTTGCAGCGCTGTCGAGCAGCGCCATCGGGCGTGCAGTGGGCTACGCTTATGGGGAGGAAGAGGGTTCCCGTCCAGAATAGGTCTCCGGACGACGGTGCACCTGGCCCCATGGTGGGTGCCAAATGTCGGGTGGTAGGTGCGACATATGCCAACGGGTGGCTAATCATAGTGGGAGCCAATAAGACATCGCCGGTGCCTGGAAATGGGATGAGGCGAAGACATGCACGCCGGCGAATCTTACCCAGCTTGTGGCTCTCCGTGGAGATAACACCCCTACTGCTGCTCTGCGGGGTCTCCGCATGATCACTAGATGAACAAGTGCTACAAGAGGCTCCTTGAGCAGTTCGGGGTGAGGAAGGAGAAGGGCACGGCTAGCTCTCCTCTTCCCTCTACGTGGTGGCTAAAACTATCAGAGTCCAACCCTTTGCATGGGTGCCTTGGGGGGTTTATATAGGCCTACCCCCCAAGGGTACAATGGTAATCCGGCTAGGTGTGGGCCCTAGCCGTCAGTGTCTTCATCCGCCGGCTTCTCCGCCGGCCGCTGGGGCCCGCCGACTAGTGGGCCCCGCCGGCTGCCGGCTTCCTGGTCGACAGGCTGGCCCCACCGATGAGGGCTTTGTCGGGGGCTGGTTACTGTTGCCTCAATCCTGAGGACGAGGGCTTTGTCGGGGTAAGCATGGCTACAGTGCCGCCGCCTTGGCGGCGATCACTGTAGCCTCACTTCATCTTGTCTCCTTAATGAGGCGCTTCCTTCGAGGGTGGGAACAAGCCGGCTATGGGGAGCCGGCCATATCTCAGGCTGACTGGGGGAGGCCGAGCCGCCTTCGGGCATCTCTCTGACTGGAGGGACCCGCCGCCTGCGGGTAGTACAGACAGCCTGTCGTGGGTGACGTCACGTCAACATGGCTACAGTGCCGCGCCGGACGGGTGATAGCTGTCCGTACGGCCTACTGTAGCCATGCGCGCTCCGGGATGCGGGGGTGGCAGGCTTTACTGTAGCCACGCCCCGTCTCATTGCCGTTATGTGGGTGCAGATTCTGAGGTGCGACCTTGGCCGCCTGCGGGGTGTCCGGCTCCTTGGAGTCGGCCTTCTCGTGGCCAGCTCCTTGGAGTCAGCCCTCTGGTAACCAGCTCCTTGGAAGCCGGCCATCTTGTGGCTTTCTTCTATGGGTCTTGGGGCCAGGCCGCCTCCTGACAGCCGGCATGGATGACAGCCGGCCGGGGGAAGGCGGTCCAACGTCTTGGATGTTGGATGACTTGATTGGCTTGATTGGCTTGTAATTTTTTCAGAAGCCCCAGCGAGAGCCGGCTAGGCTACCCGTGGTCATTTACTCCGACAATTTCCCTTAGTTTTTGAGAACCAAGGTATCAATCCAGTTGGAGACTACACACAAGTCGCCTAGTACCTGCACAAACAATCAAGAACCTTGCAACCAACGCGATAAAGGGGTTGTCAATCCCTTCACGACCACTTTCAAAAGTGAGATCTGATAAAGATAATAAGATAAATATTTTTGGTATTTTTGTTGTATAGATTGGAAAGTAAAGATTGCAAAATAAACGACGACAGAAATTGGCAAGTTGATGATAAACTAATATGATGTAAAATAGACCCGGGGGCCATAGGTTTCACTAGTGGCTTCTCTCATGATAGCATATATTATGGTGGGTGAACAAATTACTGCCGAGCAATTGATAAAAAAGCGCATAGTTATGAGAATATCTAGGCATGATCATGAACATATGCATCACTTCCGTGTCAAGTAGACCGAAACGATTATGCATCTACTACTATTACTCCACACATCGACCGCTATCCAACATGCATCTAGAGTATTAAGTTCATAAGAACAGAGTAACGCATTAGGCAAGATGACATGATGTAGAGGGATAAACTCAAGCAATATGATATAAAACCCATCTTTTTATCCTCGATGGAAACAATACAATATGTGCCTTGCTGCCCTACTGTCACTGGGAAATGACACCGCAAGATTGAACCCAAAGCTAAGCACTTCTCCCATTGCAAGAAAGATCAATCTAGTAGGCCAAACTAAACCGATAATTCGAAGAGACTTGCAAAGATATCAAATCATGCATATAAGAATTCAGAGAAGAATCAAATATTGTTCATAGATAATCTTGATCATAAACCCACAATTCATCGGATCTCGGCAAACACACTGAAAAAAGTATTACCTCGAATAGATCTCCAAGAACATCGAGCAGAACTTTGTATTGAGAACCAAAGAGAGAGAAGAAGCCATCTAGCTAATAACTATGGACCCAAAGGTCTGTGGTAAACTACTCACACATCATCGGAGAGGCTATGGTGTTGATGTAGAAGCCCTCCATGATCGAATCCCCCTCCGGCAAATCGCCGGAAAAGGCCCCAAGATGGGATCTCACGGGCACAGAAGGTTGCGGCGGTGGAAAAGTGGTTTCGTGGGTCCCCTTGATGTTTTCAGGGTATAAGAGTATATATAGGCGAAAGAAGTAGGTCGGTGGAGCTACGAGGGGCCCACGAGGGTGGGGGCGCCTACCCTGGGCGCCGTGCCCTGCCTCGTGGCCGCCTCGTTGCGTCTCTGAATTCCACTCCAAGTCTCCTGGATTTTGTTTGTTCCAAGAAAGATCCTCGCGAAGGTTTCGTTCCGTTTGGATTCCGTTTGATATTCCTTTTCTGCGAAACACTAAAATAGGCAAAAAACAGCAACTGGCACTGGGCCTTCGGTTAATAGGTTAGTCCCAAAAATAATATAAAAGAGCATATTAAAGCCCATTAAACATCCAAAACAGATAATATAATAACATGAAACAATCAAAAATTATAGATACATTGGAGACGTATCAGCATCCCCAAGCTTAATTCCTGCTCGTCCTCGAGTAGGTAAATGATAAAAACAGAATTTTTGATGTGGAATGCTACCTAACATATTTTCAATGTAATTTTCTTTATTGTGGCATGAATGTTCAGATCCGAAAGATTCAAGACGAAAGTTTAATATTGACATAAAAATAATAATACTTCAAGGATACTAACCAAGCAATTATGTCTTCTCAAAATAACATAGCCAAAGAAAGCTCATCCCTACAAAATCATATAGTTCGGCCAGGCTTCATTTTCTTCACACAAAATGCTCTCATCATGCACAACCCCGATGACAAGCCAAGCAATTGTTTCATACTTTAGTATTCTCAAACTTTTCAACTTTCACGCAATACATGAGCGCGAGCCATGTACATAGCACTATGGGTGGAATAGAATATGATGATGGAGGTTGTGTGGAGAAGACAAAAAGGGAGAAAGTCTCACATTGACGCGGCTAATCAACGGGCTATGGAGATGCCCATCAATTGATGTCAATGCAAGGAGTAGGGATTGCCAGGCAACGGATGCACTAGAGCTATAAATGTATGAAATCTCAACAAAAGAAACTAAGCGCGTGTGCATCCAACTTGCTTGCTCACGAAGCCCTAAGGCATTTGAGGAAGCCCATTGTTGGAATATACAAGCCAAGTTCTACAATGAAAATTCCCACTAGTATATGAAAGTGACAAAATAAGAGACTCTCTATCATGAAGATCATGGTGCTACTTTGAAGCACAAGTGTGGAAAAAGGATAGTAACATTGCCCCTTCTCTCTTTTTCTCTCATTTTTTGGGCCTTCTTTTTTTTATTTGCCTTTCTCTTTTTTTATTTGGCCTTTCTGTTTTTTTATTTGGCCTTTCTCTTGTTTTCCTCACACGGGACAATGCTCTAATAATGATGATCATCACACTCATATTTATTTACAACTCAAGGATTACAACTCGATACTAGAACAAAATATGACTCTATATGAGTGCCTTCGGTGGTGTACCGGGATATGCAATGAATCAAGAGTGACATGTATGAATAATGAATGGTGGCCTTGGTACAAATACGATGTTAACTACATGATCATGCAAAGCACTATGACAATGATGAAGCGTGTCATAATAAACAGAACGGTGGAAAGTTGCATGTCAATATATCTCGGAATGGCTATGGAAATGCCATAATAGGTAGGTATGGTGGCTGTTTTGAGGAAGATATAAGGAGGCTTATGTGTGATAGAGCGTATCATATCACGGGGTTTGGATGCACCGGTGAAGTTTGCACCAACTCTCAAGGTGAGAAAGGGCAATGCACAGTACCGAAGAGGCTAGCAATGATGGAAGGGTGAGAGTGTGTATAATCCATGGACTCAACATTAGTCATAAAGAACTCACATACTTATTGCAAAAATCTACAAGTCATCAAACCCAAAGCACTATGCGCATGCTCCTAGGGGGATAGATTGGTAGGAAAAGACCATCGCTCGTCCCCGACCGCCACTCATAAGGAATGAAATCAAAGAAACACCTCATGCTTCAAATTTGTTACACAACAGTTACCATACGTGCATGCTACGGGACTTGTAAACCTCAACACAAGTATTTCTCAAATTCACACTTACTCAACTAGCATAACTCTAATATCACCATCTTCATATATCAAAACAATCATCAAGTATCAAACTTCTCATAGTATTCAATGCGCTTTATATGGAAGTTTTTATTATACCCATCTTGGATGCATATTATATTAGGACTAATTTTATAGCCAAAGCAAATTACCATGCTGTTATAAAAGACTCTCAAAATAATATAAGTGAAGCTTGAGAGATCAATAATTTCTATAAAATAAAACCACCACCGTGCTCTAAAAAGATATAAGTGAAGCACTAGAGCAAAATTATCTAGCTTAAAAGATATAAGTGAAGCACATAGAGTATTCTAATAAATTCCGATTCATGTGTGACTCTCCCAAAAGGTGTGTTCAGCAAGGATGATTGTGTTAAACTAAAAAGCAAAGACTCAAATCATACGAGACACTCCAAGCAAAACACATATCATGTGGTGAATAAAAATATAGCCTCAAGTAAAGTTACCGATAGACGAAGACAAAAGAGGGGATGCCTTCCGGGGCATTGATGTCTACTACACAACCTTCTTCTTGTAGACGTTGTTGGGCCTCCAAGTGCAGAGGTTTGTAGGACAGTAGCAAATTTCCCTCAAGTGGATGACCTAAGGTTTATCAATCCGTGGGAGGCGTAGGTTGAAGATGGTCTCTCTCAAACAACCCTGCAACCAAATAACAAAGAGTCTCTTGTGTCCCCAACACACCCAATACAATGGTAAATTGTATAGGTGCACTAGTTCGCGAAGAGATGGTGATACAAGTGCAATATGGATGGTAGATATAGGTTTTTGTAATCTGAAAATATAAAAACAGCAAGGTAACTAATGATAAAAGTGAGCACAAACGATATTGCAATGTGTTGAAACAAGGCCTATGGTTCATACTTTCACTAGTGCAAGTTCTCTCAACAATAATAACATAATTGGATCATATAACTATCCCTCAACATGCAACAAAGAGTCACTCCAAAGTCACTAACAACGGAGAACAAACGAAGAGATTATGGTAGGGTACGAAACCACCTCAAAGTTATTCTTTCGGATCGATCTATTCAAGAGTCCGTAGTAAAATAACACCTTAAGACACAAATCAATCGAAACCCTAATGTCACCTAGATACTCCAATGTCACCTCAAGTATCCGTGGGTATGATTATACGATATGCATCACACAATCTCAGATTCATCTATTCAACCAACACAAAGTACTTCAAAGAGTGCCCCAAAGTTTCTACCGGAGAGTCAAGATGAAAACATGTGCCAACCCCTATGCATAGGTTCATGGGCAGAACCCGCAAGTTGATCACCAAAACATACATCAAGTGGATCACGTGATATCCCATTGTCACCACAGATAAGCACGACAAGACATACATCAAGTGTTCTTAAATCCTTAAAGACTCAATCCGATAAGATAACTTCAAAGGGGAAACTCAATCCATTACAAGAGAGTAGAGGGGGAGAAACATCATAAGATCGAACTATAATAGCAAAGCGCGCGATACATCAAGATCGTATCACCTCAAGAACACGAGAGAGAGAGAGATCAAACACATAGCTACTGGTACATACCCTCAGCCCCGAGGGTGAACTACTCCCTCCTCGTCATGGAGAGCACCGGGATGATCAAGATGGCCACCGATGAGGGATCCCCCTCCGGAAGGGTGCCAGAACAGGTTCCCGGTTGGTTTTTGGTGGCTATAGAGGCTTGCGGCGGCGAAACTCCCGATCTATTCTGTTCCCCGATGTTTTTAGGGTATATGGACATATATAGGCGAAAGAAGTTGGTAAGGGGAGCCACGAGGGGCCCATGAGGGTGGAGGGCGTGCCCGGGGGGGGGGGGGGGCTGCCTCGTGCTCTCCTCGTTGATTCCCTGACGTGCACTCCAAGTCTCCTGGATTGCTTCCATTCCAAAAATAACTCGCCCGAAGGTTTCATTCTGTTTGGACTCCGTTTGATATTCCTTTTCTGCGAAACACTGAAACAAGGAGAAAAACAAACCGCACTGGCTCTGGGTTAATAAGTTAGTCCCAAAAATAATATAAAAGTGTATAATAAAGCCCATTAAACATCCAAGATGGATAATATAATAGCATGAATACTTCATAAATTATAGATACATTGGAGACGTATCAGGCATCCCCAAGCTTAGGCTTTTGGTTGTCCTTTAATTTTACCTTGGGGTGCCTTGGGCATCCCCAAGCTTAGGCTCTTGCCACTCCTTATTCCAAAATCCATCAAATCTTTACCCAAAAACTTGAAGACTTCACAACACAAAACTTAAATAGAAAATCTCATGAGCTCCGTTAGTGTAAGAAAACAAACCACAACTTTAAGGTACTGTAAGGAACTCATTTTTATTTATATTGGTGTTAAACCTACTGTATTCCAACTTCTCTATGGTTCATACCCCCCGATACTAGTCATAGATTCATCAAAATAAGCAAACAACACAAGAAAAACAGAATCTGTCAAAAACAGAACAGTCTGTAGTAATCTGTATCAAACGAATAATCATGGAACTCCAAAAATTCTGAAATAAATTGGCGGACGTGAGGAATTTTTCTATTAATCATCTGCAAAACGAATCAACCTAAAAGCACTCTCCAGTAAAAAATGGCAGCTAATCTCGGGAGCGCTAAACTTTCTGTTTTTACAAAGCAAGATCAAGAAGACTTCACCCAAGTCTTCCCAAAGGTTCTACTTGGCACAAACACTAATTAAAACATAAAACCACATCTAAAAAGAGGCAAGATGAATTATTTATTACTAAAAAGGAACAAAAATGAAGGAACAAAAAATAAAACTGGGTTGCCTCCCAACAAGCGCTATTGTTTAACGCCCCTAGCTAGGCATAAAGCAAGGATAGATCTAGGTATTGCCATCTTTCGTATGCAATCCATATGTGGCTCTCATAATAGATTCATAAGGTAATTTAATTTTCTTTCTAGGAAAGTATTCCATGCCTTTCCTTAACGGAAATTGGAATCTAATATTTCCTTCTTTCATGTCAATAATTGCACCAATCGTTCTAAGGAAGGTCTACCAAGAATAATAGGACATGTAGGATTGCAATCTATATCAAGAACAATGAAATCTACATGCAGATAATTCATATTTGCAACAATAATAACATCATTAATCCTTCCCATAGGTTTCTTAATGGTGGAATCCGCAAGGTGCAAATTTAAAGAACAATCATCAAATTCACGGAAACCTAACACATCACACAAAGTTTCGGGAATCATGGAAACACTAGCACCCAAATCACATAAAGCATAACATTCATGATCTTTAATATTAATTTTAATAGTAGGTTCCCACTCATCATAAAGTTTTCTAGGAATAGAAACTTCTAATTCAAGCTTTTCTTCATAAGATTTCATTAAAGCATCAACAATATGTTTAGTAAAAGCTTTATTTTGATCATAAGCATGAGGAGAATTTAACACAAATTACAACAAGGAAATACAATCTATCAAAGAGCAATTATCATAATTAAATTCCTTGAAATCCAAAATAGTGGGTTCATTGCTATGTAAAGTTTTGACCTCTTCAATCCCACTTTTATTAATTTTTTGCATCAAGATCTAAAAACTCCGAATCATTGGGACGCCTTTTAACTAAAGTTGACTCATCTCCAGTCCCATCTTTATCAAGATTCATATTGTAAAACAAAGATTTAATAGGAGGGACATCAATCACTTTTAGATCTTCATCATTATTATCATGAAAATTAGGAGAACACGCTTTCACAAAGCAATCCTTTTTAGCACGCATCCTAGCGGTTCTTTCTTTGCACTCATCAATGGAAATTCTCATGGCTTTGAGAGACTCATTGATATCATGCTTATGTGGAATAGATCTAAGTTTTAAAGAATCAACATCAAGAGCAATTATATCCACGTTCCTAGCCAACTCATCAATCTTAGGCAAAATTTTTCCAAGCAAAGCATTGAAATTCTTTTGTGAATTCATAAATTCTTTAACACTAGTCTCAAAATCAGAGAGCATCTTATTAAAATTTCCATAAGAGTTGTTGTAGGAATTACCATAATTATTAGAGGAATTACTAGGAAATGGCCTAGAATTAAAGTTTCCTCTATACGCGTTATTACCAAAGTTGTTCCTACCAACAAAATTCACATCCAAGGATTCATTATTATTCTCAATCAAAGTGGACAAAGGCATATCATTAGGATCAGAAGAAACACTCTTATTAGCAAACAATTTCATAAGTTCATACATCTTTCCACTCAAAACATTAATCTGTTCTGTCGCATGAACCTTTTTACTAGTGGATCTTTCGGTATGCCATTGAGAATAATTAACCATAATATTATCTAGGAGTTTAATAGCTTCTCCTAAAGTGATATCCATAAAAGTGCCTCCCGTGGCCAAATTGCAATCGCCGCTATTGATCACAGGCACGGCTTCCCAAGCTTCTGTAGCTCTCCGTGCGGCCGCCATAGAGCTACTCCATCACGGCCGCGCACTCTGACAGCAGCACGTTGACAGCAAAGGCCAATCCTGTGGGATACCATCTATCTTTGGTGCTGGGGCTGCATGCGACACGGCAGCAACTCGCACAACGTCATGGACCTCGCCCTCCATCTAGCCTCCATCGCAAGTCGAGAACAAGGTCGATGAAGTGGACCTGGACCTAGCCCTCCATGACGCCGAGCCTTTTCATCGGCAGATCCATGTGCCGCAGGAAGGTCGCCCATGTCCGGGATAACCGCTACCTCGCTGTATCTTGGTGCGGTGGCGGCGATGGATCAGCGAAGGTCGGCTTTTTTTCTTACGGGGCGGAAGATGAGAGACGAACACGCATGTTCTGGCGGAGAGGAGGGACGTGTTCCAGTCTGTCTTCTAGTAATAGTTATTTTCGTTCGATCTGGCTTTTTAGGAAAACAGAGATGACCACGTGACCATGACTGATGCTAGTATCTTTATGAAACGTTTTTTCTCTCTCGTGAAACATTTTTTTCACTTACGGGTGGCATTGGTGGGTAATTCTTGCCAACTTGCAGGGTAATTTCGATGACGGTGAACCCGACGGAAGCAATGCGTGCTTTATTAGTAGGTAAAAAGATAACCTTTATTATGCAGTCTATTGCTTTTATTCTTTGTCATCCAAGTTCGTACAACGCTCAATTTTATCTTACACTAAATGATCTCACACTTTTAGAAGAAATTTTTATTGCCTTTTTGCACCGATGAGAACTTACTTGAGCGATCTTGCTCAATCCCTAGGTAGTTATGGTGGACACTTGAAAGTAAGATTTGGGTTTAAGGGTTTTTGGATGCACAAGTAGTATCTCTACTTAGTGCAGAATTTTTGTCTAGTAAAGATAGGGGGCAAGCATCACATGTTGAAGGATCTATGACAATATGACTCCTATGTGAATATAAACAAACATAAACCATTAAGTTGTCTTCCTTGTCCAACGTCAACAATTTTGGCATATAATATTTTGATGAGGGCTCACAATCACAAAAGATTTCTAGGATAGTATATGTATATGTGAATCTTCTCTTCCCTTATTAATTCTTTCATGAGTTGCATCATTGACTAATGCTATATTTGTCAACCTCTAATAAAATTTCTACTTATACTTTTCCTTATGTGGTGCCATCACCTACCATAGGATTAGTATATAATATTTTCTTTATCTATTTCCTTTCTTTTTTTCTTTCTTTTTTTTCTTTTATTTTATTTGCAACGTGAAAGTAAAGAAAACAAAAACTCAAACTAAACTTCATTATATAACTTGCACATGATTACAAGGATAGATCACTAAGCAAACTCTCAAAGAAGAAAGGATCGAACTACACTTTTATTCATCTAATGCAAAAGATCGAACTAAAATAAGTAAAAGCAATAAGATAGTGGGATGATACGATACTGGTGCACCTCCCCCAAGCTTGGCGGAAGCCAAGGGGAGTGCCCATACCCAATACTTAGTTCTCCTTTGGTGGTGAAGAAGACGATGGTGGTGATGAAGCGATCCTATCCTTAAAGATCAAGAGGTTCTCCAACCGACGGATGACGCTCCAGAGATGGATGATATGCTCTTGATATGGAATATTTTCGCGAGTAAGATACTTATTCTGTATGCGAACTATTTCAATGATGCGAAAAGCCTCAATCTCAACAGGAGTAAGATGAGTAAGGTAGGGCTTAAGGATATCCTCTTCCTCCTCCTCGGCCAACAACTCTTGTGCTGCCACCGGGGGTGGATCTAAGGTAGCTTTCTTGCCCTTGTCTCCCTTGATGGCGCCTGTAGGCTCCTCCTGCTTCGTCTCGATCTTCATCAGCCAAGCATCTTCTTCCATGTTGTTGGAGGAGCAAGAAGACATGATGCCTGGCTTGATAAATCTAACCGGAAACATCAAGAAAAGAGAACAGAGGATTTCTCCGCGATACGGTGATTAATAGGTTCGGGAAGTATATATAGATTTTTTATCTTGGAGGACAAGTATATGGTAGAAAAACGGAGTACGAAAGGTGTCCCAGGTGGGCACAACCCACCTGGGCGTGCCAGGCATGCCCTGGTGTATTGTGCCCACCAGGGTACGCTTCTTGGAAGTTTCATTATTCCTAAAATTCTTAAATGTTCCATAAGTGATAAAAAATATTTTTGTGGATTTTTCGGAGTCCGTTTACTTACCGTATCACGTACCTCCTTATTTTTACGATTCTGGAGTGTTCCGGAAGGACTCTTTTATGTGCTCTTCTGGTGTCAAAGTTTGGATAATATTACTTTCAACATTAATAGGCGTACCTGAGATATAATGCTTTATTTGCTGCCCATTGACAACCTTCGGGTTAGTACCTTCGGGATTATTTGTTTTGATGGCTCCAGACCGGTAAACCTCGTCAATGACATATGGGCCTTCCCATTTTGAGAGGAGTTTTCCTGCAAAGAATATGAAATGAGAGTTGTACAAAAGAACATATTCTCTAACTTTAAACTCGCGCTTTTGAATTCTTTTGTCATGCCATCTTTTAACTTTTTCTTTAAATAATTTTGCATTTTCATAAGCTTGGGTTCTCCATTCATCTAGAGAGCTAATATCAAATAACCTCTTTTCACCAGCAAGTTTGAAATCATAGTTGAGTTCTTTAACTGCCCAAAATGCTTTATGTTCTAACTCAAGAGGCAAATGACAAGCTTTTCCATAAACCATTTTATATGGAGACATACCCATAGGATTTTTATATGCTGTTCTATAAGCCCAAAGTGCATCATCTAATTTTGTAGCGACCCGACCTCAGACGGTCAAGTCTCTGTGCTTAACTGTCATCCCTGGATCGGTATGCTGACACACACAATACTCGAGGATTTATAACAGAGGTAAATCACATGTAGAAAATAACATAAAATATTATTACCTCAATCCAAATAGCGGAAGTAACAAGGTTGTGGATTCCCATCAACACCAACGACAAAGTTGAGTGTAGAAATCATAACCCTAACATATCACTTACTCGTCATAAGAAAATCCTGCAACGTGAGATGTTGCAGCCACAAAGGGTCAGTACATTGAATGTACTGGCAAATTCACACCATAGGATAATGATGAATAATAACTATCACTACATGCATATAAGGCCGGTGGAAAAGCTCTATGGTTATAATGTTTTTGTGAAAAGCCAATTTTTCCCTACTGCAAAGGAATATATTTTATTTAACTACAAAGTTGGTTGAAAACATTGAGAATGGTAAACCCCATCTCAATACCAATTAAAAGTAATTAATAACCCAATCGAATTTTATAATTAAGAATGATGAGATCCACATAATAATCCAAGAACCCGATACTCAAGATGTCCATAACCGGGGACACGACTAACCATGATTAGTTTGTACACTCTGTAGAGGTTTGCACACTTTTCCCCACAAGACTCGATCTGCTCCGTTGGATTTCTCGCACTACATGGTGTTTAAGAAACGGATGACCGAGACACAGTCTTTCAGAAGCGTTAGCACCTTACGATGGGTAGACAGTAGCACCTACATCCCCTACATCTGCTAGTCTACCACTGTAAGAGTTCACATGACTTAATCAACTATGCCAGAGCCCATAATGGCTTGTGGCTGCACACGGAAATTTCTAGCATGAATAATCTCATGATCCCTTTGAGCCTGGGTGGCAGTCCATAGGAGAATCACACGGTACCCCGGGATTTCCAAAAATACAGGCAATCACTGGATTCCCCAGGTGCCTCAATCCACCCAGATGTGTATTTAAGTTGCCACCTTAAGTTGAACCATTAATTAACAATCTCACATCTGTCATGGATACACTCAAACCCAATCCATGTCTATGAGCATAACATAGCAGTATAAGCGACGTAGAAGTAACTCCCAAAGGTTTGATAATAAACAGGTGAATAGGTACTACCTCATCTACTTCCCAACCCACAATTTAATTCAGATCCTAACCATGCAATTGTTTGAGGATTGATCTAATGCAATAAAACTGGGTAGTAAAGAGGTATGATCAAAGTGTTACTTGCCTCTACTATTGATGAAGATGAATCGCACTCAAAACTCTTGATAGATCTACTCGTCACACTCCGGTCAATCTATCGTAAGCAAGCAATAGTAACCACACATAAGCAATCACTCAAAAGATTGGAAAGAACGAAGAAGACAATTCGAAAAACATCAAGACCAAACAAATAACTCTTGCAACATAAAACAATTTCTAACTGTACCAAAATTATGTGAATTTGGCCTTATAAAAAGGTTTAGGTCAAGAGCTTCGATTTGCAAAAAGAATCGACTCAAGTGGAGTCACGAAACTCAAATTATGATCAAACGAAGTTCAAATACAAAACTGTTTGAATTCAAATTTTAAAACTTCCAAAAATATGTTTAAGTCGGAGTACTGGATAAAGGGGATCGTAACAAAGAAGTGGGCGTTGGTTTCATCTAATTCCGACTAACGAGCAAAAAGTAGTGATCGATTGAAGAACATGGACTAATCTGTAAAGAAAATCATCATAGATAGGTCCCTAGCTGGAATTAAAACAGAAAAAAAAACAAATCTTATTGAATGAACGTTTGCTACAGAAGCATAAGCGATGAATACCGTTCGTTACAAAACCCTAACTAATGAACGCTCGCAAAATAAGCTAAACTAAATAATAAACTATTTTTTAGGAAAAACCGAAGTAAATCTAAACCCTAAAAAAACGACCGGGCGGTTTTGTAGCGGTTCAGGTGACGGTTCGGGTCAACGACGGCGGATGGCAGCGGCGGCTCTGGCGTCGAGGTGAACAACGGCGGCGGCGGCAGGGAAGGCGCGTGCGGCGAGGGGCGAGGGCAGCTGGGCGGCCAGCGGCGGGCGACGTTGGTTGACAACGACGGCGGCTGCGAACTCGGCGGCTCGGCGAGATGCGGGAGAGATGCAAGGCGAGGCGAGGAGAGAGCGGCGCGGCGGCGGGGGCGCGCTATTTAAGGAGGGGGCGGCTTCGAAAGGCGTGGAGGAGGGGTAAGGCGGCGGCGGTTTCCGTGGAGGTCACGCAGCGTGGCGGCGTCTTTGGCTCGAGTCCTTCCCAAGCTTCGGGACGACGCGGCCGCTGGCTGGCAGCCGCTGGCTTAGAGTCAGGAGCCGACCCAAATGGGGAAAGTTTTTAAATAAACTTTTTCTCCGGAAAAACAAAAATAAGAAGAAAAAACAAAATAAATAAAAATATTAAATAGGCATATAATATATCAAAATTTTCAGAAAAAGATTTTCTACAACGTGAACATTTTTCCAACGTCAAATAAAAATCCACACAAATTTAAATAAAGCAAAGAGTGCTACTGCTCTAATAAAATCCAATAAAAATCATTTTAAAAATACCAAAATAAATTCAAATTTATTTCTCTCCAATTTTCTATTGTAGGGAATCATTTTACCCTATTTTCTGTATATTTTATTTTTGGAGAAAAATAATTTTAATAAAAGCCAAATAACTTCAAATTGAAAATAATTTCAAAAGGACTTTAAATTTGATCCTTTTAAACTCCCAACTCATATTTCATATGTTTTGAAGATGTCATTTTATCTTCTCTTATGAAAATCATTGAGTTGCTTGAAGTCTCTGAATTTGAAATATTTTCAAATGAAATTCAAATATTTTCAACAACCCTTTTTATTTGATTAAATGGAAGAAGTCATGTCATCTTCTCTCTAGGGTTTTGTGTTGAAAAGAACTTGAATTCATGGAGATTAATGCAAAATGAAAGTTTGGGAAAGTCCTTTTATTCCCTCTCATTTAACTTTCAAAAGTTTCGAATTTCACTCACTTTCAGTCAATCAATCAATCAATCAAACAATCAACAAATCTATCTATTTATTATAACATTCCAAAATTTAAAATTTTGGGATGTTACAAACCTACCACCCTTAAAATGAATCTTGTCCTCGAGATTCGGAGAGGCTAGCAAGAAATAGGTTAGGTTTGGGGTCTTCTCAAAATCCATCGATCATCACAGGGGGTCTTGGGTGCTACCACCCTTAGAAGCATGGTTACTGTTCCATCAAAACTCATATACTCCATCCTTATTGTTGACAGTGTCGGTCTTCCCAGATCTCGGGAAATTCCATCTCTGGGCTCTTCCGATAGTGGCATAACCTTTACCGCAATTCTTTTGTCCTTTTTCTTGGTAAGGTTGTTCCGAGACTGGGTCTTCTTAGCTGACAGGTCTGGCGCCAATACTAAAGAACTATCGATATCTCATGGTGGTCAACAATTTATGGTTTCTCCTGCAGGAAATGGGTCTGGGCTTCATTCTCACCGTATGACCTACGATTGGCAAGAGCTGCCTTGTACAAGGGTAAAATACTTAGACCCTTCTAAGGTTCAAACAAGGTTTTGATCGTCGTTGCTCTACTATGGGTAATGTAACATCCCAAATTTTCAATTTGGAATGTTATATATAGAGCATCATTGCATATCATATTTTTCATTGCATTTTCTTTGCATTTTGCTCGATCCTAGAAAATTCTACACAACTCAAGGACCCACGGGGAGAGTTGGGGATTTTCGTTATTTTCATATTTGAGTTTTCTCAAATTTTGAAAATAGGATCATTTGATTTTAATTATTTTATCTTCAATTATTTCTATTACCAAAATATGAGAGAGGGAATAAAATGACTTTCCCAAAATAAAGAAATAATGAAGATTTCATAATAAAATCAAATAAGATTTTATTTTGGAGTTTTTCGCCTTTTTATTTGAATTTAGGAAAAATGCGCGTTTTTCAAAATTGCATTTAGGCCCCAAATAAATGTTAATTGAATCCGGCTTGATTTTAGAAGCCGGGGAAAATTTATTTCGGGATTTTTGGAGTCCGTTTAGTACTTCTTTTGATTTTTTTCTGCACGTAATGTTTTATTAAAAAAACGAACCGCCTTTCGGGTCAGCATTCGAGCGGGACTCCGCCGGGGCACGCTTATAAATAGAGGCCGCCCGAGCCGCCACACCCGAGCCCGCCAAACCCTAGCCGCCTACCACCGCCGAGCAATACCGAGGTTCGCCACTTTGATTTCCGTGCTGGTTTTTTTAAAAAAAATCCGATCGGTTTTTTTCAGTTTTTTTTTCGGTTTTTTTATTTTTTTATTTTTTTCTTTTTTCTTTTTCCGTTTGAATCTGTTCGTCGTTTTTTCTTTTTCTCGGATTTAATCCGCGATTTTTCTGATCGTGATTCCAGATCCGATTTTCGTTTTAGTATAACTTTTCGCTCGTTTATCGGAATCAGGCGATTTAAGCGCCTGGAGTTTCGTCTCGAAACCCTCTTTCCGAATAATCTACTTAAACAAGTTTTGCATCTGTAAAATTTGACCTAGATCTAGATTAGTAAAATGAAGTTGTTTTCTTCCGCCGTTTGACTTTCGTTGCTTCGTTTGATTTGATTCTTTTTGCAAGCCGGAGTTCTTAAGTTGAACTATATGGTTAGATCTATTTGAGTTTTACCTGTGCATTAGATGAGTATTTATTGTATGCTTGTTTGTTTGTCTGCAATAGATTACCCGGAGTGCGCCGCCTGTTACTTCAAGTCTCTAGGTTTCGCGGATCATCAGCAAGGCAAGTAACACTTTGATCATACATTTTCTCATACCCAGTTTTTATGCATTAGATCTATCCTCAAACATTTGCATGAATAGGATCTAATTAAATTGTGGGATGGGAAGTAGTTGAAGTAGTACCTATTACCTGTTTTATTATCAACCCTTGGGAGTTACTTCTACGTTTGCTTATTATGCCATGCTATGCTAGTAGACGTGGATTGGGTGAGTGTATCCATGACAGATGTGAGATTGTTAATTAATGGTTTATTTAAGGTGGCAACTTAAACACACATCTGGGTGGATTGAGGCACCTGGTTTCTATCAGGACTTGCCTGTTTTTCTTCGGACCGCCACCCAGGCTCAAAGGGATCATGAGATTATTGAAACTAGAAACTTCCGTGTGCAGCCACAAGCCATTATGGGCTCTGGCATAGTTGATTAAGTTGTGCGAACTCTTACGGGTAGGCTAGCAGATGTAGGGGTTGTAGGTTGGTACGGTCTACCCACATGTAAGGTGCTAGCGCTTACGAAGACTATGTCTCGGTCATCCGTTTCTCAAACACCATGTAGTGCGAGAAACCAAACGGAGGCGATCGAGTCTTGTGGGGAAAAGTGCACAAACCTCTGCAGAGTGTATAAACTAATCATGGTTAGCCGTGTCCCCGGTTATGGACACTCTTGAGTATCTAGTTCTTGGATTATCCTGTTGATCTCATCATGTTACTTCTAATTAATATTGTTGGGTTTAATTGAGTACTTTCAATTGGGATTGAGAATGCTGTCAACCATTCTCAATGTTTCACAACCACCATGATAGTTAAATAAATTTATTCCTTTGCAGTAGGGAAAAATTGGCTTTATGCAAAACTGTAACCATAGAGCTTTCCACCAGCCATATATGCATGTAGTATAGGCTTATCATTCCATTATTCTCTATGTGTTACATTGCCGGCATATTCCATGTGCTTGACCCATTTTCGGCTGCAACGTTTCATGTTGCGTACTTTTCGCAACGACGATTAAGGTGCTTAGGTCGTGGTTCTATACTCAGTGATGCCGTTGGAGTTGATGGACTCGCTTATTCTTCCAAGCCTTCCACTGTTATTGTATTAGATGGCCTTAAGCCATATTTATTTGATTAAGTTCTCTCTTGAGACATTCGATAGTAATAAGTGTGTGATTGCTACTCTGTTATAAATCCTCTGAGTACTGTGTGGTGTCAGCATTACTGATCCAGGGACGACACTGAGCATAGAGATTAGACTGTTTGAGGTCTGGTCGCTACAAAGATGGTATCAGAGCACATGTTGACCGTGAGATTACGACCATTAAGCTAAAGCCCTAGATCACTACTCTCTCTTCTCATTTCTGACTCCTCATCTTTTCTACTCTTTTAGGATGACGGAAGCGAGGATCAAGTTCACCCAGCCGGATGAGGATACACCCTTTGGATGACACCTGAAGGAAGTCACTAAGTACCTAAACATTGGATTACCAAGCTTCACCGGGACTTACAATTCCACTTTACCTGAAGAAGAGCGCTGGAAGATTCAAGCTCAAGTTCTCGGAAGGACGTTTGTGCCAATCACGGGGCCCATAGAGAGTGTTTTCAATGCACCAACCTGGAGTCTGGGAAAGAGTATGGCAGCCCATATAACCATGGGGCGCATTGGAGAAGTTTACAAAGAATACCTCAAGGATACTATCTACCAGATTTGCAGACGCCGAGATGAACAATGGGAGATAGTTGGCACTAAGAAGGACCGATCCATTGCAGCGTTCATCCAGGAGTTAAACCAGCACATTCGACGCCAGGAGAACCAGATGTGCGCAGACATGATGGAGTTGAAGACAGCAAAAGCCAAGATTATCGAACTAGAAGGAGAACTGAAGGCCACTCGCAAGGACTACATGGAGGATATTGTAGCTCTAGTGGGACAAAACGGCGATCTTAAGGAGAAGATTGAAGAACTCATGGGAAATTCAGCACCCGGAGGAGAAGATGAAGATAGCACCTGTCCAGAGAACTACATCATCATCGACGACACCGATTCCGATCCTAGTGATGATGATTACGAAGATGAAGATGGAGCAGATATCATGGAGTCTTCATCGGAGCAATTTTTCTAGTTGACCACCATAACAGTAGTAGATTACCCCCATGTTATATTAGTTTTAGTTTCAGCACTTTGTAACGATAGATAGACCGTTGTATGCCTTGTTTGAATTGATTGGAGTGATATTGTGTGATTTTGTCTCATGTGCATACGGGTAGTGTTTCCCTCTAGACCTCATTCTATTCTAAATTCTCGTATTTTCTTAAACCCCTCAGATGCCTCCGAGACGCGACCCCGGATTTGTTTTCCCGCCAGAGATCACTCAGTTGATTCAGCAGCAGAATGCCTTGATTCAAACATTGGTACAAAACCAAGGCAACAACAACAACAACAACAACAACAACAACAACCCACCGCCACCACCACCTATTGACCATTTGACCCGTTTCTTAAGGCTGAATCCGCCGGTGTTTTCCAGTAGCACCGAGCCGATTGTTGCAGATGATTGGCTCCGTAAGATAGGGAGGGAGTTGACCACTTCAGGATTTGCAGATGGAGAAAGGGTGAAATTTTCCGCACATCAGCTTGAAGGACCCGCAGCAGCATGGTGGGAGAATTTTACAGCCACTTACCACCTGAGACACCGCCACATGGGATCGGCCAGCAAGCTTTTCAGACTGCCCATGTTTCAGCAGGAGCTATGGCCATGAAGAAGCGTGAGTTTCGCAACTTATGCCAAGGAGGGCCAGACGGTTGGCCAAGATGTAGATGATTTGATAAGCTAGCACGTTATGCCCCAGATGACGTTGCTACGGATGCAACTAAGCAGGAGAAGTTTCTAGAAGGACTGAATGATGAGCTGAGCATGCAGTTGATAGTAGCCACTTTCAATAACTACCAGGAGTTAGTAGATCATGCGCTTATGATTGAAGGGAAGCAGCAGCAGATTGACAATCGCAAGAGGAAGTATGGACAGGGGAAGAATAACTCTGGAGCTCAGCAGAAACTTCGCTTTACCCCGAAGCCAGGAGGACAATTTCAGCATACCCATGGAGGAGGTAGCTCGCACAACCATAATGGCACCAAAAATGGGAACGGGAATGGAGGAAGCAATGGACAGAACCGCACCAACCCGTCAACACCATCCAAGGTAGACCTGAGCCACGTCACTTGCTTTAAATGCCGCAAGACTGGGCATTATGCAAACGAGTATCCAGAAGGCCAGAATGGAAATGGCAATGGAAGCTCAGGAAATAAGCCGAATCCTTTTAACAAAGGACAAGTGAACCACGTTACCGTGGAGGAGGTTGAAGCTCAGCCAGATGCAGTAATAGGTAAGTTTTTGGTTAAGTCATTTACTGCAGTTGTTCTTTTTGATACTGGTGCATCGCATTCATACATATCAAGGGGATTTGTGGATAAGTACAAATTACCAACCCAAGCCCTTAGGTCACCCATGCTAGTAACCTCACCCGGAGCAGAATACATGGCTAGTAGATGGTGTGATCGACTGCCATTAAGGATTGGACACTATGTTTTTCCCTCGGACCTAATAGTTCTAGAATCCCAAGGACTGGATGTTATATTAGGCATGGATTGGTTATCGAAGTATGGAGGGAACATAGATTGCGCCAGTAAGTCAATTTTGCTTACCACCCCAGAAGGGAGGAGAATCAAGTATGTATCACGGCATGAGCCGAGGAGAGCACATGTAAATTCCTTATCAGGAGTTGTGTAGGAGGAAGTACCAGTGGTAAGGGATTACCCGGACGTGTTTCCGGAAGAGTTGCCAGGCATGCCACCGGATAGAGACATTGAGTTTCTGATTGAACTACTGCCAGGCACTGGGCCGATATCTAAGAGACCGTATAGGATGCCAAATGAGGAAATTAAGAAGCGATTAAGGAGTTACTAGATAAAGGTTTTATTCGCCCAAGTTCTTCGCCTTGGGGATCACCAATACTTCTAGTGGAGAAGAAGGATGGATCATTAAGAATGGTTGTTGATTATCGAGGATTGAATGAAGTGACCATTAAGAACAAATACCCACTGCCGATGATCAATGACTTGTTTGACCAGTTGCAAGGAGCTAAGGTGTTTTCAAAGATCGATTTGCGATCAGGGTACCATCATTTGAAGATTCGAGAGCAGGATATACCTAAGACAACTTTTACCACTAGGTACGGGCTGTATAATTACACCGTTATGTCATTTGGTCTGACTAACACACCTGCCTATTTTATGAACATGATGAACAAAGTGTTTATGGAGTTTTTGGATAAGTTCGTCGTGGTGTTCATTGATGATATTTTGGTTTACTCGAAGAATGAAGAGGAACATAAGGAGCATTTGCGTTTGGTACTCGAGAAGCTCAGAGAACATCAGTTATATGCCAAGTTCAGCAAGTGTGAGTTTTGGTTGAAGGAAGTTGGATTTCTTGGACATGTTATATCCGGAGAAGGTATAGCAGTAGACCCCACTAAGGTTGTCACTGTAACAAACTGGGAAGCGCCAACAACAGTTGGAGAGATCCGGAGTTTCCTTGGACTAGCAGGATACTACCGGAGATTCATTGAGAATTTCTCAAGGATTGCGAAGCCTATGACAGAATTGTTGAAGAAGGATACCAAGTTCATTTGGACCGAGGAGTGTGAAGCTAGTTTCCAAGAGTTGAAGAAACGTTTGGTTACCTCACCAGTGTTAATTCTGCCTGATCAGACCAAGGATTATGAGGTGTATTGCGACGCTTCACGTCGAGGACTTGGAGTAGTGCTTATGTAGGAGGGGAGAGTTGTTTCGTATGTTTCACGACAGCTTAAGCCTCATGAGCTAAATTATGCTACGCATGATTTGGAGTTAGCAGCCGTAGTGCATGCGTTGAAGACATGTAGACATTTCCTCATTGGAAATCATTGTGAGGTGTATACGGATCACAAGAGTTTGAAATACATCTTCACGCAGAAGGAGTTAAATCTCAGGCAGAGGAGATGGTTGGAGCTCATCAAAGATTATGATATGAGATTACATTATCACCCCGGAAAGGCTAACGTTGTAGCAGACGCGTTGAGCCGTAAGAGTCACGTCAATACATTAATGACAGGAGAAATACCAAAGGAGTTAGCCGAGGATCTTCGAGAGCTATGTTTGGAAATAGTTCCGAGAGGCTATGTAGCAGCATTGGAGATTCAGTCAACTTTGATGGACAAGATCAGGGAAGCTCAGAAGACTGACAAAGAGATTGCCTCCATAAAGGAGAGAATGAGCGAAGGAAAAGCAAAGGGGTTTCGTGAGGATGAGCACGATACCTTATGGTTTGAGGACCGTGTTTATGTGCCCAATGACCCGGAGATCAGGAAGTTGATTCTACAAGAGGCACATGATTCACCATATTCGATTCACCCAGAAATACCAAGATGTATTTGGATTTGAAGAATACTTTCTGGTGGACCGGAATGAAGAAAGATATTGCAGAGTATGTAGCAGTTTGTGATGTATGTCAGAAGGTGAAGGCAGAACATCAGAAGCCAGCAGGATTGTTACAACCATTACCTATACCCGAATGGAAGTGGGATAAACTAGGTATGCATTTCATCACGGGATTGCCCAGGACTCGTTCAGGCTATGACTCGATTTGGGTTATAGTCGATCATTTGTGAAGGTAACTCATTTCATTCCAAAGTAAAGACTACTTACAAAGTGCCAAATTGGCTAAGATATACATGACCAGGATTGTATGCTTGCATGGAGTTCCTTGGAGTATCGTGTCGAGATAGAGGAACCCAATTCACCTCAAAGTTCGGAAGCAGCTTGCACGAAACTTTAGGAACCAGTGGAGTTTAGCATGCCTTTTCATCCACGCAGACGAGATGGACAAACCGAGAGAGTCAACCAGATTTTGGAGGATATGCTTAGAGCTTGTGCTTTGGATTATGGATCAAGTTGGGATGACAATTTGTCAGTATGCAGAAGTTTTCTTACAACAACAGTTACCAAACCGAGTCGAAGATGGCACCTTTCGAAGCCTTGTACGGAAGGAGGTGCAGGACCCCGTTGTTATGGGATGAAGTTGGAGACCACCAGTTGTTTGGATCGGATTTGATTAAGGAGTCTGAACGGAAAGTAAAGTTGATTCACGAGAGGCTCAAGGTAGCCCAGTCAAGATAGAAAAGCTATGCAGATTCAAAATGCAAGGAGACAGAATACGAAGTCGGAGAAAGAGTTTATCTTCGAGTATCGCCACTTCGAGGAGTTAAGCGTTTTGGAGTTAAAGGAAAACTAGCACCTCGATTTGTAGGACCTTATCGTGTTTTGGAACGCATGGGAGAAGTTGCGTACAAGTTGGAATTACCCGAAGGATTGTCAGGAGTTCATGATGTGTTTCATGTTTCACAGTTGAAGAAGTGTCACGCAGAGATGGCTGATATACCACTGAGAGATACTGTGCCACTGGAAGCGATTCAGTTGAATGATGATTTGACCTATGAGGAGAAACCGGTTAAGATTCTGGAGTATGCCAGCAGAGTCACCCGCAGCAAGGTCATTAAGTTTTGCAAAGTTCAGTGGAGCCACCACACAGAGGATGAAGCCACCTGGGAGCGAGAGGAATATTTGCTTAAGGACCACCCTCACCTATTTTCTAGCCAACCCGAATCTCGAGGGCGAGATTCATCTTAAGGGGGTAGGTTTGTAACATCCCAAATTTTCAATTTGGAATGTTATACACAGAGCATCATTGCATATCATATTTTTCATTGCATTTTCTTTGCATTTTGCTCGATCCTAGAAAATTCTACACAACTCAAGGACCCACGGGGAGAGTTGGGGATTTTCGTTATTTCATATTTGAGTTTTCTAAAATTATGAAAATATTATCATTTGATTTTAATTATTTTATCTTCAATTATTTCTATTACCAAAATATGAGAGAGGGAATAAAATGACTTTCCCAAAATAAAGAAATAATGAAGATTTAATAATAAAATCAAATAAGATTTTATTTTGGAGTTTTTCGCCTTTTTATTTGAATTTGGAAAAATGCGCGTTTTTCAAAATTGCATTTAGGCCCCAAATAAATGTTCATTAAATCCGGCTTGATTTTAGAAGCCGAGGAAAATTTATTTTGAGATTTTTGGAGTCCGTTTAGTACTTCTTTTGATTTTTTTTTCACAAGATAATGTTTTATTAAAAAAAAAGCACCGCCTTTTTCAGGCATCGAAGCGGGACTCGCCGGGGCACGCTTATAAATAGCGGCCTGAGCCGCCATTCCCACCCGAGCCCCGAAACCCTAGCCTCATACCACGCCGAGCAGCGCCAAAGGTTCGCCGCCTCGAATTCCGTGCCGGTTTTTTTTTAAAAAAACCGATCGGTTTTCTTCGGTTTTTTTGGTTTTTTTGTTTTTATTTTTTCTTTTTCCGTTCGAATCTGTTCGTCGTTTTTTTTTCTTTTTCTCGGATTTAATCCGCGATTTTTCTGATCGCGATTCCAGATCCGATTTTTGTTTTAGTATAACTTTTCGCTCGTTTATTGGAATCAGGCTATTCAAGCGCCTGGAGTTTCGTCTCGAAACCCTCTTTCCGAATAATCTACTTAAACAAGTTTTGCATCTGTAAAATTTGACCTAGATTAGTAAAACGAAGCTGTTTTCTTCCGCCGTTTGACTTTCGTTGCTTCGTTTGATTTGATTCTTTTTGCAAGCCGGAGTTCTTAAGTTGAACTATCTGGTTAGATCTATTTGAGTTTTACCTGTGCATTAGATGAGTATTTATTGTATGCTTGTTTGTTTGTCTGCGATATATTACCCGGAGTGCGCCGCCTGTTACTTCGAGTCTCTAGGTTTCGCGGATCATCAGCAAGGCAAGTAAAACTTTGATCATACCTTTTCTCATACCCAGTTTTTATGCATTAGATCTATCCTCAACCATTTGCATGAATAGGATCTAATTAAATTGTGGGATGGGAAGTAGTTGAGGTAGTACCTATTGCCTGTTTTATTATCAACCCTTGGGAGTTACTTCTACGTTTGCTTATTATGCCATGCTATGCTAGTAGACGTGGATTGTGTGAGTGTATCCATGAATGATGTGAGATTGTTAATTAATGGTTTATTTAAGATGGAAAATTAAACACACATCTGGGTGGATTGAGGCACCTGGTTTCTATCAGGACTTGCCTGTTTTTCTTCGGACCGCCACCCAGGCTCAAAGGGATCATGAGATTATTCAAACTAGAAACTTCCGTGTGCAGCCACAAGCCATTATGGGCTCTGGCATAGTTGATTAAGTTGTGCGAACTCTTACGGGTAGGCTAGCGAGATGTAGGGGTTGTAGGTTGGTACGGTCTACCCACATGTAAGGTGCTAAGCGCTTACGAAGACTATGTCTCGGTCATCCGTTTCTCAAACACCATGTAGTGCGAGAAACCAAACGGAGGCGATCGAGTCTTGTGGGGAAAAGTGCACAAACCTCTGTAGAGTGTATAAACTAATCATGGTTAGCCGTGTCCCCGGTTATGGACAATCTTGAGTATCTAGTTCTTGGATTATCCTGTTGATCTCATCATGTTACTTCTAATTAATATTGTTGGGTTTAATTGAGTACTTTTAATTGGGATTGAGAATGTCATCAACCATTTTCAATGTTTCACAACCACCATGATAGTTAAATAAATTTATTCCTTTGCAGTAGGGAAAAATTGGCTTTATGCAAAACTGTAACCATAGAGCTTTCCACCAGCCATATATGCATGTAGTATAGGCTTATCATTCCATTATTCTCTGTGTGTTACATTGCCAGCATATTCCATGTGCTGACCCGTTTTCGGGCTGCAACGTTTCATGTTGCAGAATTTTCAGACGACGATTAAGGTGCTTAGGTCGTGGTTCTATACTTAGTGATGCTGTTGGAGTTGATGGACTCGCTTATTCTTCCAAGCCTTCCGCTGTTATCGTATTAGATGGCCTTAAGCCATATTTATTTGATTAAGTTCTCTCTTGAGACATTCGATTGTAATAAGTGTGTGATTGCTACTCTGTTACAAATCCTCCGAGTAATCGTGGTGGTGTCAAGATTATCGATCCGAGGATGACACCGAGCACGTAGATCGATCGCTTGAGGTCCGTTGCTACAAGTCACTCATATTTACCATCCCACATAGCAAGGCGAATAATAAGAGTAAGTCGGTATGGTGATCAATCCATCCCGCACCCAAATCATTACCTTGTATATGGTTTAGCGAATCTCGCATTCTAACACTCGGTCATCCTCACAAACATTGCAGAATTTCTCTTATCGATGAACTGGGTTCGAATAAATCCATGGATTCTTCAAGCCAAACAAACATCTATCTTTTCTTCACAACTCTCAGGTTTTTGCGTTATTCCTATAAGATCGTCTGTTGATAAACGTAACTTCTTCCAGGGTTTTTCCTTCAGCAAGAGTGTGCTTGCTTCTTGGCAGGTCCTGGGGTCTGTGGGTTATGGCCCATCTCATCACTTGAAACCCTTGAACTCATCATTGGGGCAACTGATCGTTACTCCAACATCCAGCTTCCTATCATGCTTAAATCCATCCAATTGTACGGTCCTTCTTCCTTCTATTGGTTCCAAACTAAGAGTGATTACTCAGACTCATCATGGAGTTATAATCGTTCCATAATACCAACATCATATCTCCTTTATATCCAATAGTACTTCATCCCTTCATATTCTTGGGGATACCACCCATATCGAGACAAGCCTCCTTATTTTGTCCAAAATCCACTTCGTGGTATATCATTCTAATTTCCATGGGTCAAGTGTCCTCACAGGGTACTACCACCCTTAAAATGCACAAACTCATCCATAGACCATACTTCTCATATCCTCGAAAATGGTCAAACTCTTTCTTCATAGGGTAACAACTCATAATGATTCAATGTATGAAATCATGACACAAGAACTTTATTGCTTTCATGAATTCATTACAATATCTCAAACTTCCATTCCATAACTCACTCCATATCCCCCCCAAAATGCTTCCTACTACGCTTATTACCAATATTAAATTCTCAACTACTTAGCTCCAGCTTTCATCTTGTCGGGACATTTATTTGCATAGTGTTCTGTTTCCTTGCAGCGCAAACACATAACTTCCAATAAGTCTTTAGGCTTCTTGTGGATGGTGTCCGCCCTTTGGGCTCTTGGCTTCTTCTTTCGACATTTATAGGCGTAATGACCTAAACCTTTGCACCTGTAATAGGTGATAAGACTCAGATCCTTCCTGGAATCCAATCTACTTCTCTTTCTGGAGTTTTCCATTCCAATCAGGGCTTCTATTTCCTATGGGTCATACTCTACTTCCTCTGTCGGGAATTCTACTGGATCCCCATTCAAACAATTTTGGGAGATGTGTCCTTCTTCTCCACATGAATAACATGACTTAGTGCATGGTTTAATTGGGTCTTCTTCGGGTGTGTCCTCCACCTCTTCCTTCATCATAGATTCCTCTAAAATTTCCATGAGGGCTCCTTTCGTTGCTTGTTTCTTCTGCTGGATGGTTCTTTGTACCATGGGGTAAATGTGACACTGAGTAGGGTAGTGGGTAGTCCCTTCACACAAGAAACAAGTGATCTGCCTAGCTGGGCATTCTTCAGCTGGGTGACTTCCGTCACAATTAGGGCATTCATCCTTGTGGTCTTTATGGTTGTGTCCTATTTCTCCATAGAGCTTGCATGAACAAGTTTTCTTCATGTCATTTCCATAAGGCTTCAATTTCTCGGACACAAGACGAGACTTTGGCAAAGTCGACTTAAATTCTTTCCAAGTGGTTACTCCTTGCCATACGTTGATGGTTTGGTACATCCTCCACCAAGTAGCAGCACCTCTTTCAAAGCACTGAAGAGCATGCTGGGTCATATCCTTTCCGACTATAGGGTTATTCTTCATGTGATCCTCCATGTTCTGAATCCATTGGTTCGTCTCCAATTGACTTATTGGTCCAGAAACTACAAGCTCATCTCCATTCATCCTCTATTGGTTCCATGGGTTTTGGGGTGGGATAAGAGAGAACGAGAGGGATACACACAATACAAACAAAAGTTTTGAAAAGGCAGATTTTATTGTGGCTGACGGAAAAAACATCAGACAAATGACAGCTGACAATCGTCGGATCTAACGTAGGTATATAATAGGGGTTCGTTCTTCTAAAGGCCAACGTCGCCAAACTCTTCAAGTCTTGTTCATGTCTCCGATGGCTTCTTCCGATCGTGCTTATCCTTCTCAAGTTCTTTTGCCAGATCATATTTGTTGACGCGAAGTCTCTCGTGACATCCTTTAATATTTTTGGAGTTGCGTTCCAAACTTCCGGGTTTCAACATCCTTGACATGAACCATGGTCCTACTGTCCTTCACTTCTTGGCGAATCTCCGGGGTCTTGAGGTTTTGCTCCTCCAGCTTGGCTACTTTCAGCTTCTGGGTCCTAAGTTCTTCACAAAATGCTTTCTCGTCAATACAGCTTCCTGCAAGTCCATCTGAAAACTCCTGATGTAATACTCGAGATCCTAGCGATACACCAGCTAAGATTAAAACTGCATCCTTTGCTCATAGGTGCTCCATCAGCCTTCTACCATCCAATCCTTACGGCGAACTGCATGCTTAACTCAGCACGGTGGCAATAGCTTAAGCAGGCGATAACATCATGGTTATCCGTGTTTCTGCTCTTGTCATTACCATGAGCTATCATTCCATAGTTGATATCTCCTGCCTTAGGGTTTTCTTGACAAAACTTTGAGTTCTAATGCTCCATGTTCCGGTCTTTCTCCAACACACCTTGATCTCGGGTATTGTCAGCTTCCTTAATCTGCCAAGTTCCATAAGGGTAGCCTTCCTAGGTCATACAAATATGGAAATTCTTCATAGCCTCCAAATTCTCCTAGTCTTCGGAGTCTTCAACCATTGTAGTTTCCATTGTTATAATGCACGGTAAAATCCGCTTCATTCCAAAGTGGTCTTAGTTGTCTGATATCTTGTACTTTTTGGAGTGATCCCATCAGCTGAATCTTCGTGTGGTCAAAAGGGGAAAGGGATATAGTCGAACTAAAAGGGAATATTTTGATAAAGCTCATAAAAGAAGAGAGGTAAAAGATCCTTTTGTAAATGGAGTTGTGGAGAAAATCTTTCCTATGGGCTTGCCAGTTTCTAGGGGTCACGTCCTACAGTCAACATGTGCTCTGATACCATCTTGTAGTGACCCGACCTCAGACGGTCAAGTCTCTATGCTTAAGTGTCATCCCTGGATCGGTATGCTGACACACACAAGATTTCGAGGATTTATAACAGAGGTAAATCACATGTATAAAATAACGTAAAATATTATTACCTCAATCCAAATAGCGGAAGTAACAAGGTTTTGTATTCCCATCAACACCAACGGCAAAGTTGAGTGTAGAAATCGTAACCCTAACGTATCACTTACTCGTTGTAAGAAAATCCTACAACATGAGACGTTGCAGCCACAAAGGGTCGGTACATTGAATGTACTCGCAAATTCCCACCATAGGATAATGATGAATAATAATTATCACTACATGCATATATGGCTGGTGGAAAAGCTCTATGGTTATAATGTTTTTGCGAAAAGCCAATTTTCCCTCTTTACCAAAGGAATATATTTTATTTAACTACAAAGTTGGTTGAAAACATTGAGAATGGTAAACCCCATCTCAATCCCAATTAATAGTAATTAATAACCCAATCAAATTTTATAATTAAGAATGATGAGATCCACATGATAATCCAAGAACCAGATACTCAAGATGTCCATAACCGGGGACACGGCTAACCATGATTATCTTGTACACTCTGTAGAGGTTTGCGCACTTCTCCCCACAAGACTCGATCTCCTCCGTTGGATTTCTCGCACTACATGGTGTTTGAGAAACGGATGACCGAGACACAGTCTTTCAGAAGCGTTAGCACCTTACGATGGGTAGACAGTAGCACCTACATCCCCTACATCTGCTAGTCTACCACTGTAAGAGTTCACACGACTTAATCTACTATGCCAGAGCCCATAATGGCTTGTGGCTGCACACAGAAATTTCTAGCATGCAAAATCTCATGATCCCTTTGAGCACAGTGGCGATCCATAGCGTAATCACACGGTACTCAGGATTTCCAAAAATACAGGCAATCACTTTGGATTCCCCTGTGCCTCAATCCACCCGGATGTGTATTTAAGTTGCCACCTTAAGTTGAACCATTAATTAACAATCTCACATCTGTCATGGATACACTCAAACCCAATCCACGTCTACGAGCATAGCATAGCAGTATAAGCAATGTAGAAGTAACTCCCAAAGGTTTGATAATAAAAAGGTGAATAGGTACTACCTCATCTACTTCCCAACCCACAATTTAATTCAGATCCTAACCATGCGATTGTTTGAGGATTGATCTAATGCAATAAAGCTGGGTAGTAACGAGGTATGATCAAAGTGTTACTTGCTTGTACTGTTGATGAAGATGAATCACACTCAAAACTCTTGATAGATCTACTCGTCACACTCCGGTCAATCTATCGTAAGCAAGCAATAGTAACCACACATAAGCAATCACTCAAAAGATCGGAAAGAACGAAGAAGACAATTCGGAAAACATCAAAATCAAACAAATAACTCTTGCAAAATAAAATTTTTTCTAACAGTACCAAATTTATGTGAATTTGGCCTTATCAGAAAGTTTAGGTCAAGATCTTCGATTTGCAAAAAGAATCAACTCAACCGGAGTCACGAAACTCAAATTATGATCAAACAAAGTTCAAATACAAAACTGTTTGAATTCAAATTTTAAAAATTTCAAAAATATGTTTAAGTTGTATTACTGGATAAATGGTATTGTAACAAATAAGTGTGCGTTGGTTTCATCTAATTCCGACTAACGAGCAAAAAGTTGTGATCGATTGAAGAACATGGACTAATCTGTAAAGAAAATCATCACAGATAGGTCCCTGGACGGAATTAAAACAGAGAAAAAAAGAAATCTTATCGAACGAACGTTCGCTACAGAAGCATAAGTGATGAAAACCGTTCGTTACAAAACCCTAACTAATGAACGTTCGCAAAATAAGCTAAACTAAATAATAAACCGTTTTTTAGGAAAAACTGAAGTAAATCTAAACCCTAAAAAAACCAGACCGGGCGGTTTTGTATGCAGTTCAGTGGCGGTTCGGAATTCGGCGGATGGCAGCGGCTCCCGAGGCGAATGACAGCGGTAACCGGCCTCGAGCGTGAGGTTCAAGGCGGCTCGATCGTCTCCAACGTATCTATAATTTTTGATTGCTCCATGCTATATTATCTACTGTTTTGGACCATATTGGGCTTTATTTTACACTTTTATACATTGTTGAGGAAATCATTAACTGGTAGCTGCTCGGTTGGCTAGAGAGTAGGGGATTAATCGGCTAATCGGCAAGTTAATCGGCCATTTAACCAATTAATCGGACGATTTTTCGGTTTATCGGCTACTCGGTGACCCTATGAGAAGGGATTAATCGGCAAGTTAACTGGTTAATTGGATGAATTCTTGAACAGGGCTTTTATATTACTTTTGGGACTAACCTATTAACCGGAGGCCCAACCCAGATTTGCTGTTTTTTTGCCTATTTCAGAGTTTCGAAGAAACAGAATATCAAACGGAGTCCAAACGGAATGAAACCTTCGGGAACACGATTTTCTCACCGAATATGATCCAGGAGACTTGGACCCCCCGTCAAGAAAGAAAGGAGGTGGCCACGAGGGTGAAGGGCGCGCCCCCTGCCTCGTGGGCCCCCCTTTGCTCCACCGACGTACTCCTTCCTCCTATATATACCTACGTACCCCCGAACGGTCAGATACGGAGCCAAAAACCTAATTACACCACCGCAACTTTCTGTATCCACGAGATCCCATCTTGGGCCCTGTTCCGCAGCTCCGCTGGAAGGGGAATCCACCATGGAGGGCTTCTACATCATCATAGCCTCTCCGATGAAGTGTGAATAGTTTACCTCAGACCTTCGGGTCCATAGTTAGTAGCTAGATGGCTTCTTCTCACTTTTTGGATCTCAATACAATGTTATCCCCCTCTCTTGTGGAGATCTATTCGATGTAATCTTCTTTTTGCGGTGTGTTTGTTGAGATCGATGAATTGTGGGTTTATGATCAAGATTATCTATGAGCAATATTTGAATCTTCTCTGAATTCTTTTATGTATGATTGGTTATCTTTGCAAGTCTCTTCAAATTATCCGTTTGGTTTGGCCAACTAGATTGGTAGTTCTTGCAATGGGAGAAGTGCTTAGCTTTGGGTTCAATCTTGCGGTGTCCTTTCCCAAAGGATGTATAAGCAGCAAGGCATGTATTGTATTGTTGCCATCAAGGATAACAAGATGGTTTTTTATCATATTGCATTAATTTATCCCTCTACATCATGTCATCTTGCTTAAGGCGTTACTCTGTTTTCATTAACTTAATACTCTAGATGCATCTTTGGATAGCGGTCGATGAGTGGAGTAATAGTAGTAGATGCAGCAGGAGTCGGTCTACTTGTATCGGACGGGATGCCTATATACATGATCATACCTAGATACTCTCATAACTATGCTCAATTCGCCAATTGCTCAACAGTAATTCGTTCACCCACCGTAAAATACTTATGCTCTTGAGAGAATCCACTAGTGAAATCTATGGCCCCCGGGTCTATTCTCTATCATATTAATCTTCCATCACTTTATTATTGCTTTGCTTTTTTACTTTGCTTTTTATTTTATTTTGCATCTTTATACCAAAAATACCAAAAATATTATCTTATCATCTCTATCATATCTCACTCTCGTAAGTGACCGTGAAGGGATTGACAACCCCTAATCGCGTTGGTTGCGTTGAGCTATTTGTTTTGTGTAGGTACGAGGGACTTGCGCGTGGCCTCCTACTGGATTGATACCTTGGTTCTCAAAACCTGAGGGAAATACTTACGCTTACTTTGCTGCATTATCCTCTCCTCTTCGGGGAAATCCAACGCAAGCTCAAGAGGTAGCAAGAAGAATTTAAAGCGCCGTTCTTTGGGAGTCTACGCAAAGTCAACATACCAAGTACCCATCACGATCCCTTATCTCTCGCATTACATTATTTGCCATTTGCCTCTCGCTTTCCTCCCCCACTTCACCCTTGCCGCTTTATTCGCCTCTCTTCTCCGTTTGCCTTTTTCTCGCTTGCTTGTCGTTATGGCTAGTCCCTTATCCACTCCGTTGTCCCCTGAGTTTGAAGTCTTTCACTTCAAACAAAGACAAGGAGAAAACTTAAAAGATGCCTGGTTGAGAATAATGGAGTCTTATCGTAATTGTACCTTTGAAGTAAATCTGAGAATTTTTCTTCGCAATTTTTATGTTGGATTAAATATGTCTCATAGACAACTTTTGGATTGCATTGCCAAGGGCAACTTCATTGAAATTGATCCCCCATAGTGCGCTTGAAATTATAGAAGGTATAGTGGGAACACTACCTCAACAAAAGGGGACTCATCCTACCCAGGAAGAGACACAAATCCTTGAAATTTTTTGTGATGTTACTAAGAATTTACAAAAGTCTCTTGAACCTCTTAAGAACGTTAGCAGAAATATTCACCGCATGAATATGTTGATTACTCTTTGCAATAAGCGGTTGGATCATTTAGATCTAAAAATTTCAGAATATGAAGGGAAACGTAAAGAACCTCCTGGATTCGAGCTTGATTCCACTAAAAAGTTGAAAACCAAAGATGGCAATACCTAGATCTATCCTTGCTTTTATGCCTAGCCAGGGGCGTTAAACGATAGCGCTTGTTGGGAGGCAACCCAATTTTATTTTTAGTTTTTTGCTTTTGTTTCTGTTTAGGAATAAATAATCCATCTACCTTCTGTTTAGATGTGGTTTTATGTTTTAATTAGTGTTTGTGCCAAGTTAAACCTATAGGATCTTCTTGGATGATAGTTATTTGATCTTGCTGTAATTTCCAGAAACTTTCGGTTCACGAAAACAATTGTTAAAAATAACCAGAACGTGATAAGATAGTGATTCCAATTGCTTCTGATCAATAAACAAATTTCCTAGGTCGTACTATTTTTGCTGAATTTTTGGAGTTTCAGAAGTTTGTGTTAGTTACAGATTACTACAGACTATTCTGTTTTTGACAGATTCTGTTTTTCGTGTGTTGTTTGCTTATTTTGATGAATCTATGGCTAGTAAAATAATTTATAATCCATATAGAAGTTGGAATACAGTAGGTTTAACACCAATATAAATAAAGAATGAGTTCATTACAGTACCTTGAAGTGGTCTTTTGTTTTCTTTCGCTAACGGAGCTCACGATATTTCTGTTGTGAAGTTTTCAAGTTTTGGGTGAAATATTTTTGATGGATTATGGAACAAGGAGTGGCAAGAGCCTAAGCTTGGGGATGCCCATGGCACCCCCAAGATAATCTAAGTACACCATAAATTCAAAGCTTGGGGATGCCCCCGGAAGGCATCCCCTCTTTCCTCTACTTCCATCGGTAACTTTACTTGGAGCTATATTTTTATTCACCACATGATATGTGTTTTGCTTGGAGCGTCTTGTATGATTTGAGTCTTTGCTTTTTAGTTTACCACAATCATCCTTGCTGTACACACCTTTTGAGAGAGCCATACATGAACTGGAATTTGATGGAATACTCTATGTGCTTCACTTATATCTTTTGAGCTATATAGTTTTGCTCTAGTGCTTCACTTATATCTTTTAGAGCACGGTGGTGGATTTGTTTTATAGAAACTATTGATCTCTCATGCTTCTCTTTGATTATTTTGAGAGTCTTAAATAGCATGGTAATTTGCTTAAATAATCTTAATATGCTAGGTATACAAGAATAATAAAATCTTTCTTATGAGTGTGTTGAATACTAAGAAAAGTTTGATGCTTGATGATTGTTTTGAGATATGGAGGTAATAATATCAGAGTCATGCTAGTTGAGTAGTTGTGAAATTGAGAAATACTTGTGTTGAAGTTTGCAAGTCCCGTAGCATGCACGTATGGTAAACGTTATGGAACAAATTTGAAACATGAGGTGTTCTTTGATTGTCCTCCTTATGAGTGGCGGTCGGGGACGAGCGATGGTCTTTTCCTACCAATCTATCCCCCTAGGAGCATGCACGTAGTGCTTTGGTTTTTGATGGCTTGTAGAATTTTGCAATAAGTATATGAGTTCTTTATGACTAATGTTCAGTCCATGGATTATACGCACTCTCACCCTTCCATCATTGCTAGCCTCTTCAGTACCGTGCATTGCCCTTCTCACATTGGGAGTTGGTGCAAACTTCGCCGGTGCATCCAAACCCCGTGATATGATTCGCTCTTTCACACATAAACCTCCTTATATCTTCCTCAAAACAACCACCATACCTATCTATTATGGCATTTCCATAGCCATTCCGAGATATATTTCCATGCAACTTTCCACCATTCCGTTTATCATGGCACATTCATCATTGTCATAGTGCTTAGCATGATCATGTAGTTGACATAGTATTTGTGGCAAAGCCACCGTTCATAATTATTTCATACATGTCACTCTTGGTTCATTGCATATCCCGGTACACCGCCGGAGGCATTCATATAGAGTCATACCTTGTTCTAGTATCGAGTTGTAAATAAATAGAAGTGTGATGATCATCATTTTCTAGAGCATTGTCCCAAGTGAGGAATATATAAAAAAAGGGGAGAAAAGAGGCCATAAGAAAGAGAAAAGGCCCAAATAAAAAAAATAAAAAAATGAGAGAAAAAGAGAGAAGGGACAATGCTACTATCCTTTGCCACACTTGTGCTTCAAAGTAGCACCATAATCTTCATGATAGAGAGTCTCTCATTTTGTCATTTTCATATACTAGTGGGAATTTTTCATTATAGAACTTGGCTTGTATACTCCAATAATGGGCCTCCTCAAGTGCCCTAGGTCTTCATGAGCAAGCAAGTTGGATGGACACCCACTTAGTTGCATTTTGTTGAGCTTTCATACATTTATAGCTCTAGTGCATCCGTTGCATGGCAATCCCCACTCCTTTCATTAACATCAATCGATGGGCGTCTCCATAGCCCATTGATTAGCCTCGTTGATGTGAGACTTTCTCCTTTTTTTGTCTTCTCCACATAACCCCCATCATCAATTCTATTCCACCCATAGTGCTATGTCCATGGCTCGCGCTCATGTATTGCGTGAAGGTTTATAAGTTTGAGATTACTAAAGTATGAAACAATTGCTTGGCTTATCATTGGGGTTGTGCATGATGAGAGCATTCTTGTGTGACGAAAATGGAGCATGACTAAACCTTATGATTTTGTAGGGATGAACTTTCTTTGGCCATGTTATTTTGAGAAGACATAATTCCTTAGTTAGTATGCTTAAAGTATTATTATTTTTATGTCAATATGAACTTTTGTCTTGAATCTTTCGGATCTAAATATTCATAACACAATTAAGAAGAGTTACATTGAAATTATGCCAAGTAGCACTCCGCATCAAAATTATCTTTTTATCATTTACCTACTCGAGGGAATGACGAGAATTAAGCTTGGGGATGCCTGATACCTCTCCAACGTATCTATAATATTTGATTGCTCCATGCTATATTATCTACTGTTTTGGACCATATTGGGCTTTATTTTACACTTTTATATTACTTTTGGGACTAACCTATTAACCGGAGGCCCAACCGAGATTTCTTTTTTTTGCCTATTTCGTAGTTTCAAGAAACGAATATCAAACGGAGTCCAAACGGAATGAAACCTTCGGGAACGCGATTTTCTCATCGAATATGATCCAGGAGACTTGGACCCCCCGTCAAGAAAGAAAGGAGGTGGCCACGAGGGTGGAGGGCGCCCCTAGGGTGCGCCCCCTGCCTCATGGGCCCCCCTTTGCTCCACCGACGTACTCCTTCATCCTATATATACCTACGTACCCCCGAACAATCAGATACGGCGCCAAAAACCTAATTCCACCGCCGCAACTTTCTCAGATCCACGAGATCCCATCTTGGGGCCTGTTAGAGCTCATGGGAAGGGAATCCACCATGGAGGGCTTCTACATCATCATACCCTCTCCGATGAAGTGTGAGTAGTTTACCTCAGACCTTCGGGTCCATAGTTAGTAACTAGATGGCTTCTTCTCTCTTTTTGGATCTCAATACAATGTTCTCCCCCTCTCTTGTGGAGATCTATTCGATGTAATCTTCTTTTTTGCAGTGTGTTTGTTGAGATCGATGAATTGTGGGTTTATGATCAAGATTATCTATGAGCAATATTTGAATCTTCTCTGAATTCTTTTATGTATGATTGGTTATCTTTGCAAGTCTCTTTGAATTATCCGTTTGGTTTGGCCAACTAGATTGGTAGTTCTTGCAATGGGAGAAGTGCTTAGCTTTGGGTTCAATCTTGCGTTGTCCTTTCCCAAAGGATGTATAAGGGCAGCAAGGCACGTATTGTATTGTTGCCATCAAGGATAACAAGATGGGGTTTTTATCATATTGCATGAATTTATCCCTCTACATCATGTCATCTTGCTTAAGGCGTTACTCTATTTTCATTAACTTAATACTCTAGATGCATGCTGGATAGCGGTCGATGAGTGGAGTAATAGTAGTAGATGCAGGCAGGAGTCGGTCTACTTGTATCGGACGTGATGCCTATATACACAATCATACCTAGATACTCTCATAACTATGCTCAATTCTGTCAATTGCTCAACAGTAATTCGTTCACCCACTGTAAAATACTTATGCTCTTGAGAGAATCCACTAGTGAAATCTATGGCCCCCGGGTCTATTCTCTATCATATTAATCTTCCATCACTTTATTATTGCTTTGCTTTTTTACTTTGCATCTTTATACCAAAAATACCAAAAATATTATCTATCATCTCTATTAGATCTCACTCTCGTAAGTGACCGTGAAGGGATTGACAACCCCTAATCGCATTTGTTGCGTGAGCTATTTGCTTTGTGTAGGTACGAGGGACTTGCGCGTGGCCTCCTACTGGATTGATACCTTGGTTCTCAAAAACTAAGGGAAATACTTACGCTACTTTGCTGCATTATCCTCTCCTCTTCGGGGAAATCCAACGCAAGCTCAAGAGGTAGCAGGCTCCAAGCGGCGGCGGGGAAGGCGCGGGCGGCGAGGGGCGAGGCGGCGCTGGCGATGCCGAGCGGGCGTGACGGTGGTTGACAATCTACGGCGGCTGGGCTCAAGGGTTGGAGATGCGGGAGAGATGCGAGGCGAGGCGAGGACAGAGCGGCGCGGCGGCGGTAGCGGCTATTTAAGGCATGGAGGAGGGGTATGGCGGCGGCGGTTTCCGTGGAGGTCACGGTGCGGCAGCGTGCTGGCTCGGGAGTCCTTTCCGAGCTCGGGGACGAGCGACGCGGGCTGGCTGGGCCGTGGCCTGGCCTGGGAGCTGGGCCGGCCCAGTCGGGGAAAAGTTTTTTTAATAAACTTTTTCTCCAGAAAAACAAAAATAAGAAGAAAAAACAAAATAATTAAAAATATTAAATAGGCATATAATATATCCAAATTTCTAGAAAAAGATTTTCTACAACGTGAACATTTTTCTAACGTCAAATAAAAATCCACGCAAATTTAAATAAAGCTAAGAGTGCTACTGCTCTAATAAAATCCAATAAAAATCATTTTAAAAATACCAAAATAAATTCAAATTTATTTCTCTCCAATTTTCTATTGGAGGGAATCATTTTACCCTATTTTCTGTATATTTTATTTTTGGAGAAAAATAATTTGAATAAAAGCCAAATAACTTCAAATTGAAAATAATTTCAAAAGGACTTTAAATTTGATCCTTTAAAACTCCCAACTCATATTTCATATGTTTTGAAGAAGTCATTTTATCTTCTCTCATGAAAATCATTGAGTTGCTTGAAGTCTCTGAATTTGAAATATTTTCAAATGAAATTCAAATATTTTCAACAACCCTTTTCATTTGATTAAATGGAAGAAGTCATGTCATCTTCTCTCTTGGGTTTTGCGTTGAAAAGAACTTGAATTCATGGAGATTAATGAAAAATGAAAGTTTGGGAAAGTCCTTTTATTCCCTCTCATTTAACTTTCAAAAGTTTTGAATTTCACTCACTTCCAGTCAATCAATCAATCAATCAAACAATCAATCAAATCTATCTATTTATTATAACATTGCAAAATTTAGAATTTTGGGATGTTACAAATATCTTTGACCAATTCTTCCTGGACCTATTGACAATCTTTTGCAAAATTAATTTTATTTCTCTATTGCTAAGTTCAACTTGACCACTAGACTGAGGATGATAGGGTGATGCAATTCTATGGTTAACATCATACTTGGCAAGCATCTTACGGAAAACGCCATGAATAAAGTGTGAACCACCATCACCATTAAATATCTAGGGACTCCAAACCTTGGGAAAATAACTTCCTTAAGCATTTTAATAGAGGTGTTGTGATCAGCACTACTAGTTGGAATAGCTTCTACCCATTTAGTAACATAATAAACAACAACCAAAATATGTGTATACCCATTAGAGGAAGAAAAAGGTCCCATGCAATCAAATCCCCGAACATCAAATGGTTCAACAGCAAGTGAATAATTCATAGGAATTTCTTGTCGCTTATCAATATTACCTGTTCTTTGACATTCATCACAAGATGAGACAAACTTACGGGCATCCTTGAAGAGAGTAGGCCAATAGAATCCAGACTGCAATACCTTGTGAGTAGTTCTATCTCCAGCATGACGCCCTCCATAAGCCTGGGAGTGACATTTCCGTAGGATTTGTCCTTGTTCATGCTCAGTTACACAACGTCTAATAATACCATACTCATTCTTTATAAAGATGTGGGTCATCCCAAAAGTAATGTCTTAAATCATAGAAGAATTTTTTCTTTTGTTGGTAAGTAAAGCTAGGTGGTAAATATTTAGCAATAATGTAATTAGCATAATCAGCATACCAAGGAGTACTATGAGAAACATTTATTGCAGCTAATCGCTCATCGGAAAACTATCATCAATAGGTAGTGGGTCATCAAGCACATTTTCAAGCCTAGACAAGTTATCAGCTACTGGGTTCTCAGATCCTTTTCTATCAATGATGTGTAAATCAAATTCTTGCAACAAGAGAACCCATCGAATAAGTCTAGGTTTAGCATCTTTATTTTCCATAAGATATTTAATAGCAGCTTGGTTTTGTGAACAATTACTTTTGAATCAACAATATAAGGTCTAAATTTATCACAAGCAATCACCACTGCTAAAAATTCTTTTTCAGTAGTAGCATAATTTCTTTGAGCACTGTCTAGTGTTTTACTAGCATAATGAATAACATTCAATTTCTTATCAACTCTTTGTCCTAGAACAGCACCAACAACATAATCACTAGCATCACACATAATTTCAAAAGGCAAGTTCCAATCAGGTGGTTGAACAATAGGTGCAGAAATTAAGGATTTCTTGAGTGTTTCAAAGGCTTATAAACAATCATCATCAAAAACAAATGGAATATCCTTCTGCAAGAGACTAGTAAGAGTCAAGAAATTTTAGAAAAGTCTTTGATAAATCTCCTATAGAAACCAACATGACCTAGGAAACTACGAATACCTTTTATATCTTTAGGACATGACATTTTCTCAATTGCATCAACCTTAGCTTGGTCCACTTCAATACCTCTTTCAGAAATTTTATGACCCAAGACAATGCCTTCATTAACCATAAAGTGGCACTTCTCCCAATTTAAGACATGATTTGTTTGTTTACATCTATGCAAAACTCGCTCAAGATTGCTTAAACAATCATCAAAAGACTTCCCACAAACAGAAAAGTCATGCATGAAAACCTCAACAATCTTTTCACAAAAGTCATAGAATATAGCAGTCTTACATCTTTGAAAGGTAGCACGTGCATTGCATAAACCAAAAGGTATACTTCTATAAGCATAGGTTCCAAAGGGACAAGTAAAAGTGGTCTTTTCTTGATCAGGTTGAGAAACAGGTATTTGTGAAAAGCCAGAATATCCATCAAGGAATCAAAAGTTTGTGTGCTTAGATAATCTTTCAAGTATTTGCTCAATAAAAGGCAAAGGGTAATGATCTTTTCTAGTTGCTTTATTTAATTTCTAAAATCAATTACCATTCTATAGCCTGTAACAATTCTTTGTGGAATAAGTTCATTCTTATCATTAGGAACAACAATAATACCTTCTTTATTAGGAACACAATGAAAAGGACTTACCCATCTATTATCAGCTATCGGATAGATTATACATGCTTCCGGAAGTTTTAAGATTTCCGTTCTTACCACTTCCTTCATTTTTGGATTCAACCGACGTTGGTGATCAACAACGGGTTCAGCATCAGGTTCCATATTAATTTTGTGTTGACATAGAGTGGGACTAATGCCCTTTAAATCATCAAGAGTATATCCAATAGCAACCTGGTGCTTCCTTAGAACTTTCAATAATCTTTCTTCTTCATGTTCTAAAAGGTTAGCACTAATAATAACAGGATATATCTTCTTTTCATCAAGATAAGCATATTTCAAAGTGTCTCGCAATTGTTTTAATTCAAACATAGGATCACCTTTAGGTGGAGGAGGACCTCCTAGAGTTTCAATAGGCAAATTGTGTTTAAGCAGAGTACATTGTTCAAGGAATTTTTTATCTATTTCATTTCTTTCATGCATATGTAAATCATTTTCATGGTCTAGCAAATATTGTTCTGAAGAATCAGTAGGTGGAACAGCAATAGAAGCAAGACCAATTAATTCATCCTTACTAGGCAATTCTTTTTCATGAAGATTTCTACTAAACTTGGAAAAATTAAACTCATGAGACTCATCACCAAAGGTAACAACAACAGTTTGTTTCTTATAGTCTATCTTAGCATTAACTATATTCAAGAAAGGTCTGCCAAAGATAATGGGACAAAATTCATCTTGTGGGGAACCAAGAACAAGAAAATCTGTATGGTATTTTATTTTCCGACACAAGACTTCAACATCTCTAACAATCCCAAATGGTGATATGGTGTCTCTATTAGCAAGTTTAATACTAACATCTATGTCTTCTAAATCTGCAGGTGCTATGTCTTTCATAATTTCTTGATATCAAGTGTAAGGAACATCACTCACACTAGCACCCATGTCACATAAACCATGATAACAATGATCTCCTATTTTAACTGAGATGACATGCATGCCAACAATAGGTCTATGTTTATCCTTTTTATTAGGTTTGACAATTCTAGCTGCTTCTTCACAGAAGTAAATAACATGCCCATCTATATCTTCTTCTAGGAGATCTTTAACCATATCAATACTAGGTTCAACTTTAATTTGTTCATTAGGTTTAGGTTTTCTAATGTAGATTTTGTTAACCATAGTTGAAACTTTAGCATGTTCCTTTATCCTAACAGGGAAAGGTGGTTTCTCAATATAAGCAGAAGGAACAACTAGATCAACATTATAAAGTATTATTTCTTCTTTAATTGGTACCGGTTCTTTAGTTCCTTCTTTAATAGGTGGGTGATATTTAAACCACTTCTCTTTAGGGAGTTCAACATGAGTAGCAAATGATTCACAAAAAAGGCTACTATCTCAGAGTCAAGTCCATATTTAGTGATAAACTTTGGAAAAGCATCGGTATCCATAAAAGATTTAACACAATCATATTTAATTTTAATCCCTGACTCTGTACCTCCGTCGACATCCCAATCTTCAGAGTTGCATTTAATTCTTTCCAAAAGATCCCACCAGAATTCAATAGTCTTCTTCATAAAAGAACCAACACAAGAAGTATCAAGCATGGTTTTATCATTACGAGAAAGCCGAGCATAAAAATTCTGGATAATAATTTCTCTTGAGAGCTCATGATTGGGGCATGAATATAACATTGATTTAAGCCTCCCCCAAGCTAGAGCGATACTTTTTCCTTCACGAGGCCAAGTTTTTTATATAAATCTGATCACGATGAGCTAGATGCATAGGATAATTTTTTTGGTGGAACTCCAATTTCAAACGATTCCAATTCCATGATACAATATCATTGCATAGCCTATACCATGCCAATGCTTTTCCCTTCAAAGATAAAGGGAAAACCTTTTTCATAACTTGATCCCTGGGTAAACCTACAAGCCTAAACAATCGACAAACTTGTTCCACATATATCAAGTGCATATCAGGATGTTCGGTTCCATCTCCTGCATAAGGATTAGCTAGTAGTTGTTCTATCATACCCGAAGGAATTTCATATTCAATACTTTCAGTAGGTGTAGTAGGTTGAGGGGTAATTAGTTGTGGTTTCGGACGAGGTGAAGATACCCCGAACAAACCCCTTAAAGGATTGCTTTCCATAGTAACAAGTGACAATAAATTTCAGCACACTATATAAATGTTTCATCACCAACAACCCCTCAAAGGATTTATTATACCATTTTTACCCAAGTGAGTGATGACCTACAAGTATAGGGGATCAATTGTAGCTCTTTTCGATAAGTAAGGGTGGCGAATCCAACGAGGAGCAGAAGGAAATGACAAGTAGTTTTCAGTAAGGTAATGCCTGCAAGTGCTGAAATTGTAAGTAGCGGAGTAGTTTGATAGCAAGATAATTTGTAACGAGCAAGTAACCATAGTAGTAACAAAATTGCAGAAAGGTATCCCAATCCTTTTGAGGCAAAGGGCAGGCCAAAACGGTCTCTTATGATAAGCAAAGCGTTCTTGAGGGTGCATGGGAATTTCATCTAGTCACTTTCATCATGTTGGTTCAATTTGTGTTTGCTACTTTGATAATTTGATATGTGGGTGGACCGGTGCTTAGGTGCTGTTCTTACTTGAACAAACCTCCTACTTATGATTAACCCCCCGCAAGCATCCGCAACTATGAGAATAGTATTAAGAATAAATTCTAACCATAGCATTAAACTTCGGGGTCCAATCGGTCCCTTAGGGAATAGTGCATAAACTGGGGTTTAAGTTTCTGTCACTCTCGCAACCCACCATCTAATTGCTACTCCACAATGCATTCCCTTAGGACCAAATATGGTGAAGTGTCATGTAGTCGACGTGCACATGACACCACTGAGGGAATCACAACATACACACTATCAAAATATCGAACACATATTAAGTTCACATGATTACTTGCAACATGATTTCTCCCATGACCTCAAGAACAAAAGTAACTACTCACAAATGATAAACATGCTCATGATCAAATAAGTATTAAATAGCATATTGGATATGAACATATAATCTTCCTCCAAATAAACCATATAGTAATCAACTACAAGATGTAATCAACACTACTAGTCACCCACAAGCACCAACCTATAGTTCTGGTAACAAGACTGAACACAAGAGATGAACAAGGGTTTGAGATGAGAAGGTGCTGTTGAAGATGTTGATGGAGATTACCCTCCCCAAGATGGGAGAGTTGTTGGTGATGATGATGACGATGATTTCCCCCTCCGGGAGGGAAGTTCCCCCGGCGAAATCACTCCGCCGGAGGGCAAAAGTGCTTCTGCCCAAGTTCCGCCTCGAGGCGGCGGCGCTTCGTCCCGAAAGTCCTCCTCTTATTTTTTCTAGGTCAAAATGAGCTATATACCAGAAGATGGGCACCAGAGGTGGGTCGAGGAGGACACAAACCCCAGGGCGCGCCAGGCGGGCCTGGCGTGCCCAGGTGGGTTGTGCCCCGCTAGTGGCCCCCCTCTGGTGGTTATTTGTTCCAGTAATTCTCATTTATTCCATAAAAAACCCCGTGAAGTTTCAACTTGTTTGGAGTTGTGCAGAATAGGTAGCCTGACGTAGCTTTTTCAGGTCCAGATTTCCAGCTGCCGGAATTCTCCTTCTTGGTGTGTACCTTGGAAATTATGAGAGAAAAGGCATTAGAATTACTCCAAAAAGCATTGTTATGGATAAAAATATTATAAATAACAGTAAGAAAACATGATGCAAAATGGACGTACAAGTGAGCTAATTATGTCATAAGTGAACTAGCTAAGCTAAGTATAGATCATTATTGAGCTATCCTAGGTAGTTATGCCATTTTAGCAAAATAAGCATATCAAGTCATTTTGGAGGAAAAAATGCTAAGTATAGGTCATTTTATAGCTATCCTAGGTAAAATATGTCATTTTGGACCTAAGTAAAGTTATTATGTCATTTTCGAGGAAAATAAGCTAAGTATAGGTAATTTTGGAGGTAAATCAAGGTTATTATGCCATTTTTTACCTAAGTAAGCTAATTATGTCATAAATGAACTAGGTAAGCCAAGTATAGATCGTTATTGAGTTATCCTTGGTAGTTCTGCCTGTTTTTAGCTAACTAAGCATATTAAGTCATTTAGGAGGAAAAAATGCTAAGTATAGGTCATCTTATAGCTATCCTAGGTAAAGTATGTCAGTTTGGAGCTAAGTAAGGTTATGATGTCACTTGGGAAAACTTACCATCATCACAGAGGTGAAGGACCGGTCGGGTGTGCGCTAGTGCCAGACGGAGAAGGACCAGTCGGGGTTGCGCAATTGCGAGATGGAGAAGGATCGGCCGATTCTTATCGGGAGGCATGCTGCACCAAAGATCATTTGCAATGTCTCGTTAGCATGATTCAACTGAAATGTGAATACTATTAACTAATGAAACTCACCGTGTCCGCTATACCAGTCCGGGGCATCGGCGGAGGGGTCTGGCCGTTTTTCTCCCACACAGACTGCACATTTTGTTTCCATGAGTCAGTCATATTAGTTAGTAATAAAACAAACATTACATGCATGATTTGGCTAATATGCAGGAGAAACTTACCACGCGGAGCTCGTATAGGGTCCAGTGACCCGCGTCATTCCGATTCCTCTCCTCCTCCATCATCCTAGCCGTCGTCTCCACCAACTCCTTCTCCTCTATGCCGCCTGCCTGTTTGCCTCCGCTAGAAGCTCCTGGCCCCTAGCCTCGACGACGAGCTCCATTGGCCATGGACGGGGACTCATCTCAGGAAGAGAGCTAGTCTGGCGCTTGTTGATCTCCTGGAGAGTTCTAGGACACCGTATCAGTCCATCCCCAATGGCTGCTGAGCCATGTTTCCTCCCTTCACCAGATAGCATCACGAGCTCTAGATCAAAAGCACTCTAGCTCGGGTTGAAGTCATCCCCTTTCGTCGCCTTCCCAAAGTCTCTGTACCTCACGAAATTGTTGTGGGAGGAGATGTTGGTAAAGCTCTCTGGATGATCGAGGTCAAACTCAGAGAATGCCTTAGCGTTCTTGAGTGGGGCTGTATGGGCCATGGCATGGAGGTCGTACAGCGGTGGCACGTCCTCCTTGTTGTGTTTTGCCTAAAAGAGAGGAACACCATATTAGTTAAGGGCTCAAGCTAGCATGAAGAATGAAATTGCATGAATCGTTGAGGGCTCAAACCACATATCCCATGAACCCCGTACTCAAACATGTTGGAGCTCCCTTGATGGTGTGGCACACCTCGCATTTGGGCACGCTTATCCCTTGCCTTGTTGTGTTCGGCTAGCCATTGGGGAGAGCACCAATCATCCACCAACGCCTCCCAACAGTCCATCATATCCTCACACCATCTCGGGAGCACCTAAGTTTGGCAAAGACAAATTTCAGCGCTACGCCTACGAATCAAATCAAGGAAACTAAGTACAAGGCCTTAAGAATAGGTAAATACCTTCATGTACTTCTCCTTACTCAGATACTTGCCGTGGCACTTCTACTTGGCCCTCCTAATGTTAGTCGAGGCATAGTAGTCTCGAACAGCCTGCACCCTAGCCTCGTGCCGTAAGTCTTGAAGTAGGCGCTTGCACTCGGCTTCGAGAACCCTAGCCGCCTCCGCCTCGTGTTCCTCAGAACATCTATAGAAGGTCTGCAATCGTACAAGACAACACTAATTAGTACAATCACTAGGTAATGTCGATTTTTAATCCTGTAAAGGAGAAATTACCCAAAAATTGCCGCCTCACAATGTCGGCCACGGTCTCGCACAAGACACCGTCGACCCTCTCCTCCAGCGAGGCCGCGGCAGCCATGTACAGCTCCTAGCTCAGTGCTAGCTGTGGAACCTGACCCTCACCGGGCAATGTGACCCACCATGGGAAGTGGTGCCGGCAAAGCACACCAAGGACCTGGTTGGGCCTGCGGACACAATCGATGTGTATCCAACCCATGCAGTATGACAAGGCCAACACATTGGATATTAATGTGTAGAAACGTGAAAGACAAAGGTTAAAAAAGAGTAAATGCACTTACTTCTCCCCGTTAGGCTGAATCGACCACCTCTAATCGCGGGTCGTCGGCACGGTCGGGAGCTTCGTACCACTACGCTGGTGGACCTTCTTCCCCTGCTCAACCAGCTCGCCCTCGCTAAAACTATCGTCAGATCAGGTCTCCTCACCATCAGCATGGCCACTAGTCTCCGGAGTCACGTGGGATGAAGACTCTGGGACCCGAGTCTCCTGGGACGAAGGCTCTGGGACCCGAGTCTCCTGGGACGAAGGCTCGTCGACCCGGGGCTCGTCGACCCGAGGCTCGTGGACCGGAGTCCGAGACAGGTCCACCTGAGATGGAGCACTACGGTGGTCCGGAGAATCAGCTGGGGGTGGCGGCGAGGAAGGCGCAACAGCCTTCCTACCTCTCCCGTCGCCTCGTCCACCTCTAGCAGCCCTCTTCAGCTTCCCCCGACCTCTCTCGACCGAAGAAGAAGCGCCCCCAGTGTCTGCATACTGTCATCCAACACTCTCCGGAGGTGCTGGGGTGGAATAATAACACCCCTCCCAGCACGTGCCGAGGAAGGAGCCTCAGAGCGCTCTCGACCCGCGTCCACCATCTGTCAACACCTGCAATGTCAAAGAGTAAACGAAATTAGTACAACATAAACATAATAAAATATTTAAGTGTGTATCATCATCATGAGCACAACAAAAAATTAAATACCTAATAACATGAACTAATTGAATAATAGCATCGGGGTGCTGTGTCGGGGTCGGGGATGCTGTGTCAAGGTCTCGTGGTGTCGTGGTCGGGGGTGCTGTGTCGGGGTCTCGGGGTGTCATGTCGGGGTCTCAGGGTGTCGGGGTCAGGGGGTCGGAGTGTCCTGGTCGGGATGGCAAATCCTTGACCCCTCGACCCCTTGGTGACCATCGACCCCTCGACCCTGGACCCCTCGACACCTCGATTCTCGACCCCTAGACCCTCGAATCCTTTTCCCCTTGATCCTCGACCCCTCGACCCCTTTTCCCCTCGACCCCTAGACCCTTGACTCCTTTTCCCCTCGAACCTCGACCCTAAACCCCTCGGCGAACCTCGATCATCGGCCACCCTATTTTTCTACTTTTCCTACTTATTTTTTTCATCTTCTTCTTCTACTTTTTTTCATCTTCTTCTTCTCCTTCTTCTTCTAATTATTGTTCTTTTTTTCATCATCTTCTTCTTTTATTTCTTTTTTTCATCTTTCTTGTTTATTCTTAAAAAACAGAAGAAGAAAAACCTAAACTAAGGCTGCGTTTGGGTGCTTAGTATTTTTGGAGTTTAGGAGAATACCATGGTTCGGGGAAACTAATTAAACTAAATAACCTAAACTAATTAAACCTAAAGTAAAAAACCTAAACTAATTAATCCTAAACCTAAACTAATTAAACTAAATAACCTAAACTAATTAAACCTAAACCTAAACTAATTAAACTAAATAACCTAAACTAAATAACCTAAACTAATTAAACCTAAACTAATTAAACTAAATAACCTAAACTAATTAAACCTAAACTGAAAAACCTAAACTAAACAGAAAAGAAAAACAGAAAAAAAACAGGAGAGGGGGTGGCAGGGGCTCACCATGGGGTCGGCGACGGGTCAGGGATGGGCGGCGACGAGGCGGCGACGAGGCGGGGTGGCGACGAGGCGGGGAGGGGGCGGTGACGGGCGGCGCTCCTCGGGGGCGGTCGACCCCGGCTGCGGTGGGGAGGCTCGGGAGGGGGTGGGGAGGCATGAAGGGGGCGGCAACGGGGCGGGGAGGGGCGGCGACAGCGCGGGGAGGGTGCAACGGCGATGGCGCGGGGTGGCAGAGGGAGGAAAGAGGAGAGGACACACACACACACACACACACACACACACACACAGAGAGAGAGAGAGAGAGAGAGAGAGAGAGAGAGAGAGAGAGAGAGAGAGAGGGTGATGGGTCGGGCGCGGCGCCATTAAGTGAATTTTGAAGCTTTGCCGTCCGCCTCTCCTTTGCCGTCAGCTAGCGCATGGCAAAGAACGCTTTGTCGTCTGCTGGCAGACAACAAAGAGGGGCCCCGTTATGGTTCATCAGACAGTGGGCCAAACCCCCTCTGTGTCGTCTGCCAGTAGCCGTCTGCTAGCAGACATCAAAGAGTTGGCTGATGGCAAAGCCCACATTTGTCGTCCGCTGCCTCTTTGCCGTCCGCTTTCTGGTGGCTTATGGCAAAACCTACCTTGGCCGTCCGCTAGCGGATGGCCAAGAGAGGACAGACGGCAAATATGCTGATTCCAGTAGTTTTCTCAAAAAGGGGAACTCTTATGAGATCAAATTGATTGTTTGCAATGGTATGCTTGGAATTCATGCTTGAGGTATGATTATACTTGTTGTTCTAATATGAAGGCTCCATAACTTCCCTTTTAATGTGAATTTAATGATAATGAAACCTCGGCTCTTATGCTAATGATATATATGATAACTATGATGTGGAACGAACAGAGGAATTTGTCGCTTATAAGGGTGCTTATGAAATTGAATCTTTGTTTGAAAAGTATGAAGATTGTGATGATGCTCTCTACATATTTGAAAATTGTGCTATACTTAAATACTGCTATGAGAATTATAAATACAATGTTGATATTGATGAATTTATTGAGAAAGTCTTTGTTGTCCAAGAAGAGACTAATATTTTGCAGAAATCTATGGAATAAGAAATTGATGAAACTGTCAGCTCATTAGATGAAAAAGATGACAAGGAGAGCGAAGAACAAAAGGAGGAAGAGCGGATTAGCTACCCATGCCCACTGACGGTGTCCTGGACTAGGGGGTACTCACCACGTCATCTCCCGATCTGTTAGATTGGGCCGACGACCCCCATGGCGGTATACTCATGGGCGAGTCCGGACAGCTGCCGCATACAAGGAAGATTCCACAAGACTTGGTGATCAAGACAAGGACTCCCCCCCAGCGGCGTATTCGGCTAGGACTCTTGTTATCCTAGGCCTCTGGTTCATTATATAAACCAGGGCCAGGCTAGTCGATAGATCATATACAACAATCATACCATAGGCTAGCTTCTAGGGTTTAGCCTCTACGATCTCGTGGTAGGGTACTACTCATATCATCAAGATCAATCAAGCAGGAAGTAGGGTATTACCTCCATCGAGAGGGCTCGAACCTGGGTAAACTTCGTGTCCCCTGCCCCCCGTTACCATCCGCCTTAGACACACAGTTCGAGACCCACTACCCAAGATCCGCCGGTTTTGACGCCGACATTGGTGCTTTCATTGAGAGTTCCGCTGTGTGTTCGGCAAAAGGTCGATGACTCGCGTGCAGATCAACTGCGACTTCGGCATCTTCATCACCAGCTCGATTGGTCACCTTGGTTCGACCAAGGACTGCGCCCTACCTCCGATCGTCATGTTCGGATGAGGGCCTTCATCAACATCAACTCCGATCTATATCAAGATCATGGAGGAATCATCCCGGGAGCCCGGGGGCTCAACGTCAACATTGCCCTCGGGCGACCGTGCTGTTTTTCTGGACAGCGAACTTGTGTCCGCCGCCACCGCCTCCTCAAGTATCATTTTAACGATTGCTTCAGTGGAATTGTGCGGAATTGAGTCTACAACAACCCTGGAAAATTTCGTCGAGTTCCGATGGAGGAATCTCGGGCAATCCGCTATATACCGGAGCCCTGTCAAATCTGGACGAGAATATGGACGAGTTTAGGGCGTGGTGTCCAGCTTCTAGCTCAGACGTCCTTTGGAAGATCCCACCATTGATCGGCTGCGGAATTCCTATATCTACCACCCCTCAAAATTTCAGCTTGATCCGACCGTCCAAACTCCGAGAACCTTCCGATTAGTGCATCACTTTTCGGATCTGTTTTCTGCGCGAAAACGAATCCGACCCGAGTTCGTCTTTTTTATGAACGGGATTTCGGACATCCTTTTTGAAGGAAGTTTTGTATGGAGTATTGTGCTTTGTTCCCGAACACATCCCACTAACTCTAAAATCTTTGAACATGATCTTCAGCATCATGCTGGTGTCAAACCAGTCCGGCAATATTGCTCCACGGCTGCCGACCTGCGCTAGGCATGTCGTCACTTTGTTGAGCCGAGCTCAACTTCTTCTGATCATCATCTCGGCAAGCCGAACAAGAGTTTGGCATCGCAAAGGATAAATCATCACCAACATCGCCGCCCCACGACGGAGCGGGCACACCGGCATCGCCGCACGGTCACTTCATCAGGCCGGCATTGACCACGTCACGACCCGCATCGGCAGGGCCGCACTATTGCTCCTTCAAGCCGGTGTCCATCACGCCGACCTACTTCGACTCATCGGCTGACATCGAGGCTTCGACATCTCAGCCGGACCGGGGGCTTCGCCATCTCTTCATCAACCTACTCCGGAGGCTTCGGCGTCACTAGCCGACCAGCTTCGTCACGTTAGCTGGACCGAGGGCTTTGCCTCGGTGATGTCTACTACACAACCTTCTTCTTGTAGACGTTGTTGGGCCTGCAAGTGCACAGGTTTGTAGGACAGTTGAAAATTTCCCTTAAGTGAATGACCTAAGGTTTATCAATCCATGGGAGGCGTAGGATGAAGATGGTCTCTCTCAAACAACCCTGCAACCAAATAACAAAGAGTCTCTTTTGTCCCCAACACACCCAATACAATGGTAAATTGTATAGGTGCACTAGTTCAGCGAAGAGATGGTGATACAAGTGCAATATGGATGGTAGATATAGGATTTTGTAATCTGAAAATATAAAAACAGCAAGGTAGCAAGTGGTAAAAGTGAGCGTAAACGGTATTGCAATGCTAGGAAACAAGGCCTAGGGTTCATACTTTCACTAGTGCAAGTTCTCTCAACAATAATAACATTGATAGATCATATAACAATCCCTCAACATGCAACAAAGAGTCACTCCAAAGCCACTAATAGCGGAGAACAAACGTAGAGATTATGGTAGGGTACTGAAACCACCTCAAAGTTATTCTTTCGGATCAATCTATTCAAGAGTTCAGATTAGAATAACACCTTAAGACACAAATCAACCAAAACCCTAATGTCACCTAGATACTCCATTTTCACCTCAAGTATCCGTGGGCATGGTTATACGATATGCATCACACAATCTCAGATTCATCCAACCAACACAAAGTACTTCAAAGAGTGCCCCAAAGTTTCTACCGGAGAATCAAGAAAACGTGTGCCAACCCCTATGCATAGGTTCATGGCGGAACCCGCAAGTTGGTCACCAAAACATACATCAAGTGGCACGTGAAATCCCATTGTCACCACAGATAAACACGGCAAGACATACATCAAGTGTTCTCATCATAAAGACTCAATCCGATAAGATAACTTCAGGGGGAAAACTCAATCCATTACAAGAGAGTAGAGGGGGAGAAGAAACATAAGATCAAACTATAATAGCAAAGCTCGCGATACATCAAGATCGTTACACCTCAAGAACACGAGAGAGAGAGAGAGATCAAACACATAGCTACTGGTACATACCCTCAGCCCCGAGGGTGAACTACTCCCTCCTCGTCATGGAGAGCGCCGGGATGATGAAGTTGGCCACCAGTGTGGATTCCCCCTCCAGCAGGGTGCCGGAACAGGCTCCCGAGAGGTTTTTGGTGGCTATAGAGGCTTGCGGCGGTGGAACTCCCGAAATATCTTCTGTTCTGGATTTTTTTTGATATGTAGGTATATATGGGTGCAGGGGGTACATCGGTGGAGCTACGGGGGCCCCACGAGGCAGGGGGGCGCGCCCCCACCCTCGTGAGCACCTCCCGTATCTTCTGACGTGGGGTCCAAGTCCATCAGGTGGGTTTCCTTCCAAAAATAACTTCTCCAGCTTGATTTCGTTCGTTTAATTCGCTTAATATTCCTTTTCCTCGAAACACCAAATAGGCATAAAACAACAAATCTGGGCTGGGCCTCCGGTTAATAGGTTAGTCCCAAAAATAATATAAAAGTGGATAATAAAGCCCAATATTGCCCAAAATAGTAGATAATATAGCATGGAGCAATCAAAAACTATAGATACGTTGGAGACGTATCAAGCATCCCCAAGCTTAATTCCTGCTCGTCCTCGAGGGTAAATGATAAAAAAGATAATTTTTGATGTGGAATGCTAGTTGGCATAATTTCAATGTAATTCTACTTACTTGTGATATGAATATTCAGATCCAAAATATTCAAGACAAAAGTTTAATATTCACATAAAAATAATAATACTTCAAGCATACTAACAAAGCAATCATGTCTTCTCAAAATAACATGGCCAAAGAAAGTTATCCCTACAAAATCATATAGTCCTGGCTATGCTCTATCTTCACCACACAAAGTATTTAAATCATGCACAACCCCGATGACAAGCCAAGCAATTGTTTCATACTTTAACATTTTCAAAACTTTTTCAATCTTCACGCAATACATGAGCGCGAGCCATGGATATAGCACTATATATGGAATACAATGGTGGTTGTGGAGAAGAAAAGAAGAGGGGAAGATAGTCTCACATCAACTAGGCATATCAACGGGCTATGGAGATGCCCATCAATAGATATCAATGTAAGTGAGTAGGGATTGCCATGCAACGGATGCACTAGAGCTACAAGTATATGAAAGCTCAACAAAAGAAACTAAGTGGGTGTGCTTCCAACTTGCTTGCTCATGAAGACCTAGGGCATTTTGAGGAAGCCCATCATTGGAATATACAAGCCAAGTTCTATAATGAAAAAAAATGCCACTAGTATATAAAAGTGACAACATAGGAGACTCTCTATCATGAAGATCACGGTGCTAGTTTGAAGCACAAGTGTGGTAAAAGGATAGTAGCATTGCCCCTTATCTCATTTTCTCTCATTTTTTTATTTGGGCCTTTTCTCTTTTTTTTAAGGCCTCTTTTTTTTCTTTTCTTTTATTTTTCGTCCGAAGTCTCATCCCGACTTGTGGGGGAATCATAGTCTCCATCATCCTTTCCTCACTGGGACAATGCTCTAATAATGATGATCATCACACTTTTATTTACTTACAAAGAGTTACAACTCGATACTTAGAACCAAATATGACTCTATGTGAATGCCTCCGGCGGTGTACCGGGATATGCAATGACTCATGAGTGACATGTATGAAATAATTATGAAAGGTGGCTTTGCCACAAATACGATGTCAACTACATGATCATGCTAAGCAATATGACAATGATGGAGCGTTTCATAATAAACGGAACGGTGGAAAGTTGCATGGCAATATATCTCGGATTGGCTATGTAAATGCCATGATAGGTAGGTATGGTGGCAGTTTTGAGGAAGGTATATGGCGGGTGTATGATACCGGCGAAAAGTGCGCGGTATTAGAGAGGCTAGCAATGGTGGAAGGAAGGAAGGTGCGTATAATCCATGGACTCAACATTAGTCATAAGGAACTCATATACTTACTGCAAAAATCTACAAGTTATCAAAGGAAAGTATTACGCGCATGCTCCTAGGGGGATAGATTGGTAGGAAAAGACCATCGTCATTCCCCGACCGCCACTCATAAGGAAGACAATCAATAAATAAATCATGCTCCGACTTCATCACATAACGGTTCACCATACGTGCATGCTACGGGAATCACAAACTTTAACACAAGAGTTCATATATTTCTTCAAAATAAAACCACCATTGTGCTCTAAAAGATATAAGTGAAGCACTAGAGCAAACAACAAACTACTCTGAAAGATATAAGTGAAGATCAATGAGTAGTCGGATAATTATGCAACTATATGAAGACTCTCTCTCATTAAAGAATTTCAGATCTTGGTATTTTATTCAAACATCAAGCAAAGCTAAATAAAACTACATTGCAAGGATAGCACAACTCATGTGAAGAAGCAGAAACTTAGGCTCAACCGATACTAACCGATAGTTGTTGAAGAAGAGAGGTGGGATGCCTACCGGGGAATCCCCAAGCTTAGAGGCTTGAGACTTATTGAAATATTATCTTGGGGTGCCTTGGGCATCCCGAATCTTGAGCTTTTATGTCTCCTTAATGCCTCTCATATCATGGTTTCTCTTCTTTTTATCAAAAGCTTCATTCACAACAAACTCAACAAGAACTCGTGAGATAGGTTAGTATAAACCAATGCAAAACCTTATCATTTTCTACTGTAACAAATTACTTAAATTATTATTGAACATTTCATACTAAATGCCTCTGCATATTTAATACTCCTATCCTTAAATAGAATCATTAAACAAGCAAACATATGCAAACAATGCAAACATAACAGCAATCTGCCAAAACAGTACAATCTGTAAAGAATGCAAGAGTATCAATACTTCCCTGACTCCAAAAATTATGAACTAAAATTCCCACTGTAACAAATTTATCAGAGCTCAATATTCAAAAATATTCAACATTATATCATGCTCTGACTTTTCTAGGGAATTTTTGCAACAGCGGTAAACTTTCTGTTTTCAAACAGCAACACGTATACTAGCAAAATAAGCATGGCAAAGGCTATCCTTGACATTTTTATTGGAACTGAAGATGCAAAACATTATTATAAATGACAGCAAGCAAAAACTAACAAGATAAAATGACGCTCCAAGCAAAACTCATATCATGTGGTGAATAAAAATATAGCTCCAAGTAAAGTTACCGATGAACGAAGACGAAAGAGGGGATGCCTTCCGGGGCATCCCCAAGCTTAGGCTCTTGGTTATCCTTGAATATTACCTTGGGGTGCCTTGGGCATCCCCAATCTTAGGCTCTTTCCACTCCTTATTCCATAGTCCATCAAATCTTTACCCAAAACTTGAAAACTCCACAACACAAAACTTAACAGAAAACTCGTAAGCTCCGTTAGCGAAAGAAAACAAAACACCACTTCAAGGTACTGTAATGAACTCATTCTTTATTTATATTGGTGTTAAACCTACTGTATTCAAACTTCTCTATGGTTTATAAACTATTTTACTAGCCATAGAGTCATCAAAATAAGCAAACAACACACGAAAAACAGAATCTGTAAAAAACAGAACAGTCTGTAGTAATCTGTAACTAACGCAAACTTCTGGAACTCCAAAAATTCTAAAATAAATTGGTGGACCTGAGGAATTTGTCTAGTAATCATCTTCAAAAATAATTAACTAAATATCACTCTCCAGTAAAAAGTTCTAGCTAATCTCGTGAGCGCGAAAGTTTCTGTTTTTTACAGCATGATCATAAAGACTTCACCCAAGTCTTCCCAAAGGTTCCACTTGGCACAAACACTAATTAAAACATAAAACCACATATAAACAGAGGCTAGATGGATTATTTATTCCTAAACATAACCAAAAAGCAAGAAACTAAAATAAAATTGGGTTGCCTCCCAACAAGCGCTAACGTTTAACGCCCTTAGCTAGGCATGATGATTTCAATGATGCTCACATAAGAGATAAGAATTGAAACATAACGGGAGCATCATGAAGCATATGACTAGCACATTTAAGTCTAACCCACTTACTATGCATAGGGATTTTGTGAGCAAACAACTTATGGGAACAATAATCAACAAGCATAGGAAGGCAAAACAAGCATAACTTCAAGATTTTAAGCACATAGAGAGGAAACTTGGCATTATTGCAATTCCTACAAGCATATATTCCTACCTCATAATAATTTTCAGTAGGATCATGAATGAATTCAACAATATAACCAGCACCTAAAGAATTCTTTTCATGATCTACAAGCATAGAAAATTTATTACTCTCCACATAAGCAAATTTTTTCTCATGAATAATAGTGGGAGCAAACTCAACAAAATAATTATCATGTGAGGCATAATCCAATTGAAAACTAAAATCAGGATGGCAAGTTTCATGGTTATAATTATTCTTAATAGCATACAAGTCATCACAATAATCATCATAGATAGCAACTTTGTTCTCATAATCAATTGGAACCTCTTCCGAAATAGTGGAATCATCACTAAATAAAGTTGACACTCTTCCAAATCCACTTTCATATTCATCACAATAAGATTCAACATCCTCCAAAATAGTGGGATCACTACTTCCTAAAGTTGACACTCTTCCAAACCCACTTTCATCAATATAATCATCATAAATAGAAGGCATGCTATCATCAAAATAAATTTGCTCATCAAAGCTTGGGGGACAAAAAAATAATCATATTCATCATACATAGCTTCCCCAAGCTTGTGGCTTTGCATATCATTAGCATCATGGATTTTCGAGGAATTCATACTAACAACATTGCAATCATGCTCATCATTCAAAAATTTAGTGGCAAACATTTTAATGCATTCTTCCTCTAGCACTTGAGCACAATTTTCTTTCCATCATACTCACAAAAGATATTAAAAAGACGAAGCGTATGAGGCAAACTTAACTCCATTTTTTTTGTAATTTTCTTTTATAAACTAAACTAGTGATAAAACAAGAAACAAAAAGATTCGATTGCAAGATCTAAAGATATACCTTCAAGCACTCACCTCCCCGGCAACGGCGCCAGAAAAGAGCTTAGTTGACGGGGTGTGAGTGAGTGCCCTTTAGCTAGCCTCCCCGGCAACGGCGCCAGAAAAGAGGTTGATGTCAACTACACAACCTTCTTCTTGTAGACGTTGTTGGGCCTGCAAGTGCACAGGTTTGTAGGACAGTAGAAAATTTCCCTCAAGTGGATGACCTAAGGTTTATCAATCCGTGGGAGGCGTAGGATGAAGATGGTCTCTCTCAAACAACCCTGCAACCAAATAACAAAGAGTCTCTTGTGTCCCCAACACACCCAATACAATGGTAAATTGTATAGGTGCACTAGTTCGGCGAAGAGATGGTAATACAAGTGCAATATGGATGGTAGATATAGGATTTTGTAATCTGAAAATATAAAAACAGCAAGGTAGCAAGTGGTAAAAGTGAGCGTAAACGGTATTGCAATGCTAGGAAACAAGGCCTAGGGTTCATACTTTCACTAGCGCAAGTTCTCTCAACAATAATAACATTGATAGATCATATAACAATCCCTCAACATGCAACAAAGAGTCACTCCAAAGCCACTAATAGCGGAGAACAAACATAGAGATTATGGTAGGGTACGAAACCACCTCAAAGTTATTCTTTCGGATCAATCTATTCAAGAGTTCGTATTAGAATAACACCTTAAGACACAAATCAACCAAAACCCTAATGTCACCTAGATACTCCATTTTCACCTCAAGTATCCGTGGGCATGGTTATACGATATGCATCACACAATCTCAGATTCATCCAACCAACACAAAGTACTTCAAAGAGTGCCCCAAAGTTTCTACCGGAGAATCAAGAAAACGTGTGCCAACCCCTATGCATAGGTTCATGGGCGGAACCCGCAAGTTGGTCACCAAAACATACATCAAGTGGCACGTGAAATCCCATTGTCACCACAGATAAACACGGCAAGACATACATCAAGTGTTCTCATCATAAAGACTCAATCCGATAAGATAACTTCAGGGGGAAAACTCAATTCATTACAAGAGAGTAGAGGGGGAGAAGAAACATAAGATCAAACTATAATAGCAAAGCTCGCGATACATCAAGATCGTTACACCTCAAGAACACGAGAGAGAGAGAGAGAGATCAAACACATAGCTACTGGTACATACCCTCAGCCCCGAGGGTGAACTACTCCCTCCTCGTCATGGAGAGCGCCGGGATGATGAAGTTGGCCACCAGTGTGGATTCCCCCTCCAGCAGGGTGCCGGAACGGGCTCCCGAGAGGTTTTTGGTGGCTACAGAGGCTTGCAGCGGCGGAATTCCCGATCTATCTTATGTTCTGGAAGTTTTTCGATACGTAGGTATACATGGGTGCAGGGGGTAAGTCGGTGGAGCTACGGGGGCCCCACGAGGCAGGGGGGCGCTCCCTAGGGAGGTGGGCGCGCCCCCACCCTCGTGAGCACCTCCTGTATCTTCTGACATGGGGTCCAAGTCCATCAGGTGGGTTTCCTTCCAAAAAATAACTTCTCCAGTTGATTTCGTTCCGTTTCGACTCCGTTTGATATTCCTTTTCCTCGAAACACTGAAATAGGCATAAAACAACAAATCTGGGTTGGGCCTCCGGTTAATAGTTTAGTCCCAAAAATAATATAAAATTGGATAATAAATCCCAATATTGCCCAAAACAGTAGATAATATAGCATGGAGCAATCAAAAATTATAGATACGTTGGAGACGTATCACTCGGCAAGCCAACCTTTAACAGCATCGCCATACCGTCGCTTTATCTCCCATCAGGCAATGGGTGTGCAGATCGAGTCCCAACTTTGGGAGTCACCTTTCTTCGGATTGCTACAACAAATAAACCAGGTGCTATTAATCCTAGTAATTTTTGCTTGTTTGGGTTTATTTTGCCCAAGGAATTATTACTCTGTTTTGTCCATCATATGTACATAGGTCTATCAAATGGTGGCCACATTAACAACGGTCGCATGGTGGTTCAGTCAGTTTCCGTACATAGTCCGGGGAACGCCCTGTCCGGAACTCGGGCCGACTTGTGAATTTAGGCTTTGCCACGCCTTTACCGCATCACGCCGATGCCCTGCATCAACATTGACTTCGGCGCCAGGTCATATTTCTTTTATTACTCGCTTTGCATAAATTATTTATTATGCAACGATTTTTTTCTTAATTATTATTATTACTATTATCTCTGGTTTGCACTATTTTCTGTGCACAGGAATATGGTCCGGGTCGGGCAGTATCATCAACTCGGTGTACTGACATACCACGCCACCTCGGCTGGACGGGGGGCTTCGTCAACACTTCATTACCCCACGCCGGGGACTTTGGCGTCACTCTGCCGGCCTGTATTGGCCGTGCTATGTCACCACTTCGGAATGCCGAGCTCTTCGCTCCGCCACCTCGGGACCGGCTTGGGGATGGAACCTTGTCCCACATCAAGCTCGGACCGCGTCATCAATGCCGAACACATTAACCAGCTAAGTTGCCTTCATGCTCAAAGTTTTAAATTTTTAACTTGTGTTCGGTTCGACCAAGCATTATACTTTTTTGGCAAAAAAGTTGTTTGTGAAAATTTCCTTGTCATAACCTTGTTTGGGACACAAAAATTCAAATACCCAGTTCACTTGGGGGCTTCCTTCATGAAGCCTTTCCTCTTGCATATTATTATACTTGTACGGCTTCGTTCCTTGTTCATGTATTACGCCACAATATGCACCATATTGACTTAAGCGATTTGCAAGCCGGGTTGCCTCGCTCCTGTGTTTACTCCTACGTTCTCGATTGTTCGGCTAGGGAGTAAAGGGAGCACCACTGCGATTGTCACGACTGGGTCATCCGAGCTCTGACCTCAGACTGGGTGAAGCCGAAAGCTAGCGCTGTTATTGTTTTCAATCATGGTTGGCACACAACGGAACTCATGAGTACAAAAAATCTATTGCACAAGTCTCATAGTAACAATGAGCACCGAAGAAAGGTATCGGTGGGGGTACTATTTTATTCGAAGATGCTTCTTACACTTCGTCAGTAATATAGCATAAGTTCCCTGAGCGCGCTTTGTCTGTTACAGCCTTATGGCCTGATTGCTGGTTATCGTAAACACCGTCGATATTCTCGGCAGTGGAGTATATAACACTCTTCGCCCTTGACCAAGAGGGAGAAGCCGACGGTCGGTTAAGACGCCAGATAAAGTTCGGGTGAACACATATATGATATTAGTACTTCGGTACATATAATCATTATACATAAAATTCTTTTACCCAAGTCACTTGGGGGCTCTTAAATTTATATGAGCCATTTTATAATAAGTGTTCTTCTTCTTAGTCGTTGCACAGTTTTTGTTATTATTTATCATTCCTTTTTTCGACACAAGTATGTGGTCACTAGCTGAGGAGCCTAATTTCTCTCTCAAAACCGCTAGAGTTTAGTTTGCTAAACTGGCCTAATGAGAAGTACTCCGCCTTGAGGTAGGAGGTTGAAGCCGAGGCTGACCCGCTTGAAGTCTTGAGATAGGATGTGTCATGTTAAAGCACTGGCAGAAGCACTTTTTTTAAAAAGTCCAATTTTTGGATTGGCACCAACACTTGATCTAGTTCGGACATTAAACTTTTGAATAAGTTTTTTGGCTTTTCGAGCCTATGGCACTTTTAAACTATTTGTGCGTTTTCAGCATTAGTCTCGCAGTGCAATGCCGGACACCTTTAGGGATTCGGCAAAAACATTCTCGGATATTGCTATATATGCATCGGTTTCGAATTGTGTCTTCGGTCAATAGTTGGGTTGCCCGGCTCCTGTGCTTGCCTCCTACGTTCCGCTTTGTTCGGCTAGGTGTGCAAAGGAGAACCATCGCGATTGTGCTTCCATCTCGCATGGTCAAGCACCTTAGTGGAGAACGCCGAAACCGATCGGTCACAATAGGCGAAATCGGTCAGATCCGATGACTATGTTAAATGACGGGCCATTCATAACATTGGTCAAGTGTTTACGGATTGACCTCGGATGTCGCCGAACAAGAATCGGGGCTCATAGCTAGCTTCCCCAGTTTAAAGCTCCTATGACTAAGCGAAAGTTTTAAAGCCCGCATATCTGATTGCCTCGTTTCCGCTAACACAACGGCCTTCGGGCACCAAGACGTCGGCTAAGGGTTGCTTTGTTATTGCGGAAACACCCTGCGTAGTATCTACAAAGGGGTAGAAGCCGACGATGGGCTACTTTCAGCTGATAAACGGACACAATGGAGTCAAAATAATGTGTAAAGTACTTGGATACATAGAATCATTACACATAATCTGTGATTTTACTCTGGATATAGATCCTTAATTTGGCCACCCGTGCCCACATTAAGGCTCGGGGGCTACTGGGCTTTGCGCTCATTATTTACAAGTATTAAAGGGGCACATCGATCCCCTGATCTGGTGTTGCCCCCCGACCAGTGTCTCGGGGGCTACTGCATTGCCTATTCAATGTAGAAAATTCAAAGGGCTCAGTGTTCGGCTTGATCGAACTATGGGAAGCGCGTCTTTGGACAGCAATAAGTACCATCTGGACCTATCTGGCATCAAGCTATATATCACGGCGACTTCTCACGACCCTCTCTCGTGGGCCTGCTCACGATCACTATTATCTCTAATATATTACACTGCATTTTTATTCCTATGTATGCTGCCGAGCTAGGAATTGATCCTCGTGCCGATTTCAGATCGACACGAGTCTCGAGGGCTCTTGAGGAACAGCGGTTTCATGTTTTCCTTCAGGTGCATCTCGGGTTTTAGACTGATACACACCTTGAGGGCTACTGGATATACATATACTGGCTATATACCTCGGCAGGGAATAAACTGCACCAGTTAAAAATATTCACAAAAAATCAGCCCGCGGTTGGGGTGGTGCACTACCTCGGAGGCAGTCCGGCATAAAGCTCAGGCGCCAGCGGCTAGCTCCATAGAGGGCACTTCCGGCGTTAAGCTCGGCTAAACTCCTTCAACCTTTTTGAACCAAGGTGATCTATGACACCTCGAATATAGTCCGGCGTTGGAGCTTGGACATAGTCCAGCATTGGAGCTCGGATACATTCCGACGTTGGAGCTCGGCAGCGGTCCGCCATTGGTGCTCGGCTGCAAAAGATACCTCGAAGGCAGTCCGGCGTTAGAGCTCGGACGCAAGAGGACAGTGCCTCCCAGGAACAACTTCAAACCCGAGGTGTGGCATAAAAATAACAAGGCATTGATAAAGCCCGGAAACTTAAAGGGGCTCCTCAGATACCCGACGTGTAAACTCGTTGGATGCACTTCGGCGATCCTCAAGATCGGAGATGAGAAGATTTGTTGAACCAGTTTTCAAGACCGATGATCGAAGATGAAGAACAGTTCGGAAGAATCGAGGAGCGTTCCTAACTTGAAGACCGGTTTAGGGGGCTACTGAAGGTGTCCTGGACTTGGGGGTACGCACCACGTCATCTCCCGATCTGTTAGATTGGGCCGAGGACCCCCATGGCCGTATACTCATGGGCCAGTCCGGACAGCTCCCGCATACATGGAAGATTCCACAAGACTTGGTGATCAAGACAAGGACTCCTCCCCACCGGCGTATTCGGCTAGGACTCTTGTTATCCTAGGCCTCCGGTGCATTATATAAACCAGGGCCAGGCTAGTCGATAGATCATGTACAACAATCATACCATAGGCTAGCTTCTAGGGTTTAGCCTCTACGATCTCGTGGTAGATCAACTCTTGTACTACTCATATCATCAAGATCAATCAAGCAGGAAGTAGGGTATTACCTCCATCGAGAGGGCCCGAACCTGGGTAAACTTCGTGTACCCTGCCTCCTGTTACCATCCGCCTTAGACGCACAGTTCGGGACCCCCTACCCGAGATCCGCCGGTTTTGACACTGACACCCACCTTGTAACGAGAGTAACTATTCAACTCATGCATTGTTTAATTTCCCTTTGTGCTTACCGAAGGATGAATGCTATGATAATTGCTATGACCCCTTTGGATTCTGCTTGCTATGCTTGTGGCCATGATGCCAATATGAATGATGCTTCTGGAGATGAACTTGCTATAGTTCCTTGTGTTAAACATCAAATTTTTTCTATTGCAGCCACACATGATAGTCCTATTATCTTTTTGAAATCTCCCAACTAAGCTATATCGGAGAACTTTGCGCTTATTAGGAATTATATTGATGGGTTGCATTTTACCGTTGCACATGATGATTTTGATGGATATAATATGCATGTGATTGCTGCTCCTACTTGCGATTAGTAAGAGAGAGGAACTACATCTCCACCTCTCTATGTTTCCAATACAATAACATTGCAAGAAACTATTTATGCTAAGCATCGGCCTTTACTATGTGTGCATGAATTGTTCTATTATGACACGCCGATGCATAGGAAGAGAGTTAGACTCCATTGTTATGTGATATCTGTTGCTTCGTGCTCACTACTAAATTACAAAATCATTGTTAATTAAAATTGGCTTTGATATACCTCGGGATCTGGATGGATCAATTACTTGAGCACTATATGCCTAGCTTAATGGCTTTAAAGAAAGTGCTGCATGGAAAACAACCTGGAAGTTTTAGAGAGAAATTTTATTCGGTTGTGTGCTTTTAAAAATTTTGAAAAAAATAGAGGGAACCTAAAAAAATTAAAAAAATAAGAGTGAAAGTGAGACAGATGAGCAATGTGGAAGTGGGGGCCGACCTTGAACTTCGTTCATGCCCATGGATGCTTTGTGAACCTTGATTACAAAAAAAATTAAAAAATAATAATTATCCCCCTGTACAAATCCATTGTATTATAAAAATAATGTGCCAAGATTTACCTTTAGGATGTTTAAATTGCTTGTTTGGTATGTGTTGTGCAAAAAACAGAAACTTTGGTTGTAGTGCGCGAATTTACATTTTTTACTGGAACGTCAAAAGTTTCTAAAATTTTCACACAGTAATACTATGCAATTTTGTTATCATGTCCTAATTTTTTAGAATTTTCAGAGTTCCAAAAGTATATTTTTCATTTGCATCTTTACAAAATGTTCTATTTTCACAGATTGTTGTTATAGTTTCTTTATCGCTTATGTTTGAAATCTTGTTGAGCCCCACTGGTTTGGGAACCATAGAATTGTGATAGCATACAGTGGGTAATGTTTGATTGTAATCATACAATAATGTTATAGCAGGACATGACGGGATTTGATGTTATTATGTACTAACCCTCTAATAAAAGTTCAGTTAAGTTTTGTGTGGATGAAGTGTTTGAAGATCAAGGAGGTATCGATAGGAGAAGAATAAGGAGAGCTAAGAGCTCAAGTTTGGGGATGCCCAAGGAACCCAAGTAAATATTAAAGGAGACTCGAGCGTCTAAGCATGGGGATTCCTCAGAAGGCATCCCATCTTTCTTCTTCAACAATTATTGGCATGTCTCGGTTTTTGTTTTGTTCACATGATATGCGTAAATTCTTGGAGCGTATTTTGTGTCCATTTTTTCATTTTCTTTTATGCACCATGCCGATATGAGACAGTCCATGGTTGATTTAAAGAATGCTCTTGCACTTCACTTATATCTTTTGAGTATGGCTTTATAGAATGCTTCATACTTCACTTATATCATTTGAAGTTTGGATGCTCGTTTCTCTACCTTTGGAAACTTTTATTTGTAGAATGCTCTTTTGCTTCACTTATATTTATTAAAGCACGGTCTTTTGTATAAATAATTAAACTCTCATGATTCACTTGTATCTATTTAGAGAGTCAACGGGAATTGGTCATTCACATGGTTAGTCATAAAATCCTAAAGAAGACTTGTAAATCACTAAATATGATATGTTTGATTCCCTGCAATAGTTATGCGATATTAAGATGATAATATGTGGGTGTACTAGCGGATGATTGTGGTTTAGTAAAAATATCGATATTAAAGTTTGTGATGCCTGAAGCATGCACGTATAGCCTCTAATTTTGCAATGAAGTTGGAGCATGATTTATTATTGAGTGTCTACCTTATGAGTGATGAGCGGGGACGAGCGATGGTGTTTTCCTCCGAATCTATTCCCCTAGGGGCATGCGAGTAGAACTTTGCTTTGAGGGCTAATAAACTTTCACAATAAGTATATGAGTTCTATATGACTAACGTAAGCCCATGGATTATACACACTCTCATCCTTCTGCATATTGCTAGCCTCTTTTGGTGTCGTGCATTGCCGTTTCTCGCCTCATGACTCGGTGCAAACTTTGCCGGTGCATCCAAACCCAGTGATATGATACGCTCTATCACACATAAGCCTCCTTATATCTTCCTTAAAACAACCACCATACCTACCTATTATGGCATTCCCATAGCCATATATCGCCATGCAACTTCCATCATCATCATATACATGACTTGTGTGTTCATTGTCATATTGCTTTGCATGATCATATAGAGCTGACATGATATTTGTGGCATAGCCACTGTTCATCATTGTTATACATGTTACGCTAGATCATTGCACATCCTGGTACACCGCCAGAGGCATTCATATAGTCATATTGTTTCAGTTTATCGAGTTGAAAGTAAATAAAAGTGTGATGATCATCATTATTAGAGCATATCCGCGGTGAGAAAAAAATGATGATGGAGACAATGAATCCACCACAAGTCGGGGTGAGTCTTCAGATTTAACAAAAAAAAGAGGCCAAAAGAGCCCATAAAAAAGAAAAAAAAAGAAAAAAAAATGAGAGAACAGGCAATGCTACTGTCCTTTTACCACACTTGTGATTTAGAGTAGCACCATGTTCTTAATATAGAGAGTCTCCAGAGTGATCACTTTCATATACCAGTGGGAACTCATTATTCCGATGATGGGATTCCTAGAATGCCCGAGGTCTTCATGAGCAATCAAGTTGGATGCACACCCACTTAGTTTCCGTTGAGATTTCATACACTTATAGGTCTTAGTGCATCTGTTGCATGGCAATCCCTACTCCTCGCATTGATATTTATTGATGGGCCTTTCCATTGCCCGTTGATCCACCGAGTTGATAGGAGATTTTCTTCCTTTTTGACTTCCCTTATTGATCACTATCACCGTATTCTATTCCACACATAGTGTTATATCCATGGCTCACACTCATGTATTGCGTGAAGTTGAAAATGCTTAAGCCGTTAAAAAGGATGATCCAATTGCTTGGCTTATCAACGGGGTAGTTCATGATTAATATCTTTATGCTAGGAATACTAAGCATGATGGGCTATATGATTTTGTAGGGATAGCTTTTGATACGTCTCTAATTTTTGATTGTTCCATGATGTTATATTATCATTCTTGGATGTTTTACAATCATTTTATAGCAATTTTATATTATTTTTTGGGACTAACCTATTAACATAGTGCCTAGTTCTAGTTGCTGTTTTTTGCTTGTTTTTTACTTTGCAGAATATCAGTACCAAACGGAGTCCAAACACAGCGAAACTTTTTGGAGATTTTTTTGGACCAGAAGACACCTGGGGGGGGGGGGCAAGAAAGCACCTGGGAGGATTCCCGTGGGGACTACAAGACACCAGGGCATGCCCTGGTGGGTTGTGGGGCCCACGGAGGTCTCCCGCACCGCCTCTTCGCCCTATAAATTCCCAAATATTCCAGAAACCCTAGAGGAGTCGACGAAAAACAATTCCAACCGCCGCATGTTCCATAACCATGAGATCCAATCTAACACCATCATGGCGGGGTTCATCATCCTCGTTGGTGCCTCTCCAATGCTGCATGAGTAGTGAAAGTGCAATCTTGCTCTTAAGTGTATTTTGATGTTGATGACAAATTACATATAGGGGGCTAATTATGTTTGTTGAGTATATACAGAGGTCATTAGTTCCCTTGGCATAAAAATGTGGATCATGGACACATCAAATGAGATATTGCTCAAGAAGACGACCAATGATAAAATAAGTGTTTGTTTCTTTTATACATTTCTTGAGTAACAGGGATCCCGCATTATTAAGAGGGGATCCGAGGGTATGTTCAAGGTTTGCTCAAGTATCGTCATCCGGTCACTACCTCCTTGCTCACAGTCTACCATGAGATGTTTTCACAAAGACCAAAATCCCTAGGAAAACTACTTAGGCAAAACCTACTCCTCATTCTCTCCACATACATGTTCCTAGCCGGATCATCCGGGCTAAGCCTGAATCGTCCAGACATGTTCCCGGATCATCCGGGTAATGCAACCCTTGTCATCAGGAACCATTTGTTCAAGCCGGGTTGAAGCCGAATCGTCTAGACCTGGTCCCGGATCATCTGGGTTGAGCCCGGATCATCCGGACCTTGTCCTGGATCGTCCAGGTAAAACAACTCTCTTGGCCATAGAATCCCGCTGGATGAAGCCGGATCATCCGGACGGGCACCCGGATCATCCGGGCTTTGCCCAGATCATTCGGACGGGCACCCGGATCATCCGACCACCTCACAGTTGTGCTTTTAGCAGTGTCATGCGGGCTTATATCCAGATTGTCCGGACGCTATTAAGATCATCCGGATGGTAAGGGCAAGTCAACTTCTGCTTCAAACGTCTCTACTCTGTTGTGGGTATAAATAGCTCCTTACCCCTTCGGCATAAGGTTGACCACCACACTCTAACACACCCGAAGAACACCAATGCTCCCTCTCTCTTGCTCCCCCATGAAATCTTAGATCCTGGTTTGATTCTTGTGAGTTTCAGAGAGTTGTTCCAATCTAAAGAAATATCTTCTCCCTCTCCTTCTTGTGACCGAAGAAAATCGTGATTTGAGCAAGTCTTTAGATTTTCCCCTTTGGATCTTGTTACTCTTGGAGGTTGGAGACTCCTAGGCGGTAGGAGTACTCCGGCGAGGAATCGACCATTGTGATTACCCCCCGAAAGTTTGTGAGGGTTTGGTGACCACAACATGGTCTACCACTAGTGGTTGGGAATCGCCTTCGTCGTGATATCTAAAAGAGAGAATAAGGTGAGTCTTCATGGCGTTGTTGTGCCTCCGTGGTAACATGCGCCTCTCTAAACGGTGTAGTAGCTTCACTCCATGGAAGTGAACATCGGCATACAGTCTTGTCTCTCGGAGTTGCGATTATTACTAACCCTAGCTCCCTAATTGTGGTTACTTGTCTCTTAGTATTTACTTGCTCATATTGTGCTTGCTTACTCATATACTTGTGGTACTTGTTTACCTTGCTTAGCTCTTAGCATCATACTTGCAATTGTTAGGCTCACCTTCATATTCCGCATTATTTCCTAAATTTGCTTAGTAAGAATTAAAATTTGTAATTGTACCTATTCACCCCCTCTAGGTCCATCTCAATCCTTTCAATTTGTATAAGAGCCTCGTGCTCTATTCTTTTGGATTAACCGCCCTAGAGCAAGATGAACCCCGATGTCACTCCCCTTGTTGCAGATCCAAATGATAAGGGCGTGGCTTCCATGGAAGCCAATTCCTTCACTTCTAAGGATCTAGAGCGGGCCCCTGCTAAGCAAAAGGAGGAGCATGATGCCTCTCTTGAGGCCTTGGTCCAAATGAGTTTAGTCGCATTAACCACAATGCTCGCACCACTTACTAATCCTGGTGGTGCGGCCTTGAGGCCACCTGCGCCTACTCCCTCACTTGGTCAAGAACCTCCTAGCAATGATCACACTAGTGTTCCATGGCTTTATGCAAGATCTCAAGTAGAGAAACCTAAGTATAATCCTGGGGGGAAATCCCCTTTGCTTGATGACAGTTCCAATTTTGCTTTGTGGAGAGTTGGTATGCAGGACCATCTTAGGTACGCCAATGATGAAATGTTGGACATCCTGGAGCATGGGTTCAATCTTGTCGACCCAAAGAATCTCACTCGAAGAGAAACTTATGACAAGCATCTCAACGACACCGCAATCATGTGCATAAGAAAAGGAATCAATGATAAGCAAAGGAGACCTTACATACACATCACAAGTGCCAAGGAATTATGGGACATCATTGTAAGGACCAAGACCGGTAGCTCCACTCTCCGGCTCGCTCAGTATGAAATTGCCACGGGTCAATTGCAAAACTTTTGTATGGAGAAAGGTGAATCCCCCAAGTAGCTTCTTGAGCGTCCCATGACTCTCACCGTCGACACCGAGTCCTGTGATTGTGACAAGACACAAGATGGATTCAACTTGACTAAGCGATTTCTCGTGGACAAGTTACTTCATGATCTTGCTCCGTATCATCACCAAATGGTGTGGGACATATGACAACATCATGGATTCAAGGAAATTACTCCGGATGACATCATATCCACTGTCCAACTATTCAAAGAATCAAAGGCAAATGCTACAAAACATCTACCTCAACATCAAAGATCAATCTTGCCTTGAAAGCCAAACATGTATGTGAGGAAGAGCAAATTGAAGAAGAAGAAGAAGAAGAAGAAGAAGAAGATGATGAATATGGTGATGAGATTGACTCTGATGAGAGCCCATCAGATGAAGACATTGCCCTCTTTGTCAAGAAGTTTAGCGCAGGACAATTCAAGGGAATATTCCAAAAGAAGAAAGTGAGAAAATGCTACAACTGTGAAGAAACCAACCACTTCTCCAACGATTGGCCTAATGAAAAGAGAGAAGATAAACCAAGGTTTCCTAAGACCTTTCTAATAATAAGTTGCCAAATCCTTTGAAGTCCAAGCTCAATAAGAGAGATGCGAAAGCAATGGTTGCCCATGAAGAATCCGATCCGGATGATGTTGGTAGTGTTGCAGGAGTAGCTCAAGATTCTCAAAACACCTTGAGGCTTGTCAACAAGAGTGGTGAGGTTGTCACCTACAACTACATGAAAGATTACAAGGGCAACACTCAGAAGTGCTTAATGGCAAAGGCCGTGGTAGAAGATGGAGAGGACCAAAACTCTCCTGACAAGGTCAAGGTAACCCCACGTTCAAATCCTCCTCTTTTCACTCCGTCTACTCCTAGTGATGAGTATCTTTATGCAGAGGATAATTATGATGATGATGATGATATAGATGATCCTATGCTTGCTAAACTAAATAAGTTCATGTGCTCCCTTAAAGGAAATAAGCTCACTATATTTCGTATGCTTATGGAGATGTTGAGTAACACACCATTACCATTAAGGAACTCAAAACCCTCGTCACCGAGGAAAAGGAAAAATATGAAATCCTTGAGTGGAAAGTTCAATATGAGGAAGCACGAAATGATGAACTATGCATAAAAATTATTGCAAACATTGATGTTCATGCTAAAGAACTTGCCTCATTGAAAAAGGCCAAGAACTCTTCCAAGGAGTTGATGAATGATAAAAGTAAACTTGTGGAATCTCATGCTTCTCTCTCTAAGGACTGTGAGCTTCTATCCGTGTCCCTGAAGAGTAAGGCAGAGGAGCTCACCCTTCTTACAAAGAGTTTTGAGACGCTCATACTTACTTATCTTGAAACTCTAGCCAAGGTTTACTCTTCACCTATTATCAATGTTGATGCTTGTACTACTAACTCTAGTGGTGACCTAGCATCTATTCTTGAGGAAAATCGCTTTCTAAAGGCACAAATAGAGAGAGGACTTATGACATGTGCTCAAGGACAAAAGAATCTTAATGAGGTATTGAGCCAACACAATGAGGTGGTTGCCAAGGAAGGGCTTGGGTTTGACCCAAGCACAAGCAAGAAGAAAACATCTTCTCAAAAGTGCACCACACCTCTCAAGGAGTCATTTGTACGTGAAGGGCACAAGGAGAAAGGTAGGGTTGTGAGTAGGAAGGCCACTAGGGGCATGCCCACTCTCAACAAGCCAAAAGAGTTGATGCCTCCATCCTATGTTCTTTGTAAAACAAAGGATGGAGAAGTTTATGCTAAATTTGTTGGTCCTCGTAATGGATTCCGGTTTTATGCTATTTGGGTTCCTAAGACCCTTATGACTAACTTGAGAGGTCCCATTGCAAAATGGGTGCCTCTAACCAAGTCGTGAATTGTATGTAGGTTGCCTTCTCCGGTGGGGTCAAATGGGTGATCGATAGTGGATGCACCAACCATATGACCAGAGATAGCAAATTGCTCTTCGATTTCATGGAAGCTATTCAACCATTTATGAGCATTGTGTTTGGTGGAGGATCAAAAGGACAGGTGATGACCCACCAGTATAGGGGGTCAATTGTAGCTCTTGATAAGTAAGAGTGTCGAACCCAACGAGGAGCATAAGGAAATGACAAGTGGTTTTCAGCAAGGTAATGTCTGCAAGTGCTGAAATTGTAAGTAGCGGAGTAGTTTGATAGAAAGATAATTTGAACGAGCAAGTAACGGTAGTAGTAACAAAAGTGCAGCAAGGTAGGCCAATCCTTTTGAGGCAAAGGACATGCCAAAACGGTCTCTTATGATAAGCAAAGCGTTCTTGAGGGTACACGGGAATTTCATCTAGTCACTTTCACCATGTTGGTTTAATTCGTGTTCGGTACTTTGATAATTCGATATGTGGGTGGACCGGTGGTTAGGTGCTATTCTTACTTGAACAAACCTCCTACTTATCATTAACCCTCCTGCAAGAATCCACAACTACGAGAAAAGTATTAAGAATGAATTCTAACCATAGCATTAAACTTTTGGATCCAATCGGTCCCTTACGGAATAGCGCATAAACTAGGGTTTAAGCTTCTGTCACTCTCGCAACCCATCATTTAATTGTTTCTCCACAATGCATTCCCTTAGGCACAAATATGGTGAAGTCTCATGTAGTCGATGTTCACATGACACCACAAGGGAATCACAACATACATACTATCAAAATATCGAGCACATATCAAATTCACATGATTACTTGCAACATGATTTCTCCCGTGACCTCAAGAACAAAAGTAACTACTCACAAATGATAAACCCGCTCATGATTAGAGGAGTATTAAATAGCATATTGGATCTGAACATATAATCTTCCACCAAATAAACCATATAGTAATCAACTACAAGATGTAATCAACACTACTAGTCACCCACAAGCACCAATCTATAGTTCTGGTAACAAGATTGAACACAAGAGATGAAATAGGGTTTGAGATGAGATGGTGTCGTTGAAGATGTTGATGGATATTACCCTCCCAAAGATGGGAGAGTTGTTGGTGATGATGATCACGATGATTTCCCCCTCCGGGAGGGAAGTTCCCCCGGCGGAATCGCTCCACCGGAGGGCAAAAGTGCTCGTGCTCAAGTTCCGCCTCAAGACGGCGGTGCTCCGTCCCGAAAGTCCTGCCTTATTTTTTCTAGGTCAAAATGACCTATATACCAGAAGATGGGCATCAGAGGTGGGCCTGGGTGAGCACAACCCACCAGGGCATGCCTGGGCTCCCTGGTGCGCCCAGTTGGGTTGTGCCCACCTGGTGGGCCCCCTATAGTAGTTATTTGCTCCAATAATTCTTAATTATTCCATAAAAATGTCCGTGAAGTTTCAGCTTGTTTGGAGTTGTGTAGAATAGGTAGCCTGACGTAGCTTTTCCAGGTCCAGATTTCCAGCTGCCGGAATTCTCCCTCTTGGTGTGTACCTTGCAAATTATGAGAGAAAAGGCATTATAATTACTCCTAAAAGCATTATTATGGATAAAAACATCATAAATAACAGTAAGAAAACATGATGCAAAATGGACGTATCAACAGGTACTCGGGTTGGGCAAGGTGGCTATCACAAATGACATGTCTCTTGCAAATGTCATTCTTGTCCAATTCCTTAAATACCATTTGCTTTCCATTCGCCAATTGGCTTCCGTTGGTTATGATACACTATTTGGACTAAGGGATGTGGAAGTCTTTAAGAGACATACTCTCAAAGTGGCCTTTGTTGGAGAGTTAGATGGAAACCTTTACATGGTTGATTTCTCAAAAGAGAGCACATTCCATCACTACAAAAAAAGACACATCCATGACATTTTGGGCCGAACGAATTTTTTTCTGTCATACTTATGACACTTCTATGATAATAATTGTGACAAAACACGGTATGATCATAGATGTGGTGGGGTCCTACTTCTATGACAAAAAATCATGACAGAAAATGGGCTTTTTATCCTGTGCGGGCCGAAGACGCAGCTGCATGACATTCTTTGGGCCGTCCATGACGGAAAAACAGGAAGCGAGGGCGAGGAAAATATCGGGGTGTTCCCGGTTACGGTGGGTGGTCGGGGCCGAGCGATGCGCGTTTCTCTCGTACACGCACGCGCGTGGGTGTGAGGCGTTGGGCTCTAACTGAACCCGAGCGATTGCACTGCAGGCTACGTGTTACTGAACCCGAGCGATCGATCGATGGCTGTTAACTGAACCCGATCGAGCGATTCCTTCACTACTGCTGCTAACTGAAGCCGATCGATGCTGCCTCTGGATGAATAGTGAGCGTTGCTGGGGGGGGGGGGGGTTGGATGAACAGTTCCCGGTGGGGGTGGATGAACAGGACCCCGTGGTGTTGCCTCTGGATGAACATGACCCCGATCAATTGAGTCGGTTGGGGCTGGATGAACAGGACCCCGTGGAGGGCTGGTTGAACAGGACCACCGCGTGGAGGGCTGGATGAATAGTAGACAGTGGACGGCTGGATGAATAGTAGCCCGTGGAGGGGTGGTTGAACAGGAGCCCGTGGAGAGGGCTGGTTGAACAGTAGGCAGTGGAGTAGCGCGCGGTGGAGGCTGGATGAACAGGAGCCCGTGGATGAACAATCACAGGTGGAGGCTGGAGGAGGTCGACGGTGGATGAATAGTAGCCCGTGGAGGCTGGAGGGGGTTGACGGTGGAGATGAACAGTATCCCGTGGAGTCTCGTTTTGCGGTACGCCACACCCCTCCCGATGAACAGGACCCCCGTTTCGACCGTAGCGCTCCAACACAAGTCCGTTTCCTCTGTTTTGCGGTATGCCACACCCCTCCCGATCAACATGACCCTCGATTTCGACCGTAGGAGGTCCGTTTCCTCCGTTTTGCGGTACGCCAGACCCCCCCAATGAACAGGATCATGTTTCAAACGTGGCGGGTCGAACACAAGGCCGTTTCCTTCGTTCTGCGGTACGCCATGCCTCGTTTCCATCGGCTGTTTCGTCCAAGCCCTCCCGATGAACACGACGATGCATTCCGTTCCGACCCAGCTGGTTGGCTCCCCATGTACACGACGATGACGCTGTTTCTCCGTTCCGACCCAGCCATGTACACGAGCCCTGGCCGTACGTACGCACGAGTAGGCGTTCGAGACCCCGCCCGTATGTACGTACGTGGCTGTATTTACTTTCTTGCACCACGGCCGTCAGACGACGTGTACATGCTACGCGGCGCACCTCTGCTACGACACGCATGCGTGCCTCTACATCGACCAAAGATGTACGCATACCGTTCACGACCGTAATGACAATGCTATGTACGCTTCGACCGGTGGGTGCCGAACCTCGTGCACTTCCTTGCGTGCGAAGATGTAGCTGGTGGGACCCATCAGTTAGGGGGGCGAATCATTTTTTTGCCTGAACGCACTTCCGTGCGTGCGAAGATGTAGCTGGTGGGTCCCAGCAGTCAGGGGGAAATGTTTTTTTTTCACGAAATACGGTGGCCCGTCCGGTGGGTCCTCGCTGTCAGGTGGAGGAATAATTATTTTGCGTGTAATAAGGAGGCACTTCCTTGCTGCGGCCGTGGACCCAGCTGTCAGCCTCTCCATGTACAGTCCATGTCCGATGGAAGCCGTTCCTTGACCATGTTGACCACACCGCGCCGAGAGCACCAGGGCGGTGGACGACGGCGAGGCCTAGGAAGGGGACGACGTGGAGCCGGGGAAGACGCGGCAGTGGATGCCCACGCGTAGAGGAGTACGAGGGTTCACTGGTTCGCTGCGGTGTGAGGCTGCCGTCGCCGTAGAATAACAGGGGGTGTGGGTGAGTAGAGGGATGGCCTGGCCAGCGGTGGGAACAGATGAGGCGGTGAGGCCTCATGGCAAGACAACCGCCACGGGAGGCAGGAGCATGCGGCCAAACACCACTGCTTTGGGCGGCTGGAGCAAGAAGACCAGAGGTTGAAGAAGCACTCCGTCCCTATCAACTTAGTAGGCCCACAAGTCAGCCTCCCACCAAGGTGGGTCCCAACTAGCAGGGGGAGTATTAATTTTTTTTGTGCGTAATAAGGAGGCACTTCCGGTGGGTCCGAGGTGACAGCGGGGGGAACGTTTTTTTCGCGCAATACGGTGGCCCGTCCGGTGGGTCCCAGCAGTCAGGGGGATTTGTTTCGTGAAATACGGTGGCCCGTCCGGTGGGTCCCTGCTGTCAGGTGGAGGAATCATTATTTTCTGCGTAATAAGGAGGCACTTCCTTGTCGCTGTCAGGACCCAAATTGTCACCTCTCCACGTGATCCATGTCCGATGGAAGCCATTCCTTGACCACGTTGACCATGCCGCGCCGAGAGCACCAGGGCAGCGGACGACGGCGAGGCCTAGGAAGGGGATGACGCGGAGCCGGGGAAGACGCGGCAGTGGAAGCCCTCGTGGAGAGGAGTACGAGGGTTCACTGGTTCGGCTGCGGTGTGAGGCTGCCATCGCTGCAGCATAACAGATGGTGTGGGTGAGTAGAGGGATGGCCTGGCCAGCGGTGGGAGTAGTAGGGGGTGGTGAGGCCTCCGTGGCATCACAGCCAGCCACGGGAGGCAGGAGCACGCGGCACGACTGGCGCTGCTTTGGGCGGCTGGAGCGAGAAGACCAAAGGTTGAAGAAGCACTACGACAGTTGGATGGACATCGTACGGTCACTGCAGATTGAAGAACCGTTTATATAGAACCGTTTATATTGACTAAGTTGACAAAGCCCTTAGTACGCATAAACTTAGTAGGCCCACAGGTCAGCCTCTGAAACGGTGCGCCCCAGATGTCAGGGGGAGGAATCATTTTTTGGGCGGTTGAAGCAAGAATATCCGAGATTGAAGAAGAAGCACGACATCCATTGGATGGACATCCAACGGCCACAGCTGCCAGAACCGTGTGTTGTTGACAAAGCCTTGCATGCACATCAACTTAGTTTTTTTAGGGGACGCGTCAACTTAGAAGGCCCACAAGTGCATGGCAGAGTACATATAGCCCATTTGCAATTTGTAAGAATGTACATCCCATTTTTTAATTCTAATGGAATTTACTACAACCCATTTCCAGTTTGTTGAAAGTACAACCCATTTTCTAGCTAGGACAACGATTAATAATTTCAATCAACCGCTCAAAACAGTATTCAAAAAAAAAATTCCCACATTTTAATGAGATTTTTATCCAAAATTTCTAGTCAGATTAAATATAATTTCAAAGTAAAGTTGTATTACGCTAAAATCCAATGAAATATTGCACGCGCAACAAGTAATGAAATTAAAATTTTCAAATTCCAAAAATAATATATATTTTTAAACTAATTATGTGTTTGGTGCATTTTTTTATAGTTACTGCCTAGTTATTATGATTACATCCCATTTATTATTTCTTAAAGTCCATTTTCTTGTTAAGCCTAATGCATACCTCCTAGGAAAGTGTGCAGCCCAGCGGGGCGGAGAATAACAAGTTGACCCGGAGATTGTGTACAACCTGTCGCCCAGCTTGCATTGTCGATGTTGAAAAAGAAGGCCTGTGTAGTATAGTACAACCTAACATGGCTACTCAGCCCACATTCAGCGACGCCGGAAAGGCCCAAACAAGACTTCTGTACAACTTTTTGAAGTCCCTGAGCTCAATTAATAACTTAAGAAAAAAGTTAGATTACAGTGGAACCTAATTAAAAGCTGCCACGAGCAAATAAATAATTCAACGGGTCCCACTTGTGCGTGTGTGTGTGTGAGGGAGAGAGAGAGAGACCCATCGGTTGATGCTCGTAAATACATCTTTCATCCATATGCATTGCTGATGCTCAGTAAAAACTTATATAGTTGACACAGTCATATAGAACATCATAGCACACTGAACTTGCATACAAAAATTTCACACAGGCGGCACAATCAGGATGGAACCAGTGGATCGCTACGGGTAGGGCTATGTTGAAACCAACGAACTCATACATAACGGTTCATCGTCTTTATCAATGACAGGGAAATATCTTGAATGCTATGCAAAGAAAACAGACAGACAACACAATAAGTTCTGCTAGCACATTAAGTTGACGTACAACCCTTTCTAAAATAAAGTTCAGGTACACAATTAGAACAGGTCACAATCAAATATACTGGCACATCAGTGCTTCACACCCATAGCTCGGATTTAACTAGTATCTGACAAGATTCAGTTGTTACCTCAAATTAGAGCACATCCAGGCAGCCAGCCCTGCCTCTTACGCCAAAAGAAGCAGTGGCCTCCGCCAGCGATGGAGTAGGCCCTGTGCCATCCATCATTCCGAGCAACACGGGGAAAGTCTGACGTTGACTCCTGTAATAGACGTCGTCAACGGACCCTGGCACCATCGGTGGCAGGACTTTGATTGATGGATAGACCACTTCTTCGACATGCACGAACACTCGATACAGGTACATCCCTAACGTGGTGTAACGCCCTCGATGCGGCTATATCTCCCACGTGTCGAAGCACGACTTAGAGGCATAACCGCATTGAAAGCAATGTCGCAAGTCAAGGTAATCTTCACACAACCCATGTAATACATAAGGGAAAGAGATACATAGTTGGCTTACAGTCGCCACTTCACACAATACATAAATAAACATCCATCATCCAGATTACACTCAAGGTCCGACTACGGAACCAAAATAAAAGAAGACTACCCCAAATGCTACCCAGATCCCCGATCGACCCAACTGGGCTCCAATCGATCATCGTGAAAAGACACATAGTAACGACCACGTTCCTCGTCGAACTCCCACTTGAGCTCGGTTCGTCATCTGCACCGCATCGCTTCGGCACCTGCAACTGTTTTGGTAGAATCTGTGAGTCACGGGGACTCAAGCAATCTCACACCGCGAGATCAAGACTATTTAAGCTTATAGGAAGGACAGAGTTGTGAGGTGGAGCTGCAACAAGCGACTAGCATATATGGTGGCTACATTCGCAAAAGAGAGCGAGAAGAGAAGCAAGGCGCGGTCGTGAAGCTAGTAGCGATCAAGAAGTGATCCTGAAACTACTTACGTCAAACATAACTCCAACACCGTGTTCACTTCCCGGACTCCGCCGAGAAGGGACCATCACGGTTACACACGCAGTTGATGTGTATTAATTAAGGTCAACTTCGGGTTTTCTACAACTGGACATTAACAAATTCCCATCTGCCTCATAAATCATGGGCACGACTTTCGAAGATAATACCCTGCAGGGTGTCCCAAATTAGCCCGTAATAAGCTCTCACGGTCAACGAAGGATATTCCTTCTACCGGAAGACCCGATCGATCTCGGAATCCTGGACTACAAGACATTTCGACAGCAATAATACAAGACCAGCAAAGCCGCCCGAATGTGCCGACAAATCCCGATAGGAGCTGCACATATCTCGTTCTCAAGGCACACCAGATGGGCAAGACGTCGGGTTGGCATAGACCCTGGATTGCCCAGGGGGCGCCGGACATCGCCAGTTGGGCCAAGACTCGAAGGAGCACCGTCCGGGGTTAAAATAAAGATGACCCTCGGGCTCGCGAAAACCCGGGGAAAAAGGCTTAGGTGGCAAATGGTAAAACCAAAGTTGGGCCTTGCGGAGGAGTCTTATTCAAATCGAATCGTCAAGGGGGTCCCATAAATCACCCAACCGTAAGGAACGCGAAATCAAGGAACATAACACCGGTATGATGTAAACTAGGGTGGCAAGAGTGGAACAAAACACCAGGCATAAGGCCGAGCCTTCCACCCTTAACCAAGTATATAGATGCATTAATTATAGCAGATATATTGTGATATCCCCAACAAGTAAACATGTTCCAACAAGGAACAACATCTCCATGTTCCAACAAGGAACAAACTTCAACTTCACCGCAACTAGCAACGCTATAAGAGGGCCGAGCAAAGCGGTAACATAGCCAAACAACGGTTTGCTAGGAAAGGATGGTTAGGGGTTTGAAATGGCAATATGGGAGGCATGATAAGCAAGTGATAGGCATCGTAGCATAGGCATAGCAAAAGAGCGAGCATCTAGCAAGCAAAGATAGAAGTGATTTCGAGGGTATGGTCATCTTGCCTGCAAAGTTCTCAGAGTTGTCGAAAGCTTGATCCTCGTAAGCGTTCTCAATATGTTCCTCGTTCATGTACTCGTCTCCCGGCTCTACCCAAAGCAAGAACACAAACAATGGAACCACAATAAATCACGGTGCAATGTACAAGCAACATGATGCAAAACATGGCATGATATGCGAGATGTGATATGCAATGCGTATGCGTGCTCCGGAAGGAAAAAGATGAACCAGGCATCAACTTGGCAAACCAAGTATGCCGCTGGAAAGGTGAGATGATTTCGTTGAAATCGATATAAAGATCACCGAATCGGATGCACGGTTTGCAAATGACAAGCAAAACAAGAATGACACAAATCTGCCATTAACAGCATGATGCCACATAGCAAGCAACAAGAAATTAAGCTACTGCACCTAAACGTACCAACAAAGCATATGGCAGTGATCTACTCAAGATGCTTGACAAAATATGAACACTGAGCTACGGCTAAATCATATCATAACAGGTCCAAACAAGCATGGAAAAAGTGCAAAACATATCAGTTTCACAGACTTTGTGAAAATACTGAACATGGCAGAATCAGCATCAGGAAGCAATGTTCAGAGTAAGCAAACGACATGCTACAAGAACTTATAATAGCGAAACAAGGCATGGAATGAATATACTCAAAGCATATAACAAAAGTACCTTACTGACCATAAGCCAAAAAGGATCAGAAGACATGATGGCGCCCACGCCAATATAGCAAGTTCCGTTAACAGATTCAGCAAACAGGGCATGACATTGACAGAATTATGTAGGCACCTTCGCGAGCTCGATGCACTCACTACAGAGCATTACATGATAAACTAAGCATACATACATCAAGAAGACATGGCATAGAAGCTATACATGGCAAGAACAACATCATAGCATACACGGATCAACTACAACAACCTTGGCAAAATTGAATAACATGTAAACAATCTGCCAGGAAACATTTTATAGCAAAAGTAGAGCTCGATTGACTCAAGCTATGTTACTCAATAATTGCAAACAAGAGCATGGTTGGATAGAGCATAACCATATGTTCAAAACATCCTTACTGAAGTATCTCAAAATATGCATGTATCTCTCGGTAGCATCAAGTTAACATGGCATAAAAATATCAGCAAAACAGGCTGAAATCAAGAACATCATGAAGCCTAGTTTGCATGCTTGTGCTAGTCACCACAGAGATCACAAAATAAATGGAATACACCCCTGTAAAGATGGCATGGCATATTACAAAACACATGTAGGGCTCAAGATCATAGGGTGCACACATCAATCATGGCAAAAATGACAAGTGTATGTTCTGATAAGAATCTGACACTAACATCACATAGCCCTCTTCTAACAGCATTTAGGGCATCAAGATGAGATCAAATGAAAATGATGCAATTATATGAAATGATCTACTCATCTAGGCGAACATTTCGGTATGCTATACGCCCCAAGCTGAGCCACGGGTGCAAAGTTATGGCATGATGAAAATGCAACAAATTACTGACAGAAAATGACTTGGAGGAATTTCGGGGGAGAAGGAGAAGTCAACCCTCGTGATTTTCGGATCCAGATCCGATCGAGGCGGCCGGATCCTCGCCGGAGTGGCGCCGGAGAGAGAGGAGGAAGGAGGGCCGGAGGGGACGAGGCCGGGGCTGCGAGGCGGTGGCCGGCGACGGGGCGGCGCGGGCGGCGGTGGAGGCAGCGGTGAGGCTAGGGTTTCATCCGGAATTTCGGGGGGAGGCTATATTTATAGGTAGAAGGAGCTAGGAAGCTCCAAATGAGGTGTAGTTTTCGCCCACACGATCGTGATCCGACGACGGAGAGCATGGAAGTGACTTAGATGGGTTATTGGACTATTTTGAAGGGGTGTTGGGCTGCAACTTAAAAGAGGCCTTTGCGAGAGTGCGGTTAACCGTTGCAGTACCAAACGAGCTCCAAATGACTCGAAACTTGACAGGTGGCCTACCGGTGGTGTACCAAGGCCACTTGGCAAGGCTCGGTCCATTCCGAGAAAGTTTAGTACCCGCTCACAGAAAAATGTAAAAGGGGACGTCGGGGGACATAGGAGTGCCGGATTGCAAAACGGACAACGGGGAAAATGCTCGGATGCATGAGACGAACACGTATGCAAATGAGATGCCCATGATGACATGATATGAGATGCATGACAAGAACAAAATGCAAAACGAAAGACAAAACCCAACCACGGAGGGAATATCATGTCACAATGCCGAAAATGGCAAGAGTTGGAGTTACAAATATGGAAAGTTACATCCGGGGTGTTACAACACTCCACCACTACAAGAGGATCTCGTCCCGAGATCTAGGACTGAAAGAACTCCAGATATTCGAACGGAGGTGATCCTCGCCCTCCCGTGGCTTCCGGTCGGAATGGTGTGACCACTTCACTTTCAGGAATTTGATTGACTTGTTTCGAGTCTTGCGCTCGGTTTCTTCAAGAATAGCAACGGGGTGCTCATGATAAGAGAGATCTTCTTGGAGGTCAAATTCTTCGAAGTTGATAGTGCGCTCAGGAGTCTTGAAGCACTTGCGAAGCTGTGACACATGAAAGACATCGTGCACGTTCGCGAAGTTGGGCGGAAGCTCAAGTTGATAGGCGAGATCGCCTCTTTTGCCAATGATCTTGTAACGCCCGGATAATCATGCTACAGTAATCTCACGTTGATGGTGCCACGTCACCTTTGTCACTGTAGTTAACCACGGGTTAATTCAAACTGTTTCAAAATTCAAATTTAAATTTATGATAGCAATAAAAGTTTTCAAAATTAAAACTAAAATGTTCGGGTGTTGCCAAATATTGCATATGAAATTATAGTGAAATAAACACATTTTTATAAAAGGACTAAATAATTTAAAATCATTTAAAACAGAAAAGTAAATAAATAAAAGAAAAGAAAATACAAAAGAGAAAACTAAACAAAAAAAGAAGAAAGAGAGGCCCCCTCTGCTGGATCATGGCCCACCGGGCCTTAGACCAACCAGGCCGCCCACCCCACTCTCCCTTATCCCCCGAGCAACCGAACCCTAGCCCGCACCCACCACTCGCCCCACTCACCCCCCACGTTCATCCTTCCCGATCCAGATCGGGATCGGGAAGGGTCTGATCGCCGCATCGCCCCCATCGCGATCCCCGCCGCTTAACGCCAGACGCCGCCGCTGGTGCCGCCCGGCCCGTCGCCGGACCTTCGCCAACGCTCGTCCTCGCCGCCCCCTCCGGCCTTGTTTCTCACCCGCCGACGCCGCTCGACGCCGGACCTCCTCACCGGCCTGCCTCCTCCACGCCACCGTCGTCCTCGTCCTCCTCCATGAGCTCCGCCGCCTCGACCTCCTCCTCGCCGGTCCTCCCCGACCGTCCCCGAGCCCTCTTCCTAGTCCCTACGACCCGCCGTGAGCCTCGCCTCCTCCTCTTTCCCCCACGACGCGCGCTCACGCGGCCGCCGTCCGCAACTCCACGCCCGGCGCGCCGCCCAGCGCCGTGCTCGCGGCCACCACGACCACGTGCCGTCCCTGTTGCGGCGCCTCGGCCGCCCGTGCCCCTCGTGTTGGTCTGCTGCGGGCGCTGCCGCCGTCCACCCGCGCCGCCATGGCCTCTCCCACTCGCGTCTGCTCGTCGGGGCACTCGACCCGTGCCTTGGCGCGCCTCGTCCGCCTCTCCTCCTCCGTGGCAGCGCCACCGCGCCGCCTACGCCTCCGCCCGCCCGTAGCCCGGTTGGCGTTGGCCGTACGCCGTTGGTGCCCGCCGCGCCCGGTGGCCTCCGCCTGTGCCCCGGGTTCCCCATACGGGCGCCCGCACGCTCATGGGTTGCGCCACATTGGGCAACCCGCTAACTCCCAGGGGTTAATGACAAAGTGACCCGCCTAGAACGTTTATAAAAAAAAGAATTAAAAAAATAATAATATAAATAAATAAGTAATAATTAAAATATTACTTAGTTAATTAAGTAATTAATTAAGTTAATTAATCCGGATTAGATTAACCTAATCACTAATTAAATTAACTAATCTGTAATTAAACTAAACAGAGAGCGACAGGTGGGTCCCACTGGACCCACACGTCAGGTTGACCAGGTCAATGGTTAACGTTGACTGCTGACATCACTCTGATGTCATGCTGACGTCATCATTTACTATTCTGGATAATGTTGGATTAAATAATTAATTAAATTCCAGAAATTAATAAAATCTTTAGAAAATCATATCTTTTAATCCGTAACTCGGATTAAAATATTTTCAACATGAAAGTTGCTCGAGCATTTAGACGAATCCGGATACGCAATTGTCCGCTCGTCCGTCACACATCCCTAACCTATCGAACCCGCAACTTTCCCTCCGGCTCCTCTTCGAACGCGAAACACCGGAATACTTTCCGGATGTTTCTTAACCGTACCACCTCATACCACGTTAGGGCACGCCTAGCATCGTTACTTGTCTTGTCATGCATCGATATGCATCTGTTTACATGGTATTCATTGTTTCTTCCCCTCTTCTCTCCGGTGAACTACGAGACCGACGCCAGCTGCTGCTGCCCAGTTCGACTACGGAGTTGACGACCCCTCTCTCTTGCCAGAACAACCAGGCAAGCCCCCCCTTGATCACCATATATCGCCTATTATACTCTATACTGCTTGAATTAGAGTAGTGTAGCATGTTACTGCTTTCTGTTATACCTATCCTGATGCATAGCCTGTCCTTGTTACTCATTGTTACCTTACGCAATCCTACGTGCTTTGTATAGGATGCTAGTATTTCCATCTGTGGCCCTACATTCTTGTCCGTCATCTGTGCTAAACTATCGGGCCGTGATCACTAGGGAGGTGATCACGGGTATATACTATATACTTATACATGATACATGTGGAGACTAAAGTCGGGTCGGCTGGTGGAGCACCCGCGAGTGGATCTTTGTGGCGGAGCGACAGGGCAGGTTGAGACCGCGTAGGAGAGAGGTGGGCCTGGCCCTGTTCGGCGTTCGCGGATAATTAACACGCTTAATGAGATCTTGGTATTTGATCTGAGTTGGCTACGAGCCTATATGCACTAACCAACTACGTGGGAAAGATATGGGCACTCGGCGTCGTGGTATCAGCCGAAGCACTTCCTGACGCCAGCGACTGAGTGGCGCGCGCCGTATTGGAACGTAAGCCTGCTCTTGTATTAAGGGGGCTAGTTCTGCTTTCGGCCGCGTACGCAACGTGCAGGTGTGCATTGGGCGATGGGCCCAGACCCCTGTGCGCTTAGGTTTAGACCGGCGTCTTTGGCCTCTCTGCGCCTAGGTGGGGCTGCGACGTGTTGATCTTCCGCGGCGGGCATGACCCGAGGAAAGTGTGTCCGGCGAAATGGGATCAAGCGTGTTGGGTTATGTGGTGCACCCCTGCAGGAAGTTAATCTATTTGAATAGCCGTGATCTTCGATGAATCGGACGACTTGGAGTTGTACCTTGACCTTATGACAACTAGAACCGGATACTTAATAAAACACACCCTTCCAAGTGCGGATACAACCGGTGGTTGCTCTCTCTCAGGGTGACGAGGAGGGGATCGCCGGGTAGGATTATTGCTATGTGATGTTACTTGGAGGACTTCAACCTACCCTCTTCTACCTGTTGCAAGATGAAGGTGACTAGAAACGTAGTCTTCGATAAGACTAGCTATCCCCCTCTTATTCTGGCATTCTGCAGTTCAGTCCACTGATATGGCCCTTTACACTTATATCCATGCATATGTAGTGTAGCTCCTTGCTTGCGAGTACTTTGGATGAGTACTCACGGTTGCCTTGTTCCCCCCTTTTCTCCTATCTCTACTCGATTGCTGCAACTGTGACGATGGAGCCCAGAGCGACGCCACCGTCGATGACGACTACTACACCGGAGGTGCCTACTACTACGTGCAGCCCAGCGACGACCGAGAGTAGTTAGGAGGATCCTGTGCAGGAGGCCCGCGCCTCTTCGATCTCAGATCCCGCTTGTGCTAGCCATCTTATGGCACCTTGTTTAACTTATGTCTCAGATTTCAGATATTGTTGCTTCCGCTTAACTCGTCTATGATCGAGCACTTGTATTCGAGCCCTCGAGGCCCCCTGGCTTGTATTATGATGCTTGTATGACTTATTTATGTTTTAGAGTTGTGTTGTGATATCTTCCCGTGAGTCCCTGATCTTGATCGTACACATTTGCGTGCATGATTAATGTACGATTGAATCGGGGGCGTCACAAGTTGGTATCAGAGCCGACTGCCTGTAGGAATCCCCCTCCCACACTCCTTGACCGAAGTCGAGTCTATACATTACAAAAACTTTTACTAACTTGGTTGTGTGCCTTACGGGCCCACGTCGCCATCGGGTGGTACTAGTATCATTTACTCCTCGACCTTTACTCGGGACTCAACTCTCTTCTACTCGGGTTAAACGAATTTACTAACTAACACTAGGATCCCGTGACCACATTCACCCCAAAGTTGGATAAAGCCATAGTTATTCCTTGGAATTGTATTTTGATCAATTTCCACACCGTCATTTGACTCCTTTGAAACATCTTTGTTTTCGAGATGGAACCCACGAGGCGTGTCGTGCGCCACACGACGGCCATTGGTGCCTCGGGATCACTGCGGTGCTAGCAGAGATGATGACCTATCCGGGTTATCGCCGCACCCCGAGTACACCGCCTTTGAGGGGTACCGGGACTTTAACCAGAGGCGATCGAGCCATCGTCCACCTCTACTCTCGGGAGTATGACTCCACCATCTTGTCTTGCACACCGCACATGGTGTTGGGGTGACTATCGATATGGCAGTCCACGATGCTGCTTATGCCGCCTCGACACGCCTTCGTGGAGAGTATCGGAGCTGGACACCTCCCCTTCGTGCACATCGCTATCGTGGTCCGATGTTGGTGAGGAGGATACTACCGCCGCCTACTCCATCGTCACCAGAGAGCCCTTCTACCATCGTAACTTTGTTACTCATGTCGATGGGCTGGATCGAGCCAACCGAGCTCTTCGCCACGAGTTGTACATCACCCGTCAGCACCTTTACCGTGCTCTGACGCTGTTGCACCCCTTTGTCCGATCCAGAGAGTTGCCGCGTTCTGCGATCTACCCAGCCAGGACCGTGATGCCCCAGGGTGTCGGATGGCCAGATGTGGGAGGCTGCTCTCCCGCACTTGGTCCTCTTCTACCACTTGGTCGTCGGGTTCTGCACCAGAGTATCCGCGGCCCCCAGGTCACTGACATGGAGGACTATCCGCTGCCACACTACCAGCTTTCAGGCTACAGCTACCTCCGCATCAGCGTGGGGTGATGTAGGCTTGCTTGTTAGTGTTAGATGTATTCGCCATGAGCCTGCGTGCCGCCTATGATGTCTTAGTCTATGTAATCAACTCGTAATCGAACTCTATGCATGGTCCCTTCAGAAGATATGCCGACCACTATGTAGTTTCTATCGTCTTTGCTTTCATTATGCATGTTTCATCATGAATGATTCTTGTCCTTTGCATATTCTCAAATGCTGAACTACCTGTTATATATTAGCAGGATGGTTAGACCAGCTTGTCGTGGTCGTGGTGGCAACTTCCCACCACCGCCTGAGTACATGGCTGGTATGATCCAACAGCTTGAGATGAATCGCCAGTTCATGGAAAACATGATGGCTCAGTTTCCTTGCCCCAATATGAACCAGCAGCCAAACACAAGAATCTCCGCAGGATTTCATGCGCCTCAACCCAAGTGTGTACCGCAGCTCAACCCAGCCCACGGATGTCAAGGATCGCTCCGTGACATCACCTATGAGATGGAGTCTGCTGATGTAGCCCCTGCCAGCTATGTCACCTTTGCTTCCTTCTTTCTGAAAGGACCCGCGGCTCAATGGGGGGACAGCCACAGGCGTACTCTGCCAGCTGGAACAGTCATCACCTGGCCAGACTTCCAAGCTGCTTTCCGTGCCCGCTTCATTCCTCAGGGAGTCATGGACCGGAAGAAGAGTGAGTTCCACAATCTCACCCAAGGCAACAAGACTGTTGAAGCTTATCAGCGAGAGTTCCTGGACTTGTCTCGCTATGCTGAAGAGGACATTGCAATTGATGCACGCAGATAGGAGAAGTTCCGTGACAGCCTTCAAGCTGACATCAAGCTCGCACTTCTAGTGCACGACTTTGCTGATTTCGCCACCTTGGTGAACAAAGCTATCAATGTCGAAACTGGTCTGCAGGATTACCAGAGCTCAAACAGGCGCAACCGCGACACGGGCTCATCTTCGGGCCCGTCCTCGCAGAAGCGTAAGATATGGATTCCCAACAGCATGTACCAGCCAAATGCACCTGCCCCAAGGAACAGCTATGCTGCACCTCGTCTGCCTACTCCAACTAGGCAGCCAAGGCTTCCAGCTCCACCACCCCAAGCTCCTGTTCCCACTCCCAATAATGGTCTGTGCTACAAGTGTGGTCAACCAGGTCACCGTGCTAGGGATTGCAATCGTAATCGTAATCAACTGCACTTCCCCGTGAATCGCCTTGGAAGCAACCATCCCGCAACAACAAGTGCAAGCCTTATGGTCGAAGTTCATGCCAACCACGTTGATCCGAACGAAGCTCAAGACCAGCTCGCTATTGTGATGGGTACACTCCTCGTAAATTCAAGACTGCATCTGTTTTATTCGATTCAGAGCATCGCATTCATTCATGTCAAGATTTTGCATACAAGCACGACGTTAAGTGTGAGGAGATGAACTCTTCGGTAGTGGTAAAAACCCCTTGGGACAATGTCAAACCTCCATGGTTGGCGCCGACGTCCCGTGGAAATCGAAGGGCTGGAATTTTATGCCTCACCCATTATCCTCAAGACGCCTAACATCGACCTCATTTTGGGGATGGATTGGTTGAAAGCGCATCTTTGCTTCAATCGTTTGCGCCACTAAGACCGTCCATCTGCTACACCCTTCTGATGAAATATTAAGCTACAATGCTCGTCTGGTTCAGGATGCCGAGGCAAGGCTCTATGCATTGAATGCATTGAACGCCGCACCCCTCGAGGGCATTGAAAACATTCCTGTCGTTCACGATTTCCAGGACGTCTTTCCTGAAGAACTTCCAGGGATTCCCCCTGCTAGAGCTGTCGAATTCATCATCGACTTGAAACCAGGCACCACTCCTATAGCCAAGCGACCCTACAAGATGCCGCCGCATGAACTCCTTGAGCTCAAGGAGGAAATCGACAAGTCTCTTCGCAGTGGTTTCATTCGCCCAAGTTGCTCTCCTTGGGGAGCACCTTCTCTCTTTGTCAAGAAGAAGGATGGGACAAACCGATTGGTCCAAGACTACCGTCCTATAAACCAAGCTACCATTCAGAATAAGTATCCTCTTCCTCGGATCAATGATCTGTATGATCAACTGGCTGGTTCATCAGTGTTCTCTAAACTCGACTTGAGGTTGGGTTACCACCAGATCCGTGTTCGCGAAGAGGATATCCCCAAGACCGCATTCGTGACTCGTTATGGTTCATACGAGTACACCGTCATGTCTTTTGGCTTAACCAATGCTCCAGCCACCTTCTCTCTACCGATGAACTATATATTCAAGGATTACCTCGACAAGTTCGTCAGGGTTTATCCGGATAATATCCCGATATTTTCCAAGAATGAAGAAGAACATGCCGAACATCTTCGCTCTTGTCTTTGGAAAAGCTACGAGAGCATCAACTTTATGCCAAGTTCTCCAAATGTGAATTCTGGTTTCCCGAAGTAACCTATCTCGCATGTCATCTCTAAGGATGGTATTTCCGTCAACCCGAACGAAGTTCAGGCTATTCTCGACCGACTCCTCCGAAGAACGTTAAGCAAGTCGAAGTTTTCTCGGTCTCGCCAGCTATTGCCGTCGATTCGTCGAGAACTTCTCCAAGATTGCCGAACCTCGACTAACCTGTTGCATAAGGGCGTCAAGTTCCAATGGACAGATAAATGTCAGGAAAGTTTCCAGGCACTCAAAGACAAGTTGACTTCTGCCCCAGTACTGGCTCCTCCTGATACTAAGGACTTCGTCATTTATTGCGACGCTTCCCGTCAAGGATTAGGTTGTGTCCTAATGCAGGAGCGCAAAGTGGTTGCTTATGCCTCTCGGCAATTGCGCCCTCACGAAGAGAACTACACAGTTCACGACCTCGAGCTTCTTCTTTGTCATTCATCTTGCTGAAGCGGTGGCGACATTACCTACTCGGTAATCGTTGTGAGATCTTCACCGACCACCAAAGTCTGAAGTATCTGCTTACTCAGCCATACCTGAACCTCCGTCGCCAGAGATGGATGGAGACTGCGCACTTTGACTTGGGTATTTCCTATATACCGTGCAAGGCTAATGTAATGGCTGATGCCTTGAGCCGCATAAGTCTTCGCAACCACCTCCGAGTTCACAAAGTTCAGCCCTCACTCGTTGAAGAATTCTGAAAGCTGAACCTCCATATTGTTCCTCCGGTGCACTCGCTCCCCCTCCTCCGAGTTACGCAAGATGAACCTCCATGTTGTTTCCAGGGTTCTCTCAATACCACAGTTGCGAAACCAGATCTTGTGGACACCATAAAATGGATACGTAAATGTGACGATGAAGTCGAGAGGATTAAACGTTATCTCGCAGAAGGAAAGCCCTCATTCTTCACTGTGGATGACGCAGCACCCTATTCTTCAAAGGTCGCCTAGTGGTACCGGTAAGAGGGAAAACCTGAATCGACTCAAAGGTTATGAAAGAAGCTCATGATACGCCTTTGTCTATTCATCCCGGTAGCACCAAGATGTACCAAGACATTAAATCACGGATTCTCGTGGTCTAATATGAAGCGAGACATTGCTCGTTATGTTGTCTGAATGTGACGCTTGGTCGTCGTATCAAAAGGTAACATCAAAGGCCTCTTTGGAACTCTGCAACCTATCTCTATTCCCGAATGGAAATGGGACCATGTTGAGATGGACTTCGTCACCGGATTTCCCAAGTCGCAGAAAGGTAATGATGCTATTCTTGTCGCCATTGACCGTCTTTCTAAAGTTGCACATTTTCTCCGGCAGTCAAAGAAACGATCATCGCTAGTCAGCTTGCAACGCTCTACATGTCCAGAATTGTTCCACTTCACGGTATTCCACTGGTTATCAGTTCGGACCGTGGCAGCTTATTCACTTCAAGATTATGGGCAAGTTTTCAAGAAGCTATGGGGACTCACTTATCTTTCAAGATCGCGTTTCATCCGCAAATACAAGGGCAAGTTGAACGTGTCAACCAAGTTCTCGAAGACATGCTTCGAGCTTGTGTTATTTCCTTGCAAGAAATGGGAGGAATCTATCCCATATGCGTAGTTCTCTTATAATAATAGCTATCAAGCCACCAAGATGGCCCCTTGAAGTGTTATATGGACGAAAGTGCCGAACCCCTCCGAACTGGTCAAATCGGGGAACATCCACTCTTCGGTCCGGATATTATCCAACATGCCAAGAACAAGTCCGCATTATTCGCGAGAATCTCAAGACTGCTCGATCACGCTAAAAGAGTAATTATGACCGTCATCATAAAGACATGGTCTATCAACCTGGCGAAAAGGCCTATCTTCGCGTTACACCAATGAAGGGTGCTCACCGCTTCAGGATCAAGGGCAAGCTAGCTCCTCGCTATATTGGCCCATTCACTATTCTGGAAAGGCGTGGAAAAGCGGCATACCAACTGGAGCTTCCGTCGAACCTTTCTCAGGTTCACGATGTGTTCCACGTGTCACAACTCCGACGCTGCTTCAAGGACCCAATCCGAGCAGAGGCCCATGAAGGGCTCGAATTGCAACAGGACCTCTCCGATAAAGAGCATCCGGACCGCATTCTCTACCAAGATGAACGCCGCACACGCCGAAGGCGATCAAGTTCCTCAAAGGCCGATTGGTCGAATCACTCAAGACGAAGCCACACAGGAACGCGAGGATCGTCTTCGTGATGAATACCCCGCACTCTTTCCTTCTACCTCCTAAATCTCGGGACGAGATTTCTTGTAGTGGAGGAGATTTGTAACGCCTGGATAATCATGCTACAGTAATCTCACGTTGATGGTGCCACGTCACCTTTGTCACTGTAGTTAACCACGGGTTAATTCAAACTGTTTCAAAATTCAGATTTAAATTTATGATAGCAATAAAAGTTTTCAAAAATTAAAACTAAAATGTTCGGGGGTTGCCAAATATTGCATGGGAAATTATCGTGAAATAAACACATTTTATAAAAGGCCTAAATAATTTAAAATCATTTAAAACAAAAAGTAAATAAATAAAAGAAAAGAAAATACAAAAGAGAAAACTAAACAAAAAAGAAGAAGAAAGAGAGCCCCCTCACGGACCATGCCCAAATTGCCTTAGACCAACCAGGCCGCCCACCCCACTCTCCCCTTATCCCCCTCCGTGCAACCGAACCCTAGCCCGCACCCACCACTCGCCCCCACTCACCCCCACGTTCGACCTTCCCCGATCCAGATCGGGATCGGGGGGAAGGGTCTCATCGCCGCACGCCCCATCGCGATCCCCGCCGACGCCGACGCCGCCGCCGCTGGTGCCGCCCCGGCCCCGTCGCCGGACCTCGCCGAACGCGTCGTCCTCGCCGTCCCCCCTCTCGGCCTTGTTTCTCACCCGCCGACGCCGCTCGACGCCGGACCTCCTCACCGGACTGCCTCCTCCACGCCACTGTCGTCCTCGTCCTCCTCCACGAGCTCCGCCGCCTCTACCTCCTCGTCGCTGGTCCTCCCCGACCGTCCCCGAGCCCTCTGCCTAGTCCCTACAACCCACCGTGAGCCTCGCCTCCTCTCCTCTTTCCCCCCTACGACGCGCTCACCGCGACCGGCCGCGTCCCGCAACTCCACGCCCGGCCCGCCAGCGCCGTGCTCGGCCACCACGACCACGCGCCCGTCCCCTCGTTGCGGCGCCTCGCCGTTGGCCCGTGCCCCCTCGTGTTGGTTCTGCTGCGGCGCCGCCGCTGTCGTCCACCCACGCCCGCCGTGGCCTCTCCCACTCGCGTCTGCTCGGGCCGGGCACCTCGACCCGTGCCTTGGCGCCTCGTCCGCCCTCTCCTCCTCCGTGGCCGCCACCGCGCCGCTTCGCCTCCGCCCGCCGTGGCCCCGGTTGGCAGCGCCCGGCGTACCGCGCCGTTGGTGCCCGCCCGCGCCAGGTGGCCTCCGCTTTGTGCCTCGGGTTCCCCAGGCGCCACTTGCGCTCATGGGTTGCGCCCGCACCCGCTGGGGCAAACCCGCTAACCCCCACAGGGGCCAATGACAGGCGGGACCCGCCTAGAACGTTTATAAAAAAAAGAATTAAAAAAATAATAATATAAATAAATAAGTAATAATTAAAATAATTAAAATATTAATTAGTTAATTAAGTAATTAATTAAGTTAATTAATACGGATTAGATTAACCTAATCACTAATTAAAATAACTAATCTGTAATTAAACTAAACAGAGAATCGGCAGTGTGGGTCCCATCGACCCACACGTCAAATTGACCAGGTCAATGGTCAACGTTGACTGCTTGACATCACTCGATGTCATGTTGACGTCATCATTTACTATTCGGATAATGTTGGATTAAATAATTAATTAAATTCCGTAAATTAATAAAATCTTTAGAAAATCATATCTTTTAATCCGTAACTCGATTAAAATATTTTCAACATGAAAGTTGCTCGTAACGACGAGGCAATTCGGATCGCAGTCCGTTCGTCCGTCACACACACCTAACCTATCGAACCCGCAACTTTCCCTCCGCTCCTCTGCGAAAAGCGCGAAACACCGGAATACTTTCCGGATGTTTCTTAACCGATACCACCTCATACCACGTTAGGGCACGCCTAGCATCGTTACTTGTCTTGTCATGCATCGATATGCATCTGTTTACATGGTATTCATTGTTTCCTCCCCCTCTTCTCTCCGGTAGACTACGAGACCGACGCTGCCGCCCGGTTCGACTACGGAGTTGTGACCCTCTCTCTTGCCGTAACAACCCGTGCAAGCCCCCTTGATCACCATATATCGCCTATTCTACTCTATACCGCTTGCATTAGAGTAGTGTAGCATGTTACCGCTACATTATACCTATCCCGATGCATAGCACATCCTTGTTACTCATGTTACCTTACGCAATCCTACTTGCTTAGTATAGGATGCTAGTATTTCCATCTGTGGCCCTACATTCTTGTCCGTCTATTGTGCTATACTATCGGGCCGTGATCACTCGGGAGGTGATCACGGGTATATACTATATACTTATACATGATACATGTGGAGACTAAAGTCGGGTCGGCTGGTGGAGCACCCGCGAGTGGATCTTTGTGGCGGAGGCGACAGGCAGGTTGAGACCGCCTAGGAGAGAGGTGGGCCTGGCCACTGTTCGGGCGCTCATGATACTTAACACGCTTAACGAGATCTTGGTATTTGATCTGAGTTGGCTACGAGCCTATACGCACTAACCAACTACGTGGGAAAGATATGGGCACTCGGCGTCGTGGTATCAGCCGAAGCACTTCGTGACGCCAGCGACTGAGTGGCGCGCGCCGGATTGGAACGTAAGCCTGCTCTTGTATTAGGGGGGCTAGTTCTGCTGTCGGCCGCGTACGCAACGTGCAGGTGTGCATTGGGCGATGGGCCCGCACTGTCGCGCTTAGGTTTAGACCGCGTCTTTGGCCTCTCTGTTGCGCCTAGGTGGGGCTGCGACGTGTTGATCTTCCGCGGCGGGCATGACCCAGAAAGTGTGTCCGCCAAATGGGATCAAGCGTGTTGGGTTATGTGGTGCACCCTGCAGGAAGTTAATCTATTCGAATAGCCGTGATCTTCGGTAACAGGATGACTTGGAGTTGTACCTTGACCTTATGACAACTAGAACCGGATACTTAATAAAACACACCCTTCCAAGTGCCAGATACAACCGGTGGTCGCTCTCTCTCAGGGTGACGAGGAGGGGATCGCCGGGTAGGATTATTGCTATGTGATGTTACTTGGAGGACTTCAACCTACCCTCTTCTACGTGTTGCAATATGAAGGTGACCAGAAGCGTAGTCTTCAATAAGACTAGCTATCCCCCTCTTATTCTGGCATTCTGCAGTTCAGTCCACTGATATGGCCCTTTACACTTATATCCATGCATATGTAGTGTAGCTCCTTGCTTGCGAGTACTTTGGATGAGTACTCACGGTTGCCTTGTTCCCCCCTTTTCTCCTATCTCTATTCGATTGCTGCAACCAGACGATGGAGCCCAGGAGCCAGACGCCACCGTCGATGACGACTACTACACCGGAGGTGCCTACTACTACGTGCAGCAGCCACCGACGATCACTGTGAGTAGTTAGGAGGATCCCAGCAGGAGGCCCACGCCTCTTTCGACCAGATCCCGATTTGTGCTAGCCATCTTATGGCACCTTGTTTAACTTATATGTGTACTCAGATATTGTTGCTTCCACGACTGCCTATGATCGAGCACTTGTATTCGAGCCCTCGAGGCCCCCTGGCTTTTATCATGATGCTTGTATGACTTATTTATGTTTTTGAGTTGTGTTGTGATATCTTCCCGTGAGTCCCTGATCTTGATCGTAAACGTTTGCGTGTTTGATTAGTGTACGATTGAATCGGGGGCGTCACAAGTTGGTATCAGAGCCGACTGCTCAGAGAATCCCCTCCCACACTCCTTGGCCGAAGTCGAGTCTATACATTACAAAAACTTTTACTAACTTGGCTGTGTGCCTTATGGGCCCACGTCGCCATCGGGTGGTACTAGTATCATTTACTCCTCGACCTTTACTCTGGGACTCTGAACTCTCTTCTACTCGGGTTAAACGAATTTACTAACTAACACTAGGATCCCGTGACCACATTCACCCCAAAGTTGGATAAAGCCATAGTTATTCCTTGGAATTGTATTTTGATCAATTTCCACACCGTCATTTGACTCCTTTGAAACATCTTTGTTTTCAGATGGAACCCACGAGGCAGGTCGCGCCACACGACGGCCATTGGTGCCTCGGGATCACTCGCGGTGCTAGCAGAGATGATGACCTATCCGGGTTATCGCTGGCACCGAAAGTACACCGCCTTTGAGGAGTACCGGGACTTTAACCAGAGCGATGCGAGCCATCGTCCACCTCTACTCTCGGGAGTATGACTCCACTCATCGTGGCCGCACACCGCACATGGTGTTGGGGTGACTATCGATATGGCAGTCCACGATGCTGCTTATGCTGCTCGACATCGCCTTCGTGGAGAGTATCGGGAGCTGGACACCTCCCCTTCAGCACATCGCTATCGCGTCGATGTTGGTGAGGAGGATACTACATCGCTGCCTACTCCATCGCCACCAGAGAGCCTTCTACCATCGTAACTTTGTTCGCATGTCGATGGGCAGGATCGAGCCAACCGAGCTCTTCGCCACGAGTCGTACCTCACCCGACAGCACCTTTACCCTGCTCTGCCGTTGTTGCACCCCATTGTCCGATCCAGAGAGCTGCTGCGTTCTGCGATCTACCCAGCCCAGACCGTGATGCCCTGTGGTGTCGGATGGCCAGATGTGGGAGGCTGCTCTCCCGCACTTGGTCCTCTTCTGCCACTTGGTCGTCGGGTTCTGCACCAGAGTATCCGCGGCCCCCAGGTCACTGACGTGGAGGGCTATCCGCTGCCACACTACCAGCTTTCAGGCTACAGCTACCTCCAGCATTACCGCGTGGGGTGATGTAGGCTTGCTTGTTAGTGTTAGATGTATTCGCCCATGAGCTGCGTGCCGCCTATGATGTCTTAGTCTATGTAATCAACTCGTGTGCGAACTCTATGCATGGTCCCTTCGTAAGATATGCCGACCAAGATGTAGTTTCTATCGTCTTTGCTTTCATTATGCATGTTTCATCATGAATGATTCTTGTCCTTTGCATATTCTCAAATGTTGAACTACCCTGTTATATATTAGCAGGATGGTTAGACCAGCTGGTCGTGGTCGTGGTGGCAACTTCCCACCACCGCTTTGAGTACATGGCTGGTATGATCCAACAGCTTGAGATGGATCGCCAGCTCATGGAAAACATGATGGCTCGGTTTCCTCGCCCCAATATGAACCAGCAGCCAAACACGGTAACTTCTGCGAGATTTCATGCGCCTCAACCCAAGTGTGTACCGCAGCTCAACCCAGCCCCTGGATGCTGATGACTGGCTCCGTGACATCACTTATGAGATGGAGTCTGCTGATGTAGCCCCTGCCAGCTATGTCACCTTTGCTTCCTTCTTCCTAAAAGGACCCGCAACTCAATGGTGGGACAGCCACAGGCGTACTCAGCCAGCTGGAACAATCATCACCTGGCCAGACTTCCAAGCTGCTTTCCATGCCCGCTTCATCCCTCAAGGAGTCATGGACCGGAAGAAGCGTGCGTTCCGCAATCTCACCCAAGGCAACAAGACTGTTGAAGCTTATCAGCGAGAGTTCCTGGACTTGTCTCGCTATGCTGAAGAGGACATTGCAATTGATGCACGCAGACAGGAGAAGTTCTGTGACAGCCTTCAAGCTGACATCAAGCTCGCACTTCTAGTGCACGACTTTGCTGATTTCGCCACCTTGGTGAACAAAGCTATCAATGTCGAAACTGGTCTGCAGGAATACCAGAGCTCTAACAGGCGCAACCGTGACACGGGCTCATCTTCGGCCCGTCCTCGCAGGTTGTAAGATATGGATTCCCAACAACATGTACCAGCCAAATGCACCTGCCCCAAGGCAGAGCTATGCTGCACCTCGTCTGCCTACTCCAACTAGGCAGCCAAGGCTTCCAGCTCCACCACCCCAAGCTCATGTTCCCACTCCCAATAATGGTCTGTGCTACAAGTGTGGTCAACCAGGTCACCGTGCTAGGGATTGCAATCGAATCGTAATCAACTGGCACTTCCCGCAACTGGCCGTGGAAGCAACCATCCCTGCAACAACAATGCCAAGCCTTATGGTCGAGTTCATGCCAACCACGTTGATCTGAACGAAGCTCAAGACCAGCCTGCTACTGTGATGGCTACACTCCTCGTAAATTCAAGACTGCATCTGTTTTATTCGATTCAGGAGCATCGCATTCATTCATGTCAGAAGATTTTGCATACAAGCACGACGTTAAGTGTGAGGAGATGAACTCTTCGGTAGTGGTAAAAACCCCCTTGGGACAATGTCAAACCTCCATGGTTGGCGTCGACGTCCCCGTGGAAATCGAAGGGCTGGAATTCTATGCCTCACCCATTATCCTGAAGACGTCTAACATCGACCTCATTTTGGGGATGGATTGGTTGAAAGCGCATACTGCTTCAATCGTTTGCGCCACTAAGACCGTCCATCTGCTACACCCTTCGATGAAATATTAAGCTACAATGCTCGTTCGTTCAGATGCCGAGGCAAGGCTCTATGCATTGAATGCATTGAACGCCGCACCCTCGAGGGCATTGAAAACATTCACGCTGCTCGCGATTTCCGGGACGTCTTTCTGAAGAACTTCCAGGATTCCCCTGCTAGAGCTGTCGAATTCGTCATCGACTTGAAACCAGGCACCACTCCTATAGCCAAGCGACCCTACAAGATGCCGCGCGCATGAACTCCTTGAGCTCAAGGAGGAAATCGACAAGTCTCTTCGCAGTGGTTTCATTCGCCCAAGTTGCTCTCCTTGGGGAGCACCTTCTCTCTTTGTCAAGAAGAAGGATGGGACAAACCGATTGGTCCAAGACTACCGTCCTATAAACCAAGCTACAATTCAGAATAAGTATCCTCTTCCTCGGATCAATGATCTGTATGATCAACTGGCTAGTTCATCAGTGTTCTCTAAACTCGACTTGAGGTTGGGTTACCACCAGATCCGTGTTCGCGAAGAGGATATCCCCAAGACCGCATTCGTGACTCGTTATGGTTCATACGAGTACACCGTCATGTCTTTCGGCTTAACCAATGCTCCAGCCACCTTCTCTCGCCTGATGAACTATATATTCAAGGATTACCTCGACAAGTTCGTCGTGGTTTATCTGGATAATATCCTGATATTTTCCAAGAATGAAGAAGAACATGCCGAACATCTTCGTCTTGTGCTGGAAAAGCTACGAGAGCATCAACTTTATGCCAAGTTCTCCAAATGTGAATTCTGGTTTCCCGAAGTAACCTATCTCAGGCATGTCATCGCTAAGGATGGTATTGCCGTCAACCCCGAACGAGTTCAGGCTATTCTCGATTGGACTCCTCCGAAGAACGTTAAGCAAGTCAGAAGTTTTCTCGGTCTACTTGACTATTGCCGTCGATTAAATGAGAACTTCTCCAAGATTGCCAGCCTCGACTAACTTTGTTGCATAAGGCGTCAAGTTCCAATAGGCGAGATAAATGTCGGGAAAGTTTCCGGGCACTCAAAGACAAGTTGACTTCTGCCCAAAGATCGCTCCTCCACGATACTAAGAAGGACTTCGTCATTTATTACGACGCTTCCGTCAAGGATTAGGCTGTGTCCTAATGCAGAGCGCAAAGTGGTTGCTTATGCCTCTCGGCAATTGCGCCTCACGAAGAGAACTACCCAGTTCACGACCTCGAGCTTGCTTTGTCATTCATCTGTTGAAGCAGTGGCGACATTACCTACTCGGTAATCGTTGCGAGATCTTCACTGACCACCAAAGTCTGAAGTATCTGTTTACTCAGCCAGACCTGAACCTCCGTCAGCAGAGATGGATGGAGACTGTTGCAGAGTTTGACTTGGGTATTTCCTATACACCAAGCAAGGCTAATGTAATGGCTTATGCCTTGAGCCTCAAGTCTTACTGCAACCACCTCTAGGTTCACAAAGTTCAGCCCTCACTCGTTGAAGAATTCAGAAAGCTGAACCTCCATATTGTTCCTCCGGTGCACTTCGCTCCCCCTCCTCCGAGTTACGCAAGATGAACCTCCATCTTGTTTCCGTGGGTTCTCTCAATACCCTGGTTGCAAAACCAGATCTTGTGGACACCATCAAATGGATACGTAAATGTGACGATGAAGTCGAGAGGATTAAACGTTATCTCGCATGAAGGAAAGCCCTCATTCTTCATCATGGATGACGCAGGCACCCTATTCTTCAAAGGTCGCCTAGTGGTACCGAGTAAGAGGGAAAACCTGAATCTAACTCCAAAGGTTATGAAAGAAGCTCATGATACACCTTTGTCTATTCATCCCGGTAGCACCAAGATGTACCAAGACATTCATCACAGATTCTGGTGGTCTAATATGAAGCGAGACATTGCTCGTTATGTTGCTGAATGTGACGTTCTTTGTCGTATCAAAGCGAGAACATCAAAGGCCTCTTTGGAACTCGCAACCTATCTCTATTCCTGAATGGAAATGGGACCATGTTGAGATGGACTTCGTCACCGGATTTCCCAAGTCGCAGAAAGGTAATGATGCTATTCTTGTCGTCATTGACCTGCTTTCTAAAGTTGCACATTTTCTGGCAGTCAAAGAAATGATCACTGCTAGTCAGCTTGCAACGCTCTACATGTCCAGAATTGTTTCACTTCACGGTATTCCACCGGGTTATCGATTCGGACCGTGGCGGCTTATTCACTTAAAGATTCTGGGCAAGTTTTCAAGAAGCTATGGGTACTCACTTATCTTCTAGTACTGCGTTTCATCCGCAGTCACAAGGGCAAGTTGAACGTGTCAACCAAGTTCTCGAAGACATGCTTCGAGCTTGTGTTATTTCCTTCGGCAAGAAATGGGAGGAATCTCTCCCGCATGCTGAGTTCTCTTATAATAATAGCTATCAATCTAGTCTCAAGATGGCCCCTTCGAAGTGTTATATGGACGAAAGTGCCGAACCCCTCCGAATCGGGTCGAATCGGGAACGCCCACTCTTCGTCCGGATATTATCCAACATGCCGAAGAACAAGTCTGCATTATTCGCGAGAATCTCAAGACCGCCGATCCACGTCAAAAGAGTAATTATGACCGTCATCATAAAGACATGGTCTATCAACTTTCGCGAAAAGGCCTATCTTCGCGTTACACCAATGAAGGGTGCTCACCGCTTCGGGATCAAGGGCAAGCTGCTCCTCGCTATATTGGCCCATTCACTATTCTGGAAAGGCGTGGGAAAGTGGCATACCAACTGGAGCTTCCGTCGAACCTTTCTCAGGTTCACGATGTGTTCCACGTGTCACAACTCCGACGCTGCTTCAAGGACCCAATCCGAGCAGTGGACCATGAAGTGCTCGAATTGCAACAGGACCTCTCCTATAAAGAGCATGCGGTCCGCATTCTCGACCAAGCTGAACACCGCACACGTCAGAAGGCGATCAAGTTCCTCAAAGTCCAGTGGTCGAATCACTCTGAATATGAAGCCACCTGGGAACGCGAGGATCGTCTTCGTGATGAATACCCCGCACTCTTTCCTTCTACCTCCTAAATCTCGGGACGAGATTTCTTGTAGTGGAGGAGATTTGTAACGCCCGGATAATCATGCTACAGTAATCTCACGTTGATGGTGCCACGTCACCTTTGTCACTGTAGTTAACCACGGGTTAATTCAAACTGTTTCAAAATTCAGATTTAAATTTATGATAGCAATAAAAGTTTTCAAAAATTAAAACTAAAATGTTCGGGGGTTGCCAAATATTGCATAGGAAATTATCGTGAAATAAACACATTTTTATAAAAGGCCTAAATAATTTAAAATCATTTAAAACAGAAAAGTAAATAAATAAAAGAAAAGAAAATACAAAAGAGAAAAACTAAACAAAAAAGTAGAAGAAAGAGAGCCCCCTCATCGGATCATGCCCAAATTGGCCTTAGACCAACCAGCCGCCCACCCCACTCTCCCCTTATCCCCCCCTGAGCAACCGAACCCTAGCCCGCACCCACCACTCGCCCCCCACTCACCCCCACGCTCGTCCTTCCCTGATCCAGATCGGGATCGGGAAGGGTCTCAGATCACAAGACGCCCCATCGCGATCCCCGCCTGACGCCAGACGCCGCCTGTGCCGCCCTGCCCTGCCGCCAGATTTCGCCGAACGCTGGCCTCGCCGCCTCCCGGCCTTGTTTCTCACCCACCGACGCCGCTCGACGCCGGACCTCCTCACCGGCCTGCCTCCTCCACGCCACCGTCGTCCTCGTCCTCCTCCACGAGCTCCGCCGCCTCGACCTCCTCCTCGCCGGTCCTCCCCGACCGTCCCGAGCCCTCGCCTAGTCCCTCGACCACCGTGAGCCTCGCCTCCTCTCCTCTTCCCCCCGACGCGCGCTCACCGCGACCGGCCAGATCCGCAACTCCACGCGGCCGCGCCAGCTGCGCTCGCGCCACCACGACCCCACGCGCCCGTCTCGTTGCGGCGCCCGCCGCTGCCCGTGCCCTCGTGTTGGTCTGCTGCGGCGCTGCCACCGTCGTCCACCCGCGCCGTGGCCTCTCCCACTCGCGTCCTGCTCGGCCGGGGCACTCACGACCCGTGCCTTGGCGCGCCTCGTCCGCCTCTCCTCCTCCGTGGCTGCGCCACCGCCGCCGCCTCGCCTCCGCCATGGCCCCGGTTGGCCAGCGGCGTACGCACGCCGTTGTGCCCCTTCGCCCGGTGGCCTCCGCCAGGCCCGGGTTCCCATACGGGCGCCTGACGCTCATGGGTTGCGCCCATTGGGCAAACCCGCTAACTCTAATAGGGTTAAATGACAAAGTGGACCCGCCTAGAACGTTTATAAAAAAAAGAATTAAAAAAATAATAATATAAATAAATAAGTAATAATTAAAATAATTAAAATATTAATTAGTTAATTAAGTAATTAATTAAGTTAATTAATCCGGATTAGATTAACCTAATCACTAATTAAAATAACTAATCTGTAATTAAACTAAACAAAGAATGACAGGTGGGTCCCACTGGACCCACACGTCAGGTTGACCAGGTCCACGGTCAACGTTGACTGCTGACATCACTCTGATGTCATGCCGACGTCATCATTTACTATTCTGGATAATGTTGGATTAAATAATTAATTAAATTCCAGAAATTAATAAAATCTTTAGAAAATCATATCTTTTAATCCGTAACTCGGATTAAAATATTTTCAACATGAAAGTTGCTCAGAACGACGAGACGAATCCGGATACGCAGTCCGTTTGTCCGTCACACACCCCTAACCTATCGAACCCGCAACTTTCTCCCTCCGGCTCCTCTGCCCGAAAACGCGAAACACCGGGAATACTTTCCGGATGTTTCCCCTTAACCGTACCACCTCATACCACGTTAGGGCACGCCTAGCATCATTACTTGTCTTGTCATGCATCGATATGCATCTGCTTACATGGTATTCATTGTTTCTTCCCCCTCTTCTCTCCCAGAGACTACGAGACCGGGCTGCTGCTGCCCGGTTCGACTACGGAGTTGACGACCCTCTCTCTTGCCGTAACAACCGTGCAAGCCCCCCTTGATCACCAGATATCGCCTATTCTACTCTATATTGCTTGCATTAGAGTAGTGTAGCATGTTACCGCTGCTCGTTATACCTATCCCGATGCATAGCCCGTCCTTGTTACTACTGTTGTTACCTTACCCGCAATCCTACTTGCTTAGTATAGGGTGCTAGTATTTCCATCTGTGGCCCTACATTCTTGTCCGCTCACGTGCTATACTATCGGGCCGTGATCACTCGGGAGGTGATCACGGTATATACTATATACTTATACATGATACATGTGGAGACTAAAGTCGGGTCGGCCGGTGGAGCACCCATGAAAGTGGATCTTTGTATGGCGGAGCGACAGGCAGGTTGAGACCGCCTAGAGAGAGGTGGGCTGGCCCTGCTCGGGCGCTCATGGATAATTAACACGCTTAACGAGATCTTGGTATTTGATCCGAGTTGGCTATGAGCCTATACGCACTAACCAACCACGTGGGAAAGATATGGGCACTCGGCGCCGTGGTATCACCGGCACTTCGTGACGCCAGCGATCGAAAGTGGCGCTACCGGATTGGAACGTAAGCCCGCTTCTTGTATTAAGGGGCTAGTTACGCTTTCGGCACAGACGCAAGCGTGCAGGTGTGCATTGGGCGATGGGCCCGCACTTCTATGCGCTTAGGTTTAGACCCGGCGTCTTGGCCTCTCTGTTGCGCCTAGGTGGGGCTGCGACGTGTTGATCTTCCGCGGCCGCATGACCCAGAAAGTGTGTCCGCCAAATGGGATCAAGCGTGTTGGGTTATGTGGTGCACCGCAGGGAAGTTAATCTATTCGAATAGCCGTGATCTTCAGAATCGGACGACTTGGAGTTGTACCTTGACCTTATGACAACTAGAACTCGATACTTAATAAAACACACCCTTCCAAGTGCCGATACAACCGGTGGTCGCTCTCTCTCGTGGTGACGAGGAGGGGATCACTGGGTAGGATTATTGCTATGTGATGTTACTTGGAGGACTTCAACCTACCCTCTTCTACTGCTGCAAGACGAAGGTGACCGAGCGTAGTCTTCGATAAGACTAGCTATCCCCTCTTATTCTCGGCATTCTCGCAGCTTCAGTCCATCGATATGGCCCTTTACACTTATATCCATGCATATGTAGTGTAGCTCCTTGCTTGCGAGTACTTTGGATGAGTACTCACGGTTGCCTTGTTCCCCCCTTTTCTCCTATCTCTACTCGATTGCTGCAACCATACGATGGAGCCCAGGAGCCAGACGCCACCGTCGATGACGACTACTACATCGGAGGTGCCTACTACTACGTGCAGCAGCCCGGCGATTTACCGACTGTGAGTAGTTAGGAGGATCCTGTGCAGGAGGCATGTGCCTCTTTCGATCTCAGATCCCAGCTTTGTGCTAGCCATCTTATGGCACCTTGTTTAACTTATGTCTCGTACTCAGATATTGTTCCTTCCAATGACTCGCCTATGATCGAAAGCACTTGTATTCGAGCCCTCGAGGCCCCCGGCTTGTATTATGATGCTTGTATGACTTATTTATGTTTTAGAGTTGTGTTGTGATATCTTCCCGTGAGTCCTCGATCTTGATCGTACACATTTGCGTGCATGATTAGTGTACGATTGAATCGGGGCGCCATGATCTTGAAAGGACCCACGATCTAGGGGCAAGCTTCCCTTTAATACCGGGTTTACGAGTGCCTTTCATTGGAGAGACGCGAGGTAGACATGGTCTCCGATTTCAAAAGACACATCACGGTGCTTGTCATCATAATAGCTCTTTTATGCTGATTGCGGCGGCTTTGAGATTCTCATGAATGACTTTGCACATTTCTTCGCTTCGTGATCAAGTCGTTGCCAAGAACTTCATGCTCACCTGCCTCGGACCAATTGAGAGGAGTACGGCACTTTCTGCCATAGAGAATTTCGAATGGGGCCTTGCCCGAACTCGCTTGGAAGATGTTGTTGTAGGAGAACTCGGCATATGGAAGACAATCTTCCCACTTCAAAGCGAAGGAAATGACACAAGCCCTGAGCATATCTTCAAGGATTTGATTGACTCGCTCGACTTGGCCACTTGTTTGAGGATGGAAAGCTGTGCTGAAACGAATGTTAGTGCCCATGGCCTTCTGAAAAGAATCCCAGAACTTGGAGGTAAAGATGCTGCCACGGTCTGCAGAGATCACTTGTGGAATGCCGTGCAAGGAGACAATCTCGATGTGTATAGCTCGCCAACCGAGCTTCCGTGATGGATTCTTTGATAGGAAGAAAATGAGCCACTTTAGTAAGCTTGTCAATGACAACGAAGATAGCATCATTTCCATGCTTGGACTTTGGAAATCCAGTCACGAAGTCCATTTCGATATGATCAAACTTCCATTCTGGAATAGCAAGAGGTTGGAGGAGACCAACTGGTCGTTGGTGTTCTGCTTTCACCCTTCTGCAGACATCACACTCATTCACGAATTGAGCAATTTCTCGCTTCATTCGAGTCCACCAATATGACCGCTTGAGGTCATGGTACATCTTCGTACTTCCGTGATGAATGGATAGAAGGGAATTGTGCGCCTCGTTCATAATGACTTTATGTAGATCACCCTTTGGAACCACAATCCGTCCTCAAGAAAAGAGTATCTTTGTCATCAATGTGGAAGCACTTGTATTTGGAAATGCCCTTGTCGATACCATGTTTCACCTTTTTCACCATGGTATCCAGGAGTTGAGCCTCACGAATTTGGTCTTCCAAAGTAGGAGAGACTATGAGGTTGGCAAGAAAGCCTTGAGGAACAACTTGAAGATTCAGCTTGCGGAAAGCTTCACAGAGATCCGGTTGGAAGGGCTTGAGGATTAAACTGTTGCAGTAAGCCTTCCTGCTCAAAGCATCTGCAATTACATTGGCCTTTCCCGGAGTATATTCAATACTTGGGTTGTACTCTTGAATCATTTCGACCCATCGAGTTTGCCTGAGGTTGAGGTTGGGTTGAGTGAAGATATACTTGAGACTCTTGTGATCGGTGAAAATGTCCACTTTCCTTCCCAACAAGAGATGTCTCCATGTTATCAATGCATGGACAATCGCCGCCAACTCAAGATCGTGAGTGGGGTAGTTCTTTTCGTTGGGCTTCACCGACGAGAGGTATAGGCCACAACTCTCTTCTCTTGCATTAACACAACACCGAGACCTTGAAGAGAAGCATCACGTAAAACTTCAATGGCTTGGATTCATCAGAGGAGTCAAGATGTGAGCTGTGACGAGTTTCTCTTTGAGAGTATTGAAAGCAACGTCACACTCGGGAGACCGGACATACTTCACATGCTTCGGAGGAGGTTGGAAAGAGGCTTTGCAATCTTGGAGAAATTCTCAACTAATCTTCGCAATAGCTTGCAAGACCAAGAAAATCATGAAGCTGCTTGACATTCCGAGGAGGTTCCCAATTCACAACTACGTACACCTTCTCGATTAACAAGTGATGCCCTTGGCGGAGATGATGTGACCAAGGTAAAGAACTTCATCAAGCCAAAATTCACATTTGGAAAACTTCGCATAGAATTGATGCTCTCGAGCTTGTCTAGCACCAATCACAAATGTTTGGCATGATCCTTCTTATTCTTGGAGAAGACCAAAATATCATCAAGATAGACCAAGACGAATTCATTGGTGTAGGGGTTGAAGATGAAGTTCATCATCCGAGAGAATGTTGGAGGAGCATTGACAAGGCCGAAAGACATGACGGTATATTCATAAGAACCAAAGCTTGTTCTCAATGCTGTCTTGGGAATATCTTGTTCACGAATGCGAATCTGATGATAACCCATACGAAGGTCAAGCTTGGAGAACACTTTAGCACCTTTGAGTTGCTCGAAAAGCTCATTGATGTTGGGAAGTGGATACTTGTTCTTGATAGTCTTCTTGTTCAATGGACGGTATTCAACACAAATTCGGTCCGTGCCATCCTTCTTCTGGACAAAAAGAACACCACAACCCCAAGGAGATGAACTCGGTCTGATCAAACCCAGACGCTCTTGTTCATCGAGCTGCTTCTTCAATTCCTTCAGCTCATTAGGTCCAAGCTTGTATGGACGCTTGCAAACGGGTTCAAAGGCCGGGCTCAAGATCGATAACGAATTCAATCGGGCCGGTGAGGAGGCATTCCCGAAGCTCTTCCGAAAGACATCTTGGTACTCACAAACGATCGGAATCATGAGATAGCATCCAATTCGCCCTTCTCATTGAGAGAAAACAACCGAATGGTTTCATCACGAGCGCATAGATGACCACATCATTAGAAGAGTGAGTCAATTGAATTTCCCCGGCAGCACAATCAAGCTGAGCTTTGTGCTGAGAAAGCCTGTCCATCCCTAGAATTAGATCAATATCCGAGTCACCAAGGACAATTGGTTTAGCCAGAAATCTATAGTCGCCCATCTTGATAGAAACATCCAGGACATAATTATTAGCTGTCATTTGCTTACCCGGGACACAATTGATAAAGAACTAGGCAATTCTTGATAACCCAACTCATGCTTAGATGCAAAAGGTCTTGAGATGAAACAATGCGATGCACCAAGATCAAATAAGACTTTTGCAGAATATCATTAATCGAGAGATTACCCATTATCACATCAAGAGATTCCTCCGCTTGAGCTGCATTCATCATGTTCACCTTTGCAGACTTGGGATTATGCTTGACCACTGCATTGCTGGAAGATCTCACAGGAGGAGGAGGCGGAAGGCGCCTTTGGTTGAAGCACTTGTTCGCATAGTGACCTTTCTGTTGACATTTGTTGCAAGTCACCTCAAAGAGCGAACGGTGATAAGGAGCATTTGACCTTGGAGCTTGAGAATTAGACTTGTTCTGATAGCCTGGGTTGGGCGGGTGGGAAGATCCACGACCACCTGAGTTCTTCTGCTGATAAGGCTGACGGAACGGAGGAGGAGGAAGGTAGAACTTCGCTGATTAGCTGCCACTTGAGAGGAAGAAGAAGACTGAATCTGCATCCTGATTCTCTTCTTAGAAGCCTCACATTTGAGCTGGGCAGCTTCTTGCTTCGGTGCCATGTTGTAGAATTCATCATACTTTTCTGGCTCAAAAAGCACGAGAGCTAATTGCAGATCTTCTCTGAGACCACCTCTGAATTTATAGATCATACTCTTTTCATCGTGGACGCCTTGCTTAGCAAAGCGAGCGAAGTTTCTCGAACTGGATATTGTATTGATAAATGTACATGTTGCCTTGCTTGAGATTGCGGAACTCCTCACGCTTGCTCTCAACAACACTTTTCTAATGTGGTGAGCTTTGAAGTCTCGGAACTCATCCTGTAATTTCACGACCTCCTCCGAATCTTTGTATTGTTGATACCACTCAGCAGCTTGGTCCTTGAGTTGAAACGAAGCAAACTTGACAAAGTCCTCGTGTCCGACATTGCTACATTCAAAATGTTTGCAGATGTCCACAAGCCAATCGTCGGTGTCTCTGTGGCCTCGACACGTAAGTCGAAAGACTTCGGCCGATTAGCGAGGAACCGATTGAGGGTAGCAAAGTGCGGCTGGTTGTTGCCTTGACCTTGATTGCCTTGCCCTTGGGTACGCTCTTGCAAGAGTTGCAAAATCATCGAGCATTGGCATTGGTGGCTGCCATGATAGCTTGCCATGCCTCCGAGGCGGAGGTGAAGGTGGAGGGTCTGATCGACTCCCATCATTGCGCTTCGGATTCAGACGCTGCTACATGGAGCCATCCTGAAGAGGGTGACATCCGTTAGCACTTTGATAGACAGATAGACAAGTTGAATCAACGGATAGAAATTGCAACATATAGTCTTCACAATAAATATTCGAACAAGGATGAACGAATGAATTCCAAAAGCTAATATCACACGTCCATTAAGGAGAGAAGCCACTTGATTAAGGGTTGATGAAAAAAATAACAAGGTACGACTGGAACAAATAAGTGGTAAGGATTACCCAATCAAAAACAAAATATCTGCGGGAAGAAATGCTAGGAGCTACTTGAATCCCACCTATAAACTCTCGAAACTTTCTGGTTATGCAATCTGTGTTGGGGATACAGGGGACACAAAATATATCACCCAAACTAACAATACCTAGATCCAAATTGTATCCATCCGTCAACACATAACCAAGAAACCTTCGGAAATCGTGTAGCTCGACTTTCGAAAAGCATCCGTTATACGAGTCATGGCAATACTCCCGAGCTCGCCCCAGTACTGGGTTATCGGGGTTATCTCACCAACAACTATACAAAAGAGATTTTCGATGTCGGCAAATCTCAGGTATTCCAGAACTGCAACGATAAAATTGTGACGACAACACCTCGGAGCTCAACTCCCCGGGACACTGCCACAACCCCTAAATGTCAGGAGGCACCAAGAACAATGTTCCCGTTACAAAACCATCGGAACGATTCCAAGATACCCGCGTGATCCTAAATTTTTTTTTTGTGAAATTTGAGGAGAGGAGAGTCAAAACTTCTACGCCGAGACCTCACCAGAGCGACGAAGGGACTAGGGAGTAAAAAGAATCCTACTCCGATATATATAATCCTAAGACTCAAAACATTTTTGTTCTAGACTCAACAACGCCAAAGAACAATCAGCGAGGGCTCCTAAGTCGGGATGGCTCGATTACCAACTTGTAACGCCCTCGATGCGGCTATATCTCCCACGTGTCCAAGCACGACTTAGAGGCATAACCGCATTGAAAGCAATGTCGCAAGTGAGGTAATCTTCACACAACCCATGTAATACATAAGGGAAAGAGATACATAGTTGGCTTACAGTCGCCACTTCACACAATACATAAATAAACATCCATCATCCAGATTACACTCAAGCTCCAACTACGGAACCAAAATAATAGAAGACTACCCCAAATGCTACACAGATCCCCGATCGACCCAACTGGGCTCCACTACTGATCATCAGGAAAAGACACATAGTAACGACCACGTTCCTCGTCGAACTCCCACTTGAGCTCGGTTGCGCCATCCGTGACCGCATCGTCGGCACTGCAACTGTTTTGGTAGAATCTGTGAGTCACGGGACTCGGCAATCTCACACCCGCGAGATCAAGACTATTTAAGCTTATAGGAAGGACAGAGTTGTGAGGTGGAGCTGCAGCAAGCGTTTAACTAGCATATATGGTGGCTACATTCACAAAAGAGAGCGAGAAGAGAAGCAAGGCGGTCGTGAAGCTAGTAGCGATCAAGAAGTGATCCTGAAACTACTTACGCCAAACATAACTTCAATAGCAGTGTTCACTTCCCGGACCACCGAGAAGAGACCATCACGGTTACACACGCGGTTGATGTGTATTAATTAAGGTCAACTTCGGGTTTTCTACAACCGGACATTAACAAATTCCCATCTGCCTCATAACCGCATGCACGGCTTTGAAAAATAATACCTCGCAGGGTGTCCCAACTTAGCCCATAATAAGCTCTCACGGTCACCGAAGGATATTCCTTCTACCGAAGACCCGATCAGTCTCGGAATCCTGCACTCACAAGACATTTCGACAAAGAATAAAACAAGACCAAGAAAGTCGGCCGAATGTGCCGACAAATCCCGATAGGAGCTGCACATATCTCGTTCTCGTGGCACACCGGATGGGCAAGACGTCGGGTTGGCATAGACCTGGATTGCCCAGGGCGCCAACATCGCCAGGTTGGGCCAAGACTGAAGGAGCACCGCCCGGGGTTAAAATATAGTTGACGCTCGTGCTCGCGAAAACCCGGGTGAAAAAGGCTTAGGTGGCAAATGGTAAAACCAAAGTTGGGCCTTCTTTGGAGGAGTCTTATTCAAAGCGAACTGTCAAGGGGTCCCATAAATCACCCAACCGTAAGGAACGCGAAATCAAGGAACATAACACCGGTATGACGGAAACTAGGTGGCAAGAGTGGAACAAAACACCAGGCATAAGGCCGAGCCTTCCACCCTTAACCAAGTATATAGATGCATTAATTATAGCAGATATATTGTGATATCCCCAACAAGTAAACATGTTCCAACAAGGAACAAACTTCAACTTCACCGCAACTAGCAACGCTTATAAGAGGGGCCGAGCAAAGCGGTAACATAGCCAAACAACGGTTTGCTAGGAAAGGATGGTTAGGGGTTTGACATGGCAATATGGGAGGCATGATAAGCAAGTGATAGGCATCGTAGCATAGGCATAGCAAAAGAGCGAGCATCTAGCAAGCAAAGATAGAAGTGATTTCGAGGGTATGGTCATCTTGCTCGCAAAGTTCTCGAGTTGTCGAAAGCTTGATCCTCGTAAGCGTTCTCAACAGGTTCCTCGCTCACGCACTCGTCTCCGGCTCTACCCAAAGCAAGAACACAAACAATGGAACCACAATAAATCACGGTGCAATGCACAAGCAACATGATGCAAAACATGGCATGATATGCGAGATGTGATATGCAATGCGTATGCGTGCTCGGAAGGAAAAGATGAACCAGGCATCAACTTGGCAAACCAAGTATGCCTCTGAAAGGTGAGATGATTTCGGTTGAAATCGATATAAAGATCACCGGAATCGGATGCACGGTTTGCAAATGACAAGCAAAACAAGAATGACACAAATCTGCCATTAACAGCATGATGCCACATAGCAAGCAACAAGAAATTAAGCTACTACACCCAAACGTACCAACAAAGCATATGGCAGTGATCTACTCAAGATGCTTGACAAAAGATGAACACTGAGCTACGCCTAAATCACATCATAACAGGTCCAAACAAGCATGGCAAAAGTGCAAAACATATCAGTTTCAGAGACTGAAAATACTGAACAAGGCAGAATCAGCATCAGGAAGCAATGTTCAGAGCAAGCAAACGACATGCCACAGGAACTTATAATAGCAAAACAAGCCATGAAATGAATATACTCAAAGCATAGAACAAAAGTACCTTACTGACCATAAGCCAAAAAGGATCACAAGACATGATGGCACCCACGCCAATATAGCAAGTTTCGTTAACAGAATCAGCAAACAGGGCATGACATTGACAGAATTATGTAGGCACCTTCGCGAGCTCGATGCACTCACTACAGAGCATTATATGATAAACTAACCATACATACATCAAGAAGACATGGCATAGAAGCTATACATGGCAAGAACAACATCATAGCATACACGGATAAACTACAACAACCTTGGCAAAATTGAATAACATGTAAACAATCTGCCAGGAAACATTTTATAGCAAAAGTAGAGCTCGATTGACTCAAGCTATGGCCCTACATAATTTCAAACAAGGGCATGGATGGATAGAGCATAACCATATGTTCAAAATATCTTTACTGAAGTATCTCAAAATATGCATGGATCTCTCGGTAGCATCAAGTTAACATGGCATAAAAATATCAGCAAAACAGGGGCTGAAATCAGCAACATCATGAAGCCTAGTTTGCATGCTTGTGCTAGTCACCACAGAGATCACAAAAATACATGGAATACACCCCTGTAAATATGGCATGGCATATTACAAAACACATGTAGGGCTCAAGATCATAGGGTGCACACATCAATCATGGCAAAAATGACAAAAGTGCATGTTCTGATAAGAATCTGAAACTAGCATCACATAGCCCTCTTCTAACAGCATTTAGGTCATCAAGATGAGATCAAATGAAAATGATGCAATGATATGAAATGATCTACTCATCTAGGCGAACAGTCCGGTATGCTATACGCCCAAACGGAGGCACGGGTGCAAAGTTGTGGCATGATGAAAATGCAACAAATTACTGACAGAAAATGACTTAGAGGAATTTCGGGGGAGGAGAAGTCAACCCTCGTGATTTTCGGATCCAGATCCGATCGAGGCGGCCGGATCCTCGCCGGAGTGGCGCCAGAGAGAGAGGAGGAAGGAGGGCCGGAGGGGACGAGGCCGGGGCTGCGAGGCGGTGGCCACGGGCGGCGCAAGCGAGGCAAATGAGGCTAGGGTTTCATCCTAATTTTGGGAGGCTATATTTATAGGTAGAAGGAGCTAGGAAGCTCCAAATGAGGTGTAGTTTTCAAGACACGATCGTGATTCACGACGGAGAGCATGGAAGTGACTTAGATGGGTTATTGGGCTATTTTGAAGGGGTGTTGGGCTGCAACTTAAAAGAGGCCTTTCATGAGAGTGCGGTTAACTGCTGAGTACTAAACGAGCTCCAAATGACCAAACTTGACAGTGGTCTACGGTGGTGTACCAAGGCCACTTGGCAAGGCTCGTTCCATTCGAGTAAGTTTAGTACCCGCTCACGTAAAAATGTAAAAAGGGCGCCGGGGACATAGGAGTGCTTGGGATTGCAAAAGCAGACAACGGGGAAAATGCTCGGATGCATGAGACAAACACGTATGCAAATGAGATGCACATGATGACATGATATGAGATGCATGACAAGAACAAAATGCAAAACCAAAGAGAAAACCCAACCACGGAGGGAATATCATATCACAATGCCGAAAATGGCAAGAGTTGGAGTTACAAATATGGAAAGTTACATCCGGGGTGTTACAACACTCCACCACTACAAGAGGATCTCGTCCCAAGATCTAGGACTGAAAGAACTCCAGATATTCAGAACGGAGGTGATCCTCGTGCTCCCAAGTGGCTTCCCGGTCGGAATGGTGTGACCACTTCACTTTCAGGAATTTGATTGACTTGTTTCGAGTCTTGTGCTCGGTTTCTTCAAGAATAGCAACGGGGTGCTCATGATAAGAGAGATCTTCTTGGAGGTCAAATTCTTCGAAGTTGATAGTGCGCTCAGAAGTCTTGAAGCACTTGCGAAGCTGTGACACATGAAAGACATCTTGCACGTTTGCGAAGTTGGACGGAAGCTGAAGTTGATTGGCGAGATCGCCTCTTTTGCCAATGATCTTGAAAGTACCCACATATCTAGGGGCAAGCTTCCCTGTGATACCGAAGCGACGAGTGCCTTTCATTGGAGAGACACGGAGATAGACATGGTCTCCGATTTCAAAAGACACATCACGGTGCTTGTCATCATAATAGCTCTTCTGGCGCGATTGTGCGGCTTTGAGATTCTCATGAATGACTTTGCACATTTCTTCGGCTTCTGTGATCAAGTCGCTGCCAAGAAGTTGGCGTTCACCTGTCTCGGACCAATTGAGAGGAGTACGGCACTTTCTGCCATAGAGAACTTCGAACGGGGCCTTGCCTGAACTCGCTTGGAAGCTGTTGTTGTAGGAGAACTCGGCAGATGGAAGACAATCTTCCCACTTCATACCGAAGGAAATGACACAAGCCCTGAGCATATCTTCAAGGATTTGATTGACTCGCTCGACTTGGCCACTTGTTTGAGGATGGAAAGCTGTGTCAAAGCGAATGTTAGTGCCCATGGCCTTCTAAAAAGAATCCCAGAACTTGGAGGTAAAGATGCTGCCACGGTCTGAAGAGATCACTTGTGGAATGTCGTGCAAGGAGACAATCCTGGATGTGTATAGCTCTGCCAACTGAGCTGCTGTGATGGATTCTTTGATAGGAAGAAAATGAGCCACTTTAGTAAGCTTGTCAATGACAACGAAGATAGCATCATTTCCATGCTTGGACTTTGGAAATCCAGTCACGAAGTCCATTTCGATATGATCAAACTTCCATTCTGGAATAGCAAGAGGTTGGAGGAGACCAGCTGGTCGTTGGTGTTCTGCTTTCACCCTTCTGCAGACATCACACTCATTCACGAATTGAGCAATTTCTTGCTTCATTCGAGTCCACCAATATGACTGCTTGAGGTCATGGTACATCTTCGTACTTCCAGGATGAATGGATAGAAGGGAATTGTGCGCCTCGTTCATAATGACTTTATGTAGATCACCCTTTGGAACCACAATCCGGTCCTCGAAGAAAAGAGTATCTTTGTCATCAATGTGGAAGCACTTGTATTTGGAAATGCCCTTGTCGATACCACGCTTCACCTTTTTCACCATGGTATCCAGGAGTTGAGCCTCACGAATTTGGTCTTCCAAAGTAGGAGAGACTATGAGGTTGGCAAGAAAGCCTTGAGGAACAACTTGAAGATTCAGCTATGGAAAGCTTCACAGAGATCCGTTGGAAGGGCTTGAGGATTAAACTGTTGCGAAGCCTTCCCGCTCAAAGCATCTGCAATTACATTGGCCTTTCCCGGAGTATATTCAATACTTGGGTTGTACTCTTGAATCATTTCGACCCATCGAGTTTGCACGAGGTTGAGGTTGGGTTGAGTGAAGATATACTTGAGACTCTTGTGATCGGTGAAAATGTCCACTTTCCTTCCCAACAAGAGATGTCTCCATGTTATCAATGCATGGACAATCGCCGCCAACTCAAGATCGTGAGTGGGGTAGTTCTTTTCGTTGGGCTTCAGCCGACGAGAGGTATAGGCCACAACTCTCTTCTCTTGCATTAACACAACACCGAGACCTTGAAGAGAAGCATCACGTAAAACTTGAATGGCTTGGATTCATCAGAGGAGTCAAGACAGAGCTGTGACGAGTTTCTCTTTGAGAGTATTGAAAGCAACGTCACACTCGGGAGACCGTACATACTTCACATGCTTACGGAGGAGGTTGGAAAGAGGCTTTGCAATCTTGGAGAAATTCTCAACGAATCTTCGCAATAGCTTGCAAGACCAAGAAAATCGCTAAGCCGCTTGACATTCCGAGGAGGTTCCCAATTCACAACTACGTACACCTTCTCGGATTAATAGTGATGCCCTTGGCGGAGATGATGTGACCAAGGTAAAGAACTTCATCAAGCCAAAATTCACATTTGGAAAACTTCAGATAGAATTGATGCTCTCTGAGCTTGTCTAGCACCAATCACAAATGTTTGGCATGATCCTTCTTATTCTTGGAGAAGACCAAAATATCATCAAGATAGACCAAGACGAATTCATTGGTGTAGGGGTTGAAGATGAAGTTCATCATCCGAGAGAATGTTGGAGGAGCATTGACAAGGCCGAAAAGACATGACGGTATATTCATAAGAACCAAAGCTTGTTCTCAATGTCGTCTTGGGAATATCTTGTTCACGAATGCGAATCTGATGATAACCCATACGAAGGTCAAGCTTGGAGAACACTTTAGCACCTTTGAGTTGCTCGAAAAGCTCATTGATGTTGGGAAGTGGATACTTGTTCTTGATAGTCTTCTTGTTCAATGGACGGTATTCAACACAAAGTCGGTCCGTGCCATCCTTCTTCTGGACAAAAAGAACACCACAACCCCAAGGAGATGAACTCGGTCTGATCAAACCCAGACGCTCTTGTTCATCGAGCTGCTTCTTATATTCCTTCAGCTCATTAGGTCCAAGCTTGTATGGACGCTTGCAAACGGGTTCAAAGGTTGTGCTCAAGATCGATAACGAATTCAATCTGGCGGTGAGGAGGCATTCCCGAAGCTCTTCCGAAAGAAATCTTGTTACTCACAAACGACTGGAATCTGTGAGATAGCATCCAATTCGCCCTTCTCATTGAGAGAAAACAACCGAATGGTTTCATCACGAGCGGCATAGATGATCACATCATTAGAAGAGTGAGTCAATTGAATTTCCCTGGCAGCACAATCAAGCCGAGCTTTGTGCTGAGAAAGCCAATCCATCCCAAGAATAAGATCAATATCCGAGTCACCAAGGACAATTAGTTTAGCCAGAAATCTATAATCGCCCATCTTGATAGAAACATCCGACATAATTATTAGCTGTCATTTGCTTACCCGGGGACACAATTGATAAAGAACTAGGCAATTCTTGATAACCCAACTCATGCTTAGATGCAAAAGGTCTTGAGATGAAACAATGCGATGCACCAGTATCAAATAAGACTTTTGCAGGAATATCATTAACTGAGAGATTACCCATTATCACATCAGTAGATTCCTCCGCTTGTGCTGCATTCATCATGTTCACCTTTGCAGACTTGGGATTATGCTTGACCGCTGCATTGCTGGAAGATCTCACAGGAGGAGGAGGCGGAAGGCGCCTTTGGTTGAAGCACTTGTTCGCATAGTGACCTTTCTCACGACATTTGTTGCAAGTCACCTCACGAGAGCGGACGGTGATAAGGAGCATTTGACCTTGGAGCTTGAGAATTAGACTTGTTCTCGATAGCCTGGTTGGGCGGGTGGGAAGATCCACGACCACCTGAGTTCTTCTCACGATAAGGCCGACGGAACGGAGGAGGAGGAAGGTAGAACTTCGCCGCTTAGCTGCCACTTGAGAGGAAGAAGAAGACTGAATCTGCATCCCCGATTCTCTTCTTAGAAGCCTCACATTTGAGGTGGGCAGCTTCTTGCTTCAAAGGCCATGTTGTAGAATTCATCATACTTTTCTCGCTCAAAAAGCACGAGAGCTAATTGCAGATCTTCTCTCGAGACCACCTCCGAATTGATAGATCATACTCTTTTCATCGGGGACGCCTTGCTTAGCGAAGCGAAGTTTCGAACTGGATATTGTATTGATAGACAGACATGTTGCCTTGCTTGAGATTGCGGAACTCCTCACGCTTGCTCTCAACAACACTTTTCTAATGTGGTGAGCTTTGAAGTCTCGGCGGAACTCATCCTGTAATTTCACGACCTCCTCTGGATTCTTTGTATTGTTGATACCACTCAGAGCTTGGTCCTTGAGTTGAAACGAAGCAAACTTGACAAAGTCCTCAGGTCTGACATTGCTACATTCAAAATGTTTGCAGATGTCCACAAGCCAATCGTCGGCGTCTGTGGCCTCGACATAGAAGCTGAAAGACTTCGGCTGATTAGCGAGGAACTGATTGAGGGTAGCAAAGTGCGGCTGGTTGTTGCCTTGACCTTGATTGCCTTGCCCTTGGGTATGCTCTTGCAAGAGTTGCAAAATCATCTGAGCATTGGCATTGGTGGCTGCCATGATAGCTTGCCATGCCTCCGGAGGCGGAGGTGGAGGTGGAGGGTCTGGACCGACTCCCATCATTGCGTTCCGGATTCAGACGCTGGCGGAGCCATCCTAAAGAGGGTGACATCCGTTAGCACTTTGATAGACAGATAGACAAGTTGAATCAACGGATAGAAATTGCAACATATAGTCTTCACAATAAACATTCGAACAAGGATGAACGAATGAATTCCAAAAGCTAACATCACACGTCCATTAAGGAGAGAAGCCACTTGATTAAGGGTTGATGAAAAAAAATAACAAGGTACGACTGGAACAAATAAGTGGTAAGGATTACCCAATCACAAACCAAATATCTGCGGGAAGAAATGCTAGGAGCTACTTGAATCCCACCTATAAACTCTCGAAACTTTCTGGTTATGCAATCTAGTGTTGGGGATACAGGGACACAAAATATATCACCCAAACTAACAATACCTAGATCCAAATTGTATCCATCCGTCAACACATAACCAAGAAACCTTCGGAAATCGTGTACCTCGACCTTCAAAAAGCATCCGTTATACGAAGTCATGGCAATACTCCCGAGCTCGCCCAAAGATCAAGTTATCGGGGTTATCTCACCAACAACTATAAAAAGAGATTTTCGATGTCGGCAAATCTCGTATTCCAGAATCGCAACGATAAAATTGTGACGACAACACCTCGGAGCTCAACTCCCCGGACACCGCCACAACCCCTAAATGTCGGGAGGCACCAAGAACAATGTTCTCGCCACAAAACCATCGAACGATTCCAAGATACCCGTGTGATCCTAAAAATTTTTTTAGTGAAATTTGAGGAGAGGAGAGTCAAAACTTCTACGTGGAGACCTCACCAGAGCGATTTAAGGACCGGGGAGTAAAAAGAATCCTACTCTCCGATATATATAATCCTAAGACTCAAAACATTTTTGTTCTAGACTCAACAACGCCAAAGAACAATCAAGCTGGGGCTCCTAAGTCGGGATGGCTCGATTACCAACTTGTAACGCCCTCGATGCGGCTATATCTCCCACGTGTCGGGCACGACTTAGAGGCATAACCGCATTGAAAGCAATGTCGCAAGTGAGGTAATCTTCACACAACCCATGTAATACATAAGGGAAAGAGATACATAGTTGGCTTACAGTCGCCACTTCACACAATACATAAATAAACATCCATCATCCAGATTACACTCAAGGTCCGACTACGGAACCAAAATAAAAGAAGACTACCCCAAATGCTACCCAGATCCCCGATCGACCCAACTGGGCTCCACTACTGATCATCGTGAAAAGACACATAGTAACGACCACGTTCCTCGTTGAACTCCCACTTGAGCTCGGTTGCGCCATCTCAGACTGCATCGCTTCGGCACACTGCAATCGCTTTTGGTAGAATCTGTGAGTCACAGGACTCAGCAATCTCACACCATGTAGATCAAGACTATTTAAGCTTATAGGAAGGACAGAGTTGTGAGGTGGAGTCAGAGTGCTTACTAGCATATATGGTGGCTACATTCGCAAAAGAGAGCGAGAAGAGAAGCAAGGCGCATCGTGAAGCTAGTAGCGATCAAGAAGTGATCCTCAAACTACTTACGTCAAACATAACTTCAACATCAGTGTTCACTTCCCGGACCACGAGAAGAGACCATCACGATTACACACGCGTTGATGTGTATTAATTAAGGTCAACTTCGGGTTTTCTACAACCGACATTAACAAATTCCCATCTGCCTCATAACCGCGCACGACTTTCAAAGATAATACCTGCAGGGTGTCCCAACTTAGCCCATAATAAGCTCTCACGGTCAACGAAGGATATTCCTTCTACCGAAGACCCAATCAGTCTCGGAATCCCGGACTACAAGACATTTCGACAAAGAATAAAACAAGACCAAAGAAGCTGCCCGAATGTGCCGACAAATCCCGATAGGAGCTGCACATATCTCGCTCTCGTGGCACACCGGATGGGCAAGACGTCGGGTTGGCATAGACCTGGATTGCCAGGGGCGCCGGACATCGCTTCAGTTGGGCCAAGACTCAAGGAGCACCGGTCCGGGGTTAAAATAAAGATGACCCTCGGCTCATGAAACCCGGGGAAAAGGCTTAGGTGGCAAATGGTAAAACCAAAGTTGGGCCTTCTTTGGAGGAGTCTTATTCAAAGCGAACCGTCAATGGGGTCCCATAAATCACCCAACCGTAAGGAACGCGAAATCAAGGAACATAACACCGTATGACGGAAACTAGGGTGGCAAGAGTGGAACAAAACACCGTGCATAAGGCCGAGCCTTCCACCCTTAACCAAGTATATAGATGCATTAATTATAGCAGATATATTGTGATATCCCCAACAAGTAAACATGTTCCAACAAGGAACAACATCTCCATGTTCCAACAAGGAACAAACTTCAACTTCACCGCAACTAGCAACGCTATAAGAGGGGCCGAGCAAAGCGGTAACATAGCCAAACAACGGTTTGCTAGGAAAGGATGGTTAGGGGTTTGACATGGCAATATGGGAGGCATGATAAGCAAGTGATAGGCATCGTAGCATAGGCATAGCAAAAGAGCGAGCATCTAGCAAGCAAAGATAGAAGTGATTTCGAGGGTATGGTCATCTTGCTCGCAAAGTTCTCGAGTTGTCGAAAGCTTGATCCTCGTTGCGTTCCCAACAGGTTCCTCATTCACGTACTCGTCTCCCGGCTCTACCCAAAGCAAGAACACAAACAATGGAACCACAATAAATCACGGTGCAATGCAGAAGCAACATGATGCAAAACATGGCATGATATGCGAGATGTGATATGCAATGCGTATGCGTGCTCCGGAAGGAAAAAGATGAACCAGGCATCAACTTGGCAAACAATGTATGCCAATGGAAATGTGAGACGATTTCGGTTGAAATCGATATAAAGATCACCGGAATCGGATGCACGGTTTGCAAATGACAAGCAAAACAAGAATGACACAAATCTGCCATTAACAGCATGATGCCACATAGCAAGTAACATGAAATTAAGCTACTGCACCCAAATGTACCAACAAAGTGTATGGCAGTGATCTACCCATGATGCTTGACAAAAGATGAACACTGAGCTACGGCTAAATCACATCATAACAGGTCCAAACAAGCATGGCAAAAGTGAAAAACATATCAGTTTCACAGACTGAAAATACTGAACATGGCAGAATCAGCATCAGGAAGCAAAATACTGAGCTACATGAACTTATAATAGCAAAACAAGGCATGGCATGAATATACTCAAAGCATAGAACAAAAGTACCTTACTGACCATAAGCCAAAAAGGATCAGAAGACATGATGGCACCCACGCCAATATAGCAAGTTTCATAATGTAATCAAATCAAACAGGCATGACATTGACAGAATTATGTAGGCACCTTCGCGAGCTCGATGCACTCACTACAGAGCATTACATGATAAACTAACCATACATCCATCAAGAAGATATGGCATAGAATCTATACATGGCAAGAACAACATCATACCATACACGGATCAACTACAACAACCTTGGCAAAATTGAATAACATGTAAACAATCTGCCAGGAAACATTTTATAGCAAAAGTAGAGCTCAATTGACTCAAGCTATGGCACTCCATAATTGCAAACAAGGGCATGGATGGATAGAGCATAACCATATGTTCAAAACATACTTACTGAAGTATCTCAAAATATGCATGGATCTCTCGGTAGCATCAATTTAACATGGCATAAAAATATCAGCAAAACAGGGGCTGAAATCAGCAACATCATGAAGCCTAGTTTGCATGCTTTTGCTAGTCACCGCAAATATCAAAAAAATACATGGAATACACCCCTGTAAAGATGGCATGGCATATTACAAAACACATGTAGGGCTCAAGATCATAGGGTGCACACATCAATCATGGCAAAAATGACAAAAGTGCATGTTCTGATATGAATCTGAAACTAACATCACATAGCCCTCTTCTAACAGCATTTAGGGCATCAATATGAGATCAAATGAAAATGCTGCAATGATATGAAATGATCTACTCATCTAGGCGAACAGTCCGGTATGCTATACGCCCAAACGGAGGCACGGGTGCAAAGTTGTGGCATGATGAAAATGCAACAAATTACTGACAGAAAATGACTTAGAGGAATTTCGGGGGAGAAGGAGAAGTCAACCCTCGTGATTTTCGGATCCAGATCCGATCGAGGCGGCCGGATCCTCGCCGGAGTGGCGCCGGAGAGAGAGGAGGAAGGAGGGCCGGAGGGGACGAGGCCGGGGCTGAGGCGGTGGCCGGACGGGCGGCGCAAGGCAGTGGAGGCAGCGAGGCTAGGGTTTCATCCTAATTTTGGGAGGCTATATTTATAGGTAGAAGGAGCTAGGAAGCTCCAAATGAGGTGTAGTTTTCACAAGACACGATCGTGATTCGACGACGGAGAGCATGGAAGTGACTTAGATGGGTTATTGGGCTATTTTGAAGGGGTGTTGGGCTGCAACTTAAAAGAGGCCTTTCATGAGAGTGCGGTTAACCGTTGGAGTACCAAACGAGCTCCAAATGACCCGAAACTTGACAGGTGGTCTACCGGTGGTGTACCAAGGCCACTTGGCAAGGCTCGTTCCATTCCGAGTAAGTTTAGTACCCGCTCACAGAAAAATGTAAAAGGGGGCGCCGGGGGACATAGGAGTGCCGGATTGCAAAACGGACAACGGGGAAAATGCTCGGATGCATGAGACAAACACGTATGCAAATGAGATGCACATGATGACATGATATGAGATACATGACAAGAACAAAATGCAAAACGAAAGACAAAACCCAACCACGGAGGGAATATCATATCACAATGCCGAAAATGGCAAGAGTTGGAGTTACAAATATGGAAAGTTACATCCGGGGTGTTACACGTGGTCCGCGGCGGCCTTGGTGGCGACGAATAGTACAACCCCGGTTCTTGCACCGGTATCTCAACACCAATCACCTTCGGTGTGGTGGAAGGCTTCTTCATCCATGCCATAACCATCAGAGCCCAGCTATCTGGAGGAACAAACATACTTACGAGCTCACCTCCAAGGTCGTTGATAAGCTCATTCATGGACTCGTTGTTCCAAGCATGTCGAGGCATGCTGTGGAAGGTAAGCTTTGTTAAAAACTCAAGCTCAGAGGGCATCGAGCCCCATCCTGGGTGCCACCGATCAACGATCACCGGCGCGCCATCGTAGAACAAACGTCGGGAAGATTCGAACACACGACTGCAGTCGAAAGTTATCCGGAACCTGACGAAGAAATCAGCCGGTGGCGGACAGACTTTGATGAGCAAGTCACTTATTTGGATGCCGTGCGCAATGCCAAGAGCTTTGACAAAGTCGTTCGGCGAGACGGGAGGCCGGTCGCCGTTGATGGTTACCATAAGCAGTTTGCCGGCAAACTGGTCGTCAGGCGCCGCCATGCCACTGTTGAGCGACAGCACGCAGCGACCGAAGGCAGGACAAACCTTAATATCTCCGGCTCGGAGATCTGTTGACCGACGACATGATAGTGAGCTTAAGTACAGGGAGTACAGGAGGGGGATTTGGGGGAACTGGAGTAGGAATCGAGATTCCAGAGGTGGGGGAGGGGCGGGAGATTGGGAATGAAAAGGTAGCTTGAATTTCGAACACGCGCCAATATTCTCTTGGCACGCAAGCGCACGAAAACACCGGTGGCGCCCACATGTCGGCCTAAGAGTCCTTATTCTTTCTTTTTTGGAGAGCCTGACCTTTTTTTGAGGATCTTTTGAGAGCCCGGCCTGAGAGTCATAATTGACCTATTTGGCATTGCGTTACTACTCTGTTGGATCACGGGTTCCGGCAGACCCTTAAGGTTCGAACTCTGGGGTGCGCGCGGAGATCCAACCCTCCACCGTCTCGTACCTCGCCGAATCGCAGGGACCTAAACTACTAACAAGAACAACACAAGAGACGCAAGATTTATACTAGTTCGGGCCACCGTTGTGGTGTAATACCCTACTCTAGTTTGTGGTGTGTGGATTGCCTCGGGTGACGAAGAACAAGATAGGAAGAAACAGCCTCGCGAGGGTCTGTTCTTGGTGGGTGTGATGAACTGTTCTCTTTCTCTCTGGATTCCGAGTGCTCGATCCGATCGTCCTTCGTCCTCCCTTCTCCTCTTTCTCCTCTCTCTCTGAGTGTGGCTACCCCTATTTATAAGCGAGGGCCCTTGGCCTCTTCCCAAATATTGAGCGGGAAGGGCGCCAACAATCGGCCATTTTGAAGGGGAACAGCGGGTACACTTATCCTGACTACAGTTGGTCCTCGCCGCCAAAGGCTCACGTGATGACGCCTGCTTGGGCTCCACGATGACTGCATTCCAGCCGTTGGGGCTGGTCTTGGTCTTGTTGCACCGAAACGGGTGCCTTTGCCCGATGCCCTTGCATGAGCTTGCTCCCTTTGCACCAAAGAGGAAAGGAGGACGCTGCGCGGGCTGGCGCCCGACTGGCGCCCTTGGTCGTCATGGCTTACGTCACGGGCACCTCGCGAGGTACCCCGCCTTGAGTTCTCCGCCTCCTCATGAGCCTGCCTGACGAGGCCGCGCCTGAGGAAGCTCTTGGTCATCCGCCCCGTGAGGCTTGGCCCCTCGCGAGGGTCTTGAGCTTGTGTTGATGAAGATGGGCCGTCCTGGGCCTCCTTCGAGCCACGCCGCAGGTCAGTGTGTAAGTCTGGAACCCCTGCTCCTTAACGCCGACAGTAGCCCCCGGGGCCACGACGCACCCGGACTTGGCCGTGCAGAGAGGCGAAGGGGCAAGTGCGAAGCGTTGTGGGCCCTAACAGCCTGTGGCCTTGGGCGCCGCGTGGCGGTTGATTGGACGTGGGCGCTTCTGCAACCGCGCGGGTTGATAATAGAGCGGCATCTTGCTTGCCTGCTTTACTTTCTCCAGTTGCTGCTCAGATCCCCTTTCTTGCGCCTCTCCTTCCTGCTTCCAAGACCTTCAGATCCACTCTGCCATCATGCCCTAGCCAGTCATGGCTCCTCGTCAAACCGCCGAGCTGGTACTCTCCTGCCTTGGACCCGCCAAATGTGTCAGCGGCGAGCCTTGCCCTGATGCGCCGGCTGGCGGAGGCGCAGGGCGTCAGCGGAACGGCGGTGTTCAAGGCCGGCTCCTCCGCCCCTGAGGGTCGGGGGAGTACCTTCTACCCGTTCTTCGCGGGCGCCGGTATTGCTGGTCTGTCGCCCCCCTTCTCTGAGTTCTTCTTCTCTGTCCTTCGCCATTACAACATTCATGCTCTGCACCTCCATCCCAACTCTGTCCTTCTCCTGGCAATCTTCGCGTACTATTGTGAGGCCCACGTTGGGGTGAAGCCCTCGGTGGCCTTGCTGCGCCACTACTTCTTCCTCCTCCGATTCTCCCGTGGTCCCGTCTCCGCATGCGCGAAGCTTCACGTGACTGGCGGAGCTATTGCCATTTCAAACCTTTGGGAAGCCGATTGAGGGCTTCAGGAGCAAGTGGGTCTTGGTGGATGCCGGGCGGATCCACCATCGATCGATCCCGCCCACGGAGCCAGCCGAGAGCTCCGACGATCGGTCCCGGCGAAGCTTCGATCCTCAAGCCGGTGCCGAGAGGATGGACGCAGATCTGAAGCCGGATGATGTGGCGGCGGCGAGCCTGGCCGGTGCGTCGTTGCTGAGGGAGTTCTTGGAGCACCGACTGGCTCCGCTCCGCTAGTACTCGCTTCCGATGTGGAGGCCTAACCCGAGCCCCGTGGCCCTTGACGTACGAGCGGATAAAATATGTTGCCCTCGATGCCCGTGTGAGTTTCGAGATAGCTGCAAGGTCCAGAGAGCTTGTTGCGAAGCCGTCTCCCACAAAAAAAATGAGAAGAAGAAGAAGAAGAAGAAGAAGAAGAAGAAGATGCCTCACCAGCAGCAGGGCATTATGGATGGATGAACTATTTCCTCTCTTGTAAAAAAATATTCCCTCTCTATGTATATTGATATAGATGGACTATTTCGATGGTGTGCATGTCTTTGGAACAAGTAGTAGCATGGGTCCGCTTGACTATAAGGAACTATTTATTCGCCTAACTTTCTCCAGTGGTCCTTCCAGTTATCCGTATGCAATGCATGTGTCCTAGACATGACAACTTGTCCATGGAAGTTCAACTACGCCGACTGAGGGAGTCCTGGACTAGGGGGTGTACGGATAGCCGAACTATCATCACGGCCGGACTCCAAGACTATGAAGATACAAGATTGAAGACTTCATTCCGTGTCCGGATGGGACTTTCCTTGGCATGGAAGGCAAGCTTGGCGATACGGATATGTAGATCTCCTACCATTGTAACCGACTGTGTAACCCTAACCTATCCGGTGTCTATATAAACCGGAGGGTTTTAGTCCATAGGACGAACAACAATCATACCATAGGCTAGCTTGTAGGATTTAGCCTCCTTGATCTCGTGGTAGATCTACTCTTGTACTACCCATATCATCAATATTAATCAAGCAGGAGTAGGGTATTACCTCCATCGAGAGGGCCCGAACCTGGGTAAAACATCGTGTCCCTTGTCTCCTGTTACCATCCGCCTAGACGCACAGTTCAGGACCCCCTACCCGAGATCCGCCGGTTTTGACACCGACATTGGTGCTTTCATTGAGAGTTCCTCAGTATCGTCACCTGTAGACCCGATGGCTCATTCGATCATCAACAACTACGCGTTCCAGGTTGAGACTTTTCTCCCGGACAGATCTTTGTATTCGGGCGGCTTTGCTGCGGGCCAATTTGCTTGGCCATCTGGAGCAGATCGAAGCTACGCCCCGCCATCGTGTCAGATTTGGAAGTTTGAACTATACGGCCGATGTCCGCGGAGAGTTGATCTTCGACGGATTCGAGCCACAGCCAAGCGTGCCGCACTGTCTCGATGGGCATGATCTAGCTCTGCAGCCAAACGGTGCCCTGGAGGCCGCACCAGCATCCGCTCCGACCCTTAATCCGGAGCCGGATACCCCGATCGAGGACGAGTGGTTGGACACCGCCTCGGGGGCTACAATCTCTACGGCGATTGAGCAGAACTCCATCCCTGTCCTTTGCGAAGACCTCGACTCCAGGGTGCCGGACTCTTCTATGGACTCCGAACCCTCCGCGCCCCTGCCAATCGAATCCGATTGGGCGCCGGTTATGGAGTTCGCTGTCGTAGACATCTTTCAGCACTCGCCCTTTTGCGACATCCTGAATTCACTAAAGTCTCTCTCTTTATCCGGAGAGCCATGGCCGGACTACGGTCAGGAAGGTTGGGATGCAAACGACGAAGAAATTCAACGCCCACCCACCACCCACTTCGTAGCCACTGTCGAAAGCTTACACGACGTGCTCGATTTCGACTCCGAAGACATCGACGGTATGGACGACGATGTAGGAGACAACCATGAACCAGCGCCTATAGAATGCTGGACAACCACCTCATCCCATGATGTATACATGGTGGATACACCTAAAGGAAATGTAGACGAGGAACAACGGGACACTACGAAGGATAAATCCTCGAAAAGCTTTCAAAACGGCAACGTAAACGCCGAACCAAGTCCCGCCTCAACAGAGACCCAGCCATAGAGCAGGCGAACCGGTGGACGACGAACACGCTATCGGCAACAGTCCGAACAAGACAACTTGGATAAACAACCCGTCCCCGGCGAAGACAACAGTCCGGACGATCTCACGCCGGACAAATTGTCGGAGCAAAATAACCTACAGAAAAGGCTCGTCGCCACTGAGCGTAGCCTGAAAAAGCAGAAGCGGAAGCTCAAAACAGTGGAAGATGCACTCAAGATTAGATGGAGCAAAGTATTCAACACCACAGACAAATACGGCGACAGTCGCCGAACAAAGAGCTACCCAAAAAGAAAGCTACTGCCCGAATTTGACGAGGAGGCCTTAGAGCCACAACAATCAAAAAGTAAGAAGGCCACCCGGTCGGATGGACGACCCCCACGGCAAAAAGAGAGTGGCAAATGGCGCCGCACACAAGCCGATATGCGATCCGCATAAGGACTCACATCAAAAGGATGGCCCAGTTAGGTCCGTCTATGGGCCGAGAAAGCAAGCTCTTCAAAGCAATGCAACACGCCAAATATCCGAACATCACGGCACACCCAAATATAGGGGCGCCGCACATCCCCTATGTTTCACCGATGAGGTGCCGGATCATGAATTTCCAGCGGATTCAAACCCGTAAACATAGAGGCATACGACGGAACAATGCACCTTGGAGTCTGGATTGAGGATTACATCCTCCACATACACATTGCTAGAGGAGATGATCTCCATGCCATAAAATACTTACCCTCAAACTCAAAGGGCCAGCTCGGCATTGGCTTAAAAGCCTCCCTAAAATGCCATTGGAAGTGGGGAGAGCTCGAGGATGCGTTTCGGGCAAATTTTCAGGGGACCTATGTCCGCCCTCAGGATCTTGAGCGATCTAAGTCACATAACTCAACAGCCCGAGAGTCAGCCCGAAATTCTGGAACAGGTTCCTTACTAAAAGAACCAAATAGTCGATCGTCCGCATAATCAAGCCTTAGCAGCTTTCAAACACAACGTCCCGAGACGAATGGCTCGCCAGACACCTCGCCAAGAGAAGCCAAGAACAATGGCCGCATTAACAAGCCTCATGACCCGCTTTTGCGCGGGAGAGGATAGCTGGCTAGCAAGATGCAGCACCAGCGACCCAAGTATATCCGAAGTCAGAGATGGAAACGGGAAACCACGACGCAACAAGGACTAGCGCCGGATTAAAAGGAACAGTCCAAAGAGCGCGACAGTCAACGCCGGATTCAAAAGCTCACGGTAGAACAATAAAAAACTGCCCCTTAAGGACAATAGCGATGAGCTATCCAACTTAAACAAAATTTTGGACAAGATATGTCAAATCCATAGTACTCCCGGGAGGCTTGCAAACCATACCCACAGAGATTGTTGGGTCTTCAAACAGTCCGGCAGACTCAACGCCGAACACAAGTGGCTCGACACACCAAGTGAAGATGATGACGAGCACCACAAGCAGAGCCCCGGAAAACAAAAGAATTTCCCACAAGAGGTTAAAACAGTAATCTCACTTCACGTGATCAAAGGAAAACAGAGCGGCGCCCACTAGAATGCGCTACCGCACACCGGTTGTCAAAACCAATCACCTTCGACCATCAGGACTATTCCGAAAGTATCTGGAACGCGGGATGGACTGCCTTGATATTGGATCCCATAATCGACGGATTCCAATTTACACAAGTCCTCATGGATGGTGGCAGTGACATAAACCTGATATATCAGGACACAATCCGCAGGATGGGGATAGACCCAACCAAAATTCGCCATAGCAACACCTCCTTTAAAGGGGTAATGCCAGACCCATATGCCCATTGCACGGGCTCCCTACTGCTAGAAGTTGTGTTCGGTTCATCCGACAACTTCCGTCGCGAAAGTTAATCTTCCATGTCGCCCCGTTTAAAAGTAGCCATCAAGCACTATTGGGACGCGAAGCTTTCGCCCGCTTTAACGCAATACCACATTATGCATCTCTTACACTTAAAATGCCCGGTCCACACGACATCATCTCATTAAAAGGGAGTATTAAGTGTTATTTGAGCCCGGAGGAACGTGAGACTGCCTTGACAGCCCCACACCTATCCGTCTCCACTAGTCAAAGAACCTGAATTGGTCATTCAAACCCCGGACACGGCTAGACGAGTCCGGCGCTTACTAGCGGCATTACCCCATACAAGGGGCTGCATGCATGTATCACAAGAGACAATAAAGCTCAATTTTATTCACTTCTTCGAATCGTACTCTGTTTATTTAATATAAAGTACATCTTTCGCATGATCCTTTTTCTTTTACAGATGAACAACATGCTACACCCGTCCAGGATACGGGACAACGGAGACACAGGCGCAGACGTGCAGTAGGGATCCGTTGCAAGGATTCTTTTCATATTAAGACCCTGCGTAAACCTTTTTTACTGTCTCTTGTTGATATACATCCCCCGGTTTCTTACTATAACCGAGGAGGAAGTGGCGTTTGGCATTGGCCGCACCAGAATTTTTTGCGTGCACGGACACCAGGGGCTTAGGGCATTATTCTGCCTGTTTTTATAAAGACCGAATACCTTAGGGAGTATTCGGCGTCTCGAGTTTGGCCTTATATGCATCAGCTCCGAATCATGTCTTTGGTCAAATGTTGGGTTTGCCCGGCTCCTGTGTTTTGCTGCCTTACGCTTCGCTTTTATCGGCTAACGCGGCACTGTGGAGAACTATCGCGATTGTGCCCCGTTCGCCGGGCGAAAGCACCTCAAGAGAGAAAGCCAAAACCGATCATCATGATATAGCGAGAGACCGTCAACCACTCGATGACTCATCGGAATGTTTAGAATTCCTCGCATTAACGAAGGACCGGTTTTCGGTCCACACACGCACTCGAATTCGGGAGAGTGCGGTGCCCCTGTGGGCTATATAGTAGCCCCACCCTCGAACTCCTATGGCCAAGTGAAAGTGATAAAGCATTATAGTCCGGTTGCCTAGTTTGCTACGCTACCACCTCCTTAACAGACCAAGACGTTGGATTAAGTGTGAAAAAAGCGCTACTGATTTGCAACCACCCCGCACTATGTGCGTGAAGCCAAGGACTGCCATCTTTCGAGTTATATATACATATACATAAGCGGCCGACAGGAGTAGTTTACTACTTGAACGCACAAGTATAAAAAGCTCTTATATTATATTTTAACATTGTTTTCACAAATCATACATTTCATTTAAACATAATATCCTTCGAGCATCGCGTCTCTATTAAACGAAGCGCCTGCAGACTTCCTCAAAGTAGTGCTCGGCGGTACTGCTTCCGTCTCAATCTCGGGATGCAACGTCGGTGGCCTTCATATCTGCCCAAGATATCTTGGACACGGGCCGAGCCATCCGCGCTCCCTCAATACATGTCGACCGCTTCATTGCATCGACACGCTGTACCGCACCAAGGAACCGCTGCACTAAACCAAAATAACTCTTCGGTGAGGTCCGCCCGCCACAAATGAGTCATGACATGCTTCATGGCAAGTCCGGATAATCGATTCAGCTCGCCCATTCGCCAACCGATCGGTCAACGGAAGAAGACGCCCGGACTATGGAATTGCGACCAATATAGCTCTTCCTTCTCGTGCCCCTTCCGCCTCGGAAGTGCTCAATCGCGTCGCAACGCTTGCCGCTAAGTCCGGATAAGCATCCTCCGAACTCCACAACTTGTCCAATTGAGCATACTTTGGATCTGTATATTTCCTCCGCAGCAGAAACGGTTTTCCAGCCGCAATTGCCCCGGCCTGACTCAGCTCCTCCTTGGCAGCTCTCAAAGCCGAACGGGCATCCTTGGATTCGGCGGCAGCCTTTTTTAGGCCCTCTTGCTCCGCTTGACGTTCTTTTTTAAGAACCTCGTAGCGATCGGTAGTATTCTTCAATTTTCTGGCCATATCGGCCATTTCCTCCTTGCTTCGGCAGTGAGCAGCCCGTTCGACTTTTAGCTCTTCGGCCGCCCCTAAAGCGGCCGCGTTACTATTTCTTGCTTGCTCTTTCGCTCGGGCGAGTTCCGTCCGCAGCTCTTCCACAGCAGCGGCACCATCTGCATTAAGCATACAAATAGTAAGACATGGGCGTCAAGCTCCCTTACCAGGTGTCCGCGTAGAAGTCGCATACCTTGTGACTCGTCAAACCGTTTATTGACCAACGCGATGTCCGCATCCGCCTCGTCAAGTTGCCGCTTTAGTTCGGCATATTCATCGATTCGGCTAGCCACGGGCGCCCGCCACCTGTTTAGGAGCGGCGATATGTTATAATCGAGATTTTGATCCTCGACGCGCTGTCAATTTTGACAACATACCGAGTCTCGGGGCTACTATCTATACAGGGCGCATTCTATATGTATAACTGTCAGAAGGTACATCATTTTTGCGTACCTCGAACCCCGTCAGTAAGCTTCTGACGGCTTCATGCAATCCGCTCTCCGCGGATGCAATTCTTTCAATCATCGTACCCATTAGAGCACGGTGATCTTCCGAGATAGCCGCTCGCTGGCAGATCCTTCACCCCTCCGTGACACCACTTGGCGCCGGACCTTCCTACCCCACCGGACTTGGGGAACCTCCGCGACGACACCTCGGGGTCATCCGCTTCGCATGAGGGTGCGACAGTGGAGGCGTTTCGCTCTCCATCATCTCGGAAGAAGATCCTCAAGACGAGCCTTTGAGAAGGGCCGAGGTCCGAACTACAAGGTACAATTTCGGTTATCTTCATAAATAAATGCAGTGATGTTCGTTATTTATTAGACACCTTCTTTTTACTTACTGCTCGCTGGAGGGCTGATCACCTTGGGGAAATAGTGCGGCTGGGTTACTTCCCAGCGCCGGACTCTCGGACGAAGATTCCTTTCCCCTCTTTGAGGCCTTGACCTCTGGATCTTCTGAAGCGGTCCTCTTCTCTCCTTGAAGGATGGGACTTTTAATCCCTCCTTCCTTGATAGCCTCCTTCGTAGAAGCAGTTGCTTCCCCGCTCCCCCCTTCGCCTTCTTCAAAAGGCGCGACATTCAACATCTTGGTCAGCATGGAATCCGGCATGGTCTCCGCGAAGGGAGCCGGACACCTTATTAACTTTTCCTTGGCTATCCACTCCTGTTCAAGAAATGGCTCCTTTAAAGGGCATATATATATATATGATAAATGAATGAACAGCTTGTCCGGTTACAGGACTACTTACTTGAGTATCTGGGCGATTGCAGCTTAGTCCTGCGTCCTCAGTCAGGTCCGGACACCTCTCTGGTGATCCGAAGAACAGTTTATACATCTCCACGGGCGTTGTCCCCATAAAATTTTGGAGAGCTCGTGGTCCCTCCGGATTGAATTCCCACAAAGTGAGGGGGTGGCGCTTGAGGCGTATAGGCGCTGCATCAACATAACCCGTGCCATCGCAACCAGATTGATCTCCCTTTCTTGGAGGTCTCGAATCGGCCCTGCAAAGCAAAGGAACGCCCTTGGACGGCCCCTCACGAGCCCCTTGTTGACCCATGACGCCAGCCATCGTGGTGGACCTGAGCGGAAGGCCGAGCGCCACCCATTTGGTGCCCACAGGAGCGGTGATATAAAACCACTCCGTTGCCACAAAGCAAGCTCCTCTTGAAAAGAGCCCTCGGCCACGGAGCATCGCCAGATTTGCTTATGACCGCCCCTCACTTTCTGCTTGTTGCCCCTCGATCATCTTTGGCTCCACCTTGAAGGTCTTGAGCCACAATCCAAAGTGGGGGTAATATGGAGGAAGGCCTCACATACGACAATGAATGACGAGATATGGAGGATGGACTCAGGATTCAAGTCATGGAAATCCAGCCCATAATAAAACATGAGCCCTCAAGACAAAGGGATCCGTCGGGAAGCCTAAACCCGAAGGAAGTGAGACACGAACACCACGTTCGCCGGGCTCGGGAGTGGGAATGACCTGCCTGGAGCGGGCAGCCTATGCGAGATCTTGCCGGTTAGATACCCGCGTCTCGCAGCTTTAACACATCTTCTTCAGAACGGAGGAGGACATCCATTGGCCGTCTTTGGTCGGAGCCGGACATCGTCGAAGGTCCGAAGCGCCTAAATCTGAAGCTTTGGGTGTTAGAACTTCGGCCGAGGCGAACTCGATGGAGGGTGTAAAAAGAAGAGGGCCTTGGTCTCATTATAAAGAGGTTGAATACCAAGAGCCCACCCCGTAGTCGATTAGGACTCGCCTCTGATAGAGGAGGCTTGCCGACGGGCACGGTTGGGTTACCCACGTCCGTATTGATGGGAATCTCGGAATAAGGGGGCACGATCTATGCTTTGATAAGACGTGCCAAGGAAACCGCCTCGCTAAACGCGCTGAGGTGGAACGGTAAAAAACGATTCATATAAAGGCCTGGCCGTGGTGTGATGTCACCCCGCGGAATACGTCAGCAGATCTGTGCAAAAGTTATTTTCTCTACGGTGGTATGTGGAACTTGTTTTGCAGAGCCGGACACTATCCTTGTGTTCAAAACCTTCTATGAAGTATTCAGAGGAGGAACCCGCCTTGCAATGCCGAAGACAATATGCTACCGGACTGGCCGTCATTGAAGCCTGGTTAAGGGGCTACCGAGGAGTCCTGGACTAGGGGTGTCCGGATAGCCGAACTATCATCGCGGCCGACTCCAAGACTATGAAGATACAAGATTGAAGACTTCGTCCCGTGTCCGGATGGGACTTTCCTTGGCGTGGAAGGCAAGCTTGGCGATACGGATATGTAGATCTCCTACCATTGTAACCGACTCTGTGTAACCCTAACCTATCCGGTGTCTACATAAACCGGAGGGTTTTAGTCCGTAGGACGAACAACAATCATACCATAGGCTAGCTTCTAGTGTTTAGCCTCCTTGATCTTGTGGTAGATCTACTCTTGTACTACCCATATCATCAATATTAATCAAGCAGGAGTAGGGTATTACCTCCATCGAGAGGGCCCAAACCTGGGTAAAAACATCGTGTCCCTCGTCTCCTGTTACCATCCGCCTAGACGCACAATTCGGGACCCCCTACCCGAGATCCGCCGGTTTTGACACCGACCCCGACCATCAAGTTTCATCCACCGCCACTCACGATTCCCACGACGCCGCTCCAACCCACGGCACCACGTCCCCCGATGTGTGCCTCAGCCCTCTCGGCCGCACCGCCCCTCTGCCTTTGTGTGCATGACATGTGGGCCACCTTAAATGTGGCGAGCATCAAGTTTTTACCACAGCCACACGCGATTCCCACAACGCCGCACGAACCCATGACACCGCACGTCCCCCGACCTGCGGCTCACCCATCTCGGCCCCACTGCCCCTCTAAATTTTAATTTGAAACTTATAAAATGAAAATATTCAAAACAAATAAACTGGGAGAGAGGAAGTATATCGTAGGATGTGTCCCATACGAAACAAGTCCCCTGGTTTGTCACCGCGAAGATGTGGTTAGAAAGGAGCACAGCGTCTTCGTACTCGTACGGCAACAAATCGGCCGCAGACAGCATGGTCCACCTTTGACCGCCATGTGCAAGGTTCGTGCTATCTTATTCAATCTCACGGTGGTTCTTTCGTACCAATTCATGTGGTGGCCCATTGCATGGCTGATCCCAATGTTGGACAAAGGTTCTACGGGAACGGTGTCACCGTTGTAAATGTTGTGCAAATTGATGTTGGTACCCTCCCGTACATATGCAAGCCAATATCCACTCGCACCGAGCCTAACCTGTGAAACAGTAGGCAGGGGGAGAATTAGGAAATGGACACGGAAGTAGTCTTTAGAATGCATTTACTACGGGATCAAACTCATCTTACCTGCTCATCGGAGGAAATCCGAGTGCCCCTCAACGTCGGCATCTCAAGGGCGCTAACTTGCAACTACGGCCACGCCATACCGGAGAGACCCCCAAGGAAACATCCTCGTGCGGTCCACGGAACATCAAGATGCATTTGTATGAGTAGTTTATCTTGTGAGAGAAAAGGATGAACGAGGGAAGGTCTCTAGAGATAGGGATAGACACTACTACTACCAATGTGCTGGCCCGTGGTTGCAATGGATCCAAAGTAGTAGAATAATACTTGTTCACGTGCTTGAAATATAAACACTCTAGTTTTGATATACATGTGTCAGCAGACATGACAGTTTGTCCATGGAAGTTGAACCACGGCGACCATCACATTTCTTGTTTCTACCACTGCCACACCCACACGCGATTCCCACGACGCCGCTCCAACCCTAGCTGTAAGCACGACGTCCCCCGACGTGGACATGGATCCTCTGACATGGCTATCACTGCCTTACCCCGCCTTTCCTTCGCTGACTGGTGGGACCCACACTTACGGGTCCCACATGTCAGTGATAGAATGGTAGGATTGTTCACGTCAGGGGATCCTCATCCCCCCGACGTGTGCCTCATCCCTCTCGGCCCCACCGCTCCTCATCCTTTGTGTGCATGACATGCGGGCCAGCTGAACTGCGACGACCATCAACTTTCTACCACACCCACACCTGATTGGACGCGGTTTGCCTGCTCCGCTACTGTGCTTCGATCCGTACCCCCGCACCATTGGATTTTCATCTAGCGGCTGTGACACATTTCGTCCCGGGCATCAATCCTCAGCTGGAGTACTTATGTACTACAGGTAGTACCCGCTGGTGTGGCCATCTACGCCTCGTAACGCCCCGATGCCCAGCTGTGGCACCCTCGCCACGACCACGCCACCACCGGCCGGTTCATCTCGAAGAAGTGAGTCGTGAACCACACCACCACCATCAGAATGACATGTGGGCCAGCCGCATTTAAGGCCCGCATGTCATTGACTCATAGGCCGGGCACTAAGCCAGTGAAGTTCGGTCTCGTGGGCCCCGAGAGGGAAATGTAACTCCCGCGGTAGGTCTTGTGGTGCTCCCGTAGTACGAGCTCGTGCAAATCCGGAATTTGTTTCTTACTACTACCAACTACTAGTAAGGTACACGTGCAGTGCACGCATGAGATTTTGGTGGTTTGTGCATTATGCTTCTACATGTGGAGTCTTCTAGATTCTACATGTGGCAAAATCTGGTGGAATGTAGATGATATCCAACGGCCAGTAGTGCTCGGATTTGCCATCTTTGTACTGTCGGATTGGCTTCATCCAACGACTAACTTTCAAAGTTATGGTTTGGTTTGCAGCCTAAGGTTGCCACGCCTAAGCTTAGGCATGCCACAAGTGTGTTTGGTTGCGTTCTCGTCTCAAGATAATTGTTCCCTCTTCATGCATGCTCAACTCAACACCCCTCTTCATGTATGCTCTCTTCATGCATGCTTCTAGTGTATTTTTGCTAATCTAGTGTGGACTCATGCACCCTCCATACACTCTACCAAACACCAAAAAGTGGGTCGAGAAGGGAACTCTTGGCATCATGCACCCTTCATACACCCTACCAAACACACCAGGAATGTGTTTGGTTCATTGCTACACTTGTGGCTTGCCACACTTTTCTAGCTACATGGCCCACATGTCATAGACTCAACTTATTGCCAAATCTTGCCAAACTTGTGGTGGCCATTTTGTTAGCCACATTTTTTGTGGCACACACACTTTGCCTAAGCTTAGTTGTGGCAAACTTATTCATGAATGAAGTTCAACCATGGAGTCTTCTAGATTCTACATGTGGCAGTGGAATGTAGATGATATCCAACGGTTAGTAGTGCTCGGATTTTCCATCTTTGTACCGTCAGTTTTGCTTCATCCAATGACCAACTTTCAAAGTTATTCACACACTATATAGGGGGTATAGATATAGATGTGCCGGCCCGTTGCAATGGATCCAAAGTATATCTATTTAGTGGGGTGCACTCTAAGCACATTATCTATTTATTTTTATCTAACCTTTCGTAGCCATGCAACCAAGCCACATAAGCTTCATGGGTGCCCCCCACATCATATTATTCATACTACGTTGACTGAAAAAAAGATAAATCACCCAAAACAAGATCTTCCCGTTTTTTGTTCCTATGATGCTGTGCCGTGCATGTACCTACTAGTTGTATAATGGTAGTACTAGTGTTATAGTACAAACTTGGTACTAGTAGGAGTAGAGTAGTACGGAATGCTCCTACTCTATCAACGAGCCCCATCTGACACCAAATTTCTTGGCTTCCCCTCGTTTCTGTTTTCCAACCCGGCGGCGGGCGGGGTGCGGTTTGCCAATAGTCGGTTTGCTCAACGGCGGTCCCACATGAAAGTGAAAATGCTAGGCAACACGCCTTCCCTAAGCTATGTGTCGTGCCGGACGGGCCATGGAGTACTCCCGATTCCCGGGCGTGTAGGGGGTGTGGGGAGTGCGACGCGAACGCGGCAGGCCTTTTCCTTTTACTAGCAATGTGCCCGTGCATTGCGACGGATCCAAAGTAGTAGAATAGTAGTACTTGTTCACAAACTTGAAAGAAATCACTCTTGTTTTGATATACTCCTAATATATTACTCCCTTCGTTCCTAAATATTTGTCTTTTTAGAGATTTCAAATGGACCATCACATACGGATTATATAGACATATTTTGAAGTGTAGATTCACTCATTTTGCTCAGTATGTAGTCACTTATTGAAATCTCTAGAAAGACAAATATTTAGGAACGGAGGGAGTACTTTTCACTCAAAATATATTTCTCAGGCTGTTTTGATGAGGTGAGGAGGGATGTGGTTGCTTTCAAGATAATAAGGGGTTTTCTGCAAATTGGAGCAGAGAAGTGGGCTATTGTTGCAAAAATGCCACAACTTACCTCACAGCCGTTAGATGCAGATCTAATGGTCAGAAACGACGGATGGCAGACACACCACCATCACCAACTGAGTCTTTTATAGGAGTAGGAGTAGAGAAACATGTATAAATTGTTACATTTTGGTTCTGCTCCTTGGCACAATCGATAGATAGAAAGAACGATTGGAAATGCTAGGGCGGAGCTATTTCCGCCAGATAAGCAGGGTACGTAGTAGCTAGGTTGGTGCATCATCGGTTTGGTCACACGCGGTCCGACATGTTCTAGTGTTTCTAGCAAGATGCCCGCGCGTTGCCTGAGTTGATGGAAAAGGTAAGCACAACTTATAAATTGACGGATGGAGTACTAGTTACAGTGATGCATATAATTAAGCAAAGGGATCGCACATGTCGGTATTGACTGGAACAAGAATGCAACAACACAATAAGAATTAAGGCCACGATGATGATGCAATCGCAGTGGTGGTTACAGGAGGCAAGAAGAAAGATGCATCCATCAACGTCCGACCTCCTCCTCCTCAACTTAGTGAGCCAGGCCACAGACCGGCGGCTAAGAAGCGACGACTTTTTTAGCGAGGTCGAGGTGCTTCTCAGCAAAGGCATCCAAGGCTTCCAGCCGGTTGAGGAAGGCCAATGTCATAACATCCTGACTGGCCTTGTAGATACCTATGTACATGATTTTCTCGTACACGTGGATGTGTAGGTCGACGAATTCTTGCAGGGCGAGGCGCTCGCGGTGAGCGCGACCTCCAGGTGGACATTCTTCGTGGCGCCGGCGGGCAGTCGCAGGGCCACCAATGCTTGAAAGAGGTTCCGGCCATGGAAGCCGATTAGGGTGGCAAGCAATGAGGAGCCAAGGCGCGTGGGCTGGAGGAGTACGGCGATGTCGTCCGCGAGCTTCTTTAGGATGATGAACTTGTTGGTGGTGGCATCGTAGTTGGCATCGACGGCGGCCATCCACCAGCCGGTCTCCAACACCATCTGGAGACAATCCTCGGTGCCATGCCGCGGGCCAACGGCGTGGACCATGTGGCACAGCCGCTGGCCGCTCGTGCGCATCGCCGCCATGGGTCTGGAGTGAGCTCTTTTGCGCTTAGTGTAGCTGCTTAGGCAAATGCTTAGGTGCGTACGATGTGGTAGATGCATTGGAATGGAGGGGCGCCTTTATATGAGGGCAAAACGCGTTGCATTCACATTGTGCAACCTCTTTTCCCGGTCCTCCTCCCATTACTTCCCTCATGCATTAGCTGAAGGACGATGCATTGGCCGTTCAACATTTTGGGAACCGCTACTCCCTCCCTCGTCTGCATTAAAGCCGTATTGGGAACTGCGCCGCCCGCTATCAAATCGAATAGTATTGTGCCGCCCGCTGCACGCCTGGCTGAACACGCCTCCTCGCCTCCATCAAACCCCTCGGTTAAACCCGCATGCAAACCGAGAAACCTACTCCGGCCACACGTCCGTTCATGAGCGGGCGGAATTAAACACAACACGGCTGAGCTCCTCCCGCCTGCCCTCGGTTTAAAGGAGGCCAGATGCCGGCCAAGCTCCTACCGTCCGCCCTCTATTTACACGAGGCCAGACAAACAGCGGGCAAGAATGGCACCCCTCCGTCGCTCCCCCATCTCCTCCTCCACCATTTTCTCCACTCTTCCGATGGCTTCAGAGGAGCCGTTCTCCGGTATATTACCTGGCTGGGTGGCCCACCGAGCCCTCCGGATACGGGCGAGGCCGCTCGATGCTTCACCAACCTCGCTTGGCCCGACGGAGGCAGTTGCCGCCCCAAGCAGGCGTGTGGTTCAGCAAGTCGCCGCTCCAGTTCAGCTCGATGAGGAGTGGCGAGTTGCTCCACGCTGGCACGGCGGCGAGCACACCGGTATGGGCTTCATCGCTACCGCGTCGTACCGCGTCACCAGTGTCTGCGGTGTTGTGCCTCCCGTGTCTGTGGGTGCGCCTCCCGTGCTTGCGCCAGCGCCATGCAGGCAGAGACAGAAGCCGGGTGCGTGGAGAGCGACGAGTCGGTGACCAGCTTCTCCGTATCCACCGCCATCATCGAGGAGAAGTAGAACACCGGAGGCTGCTGCCACTTGGGTCCCATGAAGGCCACCGCCGAGGCGACGACTGCGCATTCAGGTGGTTTCTTTGCTTCTTCGTCTCTTCCGAGGACCTTCGTCGACCCCGCAAAGTGTCTGCCAGACATGAGGAAGACAAAGGGATCCGCAGGCGGCCATTTATATTATGTACTCCGTCTCCAGCTGGCGGGAAATTTTTGTTCTAAGAATGGATAAAATTGTATGTATCTATAACTAAAATAAGTCTGGATACATCCATTTCTAGGACAAGTATTTCCGGACAGAGGGAGTATTAATTATACCAAGAGAGCCGAATTGGCACCGCTTAGTTAATGTAGATGTAATGAAATCCATCATGTTTATATGAAGATCTGGCTTTTTTATACGAAATCCTTCATGCTTATATGAAATCAGTCCGTGTTTTGACGAATTTCATCTGGTTGGTTAATTTGCCGGCTGCCGTTGGAGATACTCTTATGCTGGAAATAACAGACGGACATCCAATCCATTTGAGTTAATTGCATGTATCATTGTCCCTCTATAAAAAGTTAATTGCATGTACAGTGTACACCTGACTTGCAGGGTGGCTACAACTTCGTACAGAAAGTTAAAAAGAAACAAGTCCATCCTTAATCTTGTATTCTAAGTACTGTGGGTTCCATCACAAGACAAGATGCGAAAGAAGTATATATTAAATAAGTAATATATAATATAAAAATCTAAAGTTAAAGACATAATTAGAACTCATGTCATCGCGTTGCGATTATCCGCCGCTAACCAGTCCAAAGACATTTTTGTTGTAGACCATCTTTGGAGATATATCTCCATGTCTCATTTTATACTCCATCCATTCCTAAATATTTGTCTTTTTCAGATTTCAAATGGACTACCACATACAGATGTGTATGTAGACATATTTTATAGTGTAGATTCACTCATTTTGCTCCATATGTAGTCACCTGTTGAAATATCTAAAAAGACAAATATTTAGGAATGGAGGGAGTAGAAAACAGAGTTGGTGATGATGGTGTGCGTGCCATCCTGCAATATAGGCCGTTGGATTTATATCTAACGAATGGGAAGAAAACTATGGCAATTTTGCAAAAATATACCCACACCCCTCTCCACGTTCACAAATATGACCTTCGCTCGTTCATCCTTTTCTCTCACAAGATAAACTACTAATACAAATGCATCTTGATGTTCCGTGCAATGCACGGGCATCTAGCTAGTTTCTTTTAAAATAGTTACTGCGATAATTGGGTTGAAGTGATATATTTTATGTCCTGCCCGAATGATTTCAGATTCACTAGTAGTAACAAAGAAAAGGTTTCCTTGTTAATTAACAGAAAATAGGGTGAAAACTATCACATGAGGCCGGTAAAAGCGAGGCACACTGGGTTCAGCGTCATTGTCACTACAGTTGTGCGTGCGCGAGAAGTCTACATATCTAGGCGGCTACTGAGCGAGGCACAGAGACACAATGTTCGAGAGAGAAACCAATTGACAAATTACGATCAGATCGAGTTGTCACCCTTCTGCTGTCATTGTTGTGGTGGGGGGGAGGGGGAGGGAGAGAAATACGTATCGAGAGTGTGCGCGGTAGGCACAGAGGCACAACTAGCGAGTGTGTGTGTATGTGTGTGTGTGTTTGAAAGAGGAGTAGATAGATTACTATCAAGATCGAGGTGCCGCCCTACTCCTTCGGTGTCGGGTAGTGTGTGTGTGTGTGTGTGTGTGTTTGAGAGAGAAGCCAGTTGATAGATTAGTATCAAGATCGAGGTGTAACCCTACTCGTTCGGTGTTGGGAAGTGTGGGTGTGGGTGTGTGTGTCGGGGGGGGGGGGGCAGTGACACTTACATATCCCTACTCTTATAAAAACAGAGTTGGTGATGATGGTGTTCCTGCCATCCTGCAATATAGGCCATCCAATTTATATCCGACGGATAGGAAGGAAACTATGGCAATTTTGCAAAAAGGTACCCACACCCCTCTCCGCATTTGCAAATGAGGCATTCCCTCGTTCATACTTTTGTCCCACAAGATAAACTACTCATACAAATGCATCTTGATGTTCGGTTCAACGCATGGGCATCTTGCTAGTAGGGAGAAGGAGTTTGTGTGACACATATCTAGCTATATTAAGGGATAGGTAGATAGAATTTGTGCGAGGCATACTTAAAGCATCACGAAGATAAACAAAATTGTGTGCATGCAAGTGTCGGAAAAATGAAGCGAGAAACAATGTGTGTGTGCGCGCGCGCGTGTTTGTGTGTGTGTGTGTGTGAGAGAGAGAGAGAGAGAGAGAGAGAGGGGGGGGAGAGAGAGGGGGGGAGAGAGAGAGCGAAATCTCAAAACAAAAGGTACTCTGCTGGAATCCCATTGTATGTATTCGTATTGTTCCGGAACTCGAGTTAACCTTAGGCATATGTGTGAGAGACATTATTATACTTTGAGACATTAGTGGCTGTGGGTGGGCGGAATTAAAGGGGTGGGCGTGTTCGATGAGAGAGCGTGTGTGTTTACATGCGAGACTTGTAGGACGGGGTAGAAAGAAGAATTCTAACCTTGACGGAGGGAGAGAAATACATGAAGTGCGTGTGTGTGATTCCGATGCCCACAGGGAAATGAGATATGTATGCGTGTGATAGAGATTGCACAATTCATTCACGTATCACTATCTAGCGATCGTGGACGTGCATCGGTTGAACATAAATCAATATCTACTTCGTATCGTGGCCAAAGGTACAATACCGATTCAACGCTATAAAGATTGGACACTCGCATATCATATTTTTTTCTATTTAAATAAACCTTTTTAGTTGTGCATGCCAAAGTTACAGTGATGTTTCTTCAAACAACCAATGTAGCTATCATGTACATGCACCATTATTACTGTTGCATTCAAAATCATTAGTCTTGGATGATTTAAGGTTCTAGTATGAAGTAATATATGTAATATTCATATATGAATTCAACGGGTATGCAATTTATGAAATAGAGGCTATGTAATCATATGAGGTAAGACTTTTAAGTAGCGGACTACAATATCCATTTCTTTTTGTGTGCCTCACACTAACACGTCAATGCATTATGTTTAAAGTAAATAACCAATTGCACTAAATTATCTATTTACACGAGATATACATAGGCTGAGCGTTTGATCCCTTTTTTTATGAACGCGCCACTACACCCATACGATTGGCCGTGCCCGTGTGAACGTCCAAGTTATCGGCGCATCATCCCGAGTTATTGTCTTTTTTTTGGGGTGGACTTCACACCAGTTATTAACTGCTGATGCGTGTCCCGTGTACACAGTCTCGCATGACCTTCCCGCTAGCACGGTCCAAAATTAGTTGAAACTGGATAAGAATGATCCCGCGGGCGGCAAAATCTCCCGCCTCCTTTTAAAATTTCCGCCACCTTAGTCATTAGCATGCGAAATTCCCCTTTTGTCCTTGGTGCACGAAGACCAACAGTTAGAATACCGCCCTCATCCACATCATAGGTCGGCGCTGCTTTGGTAACTTCCAGTTTCCCCCACTACACGGCACCCCCATTTCCTCTCCCCCTCCCGCAAAAACGACTAACTCCATAGCACCAGAGCATCTGACATCACGCCGTCCGTAATTCATCGCCTTTCTCCCCTCCACCCTCGAAACCCTAGACTGCTCATCCACCGGCGTACCACAACCCATTCCATTGCCAACAAGGCCCACCTCGCTGGATCTCGCTGTGACGCATCTACCCTCCCACCTCCCCTAGAAACAAGTAGACTGGTCATCCACCACTGCATTCACAACCCATTCAAGGTCGGCCTTGTCCACGACGCTGGATCTACTTGCTTGTACTCTCGCCAACCACAACAAGATCTGCAGCGGCTCATTCAGACTCCCCACCGAAGACGCTTCGTCCACCCCCCCGGAGCCGCCCCACCGACGCCCCCGTCGACGGCCTCTGATCCTCTTCGCCGACACCTTCCTCAACCCTACCAGAGCCGCTTCGCCGACACCATCGTCAACCCCACCGGAGTAGCTTCACATATAGTACCATTTTCAACCTTACCGGGGCGGCTTTGCCAACTCACAAGTCCACGTCCTCAGATCCGCTTCCTCGCACCCTCATCCAACCTACCAGAGCAGCTTCTGACGCCCCGTCCACGGCCGCAGATCCGCATCATCGACACCATCCTTAACCCAACCACCGGAGCAGCTTCACCTACGCCCTCATCCACGGCCACAGATCCACTTCGCCCACACCATAGTCCACCCTACCGGAGCCGCTCCACAAACACCCTACTCGACGGTTCTAGATCTCCTTACGGGACCAGACCACAGCAAGCAGTGTCATCACCCTTGACGTTTCTAACCTGATTCCCACTGCGGCAAGATGCCAAGCACCCGCCACGACCTAGGTACTTGTCACCTTTAAACCCGGCCCAAAGATCACCTGCCCGATGTACTTCAAATATACTAACAGGTCATTGTTACTGTTATGCGGTAGCAAAAACTACAAGGACAATGTTTCTTCTGGATCTAACAGCTTGGCCAACCAAGATCCTGGACCGAGGCATTGCTATGATCTTGTAAGCGCGTCTCTCTCTTGTATTGATCTGTGCCTGCCAGCGCGCTTTGCTAGGATTTTCGACCAGTAATCCCTTTGTGCAGACAATGATTTCTACTATTGGCTGCTAAATTAGATATGTAGATGTCATACATGATACTACCCCGTACCTCCGTTCCTAAATATAAGTCTTTCTAGAGATTCCACTATAGGCTACATACGGAGCAAAATGAGTGAATCTACACTCGAAGATGCATCTATATACATCTATATGTGGTCCATACTGGAATCTCTACATAGACATATATTTAGGAACAAAGGCAGCACATTACACAAAATCCTAGGTGGCATGTAGGAATTCCAGTGCACTACATTAGGCTCCCTTAGATTGCCTGCTACTCTAGCACACAGAGTCATGGCTAGTTTATGCTACGCACACAATCATTAATTGGTGGTTTAAATATGCGCAAGGGATATGCAATCTATTATCATGTAGAGATGTCTGAAATGAGCCGTGTCAACTTGCATATAGGGTTACACAATGAAAAAGTACAAGATGTATGTGGCAATTTCATGGAACATAGAAAAAAGGAGAGGCAGCGGTGAGCCTATACGGTGTGCTATGGTAGGTCACTCCTCCATTGCAATCATCGTGACATGTTATTTGTATGTAAGTTCTATTGGCCAAGTTTCTTAGGGACAGTTATTACGAGTTATCCTAAGAAAATAAGCACCTATGAATATAAGCTCCATGTAATAATCCAACCAGTTCTTTTCATTGCTTTTTCAGCTTATCTTTGGTATGATCAGTGAAAAGTCTAGATTGCATTATATTTTTTCATTTTGCTGCCCATATGAAAATTAATTTGACTTGCAAACATCACAAATTGAACCCCGTGCAGTAATTAATATGATAGGAAAAGCAGACCATCACTATTTGCTCAAAATGCAAATACAAAGATACCATCTACTTGGCACAATCTACTTTGGTTAATGTTTTCCATAGAGATCCCATTGCCTAATTTAAACGAAGAACGCATGACCCACATTTAAATGAAGAATAATTATTTATTGAAATTCGATGGTCCAAGTGGCTGGTTATTATCATATAGCAGCACCACCTGAAAGCATCATATAGCAGCAGCAGCAGCTCATAGCAATTCATCATACAAAGAACAACAACGGCAGTGCAATTCATCATATACCAGCTGACAGCTCATAGCAATTCATCATATAGCAGCAGCAGCTCATAGCAATTCATCATATAGCAGCAGCAGGAGCAGCTCATAGCAATGCATCATATAGCGACAATGTAAGCAGCTCATAGCAATTCATCGTATAGTGGATCGAGAATGAAAATTTGGCAAAAATCAGAGGAGATCCTCACCTTGTTGGATGAGCTCATCCTTCAACAACACCTCAAGGCCACGGTCTGGGAGGTGGGGAGGGGGAATAAGATGCAAGCGGCAGGGCAATGAACGCTTGCGTGTTTGTTTTACTTGAGGGTGAGGTGTGGCGTAGGCCGTTATTGCATTTTGAGTGTAATATAGGCAGACAACAGAGTTTTCACTATTCCCCTTCCCATCAATTTTTAGTGAGGTTCTACCCGAAATGCCCCCCTCCGAAGCGAAATTAGTTAAGCCCAAGCCCATAACTCAAAAATGACTTCTTTACATCTTTTATGGCTAATTTTGACAATAAGCCCTAAAAAGGCGGAATAGAAGTGGCCCTTAACATGCAATCCAATTGTGCGTGCAATGATGAATCACTCCTGCCTGCTATGGTGTACATTTAGGCATCATCATACATGGCATAACCTAATACATGTGCATTCCATTGTAGAATCTGGAATATGCAATGTTTATGTTAGTTCATACGTTGCACATGATGTTTAAATGCCCTTAAATCTGGTCACCAAGTGATGGTCTTTAAGCCTCCTTCTTTGCTTCTTTTCTTGATATGTAAGATTTGCTCACACATCTGTTCAATTGCTTATTTGCATCAGCTAGCCATACTAGGACTGTTTGCTTTGATTACTTGTTGTTCTTGGCCTAACACTCTAACAGAGCTTGTGAACGATTTAAACACTAAGGGCTGCTGTAGTGGGGCCTTTTCTAACTCATAGATGACATAAAGGTTTGGTTGTACACTAAAGTAGGCTATCCAAGAGTACCTGGAGATCCAGTTCGAAGGTATGCCTAGTTTTTACATAGTGCAGACATAGTAAATGCTCATTTCATTGTGTGCAAGTGCAAGAGATGCGGCATGTTTCATTATGTGGTGTTGTTTTGTTATAATCTCATCCTTTTGTGTTCACGGACTGGAAAGTATGCATATTTATATTCCAAGGAGACGAGTAACTAGTTTGTGTCCCTTGCAGAGGGGGTGCAATGAAGATAAGATTGAGGATTTCCAAGTACAAGATGTTAGGAGGGAGTCTTGCAAGAGAAGTAGGAGCTGCACTGAGCCTCTTCAACCTGTTAAGGTAAGTCACTGTATCCAACTCAACAGTTCAATTCCTTGTTTGTTTCAGGCATAGTTAATTTGCTCTCTTCAATTGCTTTATTTGTCCTCAGTTAATGAGATGCCCAAAGAATGATGCCTGATGTTGGGTACTTGTATAACTATTAGTTGACATAATTAAAGGCTTTACCTTTTAATTACTCTGCCGAAGTGTGCCTGAAGCTTTGAAGTCTATTAACCAACTATTATTGCATGAGGCTCACAATCTAGTTTATACTAGGCTAATGATTGCATAGTTTTGCTTGCTGTAGTATGTTTGTATGAAACCCTCTGTTGTTCATTATGCTCCCTAAGGCTTTAATTGAGCTACAAAATGGCCAACTGCTTGCTTACTTCTATGCAACATGTTGTCTAAATTTGTAACTTATCTGTGTTTTGGATTGGGCCCCAACATCATGCTCCTCTGGTGAGCTAACAGAGATTTCTGTATGCAGGCTGCACAGACTACCTTTTTTATAATTTTTAAAATATCACCTGCTTATGCTTCATGACGTGTAACATTATTGTTAGTCCTGTTTTGCCATGTACAAAATAGTCTGTCTTGCTCGCTTCAATTGTTGTAACTATATTTTTGCCCTAGTCATGTGTACTTACGTAAACATTTCAGGATGAAGTGACATCAACACAAAGATCTCATGCGGCAAAGGCGGCATGGCTATTACCGAATGATTATGGATTGGAATTGGAATGTGCTGATGTTCTCGAGCATCAACTAGAGGTGGCAAGACAACATGTACATGATTATCAATGTACAATCAACAAGTTGAGACTGGACATGCAGGTATTAGATGCAGGAGTCAAAAAATGAAACAAGACACTGAGGTAACAACGAAGGAATTGGAGATTTTACAAACTGAAATTTGTGCTATCTAAATCCGCCAATCCTATTTTCTGAAGAGATTATAGTTCAAATGGTAAGTTATGTTGATGCGCGTCCATGATGTATGAGTTGTATTTGCCCAGTGTATGTAATTTGCTGTTTGTGTATGCTTTATTATCAATGGTGCCGAACCATAATGCCCAGTGGGTATAATCGGTTGTAATTTATTTATTGTATAGTGTAGGATTATTCTACGTTTCTATGCCTTAGTCTCTTTATTGTATAATGTATGTTTTTTAGAGGTGATAGTATAGAGTAGGATAATTCTTTGAATATGTTATATCGTTCAAACGGGGGCCAACTCGCCCAAACGTTGTAGTGACCATGGACCTCCATAGGCCGTACGATCCATGGGCCATCTACGGGACGGATGATCCATGGCCTTCTATGGCCGTCAGATCCGTGGGCCTTCTATGGGCTGTCGGATCCATGGGCCTTCTATTGGCTGTCGGATCCATGGGCCTTCTGTGGGCCGTCGGATCCATGGACCTTCTGGGGGCTATAGGATCCATGGGCTGTCTATGGGCCATCGGATAAATGGGCCTTCTATGGGCCATCGGGTCAATGGGCCTTCTACGTCCCGTAGGATCCTTGGGCTTTCTACGGGCCGTCTCATCTATGGGCCTTGTACGAGCCGTATAAGGGGTCGTAAACGGGCTAGAGTGGAAATCGTACGTTTTATGGACTGACCATAACAGGCCGTTAGTAGGCCGTATTTGATGATGCTATGAAAATGGCCCAACAGATTAACGGGCCACAAACGGGCCGATTGTATCCACGGGCTGAATTTGGCCCACAAGCAGAAAAGGCCAGTAACGGGTCGTAAGTAACGGAATGCTGGAAATGAGCCCAAGAATAAATGGGCCCTGAGAAGGCCGAAAGGAAACACGGGCTGGAAACGACCCAATGGAATAATGGGCCACTAATGGGTATAAAGCGATACACTGTTCATTACGGGCCGGTTTCACCACGAGCCGTTAAGGGGTCGAGGGTTACTAAGGGCCTCATATGGGCCGAAAGACGTCATGGGCCATACATGGGCCGGAAGTTAATAAGGGCTGAATTATATTGGACGGCCCAGATGACGCTACTGGGCCTAATTCGGATAGGCCGTAAACGGGCCCTGGGTTAGCAGGCTGTAAATGGGCTATATGTGAACATGCCGTTAACAAGCTTGCTGTGCACCAGCCCGCCACCTTTTGACCAAGTCAAATGGGCCAGCCTTTTCACAGGAATGGGCCTTTGTTGGGCCGTGCCACGTGTTGATGTATCATAGGCGCTTTGTGTCCAATGAGTGGATGACATCTGTCCCAATGGTGAGCCAACACGTGTTTCCTCCAGCCAATGATGATTTTACACGTGGATAATCCCCATTGGTCGGGGCTGTTAATGGGTTATCAGATCCAAGACCGAACTCGATAGCTTACGGCGTTCCGTTATGATGGATGCCACGTGTCGGTCACCCTTGACGAAAGCACTTCTGTGACGCGCGATTTATCGTCATGGAAGTGGACACTTCCGTGATGATATTTTTGGTAATGTCATGGAACACTTCTACGACAGCACATGTATGACTATCTTGATTCTGTCATAAATTTGTCATGGATGTACATGCATGACAGAAAACGTGACCTACTGTGACAAACACGTATCATCACGGAAGTGTATATTTTTTGTAGTGCATGCAACTTGTCTGATGGCCAAGGCCGACAAGGGGTGTCTATGGCATCACCAGCTAGCCCATGTGGGCATGAGAAATCTTCAAGATCTCTTAAAGGGTAATCACATCCTTGGACTAACCAATGTCTCTTTTGAGAAAGATCGTGTGTGTAGTGCATGCATAACCGGGAAGCAACATCAATCAAAGCACCCACCCAAGAATATTGTATCTACTTCAAGGCCTTTGGAGCTCCTTCATGTGGATCTCTTTGGGCCTCCTTCATAGGATAGTCTTGGTGGGAAAAAGTATGGACTTTTCATTGTTGATGATTACTGAAGATACACATGGGTGTTTTTCCTCATGTCCAAGGACGAGACGAAGATCACCTTCATTGATTTTGCCTAGCAAGCCCAACGCAAGTTTGACAAAGAAATCTTGGCAATAAGAAGTGATGATGGCTTCGAGTTCAAGAACTGTACCTTGGAAGAATTTCTTAGTGATGAGGGGATTGAGCATCAATATTCTGCACCCTACACTCCTCAACAAAATGGTGTAGCCGAGAGGAAGAACCTTGCACTTGTGAAAATGGCAAGGTCCATGTTGGATGAGTACAAGTCACCACATAGTTTTTGGGCTGAGGCCGTCAACACTGCATGCCATGCATCAAACCGGCTCTTCCTGCGCACGATATTGGAGAAGACTCCTTATGAGCTCCTAACCAGGAATAGGCCAAATGTCAAGTACTTTCGTGTGTTCGGGTGCAAGTTCTTCCTTCTCAACAAGAGAGAACAGGGAAGGAAGGAGGGACTTTCCCTCCCCCCTTTTCTTTCCCTAGGGCTGGCCGGCCTGGTGGAGGGGCACACCAGCCCCTTGTGGGCTGGTCTATCCCTCCCTTGGCCCATTAAGCCCATATCTTTGCCGGGGGTGCCCGGAACCCCTTCCGGTGACCTTATATGTACCCGGTACCCTCCGGAACACTTTCGGTGTCTGAATACCATCATCCTATATATCAATCCTTACCTCTCGACCATTTTGAGACTCCTCTTCATGTCCTTGATCTCATCCGGGACTCCGAACAACATTCGATCACCAAATCACACAACTCATATAATACTATATCGTCATCGAACGTTAAGCGTGCGGACCCAACGGGTTCGAGAACTATGTAGACATGACCGAGACACCTCTCTGGTCAATAACCAATAGCGGAACCTGGATGCCCATATTGGCTCCTACATATTCTACGAAGATCTTTATCGGTCGAATAGTTATGACAACATATCTAATTCTCTTTGTCCATCGGTATGTTACTTACCCGAGATTCGATCGTCGGTATCTTCATACCTAGTTCAAAATCATTACCGGCAAGTCTCTTTACTCGTTCCATAATACATCATCCTGCAACTAACTCATTAGTCACTTTGCTTGCAAGGCTTCTTATGATGTGTATTACTGAGAGGGCCCAGAGATACCTCTCCGATACTCGGAGTGACAAATCCTAATCTCGATCTATGCCAACCCAACAAACACCTTCGGAGATACCTGTAGAGCATATTTACAATCATCCAGTTACGTGGTGACATTTGATAGCACACAAGGCATTCTTACGGTATCCGGGAGTTTGCATAATCTCATAGTTGAAGGAATATGTATTTGACATGAAGAAAGCAATAGCAATAAAACTGAATGATCAATATGCTATGCTAACAAATGGGTCTTGTCCATCACATCATTCTCCTAATGATGTGATTCCATTCATTAAATGAGAACACATGTCCATGGTTAGGAAACTTAACCATCTTCGATTAACGAGCCAGTCTAGTAGAGGCTTACTAGGGACACGGTGTTTTGTCTATGTATCCACACATGTATCAAGCTTCCGGTTAATACAATTCTAGCATGAATAATAAACATTTATCATGATATAAGGAAATATAAAGTGACAACTTTATTATTGCCTCTAGGGCATATTTCCTTCACTTTGCTCCCGTTGTCCGTCTTGAGTCTATTCGCATCTTACTTTCTTATGCTGCTTTCAATGGTTTTACTTTACATCAAATGGATGTGAAGAGTGCTTTTCTTAACGGCCCGCTACAAGAAGAAGTATATGTATCACAACCACTCGGGTTCATTGATCCCGATGACAGAGACTATGTGTATAAACTTCATAAGGCTTTGTATGGCCTCAAACAAGCACCTTGTGCTTGGTATGATCATCTTAAGAAGTTTCTACTCGATGATGGCTTTGTGAGAGGGGTGATCGATCCCACTCTTTTTACTAAGAGGTAAAAGGGTGATTTGATCTTATGCCAAATCTATGTAGATGACATCATTTTTGGTTACCCTAACATTCATTTGTGCAAGAAATTTGCGGCCTCCATGACAAAGTCCTTTGAGATGTCACTCAATGTAGACTTGAAGTTCTTTCTCGAATTTCAAATCCAACAATTTCAAGAAGGAAATTTCTTGTCCCAAACCAAATATCTAAAGGATATTCTTGAGAAGTTTGGAATGACTGATGCTAGTCCATGCAAGACACCCATGCCAACCAAACTTGTTCTTACTGAAGATACAAACGGTATCCCATTTGACCCATCTATTTATTGCTCTATGATTGGTTCGTTGCTTTATCTTTGTGCATCTAGACCGGACAGCATGTTAAGTGTAGGCATATGTGCAAGATTTCAAGCTTCCCCTAGGGAAAGTCATCATAAGGTGGTTAAGCATATTCTTAGATACCTTGTTCACACCCCGAAGCTGGGTCTATGGTACCCCAAGGATGAGCGTTTGATCTCATTGGGTACACAGATGCAGATTGGGCAGGAGATAAAGTGGGAAGGAAGTCTACCTCCAGTGCATGATAGTTTCTTGGACGCTCCTTGGTAAGTTGATCCTCAAAGAAGTAGAATTGTGTCTCCCTCTCCACCGCCAAGCTGAATACATTGCAACCGCAAGTTGTGCAACTCAATTACTATGGATGAGGCAGACCTTGAAGGATTATGGTATCACCTATAGACATGTGCCTATTCTATGCGATAATGAAAGTGCCATCAAGATTACCGAGAACCCTATTGATCACCCTCGCACAAAACACATTGATATTAGGTATCACTTCTTAAGAGACCATGTGCAAAAGGGTGACATTGATATTGCTCACGTTGGTACAGATATGCAACTTGCAGACATTTTCAACAAACCATTGGATGAAGCAAGGTTTTGTCAACTTAGGCATGAACTTGGTATCTTGGAGGTTGACAATATTATGTGAAATCTTGTACGCATGCATACATTTACTTCATGTCAATCTTGATGTAGACATAAATTTAGGGGGACAACTTCAATTCATGAATCCTCTTCTCTGCACGTAATGCGCAAATAATACCAACACTCTCAAAGTTACTATGACAATTCTTTTGTGTCTATAGTACTTTAATATGACGGAGTAGTAATCTTGGGTCCGAAGTTCAAATCTTTGTAGTACCAAGTTATGTATACACAAACATGGTGGCTTAGGCCACTGCTCTTCTTAGTTGGTGGTGCGGCTTTGTGTTATGTCCTGGGTATATTTATAAGTGCTCTCCTAGGATTCTACATTCTCATCACTACCTCTGTGGATCTGGTCTCACTCTCTTCATCCAATCATCATAGTCATTTCTAGCCATCTGCTCTCATTTTTTGGCCGGATCATCTGGATGTTCATCCGGATGTCTGGTCCACTCTGTCAAGTTTCCCCGGATATCCAGGCAAACCTCCGGTCATCCAGACCGATATGGATGATCTGGGTCTCCCTCCGGTTGTCCGGGCGGCTCCACATCCTAAAATAAAACATGGGTTGTAGGGGGGGTGCAGAGGGTTATTCCTCTGTTTCGTCCCCACAGCCCCATCTGCTTGCCTCCACCGCTGGTGGCTGGTCGTGGCCACCCCCACCAGTCCGGACGGCTGAACGGCTAGATCTCGCTCCCTCACGCGCTCTTTTTCCCGAACTACTCCCTCCTTGTGCGGCTCCTCTCAGGTCGAGTTCTCTCGCCTCCGATTTCGCCCTTCTGACCCCTGGAGTCACCATGGTGGTCGGGCGTGGAGGAGACGGTTGGAACTTCAAGAAGACATCCATGGGCCCCTCTCATGGTACTACATATGCGCTCCTTCTTCATTTTTCGGTTGCGCTGCTGTTCTCTCATCCATCTAGGCTTACATATTCATCTTGTTGGCTCTCTCCTATGCGTATACGCAATCGCGCGTCGTCAAGCCTCGACGGACTTCGAGGACTCTGCTCGTCCACTCAAGAAGGCGTCGGGTTGTGCTCGTCCGTCCTATACGGGCCAGGACGACCCTGACTATGAGGCTGACCTCCATGAGGAAGAACTTGTGCCTGTTCGCTCCACGACAATTATAGAAGAAGAAAGTGGCCTCTGCATGAAGCTCTCAGCCTGCCACAACTACTGGCCTTGTCCTATCCATGGCCAACCCCACCAACCGTGGCCGTCGTTTTGTTGACTATCAGCCCATGGAGCCCATTGAGTGTGCTACCTTAAGGAGGGATGTCAACCAATTTGCTGCCCCTGCAAATGCCACCGATCCTCTTTTTCGCACTGTGGTTCAACAAGACATCTATCAATTCGTCATTGCTCACATAGGTTTCTCTCCTCAACATCATGTGAACTTGGCATACATTGAGGCCAATCCTACCCAGTTCGATGGTGTTTTGGAGAAGATTGATGGCATGGGGCCGCGTCATGCTATGATTGTTCATTGTGATTGGAATGAGGCTGCCATCCGGTAATTCTATGCCACTTGTTTCTTTCATCCGCATAGCTCCATCACTTGGATGACTCACCATTCTCACTTTACTGTCACCTTCGAGTAGTTTGCTGCTGCCTTGGGCATGCCTGGCCCTAAGGCTTCTCTGTTAAGGATCCATGAGGTGAACCCTAAGTTTGAAGCCATGCCCATTAGTGCATGTGGTTGCCTTGCCATGCCTAGCTCTCAGCTGACCACATAGCAGAAAGGGAAGGATCTCAATGATATCTCTATCTTTCCTTCCAAATACCAGTGGCTTTTTCCAGCGTATTCTTAACTCCATTGCTACCAAGAAAGGGGATCGTGGAATGGCCCGGGCCTACAACATTGACTGGATGTACTATTCTTGAAAGGATCCCGCCCGTCCGTTGACATGACTGATTTCCTGTGGCACGAGATTCGCATGGCTTGCTGTCTGAAGCTTCGTACCCTTCCCCATGCTCCCTTCATTCATACAGTCATTGACTCTGTCTATCTCTGTCCCATTGCCAAGACGTCCACTCACTCCATGTGGACTCTGCGCGAATTATTCTTCTAGCGGGAAGGCTCCTGCTCCTCCGTGTGCCAAGAGCTCTTCTCGCCACACTAAACCTTTCATGAAGCCCTTTGACCGCCTGGTTTCCTTTATTGGGAAGTCCCATAAAGCTATCTTTGACACCTGCTGCTACACCGCCACTCACATTTCCACCGAGGAGGTTCGCAGTATCTCTGAGGTGAATGCACTCAGGGCTCGCCTCCGTGCGTGCCCTGAGAGTCTTGTCGAGCCGGATGAGCCTGTCTCTAACCGGCTTCCTCTTACGGATGTCGACTTTCCTTCTGCTACTGATTTCCCTAAGTTCTTCCTAGACTCTGCTGATCTGAGTGATGGTGATGGTGATGAGGATGTTGAGTGATCCACCTTGGTATTTCTGTCATTTCCCTTTTTGGTACTTGCTGCCAAGGGGGAGATGTATATCGTAGGAGTGTGTGTCTTTGCTATGGTGTACCTAGTGCTCTTGCTCTTGCCTTAATAATTTGATGTTGGCCGAGCACTAGTTATTTGTCTTATTGTTGCAACGAATCTTTGGTCATGACTTATGCTACTTTGTAAGAGATTATGGTTTTATGCTACTTTGTAAAAGCTTAAGTATGTAACTTCCATTCGTTGTTTATCATTGCTTATGTTGCTTTATTGGTGTATGTATGATATTACATCTACCTTTACAACATATTTGCGAATGAGGGATTCCACTCCATGTGTGCATCATTTTCTTATCGCTCTATTCTTTATGCACACATTGAGGGGGAGCTCTCCCTAAACTCATACCGGACAACTCTCCTAAAATATACAACATATATCACTTGTTGAGAGCTATATGTATTTTTTCATCAACTACCAAAAAGGGGGGAGATTGAAAGTGCAATCTTGCTCTTAAGTGTATTTTGATGTTGATGACAAATTACATATAGGGGACTAATTATGTTTGCTGAGTATATACACAGGTCATTAGTTCCCTTGGCATAAAAATGTGGATCATGGACACGTCAACTGAGATATTGCTCAAGAAGATGACCAACGAGAAAAGAAGTGTTCGTTTCTTTTATGCATTTCTTGAGTAATAGGGATCTCGCACTATTAAGAGGGGATCCGAGGGGTATGTTCAAGGTTTGCTCAAGTATCGTCATCCTGTCAATACCTCCTTGCCCACAGTCTATTTCACGAGATGTTTTCACAAAGACCAAAAATACCTAGGAAAACTACTTAGCCAAAACCTACTCCTCATTCTCTCCACATATAGGTTCCTAGCCGGATCATCCGAACCGGGTCCCGAATCATCCGGGCTAAGCCCTAATCGTTCGAACATGTTCCCGGATCATCTGGGTAATGCAACCCCTATCATTAGGAACCATTTGTTCAAGACGGGTTGAAGCCGGATCATACGGACCTGGTCCCGGATCATCCGAACCTTGTCCTGAATAGTCCGGGTAAAACAACTCTCTTGGACACAGAATCCCACTGGATGAAGCCGGATCATCCAGACGGGCACCCGCATCATCCGGCCTTTGCCCAGATCATTCATACGGTCCTTCAGACCATTCGGCCTCCTTGTAGCTATGATTTTACCACTGTCATCCGGGCTTATATCCAGATCATCCAAACGCTGTCCAGATCATCCGGATGGTAATCCGGATCATCCGGGCAAGTAAACTTCCGCTCCAAACGGCTCTAATCTATTGTGGGTATAAATAGCTCCTTACCCCTTCGGGATAAGGTTGACCACTACACTCTAACACGCCCGAAGAACCCCAGTGCTCCCTCTCTCTTGCTCCCGCATGAAATCCTGGATCCCGGTTTGTTTCTTGTGAGTTTGAGAGAGTTGTTCCAGTCAAAAGAAAGTTTTCTCCCTCTCCTTCTTGTGATCAAAGGAAATCGTGATTTGAGCAAGTCTTGAGATTTTGCCCTTTGGATCTTGTTACTCTTGGAGGTTGGAGACTCCTAGGCGGTAGGAGTACTCCGGCGAGGAATCGACCAATGTGATTACCCCCGGAAAGTTTGTGAGGGTTTGGATACAACCCCAAGGTCTACCACTAGTGGTTAGGAATCACCTCTGTCGTGATATCTCAAAGAGAGAATAAGGCGAGCTTTCGTGGCATTGGTGTAACTTTGTGGTAGCATCCACCTCTCTAAACGGTGACGTAGCTTCTCTCCAAGGAAGTGAACATCAGCATACATCCTCATCTCTCGGATTTGCGGTTATCACTAACCCTATCTCCCTACTTGTGGTTACTTATCTCTTAGTCTTTACTTTCTCATATTGTGCTTGCTTACTGAGGGAGTCCTTGATTAGGGGGTCTCCGGACAGCCGGACTATATCATTTGGCCGGACTGTTGGACTATGAAGATACAAGATTGAAGACTTCATCTTGTGTCCGGATGGGACTCTCCTTGGCGTGGAAGGCAAGCTTGGCAATACAGATATGTAGATCTCCTACCTTGTAACTGACTCTGTGTAACCCTGGCCCCCTCCGATGTCTATATAAACCGGAGGGTTTAGTCCGTAGGACAACAACAATCATACCATAGGCTAGCTTCTAGGGTTTAGCCTCTACGATCTCGTGGTAGATCAACTCTTGTAATACTCATATCATCAAGATCAATCAAGCAGGAAGTAGGGTATTACCTCCATCGAGAGGGCCCGAACAGGTGAACATCGTGTCCCCTGCCTCCTGTTACCATCCGCCTTAGACGCACAGTTCGGGACCCCCTACCCGAGATCCGCCGGTTTTGACACCGACATTGGTGCTTTCATTGAGAGTTCTACTGTGCTGTCATCGTAAGTAAGGATGGCTCGTCTCGTTGTCAGGGACAACATCACCTCTGGGGGAGCCCTGGCTGTAGGCCAAACTCTCCGACTAGGCGGCTTCGTCATGACCGCCGTTCGGCCGCTGCGCCGACGATGACTTCTCGGGTCATCGAAAATAGCCCCCACATTGGATCGGAACTTACCGAGCGGATGAACCCAATGGAGCTCTCCTCTTTGAACGAGCTCTTGGATCGCATCGCCGCATTGGGAGTCGCTACAGACTATGATCGGATTGGGCTTAAACCCGACCAATGGGAGATTAACTATCCGCCGGTCACCCATCAGATAGCGGTGGTGGAGGAGCAATGCGGCGATTCTTCCTCTATCTTGAGGACAAGCTACGTCCGGATTCCCGAGCTCTACGAGCCGGATACCTGTCTACGGGAGGACATCACCCAAACCCTAAACCTAGAATCGTGCAATGTGCCGGACTCCACGGGCAACAAACCGGAGCCCGAACTTTCAAGATCGGAAACTCCTCCTCCCCTGGATCTCAAACTGGGTCAAGGTCCGGACTTAAATCCACCCACCCACCCAGATATAAACGATCTTTCCCACATTAGGCAAGAGGGAGACAGTACATCAGTACTAGGGTAGATTCCTCCTTGTAATGAACAAGGTCAAGGACTGTCGGGAGGAAGACGCAATTTCATTCTTTTGGAATAATTGCACGGACAAGGGAATCCTCAACGCCATAAGTCGCCATGACATAACATGCTTCACAGACTTGGCGGCCATAGTACGGAAGTACTGTGCGATGGAAAGCGCCTGGAAAACCCAAACAAAATTTTGGGGTGATCCGACTCTGATAAAGCCCCCAGTCCGAATTAAAAGGGTGCACTCTCATAAGTCGCCCGAGTCAATTGCAAAGAAGCAAAAGCCCACTACAGGGCGTGGAACCGTATTGGAGGGATGGCTTAACGGGCCCTGCAAAATTCACAGTACAACGAATACCATACCAACACACAGCCCTAGAGCATGTTGGGTACTCCGGCAGGTGGCCAAGAGCGGTGAGGATCTCCTCATTCAAAACACCGCAGAGCACCATCCCGTGGAGAACAATACAATATTGACAGTCTTCGAGACCTTCGCCTCAAATAATAGGCGTAAGCGAGCACTCCAGATCTTGCGAAGTCTGCCACGTGGCAGCAATAAATCCATGGAGCGACACGGCTATCACCTTCAATGCCGTTGATTTAACCTAAATTCCGAACAGTCCGAGCACCCGGCCGCCTTGGTCCTCGGTCCAATTGTGGATGGCTTCCGCTTACTAAAGTACTCATGGACGGCGGCATGATTAAACCTCATTTATGAGGAGACTCTTCAGAAAATGGAAATAGACAGAAACCACATTGAGCAAAGCAGCACGACCTTCAGAGGAATCATCCCCAACCGGGAGGCACGTTGCGCTGGGAAAATCACACTAGATGTGGTATTCGGCACTGCGAAGAATTACAGGTCCGAAGAAATCACATTCCAAGTGGCCTCGTTCAGTAGCGGACACCACGCCCTTCTAGGGCGGGAGGCATTCACGATCTTCCAAGCCATACCCCATTACTGGTACATGAAGCTCAAAATGCCCGGGCCCAATAGAAACATCACTCTAGCTAGTGATCCGGACACAGCATTCCGCGCCGAAAACAAAACAGCCGCACTGGCCCTTGAGGCGTTATCCGAAGCCCTCGCGGCGGAGGAATTAACTGCGCTGGGCTCCATAGTGGACAGGGACGACGTGATACTCGACAAAAGATCAAGCTCCGCCTCTTTTAAACCAGCGGATGAAATAGTCGAATTCCAAGTCCACCCAACGGACCCTACAAAAACAGCACCCATCGGGGCACAGTTAGACCCCGTTGTATACGCCGCACTACGGGAGTTCCTTCGCGAGAATTGGGACATATTCGCCTGGCATCCTTCAGACATGCCAGGAATCCCACGCAGGCTGGCCGAGCATAGCCTTAACATTTTAAAAGGATTCAAACCGGTCAAGCAGGCTCTTCGGCGTTTCTCTAAACCTAAGCGACGAGCCATGGGAGAGGAGCTAGCCAAGTTACTGGAGGCCGGATTCATTAGAGAAATAAAACATCCGGACTGGCTAGCAAACCTGGTGATGGTACCAAAGAAGGATAAATCTTGGCGCCTATGTGTCGATTTCAAGGACCTTAACAAGGCTTGTCCCAAGGATCCCTTCCCCCTCCCCCGCATCGATCAAATTATCGACGCTACTGCGGGACAAGCCTCACTGTGTTTCCTTGACGCATACTCCGGCTACCACCAAATTAAGATGGCAGAGTCTGATCAAGCCGCAACGACATTTATTACTGCGTATGTCCCATTCTGTTTCAACACCATGCCCTTCGGGCTCAAAAACGCCGGCGCGACGTATCAGCACATGATTCAGACATGTTTGGAAAAACATATCGGCAAAACAGTGGAGGCATACATAGACGATGTGGTCGTTAAAACCAGACACATCGAATCCTTAATAGAAGACTTGAGGCTCACATTCGACAATCTCCGAACATACGACATCAAGCTCAATCCAGAAAAATGCGTTTTCGGCGTTCCCGCCGGAAAACTCCTGGGCTTCATCGTCTCCAGCAGAGGAATTGAAGCAAATCCGGCTAAAATCCGAGCTCTGTAACAGTTCGCTATCCCAACTGACCTCAAGCAAATCCAGAAGCTAACTGGATGCATGGCGGCATTAAGCCACTTTATCTCCCGATTAGGAGAAAAGGCATTACCCCTTTATCGCCTTCTTCGGCGCACCGAACACTTCGAGTGGACGGACGCGGCCACGGCCGGATTGAAAGAAATAAAAGCCATCTTGGCCACCAACCCAATCTTGGCCGCGCCAAGTGTCGGTGAACCAATGCTGTTATATATAGCGGCAACGCACCAAGTTGTAAGTGCAAAGGTTTCGTCGTCGAACGAGAGACGGACGGACATAAGTTCCCACTTCAAAAGCCGGTATATTATGTATCCACTGTCCTCACTCCATGCAAATCATGGTACCCACATTATCAAAAGATAGCATACCGGTATTTATGGCATCCCGAAAACTACGACACTACTTTCAAGAGTGTTCAATCACGGTGGCCTCGGAAGTACCACTCAACGACATAATAAACAACCGCGATGCCACGGGCAGGATTGCTAAATGGGCCATCGAGCTCCTCCCGTTCGACATAACATATAGACCTCGGTGAGCCACTAAGTCGCAAGTATTGGCCGATTTTGTCGCCGAATGGACAGAAGCCGAACTCCCTAAAGAGTACGTCGCGTACTCCAATTGGGTCATGCACTTCGACGGCTCCAAAATGCTAGCTGGTCTAGGGTCTGGCATCGTCCTAACGTCCCCCACCGGAGATACAATCCAATACGTACTCCAAATACTATACACAGACTCCAACAACGCAGCCGAATACGAGGCCTTGTTACATGGTCTTCGGATGGAAGTTTCCATGGGCATTCGACGCCTGGAGGTGCGTGGGGACTCGAACCTTGCGATATCTCAAATAAATGGAGACTTCGACGCTAAGGATCCGAAAATGGCGGCTTATTGCAACGCCGTCCTCAAAATATCAGCTCGGTTCGAGGGGCTTGAATTCCACCATGTGGCCTGGGAAAACAATCAGGCGGCGGATATCCTCGCCCGTATCGGTGCTAAGCGTGACCCTGTCCCACCTAACATCTTCTTGGAAAGGCTGTTTAAGCCATCCGTGGTATGGGAAGGGGACACCGGTAACAATAGTCCGGACCCGGCCACAACACCAGATACCGAACACTTTGACACAATCGGAGGCTCTGCCGCCAAAATAACACCTTCAGCCCACGTGATAATGGCCGTTATCGCCCCGTGGACAGAACCATTCCTGGCCTACCTAACCAGGCAGGAACTACCCGAGGACCAAAATGAGGCACGCTGCATAGTGCCACGATCTAAAGCCTACAAGGTCCACGAGGGAGAGCTTTATAAGAAAAGCACTACCAGAGTCCTTCAAAGGTACATCTCCGAAGAGGAAGGGCGAAAGCTTTTGGCAGAAATCCATGCTGGACTCGGCGGCCACCACGTCGCAGCCCGGGCCCTTGTAAGCAAGGCCTTCCATACAGGTTTCTATTGGCCGACGGCCCGGGCGGATGCACAGGATCTGGTCCAACGTTGCGTCGGTTGCTAGCTTTTTGCGAACCAAAGCCATATGCCGCCTACCGCTCTCCAAACAATCCCCATTACTTGGCCCTTTGCGGTCTGGGGGCTTGATATGGTCGGACCCCTCAAAGGGGGAACCCATAAGAAAAAATAGTTACTGGTCATGGTGGATAAATTCACCAAATGGATAGAAGCCAAACCCGTTAAAACGGCGGAATCTAGACCAGTGATAGACTTCATATCTGGGGTTGTACACTGTTATGGTATCCCCACAAAGATCATCATCGACAACAACCACGAACTTTACAGCCGACGAGGTAAAACTTTGGTGCAGCAACATGGTCATCAAGCTCGATTATGCTTCTGTCTATCACCCGCAAACTAACAGCCAAGTCGAGCCAGCAAATGGTCTTATCATGAGCGGCATCAAACCCAGATTAGTGCGGTCCTTAAAGGAGTCAAACACGCACTGGGTAGAGGAGCTCGACTCCGTACTATGGGGGCTGCGGACCACGCCGAATCGCACTACCGGATACACACCGTTTTTCATGGTGTACGGCGCGGAGGCGGTTCTGCCCTGCGACATAATTCATGACTCACCTTGAGTGCGCATGTATGAAGAAAAAGAGGCCGAGCTCGATCGGCAGGACAGTTTGGACGCCCTGGAGGAGGAGCTTGACGTGGTAAAAGCCCATTCCGCATTCTATCAGCAACAGGCTTGAAGGTATCAAAGCAGAGAAGTACGGGCCAAAACCTATAACGTTGGCGAACTAGTTCTACTCCTGCCGGAGAAGAAAAAGAACAAGCTCGAGCCAAACCCATGGAACGCAGCCAGACTCCGAAGATTCTACGCCTAGTGCCGGACTCTATGTTTGTCTCCTTACCCCCGTCCATTTTTTGCATATACGTTATCTGTCTTTTCTCTCTTTCTTTCTTCTTTTTCCTTCTCCTTAAGGCCTTAAAAGGCTAACTTGTGTCTTGATTACACAATCTTGACGGGCTAACTGCGCTCATTATACATGGGGTCTTCTTATACAGAAGCTTGATATAACTATTCTCTGGGCTTTATGCCCCGCACATGTGTTATTCTTCCACATGTACCTTTTTTCGCCATTATATGCATCATATGACTTAAGTTTTGGCCAAGATGGGTTGCCTGGCTCTTGTGTTTATGCTCTACGTTCCCGTTAATTCGGCTAGGGCATAAGGGGAGCACCTCTGTGATTGTTACTGCCAGATCAGCCGGATGTGTACCTCAGACTGGGTGAAGCCGAAAGCTAGCGTTCTTAAGGGAATATTCGGTCGGTGAACAAAAGATATTTATAGCCTGCGTCTCTTTTTGCAGTTCGGACATGCACATTAGGGCATGTGTACCCAGGGAAAGGAACCCTTAACGGAACTATTGTCCCTGGAAGATGTTTCTTACTATCCATGTAATATAACATAGCTAGTTGGGTACTTGTCTGTTCAAGCACTTGTGACCCCTACGCCTGGCTTCCATGCATACCCCGGTTTTTACATAACCGAAGGGTATTCGGATACACTCCGGACTATCGTGTCCGTAGGTCGGGCTTAAAAGGTCCGCCATGACAAATGATTTACAATCCGGATAGGGACATTATATATGTCACTTAAATTACACAGTCACTTAGACTGACTAAATTCTTCTTCTATACCATCCAACAGGTTGTCTAGCCTACAATCCTGTTGGGAATACTTTGCGGCTAATTCTACTTGGTCATACACCAAACTGACCGGGATCTCTTTCCCATCGGGCCCCACAGGTCTGACCTCAGCCATGTGGTTTGGGTCAGCTTTGGTTTATCGCGTCTTCACCATGGCCCAGGCTTCCCTTGCACCTTGTCGGCAGGCTGATATCTTCCATAATCGGAAGCACTGCTGCGCTCCCTTGAGCTTCTCTATAAGCTCCCCCATGCCTCCTGGCGGGGAGGCGGATGGCCACAAGGCTTGGGAAATGCCCTGCATCACCTGCCGAACTTGTTCGCAGCCGGTTGTGAAAGCTTCAGTAGAAGATCACCCGCAGACCGGGCATCTCCTCCATGGGGACGACCGTCAGATACCTCTGAGACATAACTCTGTTAGCCGGATTCTTCGCCGAACTCTTTCAAAAGTTCGTTCAAGCACTTACTAAAAATGTCGCGTCGAAGCCGCTTATTCTCCTTCACAGAGTCCGCAAGCTGGGCTCGAACATCTTTTAGTTCCACGCCCAGCTGGATATTGGCGTCTTGGAGATCATTTTTCTCCTGAATGACGCACGTAAGCACACGCTCGCCAGCATTTAGCTGTCGATTAACACGTTGTGCATCCCCTGGCATGGCCTCCAGATTCACTCCGGGGTCATATGCAACATCTATTGTTAGATTTGCATGCATGTCGCACATTATCTGGTACCTGTCATTCTTTACAATGGAAACCAGTGTTACCAGAGAGGGCCTTCTCGGACTCCTTCAATGCGGCAACCGCGGCCCGTAGCTGGGCTTTTCACTCTTCCAGCTCTTGAGATAATTGGGTATTCTTCTCTGTAAGAACATGCACAAATAATGATCCTTAAATCAGTTATGTCAACTGTTTCAAGTCTCAGGGGCTACTGATACATATAATCATCAGATTTTCTTACCCGTATATCCTTTACATACTGGTTCGTGGCTCTGGCAAGACCATTTTGCGCAGCACGGATGTACGCGTCTCCTGAGTTGAAGGCATCAAACGCCTCTTGGGAGAAACAAGCGTCACAGAGTACGGCCCGGCGACGCCTGTGGTTCGTGGCGCTCTCCACTTCAGAATTTGTAGCAGATAGTTTATCCGCATCCTCTGTAGGAGGAGCATCCGGCGTTCGCCCCGTGTTAGCTTCCGCCTCTATGTCCGGCCCTGGAGCCCGACTGGTGGAGGCATGATCGACAACCTCTCCGTATGTAGTCCTGCGAGCATTTTTCCTACTAGGAAACATGGACGTTATTATATTTTAAAAGACGACAACCACGGAGCGAGGTTCTGTATCATACCTCCGCGTCGACGTCTCAGTCCTGACCGCCTTCCTTTTTAGCCTACCCGGCTTCGGTTCCCCTTGTTGGCGAGTCACTGCTGGTTCGGCATGGCGTCCCAAGGGCCTTCCCTGTAAAACACCATATGTGTACGGTAGGTGAAGTGCATAAAAGGGGATCCTTCTCGGAAGTCGGGGCTCTGGTTTTTCTTACATGCGATGCAGGGAGTAGCCCCGGATAGTCGGCTATGATGGCCACCGTGGCATCATCGCAGCTCAATTGATAGAATGTCCTGTCGATTAGCTCCACAAATATGTCCGGATCCTCTTTGAGTCCGGGATCGAGGGCCCGGTCAGGGTCCTCCGGTTGTGGAGGTAGGCTGTTGACCTCCCTTATAGCTTTTCGCAGTTCCTGCCATGAAACGGCACGGTAAATACTTACGACGATGAATGCATGAGGGTTGGGAGTAAAAAGTGATAGCTCACCCAGCTTGGAGGGTTGTACATGGAGAATCCATCCCGTGGCTTAATGCGGATGAACTCCTCTTCCTCTCCCTTGTACAAATCGGACAGAATTTATGCTAGAGCAGCAACTGAGTCCGGTCCCTTACGCCTGCAGTGGGCGGCATCATCTTCCCCGTTAAAGTGCCACATGGGGTGCCCTCGATATTTAAGTGGCTATACTCCCCGCATTATACATATTGACATAACCTCGGCTATTGCCAGTCCTGATTGAGCCAGTACTTTTATCCAGCCCATCAGGTAAAGGACTTCTCTGTTATCTTCCTCCTGAGGGCTCTGAGGGCGCCAGCTTCGGCGTTTCTTCAAAGGGGCATTGTCGAACTCGGGAAGACCTATCCGAATAGGATCTGGAAGGGGGACGTCCTCCATGTAAAACCACTCCGAAGACCAGTCTTCGGACGTCTTCTTCGGGGTGCCGGACAGGTATCCGGTCCCGGCGATGCGCCACATTTCAGCTCCGCCCACTTGATATATTGACCCCTTCTGTGTATGGGGCACAAGGCAGAATAGGCTCTTCCACAACTCGAAATGAGCTTCGCAGCCCAGAAACAACTCACAAAGGGCAACATAACCAGCGATGTGTAATATGGAAGCAGGGGTGAAGTTATCAAACTAGAGGCCATAAAACTCCAGGAGCCCGCGGAGGAACGTATGGATTGGAAATCCAAGTCCCCTTAATAAATAAGGGACAAGGCATACCCGCTCCCCTTTGGAGGGATTGGGAAAGCTCTCCGCTTGCTCCCCGCCATTATAGGTGGCGAGCCTGGCTCGAACGGGGACCATATACGCTAGAGGGAGAAATCCCTAGGTCTGTAACTCTACTAGTTGGTTGTGCGGGACGGAACACTTCTTCCAATCACCGGGCTTAGGGCTACGGGAGCGATAGGAGGAGCTGCGATGGTCGGCCATGTTGGAATGGATTTTTTCGGGCGCGCTCCGATGGATACTCGCTATGGGAGGATGGTGTGATCTGGATCTAAGAATCCCCGTCTCTTTAATAGACAGTTTACTCACATGGCTAAGGTGGCAAATGTAAAAATTCCCTGGCTTCTCGCATTCGCTCGACACGTAGAAGATAGCCATTATTGGGCTCGGAAGCCAAGAAGTGCAACATTTATGGGAGGCCGGACACTACTCAAAGCGGTATTCAGAATGCGGAGAAGAACCCGCCTTGCAATGCCGAAGACAATCTGGCCGGACTCATCGTCATTGAAGCCTGGTTCGGGGCTACCGAGGAGTCCTGGATTAGGGGGTCTCCGGACAGCCGGACTATATCCTTTGGCCGGACTATTGGACTATGAAGATACAAGATTGAAGACTTCGTCCCGTGTCCGGATAGGACTCTCCTTGACGTGGAAGGCAAGCTCGGCAATACGGATATGTAGATCTCCTCCCTTGTAACCGACTCTGTGTAACCCTGGCCCCCTCCGGTGTCTATATAAACCGAAGGGTTTAGTCCATAGGATAACAACAATCATACCATATGCTAGCTTGTAGGGTTTAGCCTCTACGATCTCGTGGTAGATCAACTCTTGTAATACTCATATCATCAAGATCAATGAAGCAGGAAGTATGGTATTACCTCCATCGACAGGGCCCGAACCTGGGTAAACATCGTGTCCCTCGCCTCCTATTACCATCTGCATTGGACGCATAGTTCGGGACCCCCTGCCCGAGATCCGCCGGTTTTGACACCGACACTTACTCATATACTTGTGGTAATTGTTTACCTTGCTTAGCTCTTAGCATCATACTTGCAATTGTTAGGCTCACCTTCATATTCCGCATTATTGCCTAAAATTGCTTAGTAAGAATTAAAATTTGTAATTGTACCTATTCACCCCCTCTAGGTACATCTCGATCCTTTCAGTAGTCCACCATAGACCTAAGGGTCCGTAGGCAGTAGCTAGATGGCTTCCTCTCTCTCTCTCTCTCTCTCTCTCTCTATATATATATATATATATATATATATATCTTTTGAAGACGTACGTCCGTAGCCATATGTTACTTGCATTCATGCGAGTAGGGAGAAAATACAGATACACATACAAGTACGGAAATATAAGACGGATACATGTAGTGGCACCATTGCACCCAAACCACAAAGAAGCCCCTCACAAAATTGAAATCACAGAAAAGCCCAAATCCTCCGCCATTTTCGAAGAAGGTGAGCATTGTCAGCTCAGACGAACCATGGAGTTGAAGAAACCCCTTTCCAAGAGGCGTTGATGAACCGTAGCAGCCACCAGCTCTGTTGAACTGGATCTAGATTGATTTGAACCATCGGTCGGAGGCAAAGTCCCTCTTGGACTAGCTCCCTGAGCTTCTTCAGCGCCGGATCCGGGGATAAAACCAAACCACCTCTAAAGAGGCGGCCAAATCCTCTTGCCTCTTCCACAAGCCCTTGATAGAACCCACCACCATCCTTCATGAGCAGCTCGCCACCGCCACCGCACCATGCCGAAGTGCAGGGCCACAACTGCTCCAAAAGGACAAACTCCACAAGCCCCTCGTCGGTGCTGATGAAGCCTCCGATGAGAAAGAGCGAAGGCCGGGAGACACTTATTCCAAGCACCATATCTCGCTCCTTACAGATAGAGGTGCCATGGAAATTATTGTAAAAGGGAGCTGTCGGTACCGGCAGAGCCAAACTGACCAGACACCAGGCCTGTCTACACACCGCACTCGGATCCAGGGTTCCCCCAACCTCCGGCCCCCGCATGGGCCGCTAGAGTCGAGGGAAACCGCTGGAGGGGCCGACGGAAGTACACAGAAGAAGAGGACGACTGGGATTCGCCTCTCTCTACTATTGAGAAGAGACGCGAAGGACCGGGAGCCCTCGAGGCTTCCTCTCTCTTTTTGATTTTCAATACAATGGTCTCTTGGAGATCTATTTGATGTAACCCTTTTTGTGGTGTGTTTGTTGGGATCCGATGAACTTTGAGTTTATGATCAGTTCTATATCCATGAATATTATTTGAGTTTCTTTGATCTCTTATATGCATGATTATTTATAGCCTCGTATTTCTTCTTCAAATCTTCGGTTTAGTTAGGCCAACTAGATCGATTTTTCTTGCCATGGGAAGAGGTTCTTTTTTGATGGGTTCGATCTTGCGCTGTCCTCTCCCAGTGACAGAAGGGGCAGCGAGGCACGCATGTATCATTGCTATTAAGGATAAATAGATGAGGTCTATTCCTATATGAATAGATCTTGTCTACATCTTTTCATCGTTCTTATTGCATTACTCCGTTTCTCCATGAACTTAATACACTAGATGCATGTTGGATAGTGGTTGATGTGTGGAGTAATAGTAGTAGATGCAGGCATGAGTCAGTGTACTAATCTGGGACGTGATGCATATATATTGATCATTGCCTTGCATATCGTCATAATTATTCGATCTTCTATTAATTTCCCAACAGTAATTTTTTTACTCACCGTATGTTATTTTCTCGAGAGAAGCCGCTAGTGAAATCTACGCCCCCGGGTCTATCTTTATTATATTGCTTTTTGACCTGTTTTCCACCGCATTTGTTTTCAGATCTATTATTCCAAAAACCCAAAAATACCTTTCTTATTTAATTTATTTCGAGTTTTATCGAGATCTATTTATCCAAACTCTTACAAAATTATCTATCTTTTTACCGAGGAGGGATTGACAACCCCTCTTACGCGTTGGGTTGTGAGGATTTGTTCTTTGTGTGCAGGTACCGTTTACATAGTGTTGCTTGGTTCTCATACTGGATTGATACCTTGGTTTCATAACTGAGGGAAATACCTACCGAAGCTATACTTCATCATCCCTTCCTCTTTGGGGAAATACCGACGCAGTTTCTAGCCGCATCAAAAGGAATTTTTGGCGCCGTTGTCGGGGAGACATCATCAACATCTATCAGGTTCCTAATCACAAATCTCATCTCCTTACAATTTACATTATTTTCCATTTGCCTCTCGTTTTCATCTCCCCCACTTCACAAAATTTTGTCTTCTTATTCGCCTTCTTTTTCGTTCGCATTTTTCTCGTCAGATCTATCTTTTTGCTTGCCTTCTTACTTGCCTACTTTGTCGTTATGTCTAGTTCTTACTCTATTACGTGTACCACGGAGAACGAAGTTCTCAATTTTAAGCAAAGGGGAGGGGAGAATCTAAACGATTTTTGGTATAGGATTTGCAATGCTCATAATAGATCTATTCGTAAGCAATCTACTGTTGTTCTTATTCACAATTTTTATGTGGGCATCACCACTTGGTATAGATTCGTCCTTGATATGATTACCGGTGGAAATATCTTGCTTTGCTTAACTTTGGACCGTTTTAGTGCTATGGGAGATCTAATGGGTGCACCACCTCTCATTATCAATGAAATTGTTTTAACTCTTGAGCATGTTATGCAAAGGCTTGATGCTATTGAAAAAAATGCTCACTGAAGAACATGTTGAAAACTTAGTTTAAAAAAATGCGTAACCTTGCTAATAAATTTTGGTCAAAAGCAGGAGATGTTTTTAAATTGCTAAGGGAAAAGGAAGTCATAGTTAACAAAAGAATAGAAGAAAGCCCATCTCGGATTGATAAATTAGAAGAAATTTATAGTAACTTAAGATCGGCCTTTTCTTCTGTTAAAACTATTGAAAAAACTCCCGTAAAAATGTGCAAATCTAGTCAAGTCACTAAGAACAAGGGTACTACTTCTAATAACAACAAAAGAGATCTTAAAATGATAAGTATTCATCCCGATTTTGTTGAAGTGGTAGAAATCCCTACTTGCAAAAATGAATTTTTCAGTCATATTCCTAGAAGTAATGTTAAAATATGCATGCTAAATGCTTGAAGAATTTTGGTTGTCTGATTGAGGAGTCGAAAACCAAATATGACAATACTTGAATCTATGCATTATGCCTAGGTAGGGGCATAAAACGATAGCACTTGTTGGGAGGCAACCCGGTGAAAAAAAGTTATATTTCCCTTTTTATTTCTGTTCGTGAGTGTTCACAAAATTATGCTACTGTTATGAGTGTGTTTTTTATGTTTTAATTAAGTTTTGTGCTAAGTAAATCCTTTGGGATTATGTTTGGTGATAGTTGATTTGATCTTGTTGGAAAACAGAAACTTTTGCGTCCTGTAAAATAATTTTCATAAATAAGAGTTGTGACAAAAACTTCTGAATTTTGTACACAAGATTTACATACAATTTTTTTGCATCTTCCTAATTTTTCAGAATTTTTCGAGTTATAGAAGTATGGTTAGAGTCCAGATTACTACAGACTGTTCTTTTTTGGACAGATTCTATTTTCGTTGCATTGTGTGCTTATTTTGATGAATCTATGGATTGTATTGAAGGGTATAAGCCATAGTAAAGTTAGAATACATTAGGTATGATGCAATAATAAAATGTGAATGGGTTTGCAACAATAGTTAGAGTAGTGATTTGCGTTATTATACTAACGGATCTCATGAAGGTTTTGTTAAGTTTTGTGTGATTGAAGTTTTGAAGTTTTGGGTGAGATGACGATGGATGAAGGAATAAGGAGTGTCAAGAGCCTAATCTTGGGGATGCCCATGGCACCCCAAGTTAATTTTCAAGGAGAACCAAGCAACTAAGCTTGGGGATGTCCTGGAAGGCATCCCCTCGTTCTTCTAACAACCATCGGTATTTTACTTGGAGCTATATTTTTATTCATCACATATAATGAGTTTTGCTATGACCGTCTTGTATTATATGAGTATTTGCTTGTTTTGCTTCTTAGTTTGTCACAAGTATCCTTGCTGGACACACCTACTCGAGAGAGCCAAAGTTATGCTATGATTTATTAGAATTGCTCTTTATGCTTCACTCAAATTTTTCAGCTATGGAATTGCTCTAGTGCTTCACTTATATCTTTTTGAGCACGGTGTGCTTTAATATTTTTTGAAGAGAATTCTCTCAGGCTTCACTTATATTTATTTGAGAGTTGGTAATTTTTTTTTGGAATAAATTCTCTCATGCTTCACATATCTTATTTTGAGAGAAGAAATTTTTTATGCTCTTGTTCTTCTCTTAAATTTGTTTAGGCTTATCAAAAGCAACATATGAAATTAGTCCCAAAGTGATAGATATTCAAGAGGGATATAATGAAAACTTCCATGAAGATCATTGGACAAAATAAACTTGATTCTTTGTAATAGTTTTGAGATATGATGATAGTAATATACGAGTCATGTTGGTAAGTAATTATGCTTTAGTAAGAATATTGGTGTTAAGGTTTGTGATTCCCTATGCAGGCACGAAAGTCAACACTTATGCAATGAAATTACATCCTACTTATGGTGCATTATTCGGTGTTAGTTATGCTTAATGCTTGTTTATGAGAATTTTCATTTCTTGGTTGGTTGCTTCCCAATCTTTTTGCTAGCATCCACATGTACTAAGTAGAAATACTACTTGTGCATCCAAAATCCTTAAACCCAGTTTTGCCATATGAGTCCACCATACATACCTATATGTGGTATTTCCGTGTCGTTCTAAGTAAATTTTTATGTGCCAACTCTAATTTTCAAAATGAATTTCCTTTTTGTGTGCCAGTACCGCTCATGAAGCAGCAGGGGGTGGCCAATATTTTGAAGGAAATATGCCCTGGAGGCAATAATAAAGTTGTTATTTTATATTTCCTTATTCATGATAAAGGTTTATTATTCATGCTAGAATTTTATTGATTGGAAACTTAAATACATGTGTGAATACATAAACAAATACCGTGTCCCTAGTAAGCCTCTACTAGACTAGCTCGTTGATCAAAGATGGTTAAGGTTTCGGTTAAGGTTTCCTAACCATAGACATGTGTTGTCATTTGATAACGAGATCACATCATTAGGAAAATGATGTGATGGACAAGACCCATCCGTTAGCTTAGCATAATGATCGTTCAGTTTATTGCTATTCCTTTCTACATGTCAAACACATATTGCTTCGACTATGAGATTATGCAACTCCCGGATACCGGAGGAATACCTTATGTGCTATCAAACATCACAATTAACTGGGTGATTATAAAGATTCTCTACAGGTATCTCCGAAGGTTGTTTGTTGAGTTGGCATAGATCGAGATCGGTATTTGTCACTCTGAGTATCGGAGAGGTATCTCTGGGCACTCTCAGTAATACACATCATAAGCTTGGAAGCAAATGACTAAGGAGTTAGTCACGAGGTTATGTATTATGGAATGAGTAAAGAGACTTGCCGACAACAAGATTGAACTAGGTATGAAGATACCGACGATCGAATCTCGGGCAAGTAACATACCGATGGGCAAAGGGAATTACGTATGTTCTCATAACGGTTCGACCGATAAAGATCTTCGTAGTATATGTAGGAACCAATATGGGCATCCAGGTTCCACTATTGGTTATTGACAGGAGAGGTGTCCTGGTCATGTCTACATAGTTCTCGAACCCGTAGGGTCCACACGCTTAACGTTCGTTGACGATATAGTGTTTTATGAGTTATATGATTTGGTGACCGAATGTTGTTCGGAGTCCGGGATGAGATTACGAACATGACGAGGAGTCTCCAAATGGTCTAGAGGTAAAGATTGATATATAGGACGATGGTATTTAGACACCAGAAGTGTTTCAGAGAAAACTGGATAGTCATCGGAGTACCGGAGGGGGTACCGGGCAACCCCGGGAGGATAGTGGGCCTACCGGGCCATTAGAGGGGAGCACACCAACCTACAAGGGGCTGGCGCACACCCCATGTCAGCCGTCCAAGTGGGAGGAAGGAAAGGAGGGGGACTCGGCCTCCCCTTCCTTCTCTTCCCCCCTTTCCTTCTCCTCTCCGACAAATATGGCAGGGGGCGCCACTTGGGGAAGGACCCCAAGTAGGATTCGGCTTACTTGGGGCGCCACTTGGCCTCTCCCCTCACCCTCCCACCTATATATATGTGGGAGGGGGCGCCTAGCACACCCCCGACAATTGCTTAGCCGTGTGCGGCGCCCTCCTCCACCGTTTACAACCCCGGTCATATTTTCGTAGTGCTTAGGCAAAGCCCTGCGGAGATCACTTCACCATCACCATCACCACGCCGTCGTGCTACCGGAACTCATCCACTACCTCGCCATCTTGCTGGATCAAGAAGGCGGAGGACGTCACCGAGCTGAAAGTGTGCATAACACGAAAGTGTCGTACGTTCGGTACTCGATCGGTTGGATCGTGAAGAAAGTTCGACTACATCAACCGCGTTGTCAAACGCTTCCGCTTCGAGGGTACATAGACACACTCCCCCCCCCCCCACTCTCGTTGCTATGCGTCTCCATGGGTAGATCTTGCGTGTGCGTAGAATTGTTTTTTTTTCATGCAACGTTTTCCAACAGTGGCATCCGAGACAGGTCTATGAGTAGATGATATGCACGAGTAGAACACAAAGAGTTGTGGGTGGTGATAGTCATACTGCTTACCACCAACGTCTTATTTTGATTCGGCGGTATTGTGGGATGAAGCAGCCCGGACCAACCTTACATGTCCACGTACATGAGATCAGCTCCACCGACAGACATGCAACTAGTTTGCATAAAGGTGGCTGGCGGTTGTCTGTTTCTCCTACTTAAGTTGAATCGCATTTGACTACAGTAGGTCCTTGAAGAAGGTTAAAACAACAAACTTGATGAATCACCGTTGTGGTTTTTGCGTAGGTAAGAACGGTTCTTGCTAGAAGCCCGTAGAAGCCACATAAAACTTGCAACAACAAAATAGAGGACGTCTAACTTGTTTTTGTAGAGCATGTTGTGATGTGATATGGTCAAGACATGATGTGATATACGTTGTTGTATGAGATGATCATGTTTTATAATTTATCAGCAACCGACATGAGCCTTATGGTTGTCTCTTTATCTCATGAAATGCAATCGCCATGTAATGGCTTTACTTTATCGCTATGCGTTAGCAATAGTTGTAGAAGCAATAGTTGGCGAGACGACCACGATGCAACGATGGAGATCAAGGTGTCGAGCCGGTGATGATGGAGATTGACGGTGTCCTGGACTAGGGGGGTACTCACCACGTCGTCCCCCAATCGGTTAGATTGGGCCGAGGACCCCCAGGGCCGCATACTCATGGGCCAGTCCGTACAGGTGCCGCATACTAGGAAGATTCCACAAGACTTGGTGATCAAGACAAGGAATCCTCCCCCACCGGCGTATTCGGCTAGGACTCTTGTTATCCTAGGCCTCTGGTGCATTATATAAACCAGGGCCAGGCTAGTCAACAGATATACAATAAACAACAATCATACCATAAGCTAGCTTCTAGGGTTTAGCCTCCTTGATCTTGTGGTAAATCTACTCTTGTACTACCCATATCATCAATATTAATCAAGCAGGAGTAGGGTATTACCTCCATCGAGAGGGCCCAAACACAGGTAAAAACATTGTGTCCCTTGTCTCCTGTTACCATCCGCCTAGACGCATACGATTCGGGACCCCCTACCCGAGATCCGCCGGTTTTGACACCGACATTGGTGCTTTCATTGAGAGTTCCTCTGTGTGTTCGGCAAAAGGTCGATGGCTCGCCCGCAGGTCAACTGCGACTTCGGCATATTCGTCACCAGCTCGACTGGTCACCTTGGTTCGACCAAGGACTGCGCCCTATCTTCGATCATCATGTTCGAATGAGGGCCTTCATCAACATCAGCTCCAATCTCTATCAAGATCATGAAGGAATCATCCAGTGAGCCCGGGGGCTCAACGTCAACATTGCCTCGGGCGACCGTACTGTTTTTCTGGACAGCGGACTTGTGTCTGCCGCCACCGGCTCCTTAAGCGTTGTTTTAATGATTGCTTTGGCGGAATTGTGCGGAATTGAGTCTACAACAACCCTGGAAAATTTCGTCGAGTTCCGATGGAGGAATCTCTGGCAATCTCCAGTATACCGGAGCCACATTGAATCTGGACGAGTATCCGGACGAGTTTAGGGTGTGGTGTCCAGCTTCTAGTTCGGACTTCCTTCGGAAGATCCAACCGTTGATCGGCTGCGGAATTCCTATATCTACCACCCCTCAAAATTTCAGCTCGATCCGACCGTCCAAATTCCGGGAACCTTCCGATTAGTGCATCACTTTTCGGATCTGTTTTCTGCGCAAAAACGAATCCGACCCGAGTTCGTCTTTTTTATGAACGGGATTTCGGACATCCTTTTTGAAGGAAGTTTTGTATGGGGTATTGTGTTTGTTGCCGAACACATCCCACTAACTTTAAGATCTTTTGAACATGATCTTGAACATCATGCTGGTGTCAAACCAGTCCGCCAATATTGCTCCATGGCTGCCGACCTGCGCTAGACACGTCGTCACTTTGTTGAGCCGAGCTCAACTTCTTCGGATCATCATCTCGGCAAGCCGAACAAGATTCCGGCATCGCGAAGGACAAATCATCACCAACATCGCCGCCCCACGGATTACACGGAGCGGGCATACCGGCATTGCCGCACGGTCGCTTCATCAAGCCGACAACGACCACGTCACGACCTGTATCGGCAGGGCCGCACTATTGCTTCTTCAAGCTGGTGTCCATCGCGCCGACCTACTTCGACATATCGGCTGGACCGGGGGCTTCGCCATCTCTTCATCAACCTACTCCGGACACTTCGGAATCACTAGCCGACCAGGCAATGGGTGCGCGGATCGAGTCCTAATTTTGGGAATCACCTTCCTTCGGATTACTACAACAAATAAACCAGGTGCTATTAATCCTAGTATTTTTTTGTTTGGGGTTCATTTTTTCCAAGGAATTATTACTCTGGTTTGTCCATCATATGTACACAGGTCTATCAAGTGGTGGCCGCATTATCGACGGTCGCATGATGGTTCGTTCAGTTTCCGTACATAGTCCGTGAAACGCCGCATCCGAACTCGAACCGACTGTGAATTCAGCCTTGCCATGCCTCTACCGCATCACGCTGCCGCCCTGCATCGACAGTGACTTCGGCGCCCGGCCATATGTCGTTCATTACTCACTTTGCATAAATTAGTTATTATGCCACGATTTTGTTATTACTATTATCTCTGGTGTGCACTATTTTTTGTCCACGGAAAATGATGCGGCCGGACTATATCCTTCGACGTCACCTCGGTACCGGACGGGGGCTTCGTCAACACTTCATTACCCCATGCCAGGACTTGGCATCACTCTGCCGTCCTGCATTGACCGTGCTATGTCACCACTTGAGTGCCGAGCTCTTTGCTCCGCCTCCTCGGGACCCGGCTTGGGGGCGGAACCTTGTCCCGCATCAAGCTCGGACCGCGTCGTCAATCTGAACACATTAACCAGCTAAGTTGCCTTCATGCTCAAAGTTTTAAATTTCTAACTTGTGTTCGGTTCGACCAAGCATTATACTTTTTGGAAAAAAGTTGCTTGTAAAAATTTTCCTTGTCGAAACTTTGTTACACACTTGACGCGCTACACCCGCTCATTATACACAGGGGCTTCTTTAATGAAGCTTATTAATGTCTGAGCTTTATGCCCAACACATGTGTCACACTTCCGCATGTACCTTTTATTTACCATTATATGCATCGATATGACTTAAGTTTTGGCCAAGCTGGGTTGCACGGCTCCTGTGCTTACCCCTCGTTCCCGATTGTTCGGCTAGGTGGTAAAGGAGCACCTCTCGATTGTTACTGCCGGGTCAGCGGATGTGTACCTCGACTGGGTGAAGCCGAAGCTAAGCGTTCTTAAGAGAATACTCGGTCGGTGAACTAAAAGATGATTTCTTACCTATTTATTTACCTGCCCCAGATGTTTTTTCTCTTTTTGCGGTCCGGACATGCACTTTAGGGCATGCCTCCCGAGAAAAGGAACCTCTAACCGAACTATTCTCCCTGGAAGATGTTTCTTACTAACCATGTAATATAACATAACTAGTTGGGCACTTGTCTAATAAAGCACTAATGACCCCTACGCCTGGTCTCCACGCATGCCCCGGTTTTTATAACCGCGAGGGTATTCGGACACACTCTGGACTATTGGGTCCAGAGGTTGAAGCGAAAAGGTCCGCTACGACAAACGATCTACAATCCGGCTAGAAGGCATTCTACATGTCACCTTACATTTTATAGTCAACTTTTACCCAAGTCACTTGGGGGCTCTTATGTTTATTTGAGCCGTTTCATAATAAGTGTTTTTCTTCTTAGTCGTTGCAAAGTTAAAGCACGACAGAAGCACTTTTTTCTAAAGTCCAATTTTCGGATTGGCACCGAACACTTGATCTTGTTCGGACGTCATGTTTTTACTGACATTTTTTGGTTTTCCAAGCTTTTGGCACTTTTATTTGTGTGTTTTCAGCACAAGTCTCATGATCTGCAACGCCGGACACCTTTAGAGATTCGGCAAAAACATTCTCGGATATTGCTATATATGCATCGATTTGAATTGTGTCTTGATCAATAGTTGGGTTGCTCGGCTCCGCTTGCCTCCTACGCCCGCTTTGTTCGGCTAGGTGTGCAAAGGGATAACCACTGCGATTGTGCTTCCAGCTCGCATGGTCAAGCACCTCAGTGGAGAAAGCCGAAAACTGACTATAACAATAGGTGTAAACTGGTCAGCGATCCGATGACTATATTAAATGACGGGCCATTCATAAAATTGGCCGAAGTATTTCCGGCTTCACCTCGACTGTCGCCGAACACTACAGGGGGCTATTAACTAGCCTCCCAAACTAAATCCTCGATATTTTGCTCTTACATTGGAGCTGAGGTTTCATGATCATGCTTAGCATGAAAACCAAAGAAAGGAACCGATAGCGGGACTATTTTCTTTGGAAGACATTTCTTCTATTAAACAGTAATATAACATGTCTCTCCGCGTACCTTTGTTTATAAAACCGTATAGCCAGATTGCCTTGTTTGTTGTAAATCTTTGCCTTCATAAAGGCTTTATAAAGTAGGACAAACACTCCTCGGCTATTGGCCGAGGAGGTGGAAGCTGATGGTCGGTCAACGAAGTTTTGTACAATACGGATTCGAGCATTAATGACGTAAAGTACTTGGATACATAGAGTCATTCCACATAATTTGTGATTTTACTATGGATATCGATCCTTAATTCGGCCTCCCGTGCCCGCATTAAGGCTCGGGGCTCTTGGGCTTCGGGCTTATTATTTACAAATATTAAAGGGCACATCGATCCCCTCGATCTGGTATTGCCACCCAACCGGTGTCTCGGGGAACTGCATTGCTGTCCAATGCAGAAAATTTTAAGTGTAATACATCTCGAGGAGATTTTGATCCTCGAGTTGGTCTCGCGCACCCAACCTGAGTCTTGAGGACTGAGCACGCCGCTTTTTGTGTCCCGAAGTATTCTGCCGAGCTAGGACTTGATCCTCAGACCGATTTTGCAAATCAACCTGAGTCTCAGTGGCTACGGGGATCAGCGGTCTTATGTCATCCTTCATGTGCATCTCGGGTTTTAGGCGATACACACCTTGAGGGCTACTGGCCATGTATCTCGGCAGAGAATAAATTGCATCAATCAAAAATATTGACAAAAATCGGCCCACATTTGGGGTGGTGCACCACCTTGGAAGCAGTCCGGCATAAAGCTCGGGCGCTAGTGGCTGGCTCCATAGAGGGCATTTCCGGCATTAAGCTCGGCTAAACTCCTTCAAACTTGTTTGAACCAATGTGATTTACGACACCTCGAATACAGTCCGGCGTTGGAGCTCGGATACATAGTCCGGCGTTGGAGCTCGGATACTGTCCGGCGTTAGAGCTGGGAAGCAGTCCGGCATTGGTGCTCGGCTACAAGAGATACCTTGAATGCAGTCCGGCGTTAGACCTCGGACGCAAGAGGACACTGCCTCCCGGGAACAATTTCGAACCCGAGGTGTGGCATAAAAATAACAAGGCATTGATAAATGCCGGAAACTTAAAGGGGCTCCTCGGATACCCGACGTGTAAATTCGTCGAATGCATTTCGGCGATCCTCAAGATCGAAGATGAGAAGATTTGTTGAACCAGTTTTCAAGACCGGCAACCGAAGATGAAGAACAGTTCGGAAGAATCGAGGACCGTCCCTAACACTTGAAGACCGGTTCAGGGGCTCTTGACGGTGTCTGGACTAGGGGTACTCACTACGTCATCCCCCAATCGGTTAGATTGGGTCGAGGACCCCCAGGGCCGCATACTCATGGGCCAGTCCGGACAGGTGTCGCATACCTGGAATATTCCACAAGACTTGGTGATCAAGACACGGACTCCTCCCCCACCGGCGTATTCGGCTAGGACTCTTGTTATCCTAGGCCTCTGGTGCATTATATAAACCAGGCCAGGCTAGTCGACAGATATACAATAAAGAACAATCATACCATAGGCTAGCTTCTAGGGTTTAGCCTCCTTGATCTCGTGGTACATCTACTCTTGTACTACCCATATCATCAATATTAATCAAGCGGGGAGTAGGGTATTACCTCCATCGAGAGGGCCCAACACAGGTAAAAACATCGTGTCCCTTGTCTCCTGTTACCATCCGCCTAGACGCACAGTTCGGGACCCCCTACCCAAGATCCGCCGGTTTTGACACCGACATTCGTGCTTTCATTGAGAGTTGCTCTGTGTGTTCGGCAAAAGGTCGATAGCTTCGCCCTTGCAGTCAATCATGCGACTTCGGCATATTCGTCACCAGCTCGACTGGTCACCTTGGTTCGACCAAGGACTGCGCCCTATCTCCGATCGTCATGTTCGGATGAGGGCCTTCATCAACATCAGCTCCGATATCTATCAAGATCATGGAGGAATCATCCACTGAGCCCGGGGGCTCAACGTCAACATTGCCCTCGGGCGACCGTACTGTTTTTCTGGACAGCGGACTTGTGTCCGCCGCCACCGCCGCCTTAAGCGTTGTTTTAACGATTGCTTTGGTGGAATTGTGCGGAATTGAGTCTACAACAACCCTAGAAAATTTCATCGAATTCCGATGGAGGAATCTCTGGCAATCTCCAGTATACCGGAGCCACATTGAATCTGGACGAGAATCCGGACGAGTTTAGGGCGTGGTGTCCAGCTTCTAGCTCGGACTTCCTTCGGAAGATCCAACCGTTGATCGTCTGCGGAATTCCTATATCTACCACCCCTCAAAATTTCAGCTCGATCCGACCGTCCAAACTCCGGGAACCTTCCGATTAGTGCATCACTTTTCGGATCATTTTCTGCGCAGAAACGAATCCGACCCGAGTTAAATCTTTTTTATGAACGGGATTTGGACATCCTTTTTGAAGGAAGTTTTGTATGGGGTATTGTGTTTGTTTCGAACACATCCCACTAACTTTAAGATCTTTTGAACATGATCTTCAACATCATGCTAGTGTCAAACCAGTCCGGCAATATTGCTCCACGGTACGCCGACTGCGCTAGAAAGCGTCGTCACTTTGTTGAGCCGAGCTCAACTTCTTGGATCATCATCTCGGCAAGCGAAAAAGAGTCCGGCATCGCGAAGGACAAATCATCACCAACATCGCCACCCCACGGATTACACGGGCGGGCATACCGGCATCGCCGCACGGTCGCTTCATCAAGCCGACATCGACCACGTCACGACGCATCGGCGGGGTCGCACTATTGCTTCTTCAAGCTGGTGTCCATCGCTACCGACCTACTTCGACATATCGGCTGGACCGGGGGCTTCACCATCTCTTCATCAACCTACTACGGACACTTCGGCGTCACTAGCCGACCAGGCAATGGGTTCGTGGATCGAGTCCTAATTTTGGGAATCACCTTCCTTCAGATTACTACAACAAATAAACCAGGTGCTATTAATCCTAGTATTTTTTTGTTTGGTGTTAATTTTTTCCAAGGAATTATTACTCTGGTTTGTCCATCATATGTACACAGGTCTATCAAGTGGTGGCCGCATTATCGACGGTCGCATGATGGTTCGGTCAGTTTCCGTACATAGTCCGTGACGCCGCATCCTAACTCGAACCGACACGTGAATTCAGGCCTTGCCATGCCTCTACCGCATCACGCCGCCGCCTTGCATCGACATTGACTTTGGTGCCCGGCCATATTTCTTTCATTACTCACTTTGCATAAATTATTTATTATGCAACGATTTTTTTATTACTATTATCTCTGGTTTGCACTATTTTTTGTGCACAGGAAAATGATCCACCGGACTATATCCTTTAGCGTCACCTCGGTACGGGCCAGGGGGCTTCGTCAACACTTCATTACCCCATGCCAGGGACTTCGGCATCACTCTGCCGTCCTGCATTGACCGTGCTATGTCACCACTTCGGAGTGTCGAGCTCTTTGCTCCGCCACCTCGGGACCGGCTTGGGTGACGGAACCTTGTCCCGCATCAAGCTCGGACCGCGTCGTCAATACCGAACACATTAACCAGCTAAGTTGCCTTCATGCTCAAAGTTTTAAATTTCTAACTTGTGTTCGGTTCGACCAAGCATTATGCTTTTTTGGAAAAAGTTGCTTGTAAAAATTTTCCTTGTCGAAACTTTGTTCGCTTTTACACTTGACGCGCTACCCGCTCATTATACACAGGGCTTCTTTAATGAAGCTTATTAATCTGAACTTTATGCCCAACACATGTGTCACACTTCCGCATGTACCTTTTATTCACCATTATATGCATCGATATGACTTAAGTTTTGGCCAAGCTGGGTTGCTGGCTCCTTGCTTACCCCTACGTTCCCGATTGTTCGGCTAGGTGGTAAAGGAGCACCTTTGCGATTATTCTTGTCGGGTCACCGGATGTGTACCTCAGACCGGGTGAAGCCGAAGCTAAGCGTTCTTAAGAGAATACTCGGTCGGTGAACTAAAATATGATTTCTTACCTATTTATTTACTTGCCCCGGATGTTTTTCTGCTCTTTTCGCAGTCCGGACATGCACTTTAGGGCATGCCTCCCGAGAAAGGAACCCCTAACGGAACTATTCTCCTGGAAGATGTTTCTTACTAACCATGTAATATAACATAACTAGTTGGGCACTTCTCGATAAAGCACTAATGACCCCTACGCTTTGGTCTCCACGCATGCCTCGGTTTTTATAACGCGAGGGTATTCGGACACACTCAGGACTATTGGGTCCAGAGGTTGAAGCAAAAAGGTCCGCTACGACAAACGATCTACAATCCGGCTAGAAGGCATTCTACATGTCACCTTACATTTTATAGTCAACTTTTACCCAAGTCACTTGGGGGCTCTTATGTTTATTTGAGCCGTTTCATAATAAGTGTTTTTCTTCTTAGTGGTTGCAAAGTTAAAGCACGGCAAAAGCACTTTTTTTAAAGTCCAATTTTCGGATTGGCACTGAACACTTGATCTTGTTCGGACGTCATGTTTTTACTGACATTTTTGGTTTTCCAAGCTTTTGGCACTTATAATTATTTGTGTGTTTTCAGCACAAGAGTCGCAGGCAACGCCGGACACCTTTAGAGATTCGCAAAAACATTCTCGGATATTGCTATATATGCATCAGTTTTGAATTGTGTCTTGATCAATAGTTGGGTTGCTGGCTCGCGCTTGCCTCCTACGTTCCACTTTGTTCGGCTAGGTGTGCAAAGGAGAACCATCGATTGTGCTTCCATTTCGCATGGTCAAGCACCTCAGTGGAGAAAGCCGAAAACTGACTGTCACAATAGGTGTAAACTAGTCAGTGATCCGATGACTATATTAAATGACGGGCCATTCATAAAATTGGCCGAAGTGTTTCCGGCTTGACCTCGACTATCGCCGAACACTACAGGGGGCTATTAACTGGCCTCCCAAACTAAATCCTCAATATTTTGCTCTTACATTGGAGCTGAGGTTTCATGATCATGCTTAGCATGAAAACCAAAGAAAGGAACCGATAGCGGGACTATTTTCTTTGGAAGACATTTCTTCTATTAAACAGTAATATAACATGTCCCTCCGCGTACCTTTGTTTATAAAACCGTATGGCCAGATTGCCTTGTTTGTTGTAAATCTTTGCCCTCATAAAGGCTTTATAAAGTAGGACAAACACTCCTCGGCTATTGGCCGAGCAGGTGGAAGCTGATGGTCGGTCAACAAAGTTTTGTACAATACGGATTCGAGCATTAATGACGTAAAGTACTTGGATACATAGAGTCATTCCACATAATTTGTGCTTTTACTATGGATATCGATCCTTAATTCGGCCTCCCGTGCCCGCATTAAGGCTCGGGGGCTACTGGGCTTCGGGCTTATTATTTACAAATATTAAAGGGGCACATCGATCCCCAGATCTGGTATTGCCACCCGACCAGTGTCTCGGGGGCAACTGCATTGCCTGTCCAATGGAGAAAATTTTAAGTGTAATACAGTCTCCGAGGAGATTTTGATCCTCGGGTTGGTCTGCCGCACCCAACCTGAGTCTTGAGGACTGAGCACGCCGCTTTTTGTGTCCCGAAGTATTCTGCCGAGCTAGGACTTGATCCTCAGACCGATTTTGCAAATCAACTTTGAGTCTCGGCAGCCTACGGATCGGCGGTCTTATGTCATCCTTCATGGGCATCTCGGGTTTTAGACCGATACACACCTTGAGGGCGTGGCCATGTATCTCGGCAGAGAATAAATTGCACCAATCAAAAATATTCACAAAAATCGGCCCACATTCGGGGTGGTGCACCACCTGGGAAGCAGTCTGGCATAAAGCTCGGGCGCTAGTGGCTAGCTCCATAGAGGGCATTTCGGGCATTAAGCTCGGCTAAACTCCTTCAAACTTGTTTGAACCAAGGTGATTTACGACACCTCGAATACAGTCCGGCGTTGGAGCTCGGATACATAGTCCGGCGTTGGAGCTCGGATACTGTCCGACGTTAGAGCTGGGAAGCAGTCCGGCATTGGTGCTCGGCTACAAGAGATACCTTGAATGCAGTCCGGCGTTAGAACTTCGGGACGCAGAGGACACCGCCTCCGGGAACAATTTGAACCCGAGGTGTGGCATAAAAATAACAAGGCATTGATAAATGTCGGAAACTTAAAGGGGCTCCTCGGATACCCGATGTGTAAATTCGTCGAATGCATTTCGGCGATCCTCAAGATCGAAGATGAGAAGATTTGTTGAACTAGTTTTCAAGACCGGCAACCGAAGATGAAGAACAGTTCGGAAGAATCGAGGAGCATCCCTAACACTTGAAGACCGGTTCAGGGGGCTACTGACGGTGTCCTGGACTAGGGGTACTCACTCGTCATCCCCCAATCGGTTAGATTGGGCCGAGGACCCTGTACGCATACTCATGGGCCAGTCCGGACAGTGTCGCATACCGTGAAGATTCCACAAGACTTGGTGATCAAGACAAGGACTCCTCCCCCACCGGCGTATTCGGCTAGGACTCTTGTTATCCTAGGCCTCTGGTGCATTATATAAACCAGGCCAGGCTAGTCGACAGATATACAATAAAGAACAATCATACCATAGGCTAGCTTCTAGGGTTTAGCCTCCTTGATCTCGTGGTACATCTACTCTTGTACTACCCATATCATCAATATTAATCAAGCAGGAGTAGGGTATTACCTCCATCGAGAGGGCCCGAACCTGGGTAAAAACATCATGTCCCTTGTCTCCTGTTACCATCCGCCTAGACGCACAGTTCGGGACCCCCTACCCGAGATCCGCCGGTTTTGACACCGACATTTTTGCTTTCATTGAGAGTTCCTCTGTGTGTTCGGCAAAAGGTCGATAGCTTCGCCCATGGTCAATCACGACTTGACATATTAAATCACCAGCTCATTGGTCACCTTGGTTCGACCAAGGATCGCGCCTATCTCCGATCGTCATGTTCGGATGAGGGCCTTCATCAACATCAGCTCCGATATCTATCAAGATCATGGAGGAATCATCCACCGAGCCCGGGGCTCAACGTCAACATTGCCCTCGGCGATCAGACTGTTTTTCTGGACAGCGGACTTGTGTCCGCCGCCACCGCCGCCTTAAGCGTTGTTTTAACGATTGCTTTGGTGGAATTGTGCAGAATTGAGTCTACAACAACCCTGGAAAATTTCGTCGAATTCCGATGGAGGAATCTCTGGCAATCTCCAGTATACCGGAGCCACATTGAATCTGGACGAGAATCCGGACGAGTTTAGGGCGTGGTGTCTAGCTTCTAGCTCGGACTTCCTTCGGAAGATCCAACCGTTGATCAGCTGCGGAATTCCTATATCTACCACCCCTCAAAATTTCAGCTCGATCCGACCGTCCAAACTCCGGGAACCTTCCGATTAGTGCATCACTTTTCGGATCTGTTTTCTGCGCGAAAACGAATCCGACCCGAGTTCGTCTTTTTTATGAACGGGATTTCGGACATCCTTTTTGAAGGAAGTTTTGTATGGGGTATTGTGTTTGTTTCCGAACACATCCCACTAACTTTAAGATCTTTTGAACATGATCTTCAACATCATGCTAGTGTCAAACCAGTCCGGCAATATTGCTCCACGGCTGCCGACCTGCGCTAGAAACGTCGTCACTTTGTTGAGCCGAGCTCAACTTCTTCGGATCATCATCTCGGCAAGCCGAAAAAGAGTCCGGCATCGCGAAGGACAAATCATCACCAACATCGCCGCCCCACGGATTACACGGAGCGGGCATACCGGCATCGCCGCACGGTCGCTTCATCAAGCCGACATCGACCACGTCACGACCTGCATCGGCAGGGCCGCACTATTGCTTCTTCAAGCTGGTGTCCATCACGCCGACCTACTTCGACATATCGGCTGGACCGGGGGCTTCACCATCTCTTCATCAACCTACTACGGACACTTCGGCGTCACTAGCCGACCAGGCAATGGGTGCGTGGATCGAGTCCTAATTTTGGGAATCACCTTCCTTCAGATTACTACAACAAATAAACCAGGTGCTATTAATCCTAGTATTTTTTTTGTTTGGTGTTAATTTTTTCCAAGGAATTATTACTTTGGTTTATCCATCATATGTACACAGGTCTATCAAGTGGTGGCCGCATTATCGACGGTTGCATGATGGTTCGGTCAGTTTCCGTACATAGTCCGGCGAAACGCCGCATCCGGAACTCGAACCGACCTGTGAATTCAGGCCTTGCCATGCCTCTACCGCATCACGCCGCCGCCCTGCATCGACATTGACTTTGGTGCCAGGCCATATTTCTTTCATTACTCACTTTGCATAAATTATTTATTATGCAACGATTTTTTTATTACTATTATCTCTGGTTTGCACTATTTTTTGTGCACAGGAAAATGATCCAAATGGACTATATCCTTTAGCGTCACCTCGGTACGGACGGGGGCTTCGACAACACTTCATTACCCCATGCCGGGGACTTGACATCACTGTCAATCCTGCATTGACCGTGCTATGTCACCACTTCGAAGTGTCGAGCTCTTTGCTCTGCCACCTCGGGACCGGCTTGGGTGACGGAACCTTGTCCCGCATCAAGCTCGGACCGCGTCGTCAATACCGAACACATTAACCAGCTAAGTTGCCTTCATGCTCAAAGTTTTAAATTTCTAACTTGTGTTCGGTTCGACCAAGCATTATACTTTTTCGGAAAAAGTTGCTTGTAAAAATTTTCCTTGTCGAAACTTTGTTACTTTTACACTTGACGCTACCCGCTCATTATACACAGGGGCTTCTTTAATGAAGCTTATTAATCTGGGCTTTATGCCCAACACATGTGTCACACTTCCGCATGTACCTTTTATTCACCATTATATGCATCGATATGACTTAAGTTTTGGCCAAGCTGGGTTGCCTGGCTCCTTGCTTACCCCTACGTTCCCGATTGTTCGGCTAGGTGGTAAAGGGAGCACCTTTGCGATTGTTACTGTCGGGTCAGCCGGATGTGTACCTCAGACTGGGTGAAGCCGAAAGCTAGCGTTCTTAAGAGAATACTCGGTCGGTGAACTAAAATATGATTTCTTACCTATTTATTTACTTGCCCCCAGATGTTTTTCTGCTCTTTTCATGATCCCGGACATGCACTTTAGGGCATGCCTCCTGTGGAAAGGAACCCCTAACGGAACTATTCTCCCTGGAAGATGTTTCTTACTAACCATGTAATATAACATAACTAGTTGGGCACTTCTCTGATAAAGCACTAATGACCCCTATGCCTGGTCTCCACGCATGCCCCGGTTTTTATAACCGCGAGGGTATTCGGACACACTCCGGACTATTAGGTCCAGAGGTTGAAGCGAAAAGGTCCGCTAGGACAAACGATCTACAATCCGGCTAGAAGGCATTCTACATGTCACCTTACATTTTATAGTCAACTTTTACCCAAGTCACTTGGGGGCTCTTATGTTTATTTGAGCCGTTTCATAATAAGTGTTTTTCTTCTTAGTGGTTGCAAAGTTAAAGCACGGCAGAAGCACTTTTTTTAAAGTCCAATTTTCGGATTGGCACTGAACACTTGATCTTGTTCGGACGTCATGTTTTTACTGACATTTTTTGGTTTTCCAAGCTTTTGGCACTTATAATTATTTGTGTGTTTTCAGCACAAGAGTCGCAGTGCAACGCCGGACACCTTTAGAGATTCGGCAAAAACATTCTCGGATATTGCTATATATGCATCAGTTTTGAATTGTGTCTTCGGTCAATAGTTGGGTTGCTGGCTCGCGCTTGCCTCCTACGTTCCACTTTGTTCGGCTAGGTGTGCAAAGGAGAACCATCACGATTGTGCTTCCAAATTCGCATGGTCAAGCACCTCGATGGAGAAAGCGGCCCGATCGTCACAATAGGTGTAAACTGGTCAGTGATCCGATGACTATATTAAATGACGGGCCATTCATAAAATTGGCCGAAGTGTTTCCGGCTTGACCTCGACTGAGTTTATTGGCTATTGGCCGAGCAAGTGGAAGCTGATGGTCGGTCAACAAAGTTTTGTACAATACGGATTCGAGCATTAATGACGTAAAGTACTTGGATACATATAGTCATTCCACATAATTTGTGCTTTTACTATGGATATCGATCCTTAATTCGGCCTCCCGTGCCCGCATTAAGGCTCGGGGGCTACTGGGCTTCGGGCTTATTATTTACAAATATTAAAGGGGCACATCGATCCTCGATGCGGTATTGCCACCCGACCCGGTGTCTCGGGGCAACTCCATTGCATCCAATGGAGAAAATTTTAAGTGTAATATAGTCTCCGAGGAGATTTTGATCCTCGGGTTGATGCCGCGCACCCAACCTGAGTCTTGAGGATCGAGCACGCCGCTTTTGTGTCCCGAAGTATTCTGCCGAGCTAGGACTTGATCCTCAGACCGATTTTGCAAATCAACCTGAGTCTCAGCAGCTACGGGGATCGGCGGTCTTATGTCATCCTTCATGGGCATCTCGGGTTTTAGACCGATACACACCTTGAGGGCTACTGGCCATATATCTCGGCAGAGAATAAATTGCATCAATCAAAAATATTGACAAAAATCGGCCCACATTTGGGGTGGTGCACCACCTCGGAAGCAGTCCGGCATAAAGCTCGGGCGCTAGTGGCTGGCTCAATAGAGGGCATTTCCGGCATTAAGCTCGGCTAAACTCTTTCAGACTTCTTTGAACCAAGGTGATTTACGACACCTCGAATACAGTCCGGCGTTGGAGCTCGGATACTGTCCGGCGTTAGAGCTGGGACGCAGTCCGGCATTGGTGCTCGGCTGCAAGAGATACCTTGAATGCAGTCCGGAGTTACAGCTCGGACGCAAGAGGACGCTGCCTCCCAGGAACAATTTCGAACCAGAGGTGTGGCATAAAAATAACAAGGCATTGATAAAGGCCGGAAACTTAAAGGGGCTCCTCGGATACCCGACGTGTAAACTCGTCGAATGCATTTCGGCGATCCTCAAGATCGAAGATGAAAAGATTTGTTGAACCAGTTTTCAAGACCGGCAACCGAAGATGAAGAACAGTTCGGAAGAATCGAGGAGCGTCCCTAACACTTGAAGACCGGTTCAGGGGGCTACTGACGGTGTCCTGGACTAGGGGGTACTCACTACGTCATCCCCCAATCGGTTAGATTGGGCCGAGGACCCCCAGGGCCGCATACTCATGGGCCAGTCCGGACAGGTGCCGCATACCAGGAAGATTCCACAAGACTTGGTGATCAAGACAAGGACTCCTCCCCCACCGGTGTATTCGGCTAGGACTCTTGTTATCCTAGGCCTCTGGTGCATTATATAAACCAGGGCCAGGCTAGTCGACAGATATACAATAAACAACAATCATACCATAGGCTAGCTTCTAGGGTTTAGCCTCCTTGATCTCGTGGTAGATCTACTCTTGTACTACCCATATCATCAATATTAATCAAGCAGGAGTAGGGTATTACCTCCATCGAGAGGGCCCGAACCTGGGTAAAAACATCGTGTCCCTTTTCTCCTGTTACCATCCACCTAGACGCACAGTTCGGGACCCCCTACCCGAGATCATGATGATTCTTTGGAGATGGAGATCAAAAGCACAAGATGCTGATGGCCATATCATGTCACATATTTTGGTTGCAAGTGATGTTTATCTTTTATGCATCTTATTTTGCTTAGAACAACGATAACATTATAAGATGTTCCCTTCACTAAATGTCAAGATAAAATTATTCTCCCCGAGTATGCACTGCTGCCAAAGTTCGTCTATTCGAAGCACCTCGTGATGATCGGGTTTGATAGACTCTACATTCACATACAACGGGTGTAAGACAGTTTTGCACATGTAGAATACTTGGGTTTAACTTGACGAGCCTAGCATGTACATACATGGTCTCGGAACACGGGATGCCGAAAGTTCGAAAGCGGGTCATATAGTAGATATGATCAACATAGAGATGTTCACCATCACTACAAAAAAAAGACACATCCATGACATTTGGGCCGAACGAAATTTTTTATGTCATGCTTATGACAGTTCTATGACGATAATTGCGACAAAACCCGATATCATCATAGATGTGGTGGGCTCCTACTTCTATGACAAAAAATCATGACAAAAAATGGGCTTTTTGTCCTAGGCGGGCCGGAGACGTAGCTGCATGACATTCTTTGGGCCGTCTATGACGGAAAAAACTGTGGTAGAAGCGAGGGTGAGGAAAATAACAGGGAGTTCCCTGTTACGGTGGGTTGTCGGGGGCCGAGCGATGCGCGTTTCTCTCGTACACGTACGCGCGCGTGTGTGAGGTGTTGCGCTCTAACTGAACCCGAGTGAGGCGTTGGGGTCTAACTGAACCTGAGCGATTGCACTAGCTACGTTAGTGAACACGAGCGATCGATCCCTTGCTGTTAAGGTAACCCGAGTAATTCCTTCTCTACTGCTGCTAACTGAAGCCGATCGAACTCTGCTGCCTCCTTCCCTTGATGAACAATGAGTGTTGTTGGGGGGGGGGGGGGGGTTGGATGAACAGTTCGGCGGGGGGTGGATGAACAGGACATTGTGGTAGTAGAGGTTGTTGCCGCTGGATGAAAAGGACCCCGATCGAGCCGATTGGGGGTGGATGAACAAGACCCCATGGAGGGCTGGATGAACAGGACCCCGTGGAGGGCTGGTTGAACAGTAGCCGGTGGAGGGCTGGATGAACAGTAGCCCATGGAGGGGTGGTTGAACAAGACCCGTGGAGAGGGCTGGTTGAACAGTAGCCGGTGGAGGAGCGGTGGAGGCTGGATGAACATGATCCCATGGATGAACAGACGTAGGTGGATGCTGGAGGAGGTCGACGGTGGATGAAGAGTAGCCCGTGGAGGCAGTCGATGGTGGAGATGAGCAGTATCCCGTGGAGTCCATTTTGCGGTACGCCACACCCCTCCCGATGAATAGGACCACCGTTTTGACTGTAGCGCTCCAACACAAGTCCGTTTCCTCCGTTTTGCGGTATGCCACACCCCTCCTGATCAACAGGACCCAATTTCGACCGTAGGAGGAGCAAGAGAAGTCCGTTTCCTCTGTTTTGCGGTACGCCAGACCCCTCCCGATGAACAGGATCTTGTTTCGACCGTGGCCGGTCGAACACAAGGCCGTTTCCTCCATTCTGCAGTACGACATGCCTCATTTCGATTGGCTGTTCCGTCCAAGCCGGTTGGCTCCCGATGAATACGACGTATTTCGTTGTCTCTCAATGAACATGACGCATTCTGTTGCCTCCCCATGAACATGATGACGACGCAACTTCTCTGTTTCGACCCAGCCATGTACACAAGTCCTGGCCGTACATATGTGCGAGTAGACGTTCGAGACCCCGCCCGTATGTACGTAAGTGGCCGTATTTTTTGGCGTGTGGCTCTATGCATGTGTACACGATTTAGACGGGACAGCCTGAACTACTACGTAGGGGGCTCTACTATGACATGTGCTGCTACTTACTCGGCCACGGTTCATACTTGCAGAGAGACCGATCGACCAGTATGTACGTACACATTCAGACAAGACAGAAAACGATACGTACGCTTCGATCGGGTGGTCCCAGCTGTCAGGGAGGATAAGGACGCACTTCCATGCGTGCGAAGATATAGCTACTGGGTCCCAGCTGTCAGGGGGTGAATCATTTTTTTGCCCGTAATATGGACGCGCTTCTTTGCGTGCGAAGATGTAGCTAGTGGGTCCCAGCAGTCTGGGGGAGAAAACATTATTTTTCAGGGTAAAAAGGATGTAGTTGCATGCATGCGTCCATGGGAGTGGTATGTCCCCACTGTCGGCCTCTCACGTACAGTCATCTTTCGATGACTCTCGTTTGTTGACCACGTTCACTACACGGTGCCGAGCGTACCAAGGCCGATGGACGACGATGAGGCCCCAGACTGGAACGACCCGGCGATGGGGAAGACGCGGCAGTGTATGCCCACACGAGAGGAGTACGATACTGGTTCGAATTTGGTGTGAGGCTGCCATCGCCGCAGGGCCTGGCCAGCGGTGGGAGTAGTAGGAGGTGGTGAGGCCTCCACGACATCACAGCCGGCCACGGGAGGCAGGAGCACGCGGCACGACCGACGCTGGTTTGTGCGGCTGGAGCAAGAAGACCAGAGGTAGAAGAATCACGACGACCGTTGGATGGACATCGTACGGTCACAACAGCTAGAATCGTTTATATTGACTAAGTTGACAAAGACCTTGGCATGTGTCAACTTAGTAGGCCCATAGGTCAGCCTCCGAAACGGTGTGCCCCAGATGTCAGGGGAAGGAATCACTTTTTGGGCGGCTGAAGCAAGAATATCCGAGATTGAAGAAGAAACATGACATCCATTGGATGGACATCCAACGGCCACTGCTGCTAGAACCGTGTGTTGACTATAAGTTGACAAAGCCTTGTATATGCGTCAACTTAGTTTTTGTTTTTTAGGGGACGCGTCAACTTAGTAGTCCCAAAAGTGTGTGTGGCAGAGAACATATAGCCCATTTGCGATTTGTAAGAATGTGCATCCCATTTTTGAATTCTAATGGAATTTACTACAACCCATTTACAGTTTGTTAAAAGTACAACCCATTTTCTAGCTAGGACAACAATTAATAATTTCAACCAACCGCTCAAAACAGAATTCAATAAAATTTCCCACATTTTGACGGGATCCGAAATATTTTTATCCCAAAATTTCTAGTCAGATTAAATATAATTTCAAAATAAATTTGTATTACGTAAAAATCCAACGAAATATTGCGTGCGCAACAAGTAATGAAATTAAAAATTTCAAATTCCAATAATAATAATATATATTTTAAACTAATTACATGTTTGGTGCATTTTTTATAGTTACTGCCCAGTTTTTATAATTACATCCCATTTAATATTTCTTAAAGCCCATTTTCTTGTTAAGCCTAATGCACTAGGAAAGATTTGCAGCCCAGCGGGGCGGAGAATAACAAGTTGACCTGGATTGTGTACAACTATCGGCCCAGTTGCATTGCTGATGTTGAAAAAAGGCGTGTGTAGTACAGTACAACCTTACATGGCTACTCAGCCCACATTCAGCGACGCCAGAAAGGCCCAAAAAAGGCTTCTGTACAACTTTTTGAAGTCACTCAGCTCAGTTAATAACTTAAGAAAAAAGTTTGAGTACAGTGGAACCTAATTAAAAGCTGTCACGAGCGAAGAAATAATTCAACGGGTCCCGCTTATGTGTATGTGTGTGAGAGAGAGAGACCCATCGGTCGATGCTCGTAAATACATCTTTCAGCCATATGCTTTGCTGATGCTCATTAAAAACTTATATAGTTGACACAATCATATAGTACATCATAGCATACTGAACTTGCATGCAAATATTTCACGTAGGCGGCAGAATCAGGGTGGAAGCAGTGAATCGCTACGGGTAGGGCTTTGTTGAAACCAACGAACTCGTACATAATGGTTCATCGTCTTTATCAATGACGAGGAAATATATTGAATGCAGTGCAAAGAAAATAGACAAACAACACAATATATAAGTTCTGCTAGAACATTAAGTTGACGTACAACCCTTTCTAAAGAAAGTTCAGGTAAAAAAATAGAATAGGTCACAATCAAATGTACTGGCACATTAGTGCTTCACACCTATAGCTCGGATTTAACTAGTATCTTACAAGATTTAGTTGTTACCTCAAATTAGATCACATCCAGACAGCCAACCCTGCCTCTTCTCCCAAAGAAGCAGTGGCCTCTGCCGCGCGATGGAGTAGGCCCTGTGCCATCCATCATTCCGAGCAACACGGGGAAAGTTTGACATTGACTCCTGTAATGGACGTCGTCGACGGACCCGGGCACCAGCGGCGGCGGCAGGATTTCGATTGATGGATTGACTAGTTCTTCAACATGCACGAACACTCGATACAGGTACATCCCTAACGTGGTCCGCGGCGGCCTTGGTAGCGATGAATAGTACAACACAGGTTCCTGCACCGGTATCTCAACACCAATCACCTTCGGTATGGTGGACGGCTTCTTCATCCTTGCCATAACCGTCAGAGCCCAGTCGTCTGGAGGAAGAAACATACTTATCAGCTCACCTCCAAGGTCGTTTATAAGCTCATTCATGGACTCGTTGTTCCAAGCATGTCGAGGCATGCTGTGGAAGGTAAGATTTGTTAAAAACTCAAGCTCAGAGGGCACCGAGCCCCATCCTGGGTGCCACCGATCAAAGCTCACCAGCGCGCCATTGCAGAACAAACGCCGGGAAGATTCGAACACACGACCGCAGTCGAAAGTTGTCCGGAACTTGACGAAGAAATCAGCCGGTGGCGGACAGACTTCGATGAGCAAGTCACTTATGTGGATGCCGTGCGCAATGCCAAGAGCTTTGACAAGGTCGTCCGGAGAGACGGGAGGCTGGTCACCGTTGATGGTTACCATCAACACTTTGCCGACAAACTGGTCGTCAAGCACCGCCTTGCCACTGTTGAGCGACAGCACGCAGCGCCCGAAGGCAAGACGGACCTCAGGATCTCCGACTCAAAGATCCGCGTTGACCGGCGACATGATAGTCCGCTTGAGTACAGGGAGTACAGGAGAGGGATTTGGGGGAACTGGAGTAGGAATCGAGATTCCAGATGTGGGGGAGGGGCGGGAGATTGGGGATGAAAAGGTAGCATGAATTTCGAACACGCGCCAATATGCTCTCGGCACGCAAGCGCACGAAAACACCGGTGGCGCCCACATGTCGGCGCGCAAGAGTCCCAATTCTTTATTTTTTTGAGAGCCCGGCCTTTTTTTTTGAGGATCTTTTGAGAGCCCGGCCTGCGAGTCATAATTGACCTGTTTGGCATTGCGTTACTACTCGGCCCATATTCATCGACACCTCACTGGCCCAAAGAAGTGTACATCATTGAAAAGGCACTGAGCTCAAATTATAACTTAAAAAAAGGAGATATACTCTGAACACTTGAGAATGGTGATGCCCTCATTTAGCCCACCAGCAGTTCACCACAATAAACAGTTCGAAACAACGATATACACAACATTCAAACACTGACTAGTGACTACTACTGACATAAACAACAAGACATGATAGTTCATAAGAAGTCTTGCTACACCACCAAAATGCACCCATCTGCAGCGCTCACACTCTCGTGATCCAGACGAGAATGACATTCAAAATAGAGGCAACTATTACATAGTAAGAGTGACATAGACGAGGATGACCAAATCTCAAGGAATATGCATAACAAAAGAGAGAACTACCCATCCAGAACAAGCAGCAAAGACAACAAGTCATTCGAAGAGGGATGATCCAACACCATCATAATTTGCAGCCCCGCTTCAGCCACCAGTGACTCGGAGACACCAGTACTCCACCCTTCCAACGCATCAGCCCAGTTACCTATCAACCTGAAGGCTTGAACCACATCACTGCCTGTCGGACTCGACACATCCAAGGATCAAAGTTAATCAAGATGCCTTTGTCATTCTCACCTTCTTTTGGCTGCAGGCTGTATCATTGACAATCAGGGGATTTTTCTCCCAAACTCCTAGGGCTCGCCGTGTAGACACAGTTTTCCATAGCAAACAGAGCCACTCTGCCATCAAGGTCCTTGCCAACGGTGGTCTCCTTGTTAATCAGATAATTGAGTCCGAGAAATAGAGAGTGTGAACCAAGGCTGTTTGCCCGCCTCCAACTCAAAAATTTCGAAGGCCCCAACAAGGTGGTATCCTACTCATAGACATAACGGCCACTGTCCGGATACTCACATATATCACGGTGCTTGTATACAGTGGGTTTTTGCAATATAACTTTTTAGGCTCATGTGTCCGAATGATCATCAATCTTTTGTCGTCGTCTGATCGAGTGAGGAATCAGTTGTGCTTCCCTATTTTTGGCAAAGGTGGTGTGATTATAAAGGGCGATGGCTTGTAGGGACCTTTGCATCATATCAAAAAGGACAGGCATTGTTAATGTAAGATCAGCATTGTTCAGAGTATGAGTAGGATAATGCAAGAAACAACTTGATATGTCCCTGTTGGAACTGGGAGGAAAATACAGGGAAATGTATACTGGGTTCTAAAATATAGAAATGGCATGCATGGTTATACTCATGTTATCTCGCAATCGATTCTTCACAGGAAACTACCATGTCATGCATGTTATGTAATCATGTTCTGTCCTCACAAACAAATTCTTCAAGGTAAATAACAGACCATGCATTGTTATATACTCGTGTTTTGTGGGCAAATTTTTTGCGAGGATATTATTCTAGCCATTGATTGCTGAAGGGTGAATATAGGTATGTACACATGGTAAGCATTACAGGATTTCATTACTTCCAAATATAGAGTTCTCCATATGCACATTTAGTTCCCTAATGTATGGTTAGATGAAACCAACAGTGTGGTGCATGTTTCTACATCATGAAAATGAGGAAACTAACATGGCCATTGATACACACTCATATTTAGTAGTAGTATATAGATTACTGTAAAATAAGGAGAATATCCATATATTCCTAACCGTTTGATTATTCAGGGGTACAAATTGGCTGTAATGACAGGATCGCGATCGCATGAATTAACTCATTCCAAATATAGCTGATTTACGGCGTCTCTAATACATTGCCATAGTTCTACTCAAATTCTGCTCAAACAGGGATATGCCAATCATCACAAAAAGTTCAAACAGTGTCATGGCGTCATCATTAACATCAGACGGAAACAAATTACACGCGCCGTTCCAGCAATACGTGGTGCCATCTACTTTGTCGATCGCGTAGATGATGCCATTGTGTTCAATAGCATCACATAAGTGTGTATCAGCTTTGACGATGATCCACTGCGAGCTGAGTTGTCTCCAGCTAAAGAAGGCACGGGCATAAGGCGAGTTCGCGGTCGAACAAGGAAATTAGCTTGAAGTCTGCGTAATCCGCATGTCATGTGGGCACTTGGCAGCTCACAATCTTCTGCAAAACAAGGTCCGTCCAACTGACGTGGTAATTTAGATGACTTGGACCGCAATGGTAACTCTATATAATCCAACGGAGGAAGGATAATCTCATGGGAGGTCTGGAAGTTCACGAGCACCAACTTTGTACCGTCTTCTCTGAAGGCATCCAGTGAGAGTTCATGCCGACCCAGTATATACCCGCCAAGAAGTTTTGGGCGATGGCGATTGGATCGAAGTCGAGGGAAATGATGTACGGCGACCCACTACATACCTGCAAAGAAGTTTCTGCTAATGGAGGTCAGATTGAAGTCGACGGGCATCATGTACGCCTCCGTATCATGGTGAGCCAATCTCGCAAGACCAGATAGCAGCAAGCTGGGTGTCTTGAAAATCTTAGGCCTCGCTTCGATAATGGTCGTGTGCATGTCCCTCGAGCATCCAGCCAGCCGCAAGGCGCTCAACATATCCATACACGAACAACAGAGGTCGAGGATGTCACTGGGGAGATTGCTCCAATCACGGCTCATATGGATGTTGTGCGGTTTGCGTTCATCCATGGTGGAGTTTGGAAAGTGGGGTTTTTGTGGGCTTGATTTACGGGGGAGAAGGCTCTCAGTGATGGAGCGGCTAGCGAGGGAATAGCGGTATTGGGGGAGATGAGCGAAGCGAGGGTACGTAGGGGCACAGTGAGATGATGAAGAGTGACTGTCGGTGTCAAAACCGGCGGATCTCGGGTAGGGGGTCCCGAACTGTGCCTCTAGGCGGATGGTAACAGGAGACAAGGGACACGATGTTTTTACCCAGGTTCGGGCCCTCTCGATGGAGGTAATACCCTACTCCTGCTTGATTAATATTGATTATATGGGTAGTACAAGAGTAGATCTACCATGAGATCAAGGAGGCTAAACCCTAGAAGCTAGCCTATGGTATGATTGTTGTTAGATCCCCACGGACTAAAACCCTTCGGTTTATATAGACACCAAATAGGGTTAGGGTTACACAGAGTCGGTAACAATGGTAGGAAATCTACATATCCATATCGCCAAGCTTGCCTTCCACGCCAAGGAAAGTCCTATCCGGACACGGGACGAAGTCTTCAATCTTGTATCCTCATAGTCCAGGAGTCCGGCCAAAGATGATAGTTCGGCTATCCGGACACCCCTAGTCCAGACTCCTCGGTAGCCCCGAACCAGGCTTCAATGATGATAAGTCCGGCGTGTTGATTGTCTTCGACATTGCAAGGCGGGTTCCTCCGAATCCTGTGTTGAATAGTGTCCGCTTTCTCGTGAATATCGCGCTTCGGCTTCCACGCCCAATAATGGCCATCTTCCACGTGTCGAACGAATGTGAAAAGTCAGGCTATCTTTACATTTACCCCCCTTGCTGTGCAAATGAGCCGTCTATAAAAGAGACAGGGATCCAGATCCGGATCACACCATCCTCCCTTCGCGAGCCTTCATCAGAGCGCCTTTGACAAAAACCCACTCCACCATGGATGCCGACGCGGCTCCTCCTCTCGCGTTCCCATCCCTCAGCCCGGAGATTGGGGGAGATGCTCAGTCCGCACAGTAATTGGTGGTGCTCCAAACCAAGGATTCCTTCCCCGGCCTTCATGGTTCCGGTGCGTTCGGACTCGCCACTTATAAGGGCGGAAGCAGACGGAGAGCATCCCGATCCCTCTAAGGGAGAGCGGGTATGCTTAAATCTCTTACCTAATGAGAGGACTCGGATTTCCAATCCATCCGTTTCTCCGGGCTTCGGAGTTCTACTGGCCTCCACTGCACAACCTTCCTTTGCCTCCATCTTGCATATAAGCGGGCTTTGTGGCCCTTCTTGAGCTGTTTACAGGCGTTGAGGCCCATTTCGCTCTGTGGAAGAGATTGTTCTGCCTTGTGCCTCGTTCTCACGAAGGGTCAATATATCAAGTGGGCGGAGCCGAACTATGGCGCATCGCCGGGACCGGATACTTATCCGGAACCCCAAAGAAGGCGTCCAAGGACTGGCCCTCGGAATGATTTTACATGGAGGACGTCCCGCTGCCGATCCTGTTCGGATCGGCCTTCCGGAGTTTAACAACGCTCCTCTGAAGAAGCGCCTAAGCTGGCGCCCGCGGAGCCCCCAGAGGGAAAATGACCGGGACGTCCTTTACTTGATGAGCCGAATAAGATTACTGGCTCATGCCGGATTGACCATGATTGGAGTCATGGCACTGCATTATGAGGGGAGTGCAGCCGCTCCAATATAGGGGCCACCCCATGTGGGACTTCAACGGGGAGGACGATGCCACCCGCCATGGCCGCAAAGGGCCGGGATCGGTCACCAAACTAGTGAAGACCTTGTTCGCCATGTACAAAGGGGAAGAGGAGGATTTTCTCCGCGTCAGTCCACTGAACGGGTTTACTTCGAATAATCCTCGAAGTTGGGTAAGCAAATATCTTTGTGTCCTGTCCGATCCACATTCCCGTGGTTAAATATCTCATTTCATGGTTTCTACGCAGGAACTGCGCCGGGCCGTGGAGAAGATACACAGCCCGCCCCCACAACCCGAGGATCCGGAACGGCCCCTCGATCCGGCCTCCGAAGAGGACCCGGATATAAAGGTGGGGCTGATCGACGGGGTGTTCCACCAACTTAGCATCGACAATGCTTTGGTTGCCATTACGGCCGACTACCCCGGATTATTTCCGGCCTCCCAGGTAACCGTGACCGAAGTCCGGATACCATGACCCACCCGTGCTTTACTTCTAATCGCCACGTATTTGATGGTGTTTCGCAGGGGGTACCTTGAGCGGAAGCCGAGCCTGCCGCGGCCGTCCAACAAGGGGCAGCTCGGCCCAGCAGGCGGAAAAGAAGTGCGGTGTGACTCGAGACGTCGCCGCAACAGTATGATGTGCCATCGTGTTTTAAGGAGAGGTTCCTGGGAGGCACACTAACACTCGTGGTTTTTTCAGGAAAAAGGGCGCCACGGATCGAGTCCGGAGAAGTTGCCAATCGAACCTCCGCCAACCAGGCTCAAAAGCCGAGTCCGGAAGGGCGTACAAACACGAGGCGTCGTCGGATGCTCCTCCAATGGAGGATGCCGGCACTGTCCGCCACCAAGTCGGAGGTGGAGAGCGCCATGAATCATAGGCGCCACGGACTATTCTATGTGACGATATTTCTCCCAAGAGGCGTTGGGCGCCTTTAATTCGGGAGAAGCGCACCTCCGTGCCGCTCAAGATGGCCTAGCGGAGCAGTATGTGAAAGACATACGGGTAAGAAATTTTGACAGTTATATATGCCAGTAGCCCCCGAGACTTAAAATAGTTAGGATAACTGATTTAAGGATCACTTGGAATGCTGAGTTCTTACCGAAAAGAATACCCGTTTGTCCTGTGAGCTTGAAGAGTGCAAGGCCCAACTTGAGGCTGCACTGGCCGCGACGGGGGAAGCCATGAAGACTCCCTCTGGTAATATATGCCCTTCAAAGTAGAAGTAGTTTCACAAAGTGCGGCGTGTGCATAAATCTGACATTAACATTGCAGATAGCGTCGGGATGGATCCGGACAAGCAACAGCTCCTGCGCCAGCTAAAGGCCAGCGAGAGCGTGCTTACGAGGGTGCGGCAGGAGAAAAATAACCTCCAAGATGCCAACACCCAACTGGGTGAGGAACTAAAGGATGTTCGTGCCCAGTTGTCTCGACCAGAAGAGAATCGACGGCTTCGTGGCATTTTCAGTAAGTGCTTAAACAAACTTTGAAAGAGTTCGGCGAGGAAGGCGACTAACATAAACATGTATGTAGGTTTGCTCATAGGTCGTCCTGAGGAGGAGATGCCCAGTTCTTCGGGTGATCTTCTTCCCGAACTGCGTCAGCTGCACGAACGAGTTCGGCAGGTGATGAAAGGCGTCGCCAAGGCCTTGTGGCCATCTATCTCCCTGCCCGAAGGCATTGGGGAGCTGGCAGAGCGGCTTCAAGGAGCACGGCGGCGCTTCCGACTATGGAAGATATCGGCCTGCTGTCAAGGCGCCAGGAGGCTGGGCCATGGTAAAGACGCAGCACACGGTGACCCAAACCACATGGCCGAGGTCGGACCTGTGGGGCCCGATAGGAAGGAGATCCCTATAAGTTTAGTGTACGGCCAAGTAGAATTGGCCGCCAAGTATTCCCAAAGCAAGATTGTAAATTAGATAGCCTATTAGATGGCATTGAGGAGGAATACAATTAGTCGAGTTGACTATGTAATTGAATATGACATGAAAAATGTCTTCTAGCGGATTGTAGATCGTTTGTCATAGCGGACCTTTTCGCTTCGACCTCGGGACCCAATAGTGCAGGTCGTCCGAATACCCTCGCGGTTATGTAAGAACCGGGGCATGCATGGAGACAAGGCGTGGGGTCATTATTTACATGTCGTATAAGTGCCCAACTAGTTATGTTATATTACATGGATAGTAAGAAACATCTTCCAGGAGAATAGTTCCGTTAAGGGTTCCTTTCCTCGGGAGGCATGCCCTAAAGTGCATGTCCAAACTGCTAAGAAAGCGTAAAATCATCTCGGGGCAGATGGATAAATATTTAAAATCATCTTTCAGTTCACCGACCGAATATTCCCTTAAGAACGCTAGCTTTCGGCTTCACCTAGTTCGAGGTACACATCCGCTGACCCGGGCAAGAATAATCGCAGAGGTGCTCCCTTTACCACCTAGCCGAACAATCGGGAATGTAGGGTAAGCACAGAGCCAGCAACCCAGCTTGGCCAAAACTTAAGTCATATCGATGCATATAATGGTGAGTAAAAGGTACATGCGGAAGTTTGAAACATGTGTTGGGCATGAAGCCCGTATAAATAAGCTTCTGTTAAAGAAGCCCCCAGGTATAATGAGCGCAGACAGCGCGTCAAGTATGTGCGAACAAAGCACAAACGAGCCTCTAAAGGCTTCAAGAAGAAGAAGGAGGATGGAGAGAAATAAAAGACAGCAAAAATAGAAAATGTGGACGGAGGAAGGAGACGAACTCGGAGTCCGGCGCTTAGGCATAGAATCTTCATAGACGGTCTGTGTTCCATGGGTTCGGCTCGAGTCGGTTATCCGATGCGTTTCGCAGACGGTATGCTCCGCCGGTCAAGACCTGGTCGATGATGAAGGGACCTTCCCATTTGGGCTTGAGTTTGTCCTTTTTCTTGTCCGGCAGGCGTAGAACTAGTTCGCCAACGTTGTAAGCTTTGGCCCGTACTTCCCTGCTTTGATATCATCGAGCCTGCTGTTGATAAAATGTGGAACGAGCTTTTTCCACGTCGCGCTCCTCCTCCAATGCGTCCAAACTGTCCTGCTGATCGAGCTCGGCTTCTCTTTCTTCATACATGCGCACGTGAGGTGAGTCATGAATTATGTCGCAGGGCAAGACTGCCTCTGCGCCGTACACCATAAAATGGTGTGAATCCGGTAGTACGATTCGCGTGGTCCGCAGCCCCCAGTCTGGTCGAGCTCCTCAACCCGGTCGTGTTAGATTCCTTGAGGGACCGCACTAGTCTGGGTTTAATGCCGCTCATGATTAGACCGTTTGCTCGCTCGACTTGACCGTTGGTTTGAGGGTGATAGACCGAGGCGTAATCGAGCTTGATGCCCATGTTTTTGCACCATAATTTGACCTCGTCGGCCATGAAGTTGGTGCCGTTATCAGTGATGATAATCTGTGGGGATGCCGCATCGTGTACTACCCCCGATATGAAGTCTATCACCGCCAGGATTCGCCGCTTTAAGCGGCTTGGCCTCTATCCATTTGGTGAATTTATCCACCATGACCAATAGGTATTTTTGCTTGTGGGTTCCTCCCTTAAGGGGTCCAACCATATCAAGCCCCGGACATGAACGCCTGTGTGATGGGTATAGTTTTGAGGGCGGTGGTTGGCATGTGGCTTTGGTTAGCAAAAAGCTGGCAACCAACGCATCGTTGGATTAAATCCTGCGCATCTGCCCGGGCCGTCGGCCAATAAAATCATGTACGGAAGGCCTTACCTACAAGGGCTCGGGCTGCGGCGTGGTGCCCACCCAGTCCGGCATGAGTTTCGGCCAGGAGGTTTCGCCCTTCCTCTTCGGAGATACACCTTTGAAGGACTCTTGTTGTGCTTTTCTTATAGAGCTCTCCCTCATGGACTTTATAGGCTTTGGATCGTCGTACTATGCAGCGAGCCTCATTTTGGTCTTCGGGGAGTTCCTGCCTAGTTAGGTAGGCTAGGAATGGTTCCGGCCCACGGGGCGATAACCGCCATTATTTCATGGGCGGAGGGTGTTATATCGTTGGCAGAGCCTCCGATTGTGTCAGAGTGTTCGGTGTCAGGCAGTGCGGTTGGGTCCGGATTGTTATTTCCGGACTCCCCTTCCCATAGTACGGATGGCTTGAACAGCCGTTCCAGAAAGATGTTGGGCGGGACGGCATCGCGTTTTGCGCCGATGCGTGCCAATACGTCCGCCGCCTGATTGTTATCCCGGGCTATATGATGAAATTCGAGCCCTTCGAACCGTGCTGACATTTTTAGGACCGCATTGCGGTACGCTGCCATTTTCGGATCTTTGGCATCAAAATCTCTGTTTATTTGAGATATCGCGAGGTTCGAATCCCCGCGCATCCCTAGGCGTTTAATGCCCATGGAGACTGCCATCCGGGGGCCGTGCAGAAGGGCCTCGTATTCGGCTGCGTTGTTGGAGTCTGTATACATTATCTGAAGGACGTATTGGACTGTGTCCCCGGTTTGGGACGTCAGGACGACGCCAGCCCCCAGGCCGGCCAACATTTTGGAGCCGTCAAAGTGCATGATCCAGTTGGATTATGCGCCGTACTCTTTAGGGAGTTCAGCTTCGGTCCATTCAGCCACGAAGTCGGCCAAAACCTGCGACTTAATAGCTCGTCGTGGCTTATAGGTTATGTCGAATGGAAGGAGCTCTATGGCCCATTTAGCAATCATGCCCGTCGCGTCGCGGTTGTTTATAATGTCGTTAAGAGGTACTTCGGAGGCTACCGTTATCGAGCACTCTTGAAAGTAGTGTTGCAGCTTCCGGGATGCCATGAACACCGCGTATGATATCTTTTGATAATGTGGGTACCGGGACTTGCATGGAGTTAGGACAGTGGACACATAGTAAACTGGTTTTTGAAGAGGGAACATGTGTCCGTCCGTTTCTCGTTCGACGACGAGCACCGCTACCGACAACTTGATGTGTTGCGGCGATATATAATAGCATTGGTTACGCCCATGTTGGGCGCGGCCAGACCGGATTTGTTGCCAATATGGCTTTTATTTCTTCGAGTCCGGCCGGTATGCATCCGGCCCACTCGAAGTGTTCGGTCTTGGCCGGAGGAGGCGGTAAAGGGTAACGCCTTTTCTCCCAACGGGAAATAAAGCGGCTTAGAGCCGCCACGCATCGATCAATTTTGTATTTGTTTGAGGTCTTTCAATTGTGAAGAGCTCGGATCTTGGCTGGGTTTGCTTCAATTCCTCTACCGGACACAATGAAGCCCAAGATCTTTCCGGCTGGAACGCCGAAGACGCATTTTTCCGGATTGAGCTTAATGTCATATTTTCAAAGATTGTCGAATGTGAGCCTCAAGTCGTCTACTAGAGTTTCAACATGCTTGGATTTGATGACCACATCATCTACATATGCTTCCACTGTTTTGCCGATCTGGTTTGCCAGACATGTCTGAATCATGCGTTGATATGTTGCGCCGGCGTTTTTGAGCCCGAAGGGCATTGTGTTGAAGCAGAATGGGCCGTATGGAGTGATGAATGCTGTTGCGGCTTGGTCTGGCTCCGCCATCTTGATTTGGTGGTAGCCGAGTACGCCAGAGAGGAAGCACAATGAGTCGTGTCCTGCTGTAGCGTCGATAATTTGATCAATGCGAGGGAGGGGGAAGGGGTCCTTTGGGCAAGCCTTATTAAGGTCTTTGAAATCAACACATAGGCGCCAGGATTTATCCTTCTTTGGTACCATCACCAGATTTGCTAGCCAGTCCGGATGTTTTATATCTCTGATGAATCCGGCTTCCAGAAGTTTGGCTAGCTCCTCTCCCATGGCCTGTCTCTTGGGTTTGGAAAAGCGCCGAAGAGCCTGTTTGGTAGCTTGAATCCTTTTAGGGTATTTAGGCTGTGCTCGGCCAGCCGACGTGGGATTCTGGCATGTCCGAAGGGTGCGAGCAAAAATGTCCCGATTTTCTCGAAGAAATTCTCGTGGTGCAGCGTCTACATCGTGGTTTAATTGTGCCCCAATGGAGGCCGTCTTTGCGAGGTCCGTTGGGTGGACTTGGAATTTGACTATTTCATCCGCTGGTTTAAAAGAGGTGGACTTGGATCTTTTATCAAGTATCACATCGTCCATGTTCACCGCGGAGCGCATCGCGGTGAGTTCCTCGGCAGCTAGGGCTTTGGATAGTGCCTCGAGGGCTAGTGCGGCTGTCTTGTTTTCGGCGCGGAGTGCTATTTTCGGATCACTAGCGAAAGTGATGATTCTGTTAGGTCCGGGCATTTTAAGCTTCACGTACCCATAATGGGGTATAGCTTGAAAAATTGTGAATGCCTCTCGCCCTAATAAAGCGTGATATCCGCTTTGAACGGGCCACTTGAAATGTGACCTCCTCGGACTGTAATTGTTCGGCGAGCGAACACTACGTCGATGTGATTTTTCTGTGCAGCATGCTTCCCGGCTAGGGATTATTCCTCTAAAGGTTGTGTTGCTTCGCTCAATGCGGTTCCGATCTATTTCCATTTTTCGGAGGGTTTCCTCGTAGATGAGGTTTAGTCCGCTGCCGCCATCCATGAGTACCTTAGTAAGGCGAAGCCGCCCACTATTGGACCGAGGACCAATGCGGTGGTGCTCGGGCTGTTCGAATTTGGGTTAAATCGTTGGCATTAAAGGTAATATCCGTGTCACTCCATGGATTTATTGTTGCTACTTGGTAGACTTCGGCAAGGTTGCGGAGTGTTCGTTTCTGCATGTTATTTGATGCGAAAGTCTCGAAGACTGTTAATACCGTACTGGTGTTGGGCTGGGATTCTGAGGCTATAAGCTCTTCGCCACTTTTGGCCACCTGCCGTAGTATCCAACATGCTGGGAGGCTATGAGTTGGAGTGGCGCCCTCTGTGCTATGAATTTTGCAGGGTCCGTTTAGCCAACCCTCCAGTACGGTTCCATGCCCTTTAGGGGTTTTTGTTTTTAATGTTTAACCAGGTGCTTGGTGATGATGCACCCTTTTATTTCGGACTAGGGCTGTATTCGGGCGGATTATCCCAAAATTTACTTTCGGTTTTCCAAGCACTCTCCATCGCACAATACTTTTGTACTATGGTCACCAAGTCAGCAAAGCGTGTAATTTCATGACGACTTATGGCGTTTAGGATTCCCTTTGTCTGTGCAATTATTGCGAAAAGTGAGATTGCGTCCTCCTCTCGGCGATCCTTTATCCTGTCCATAACCAGGAGGAATCGCCCGATAATGATGTCTTTGTGTCAGCGGGCTCTTGCCGAATTCGGGATAGATCGCTAATGTTTGGGTGGGCGGGTGGAACTAGATCCGAAACCCCGTCCAATTTAAGACTCTGGGGCCGAGAAGTTTCCGAACATGGAAGTTTGGATTTTTGAATGCTATCCAATGAATCCAACCCGCCGCCTGACTTTAAGTTCAGGGCTTGATCGACATCCGTCCCTCTGCGGGAATCCGACATGGAGGGTCGGGAATCCGGACGTAGCTAGTCCTTAAGAAAGAAGAAGAATCACCGTACTACTCCTCTACCACAGCAACATGATGGGTAGCCTAGGGAGAGTTGATCTCTCTCAGATCGGTTTTAGGCCCGATCTGGTCGTAGTCTGTGGCGACTCCCAGGGCGGCGACGCGATCCAAGAGCTCATTTACGGAGGAGAGCTCGATCGGATCTAACTGCTCGGCAAGTTCCGAGTTAACGTGAAGATTGGTTTCGATGACCCGAGAAGTCATCGTCGGCGCGGTGGCTGAACTGGCGGTCATAAGAAAACCACCTAACCGAAGAGTCTGACCAGTGGCCAAGGCTCCTTTGGCGATAGTATCGTCTTTAAAGACGGTATGAGGCATCCTTCCTGACGGCGACGGCACAGAGGAACTCTCAATAGAAGCACCAATGTCGGTGCCGGCGGATCTCGGGTAGGGGGTCCCGAACTGTGTGTCTAGGCGGATGGTAACAGGAGACAAGGGACACGATGTTTTTACCCAGGTTCGGGCCCTCTCGATGGAGGTAATACCCTACTCCTGCTTGATTAATATTGATGATATGGGTAGTACAAGAGTAGATCTACCATGAGATCAAGGAGGCTAAACCCTAGAAGCTAGCATATGGTATGATTGTTGTTCGTCCTACGGACTAAAACCCTTCGGTTTATATAGACACCAAATAGGGTTAGGGTTACACAGAGTCGGTTACAATGGTAGGAAATCTACATATCCGTATCGCCAAGCTTGCCTCCACGCCAAGGAAAGTCCTATCCGGACACGGGACGAAGTCTTCAATCTTGTATCTTCATAGTCCAGGAGTCCGGCCAAAGATGATAGTTCGGCTATCCGGACACCCCCTAGTCCAGGACTCCCTCAGTGACCTTAGGATCTCCGGTGAGACGGAGATGGAGATGGAGTGGTGCTAGGGGAGAGGGAGACGAGGCGAGGCATGCTATATAACGGCGGTGACAGTGGCTGCACAGTGCACAAGGTGAGGCTGACTTTGGTAACCCGAACACGCCGACTGGACTGGTGTCACCACGGGCGCAGGGTCTTGTCAGTTCACTGTGAGGACTGGATGAATAATATTTTGACCATCAAGTGTACCACAGTTGTACTACTACTACTAGTAGGAGTAGTAGGAACATGAGTAGTACTATATAGCGGCAATAGGTCTCCCGTGCTAGCATGCCTCTGGGTTTACTTCATCCTCCAGGTATCATCCACATTGTGAGCAGAACCAAATTCTCGAGCATGCGGAAGCGCAAAGAAGGCCTTTTTTTAGGATAACAACCTATTCCTCAACTAGAGAATGTTGTGTCTCTCACGCACGCGCCAATATCCATCCAAACCAGCTACGACACATTTTTTTATCCGTTTGCATAGGTCCCACCTGTCAGGAGGGGTGCAGAAATAAAGAGGAATCATAAAATGTCTCGCCACGGTGATTCGAAAGAGTGACCTCAACTAGCCAGTGGCACATGTAGCACTAGAAGGATGGGCACGTACCGGGACAGGTACCACTCCTCAGTCTACCCGTGTATCCTTTTCATTTAGCCTACCTAGCCATCTAATCAACTGCCTGCAGGCCACTTCTCCCATTTACTTCTCCATCGGGAACCGATTTTCCTCAGCTACTTCACTACTCCTTCATCTTCATTTGCATCCAAACCACACTACATTCACATTGTTTTAACCTCTTCACATCCTCCTGGAGTAATTCTGAAGCCCCTTTAAATAATCATCTTCTTCCGTTAGACTAGCCATCTAATCCTATTTCTCCAAACCATAGCCCTCCGGTCTAGCGGTTCCAAATGGCGAAAGAGATCGAGATGCAGGTTTTTAGCGTCCAACATGTCCTCGTCGAAGGCTCGTTGAGCATATTTGCCACAGTCACCGACCACCCAAGGGTTGTTCGGAAGTGGATCAACAATGTATCCAACTCCCTCCAAAATGTGGAGATGAAGGTCATCGGTCTCGATGCAGAGTACACGGAGCGTGCCATTGGGAAGATCCAACGTGCCACCGTCCTTCAGCTGTTCCTTGAAGATGATGTTTTGTTCTACCACATCATACACACGCCCTCCATACCAGGTGAGCTTCACGATTTCTTGTCTCGGGAGGACATATACTTCCGTGGGGCAGCCATCGCAGGGGACAAACAGAAGTTGGAGATGTACAACCTTGATTTGAAAGGCATCGCTGACATACAAACCAAAATAAAAATTCCTGTAGAAGATTGTGATAAACCGACACCATCCCTATTCGACATAGCAAATTTTGTGCTCGGAACAAATCTTCAGAAGGGTGACGAGACGCTTGCATTAAGGTCGTCTGGATGGGAGAAATATCCCTTGATGTACGAGCGGATAAAATATGCTGCCCTCGATGCCCGTGTGAATTTTGAGATAGCTGCAAGGTCCAGAAGGCTTGTTGCGAAGCCGTCTCCCACAGAAAATGAGAACAATAACAAGAAGAAGAAGCTGCACCAGCAGCAGGGCATTATGGATGGATGAACTATTTCCTCTCTTGTAAAAAAATTATTCCCTCTCTGTGTATATTGATATAGATAGACTATTTCGATGGTGTGCATGTCTTCGGAACAAGTAGTAACGTGGGTCCGCTTGACTATAAGGAACAATTTATCCGCCTAGCTTTCTCTACTACTCCTTCCAGTGATCGGTATGCAATGCATGTGTCCATAGACATCACAGCTTGTCCATGGATGTTCAACTATGGCGACCATCACGTTTCATCCACTACCACTCGCGATTCCCACGATGCCACTCCAACCCACGGCACCACGTCCCCGGACGTGCGCCTCACCCCTCTCGGCCGCACCGCCCCTATGCCTTTGTGTGCATGACATGTGGGCCAATTGAAATGCAGCGAGCATCAAGTTTCTACCACAGCCACACGCGACTCCCACAATGCCGCTCGAACCCATGACACCACACGTCCCCCGACATGCGGCTTACCCCTCTCGGCCCCACTGCCTTCGGGAGCATTACATGTGGACCAGCCACCTATCGGGTCCACATGTTATTGACTCAAAGGAAGGTGTAGTAAAGCCGCCAAGCTCGATCCGAGGCCCCGAGAGGTAAGTGTAACTCCTGCGCCCAGACCTTGTGGTGCTACCCATTTGCCTGAACTTCGTGCCAAACTCGAGATTTGTTTCTTTACTATACATGGACGCAACGATTAAATGGGCATTGTAATCTCAACATGTGATGGGGAGCTCTGAATTTTAATTTGAAACTTATAAAACAAAAAAATTCAAAACAAATAAACTGGGAGAGAGGGAGTATACTGTAGGATGTGTCCCATATGAAACAAGTCCCCTGGTTTGTCACCGTGAAGATGCGGTTAGAAAGGAGCACAACGTCTTCGTACTTGTACGGCAACAAATCGGCCGCAGACAACATCGTCCACCTTTGATCGCCATGTGCAAGGTTCGTGCTAACCGTGGTTCCATCTACCAATTCAGGCGGTGGTCCATTGCATGGCTGATCCCAATGTTGGACAAAGGTTCTACGGGAATGGTGTCACCGTTGTAAATGTTGTGCAAATTGATGTTGGTACCCTCCCGTACATATGCAAGCCACTCTCCACTCGCACCGAGCCTAACATGTGAAACAGTGGGCAGGGGGAGAATTAGGAAATGGACACGGAAGTAGTCTTTAGAATGCATTTACTACGTGATCAAACTCATCTTACCTGCTTATCGGACAAAATCCAAGTGCCCCTCAACGTCGTCATCTCAAGCGGCGTCAAGTTGCAACTACGGCCACGCCGCACTGGAGAGACCCCCAAGGAAACATCCTCGTGCATTGCACGGAACATCAAGATACATTTGTATGAGTAGTTTATCTTGTGAGAGAAAAGGATGAACGAGGGAAGGCCTTATTTGCAAATGTGGAGAGGGTGTAGGTATCTTTTTGTAAAATTGCCACAGTTTTCTTCCTTATCGGTCAGATATAAATCGGATGGCCTATATTGCAGGATGGCAGACACACCATCATCACCAACTCTGTTTTTTATAAGACTAGCAATATGCTCGTGCGTTGCACGGAACATCAATATCTTGTGGGAGAAAAGGATGAACGAGGGAAGGCCTTATCTGCAAATGTGGAGAGGAATGCGGGTAAATTGTCATAGTTTCCTTCCTATCCGTTAGATATAGATCGGACATTGTAGGATGGCAGGCACACCATCATCACCAACTCTGCTTTTTATAAGAGTAGAGAAAACAGAGTTGGTGATGATGGTTTGCCTGCCATCCTGCAATATAGGCCATCCAATTTATATCCGACAGATAGGAAGGAAACTATGGCAATTTTGCAAAAATATACCCACACCCCTCTCCACATTTGCAAATAAGGCCTTCCCTCATTCATCCTTTTCTCCCACAAGATAAACTACTCATACAAATGCATCTTGATGTTCCGTGCAACGCATGGGTATGTTGCTAGTATAAGAGAGTAGTAGACTAGCAAGATGCCCGTGCGTTGCACGGAACATCAAGATGCATTTGTATGAGTAGTTTATCTTGTGGGAGAAAAGGATGAACGAGGGAAGGCCTTATTTTCAAATGTGGAGAGGGGTGTGGGTATTTTTTGCAAAACTTCCATAGTTTCCTTCCTATCCGTCAGATATAAATCGGACAGAGATAGAGACTATTACTACCAATGTGCTGGCCCATACGTTGCAATGGATCCAATGTAGTAGAATAATACTTGTTCATGGCTTGAAATATAAACACTCTAGTTTTGATATACATATATCAGTAAAAGTAAATCATGCTTCACTCAAAATATATTCCTCGGGCTATTTTGATGAGGTGAGGGACGGGTGTGGCTGGTTTGAAGATAACAGGTTTAAAAAATTGGAACTATTTTTTTACATTTTGTAACATGGCACGACATCCGGTGCACCTAAGCATCTGAAAAAAATTGAGTTTGGGTCGGTGGCACATCCTGCGGCAAGATGCCCGTGTGGGCTTCTTCTATAACTAGCAAAATGCCCGTGCATTGCAGGGAACATCAAAATGCAATTTTTTTACAAAACACCTGTTGTGATTAACCCTTGTAGTAGTAATCCCATGTGTAAAAACTAATGATATCTCGAGAATTTTATCAGAAAAATGGTATCTTTGGAACAACTTTTCTCTACTACTGCTCCTTGCAATGAGCAGACATGACAACTTGTCCATGGAAGTTGAACCACGGCGACCATCATGTTTCTTGTTTCTACCACTGCCACACCCACACGCGATTCCCATGACGCTGCTCCAACCCAAGACACGACGTCCCCCGACGTGCGCCTCATCCCTCTCAGCCCCACCGCTCCTCTGCCTTTGTGTGCATGACATGCGGGCCAGCTGAACTGCTGCGACCATCAACTTTCTACCGCAGCCACACCCGATTGGACGCGGTTTGCCTGCTCTGCTCCTGTGCTCCGATCCGTACTCCCGCACCATCGAATTTTCATCCAGCGGCTGTGACACATTTCGTCTCGGGCATCAATCCTCAGCTGGAGTACTTCTAGACTACAGGTAGTACCCGCCAGTGTGGCCATCTATGCCTTATAACGCCTCGACGCCCAGCTGTGGCACCCTCGCCACGGCCACGCCACCACCGGTCGGTTCATCTCGAACGAGTGAGTCGGGAACCATGCCACCACCATGAGAATAACATGTGGGCCAGCCGCATTTAAGACCCGCATGTCATTGACTCATAGGCCGGTGCACTAAGCCACTGAATCTTGGTCCCGTGGGCCCCGAGAGGGAAATGTAACTCCTGCAGCAGGCCTTGTGGTGCTCCTTGATCTGAGCTCGTGCCAAACCCGGAATTTGTTTCTTACTACTACCAACTAGTAAGGTACACTTGCATTGCATGCATGAGATTTGGTAACCAAATCTCTACTCTTATAAAAATAGAGTTAGTGATGATGGTGTGCCTGCCATCCTGCAATATAGGCCGTCCGATTTATATCTGACGGATAGGAAGGAAACTATGGCAATTTTGCAAAAAGATACCCACACCCCTCTCCACATTTGCAAATAAGGCCTTCTCTTGTTCATCCTTTTCTTCCACAATATAAACTACTCATAAAAATGCATCTTGATTTTCTATGCAACGCATGGGCATCTTGCTAGTTATGAATAAATAACACACTATAGCATGTAAGCTTTGAGTCATATATGCATGATGTAGATTTTCGTTTAATTCTTATAGTTCATCTAGTTCAAAATCAATTAGTTTTATAAAAAAATCTATTTTAAGATTCATGGAATTGTGCATTGTAAAGCATAAAGTAAAAACAAATAGTGACAATTCATTTTGAAAAAAGAAGTTTGGGCAATTAAGATATGGAAGATTCTAGAACAAAGGAGAAGTGCTTGTGTTTTGAGGTTTGTGCATTATGCTTAAGTTCAACCATGGAGTCTTCTAGATTGTACATGGGGCAGAATCTGGTGGAATGTAGATGATATCCAACGGCCAGTAGTGCTCGGATTTGCCATCTTTGTACCGTCGGATTGGCTTCATCCAACGACCAACTTTCAAAGTTATTCACACACTATATCTCTACTCTTATAAAAAAACAGATTTGGTGATGATGGTGTGCCTGCCATCATGCAATATAGGCCATCCCATTTATATCTGACGGATAGGAAGGAAACTATGGCAATTTTGCAAAAAGATACCCACACCCCTCTCCACATTTGCAAATAAGGCATTCCCACGTTCGTCATTTTCTCTCACAAGATAAACTACTCATATAAATGCATCTTGATGTTCCGTGCACTGCATGGGCATCTTGCTAGTAGGGGTATAGATGTGTCGGCCCGTGCGTTGCAATGGATCCAAAGTATATCTATTTAGTGGAGTGCATTCTAAACACATTATCTATTTATTTTTCTCTAACCTTTCGTAGCCACACAACCAAGCCACATAAGCTTCATGGGTGCCCCCACATCATATTATTCATACTACGTTGACTGAAGAAAAGATAAATCACCCAAAACAAGATCTTCCCATTTTTTGTTCCTACGATGATGTGCCGTGCACGTACCTAGTTGTATAGTGGTAGTACTAGTTGTGGTACAAACTTCGTACTAGTAGGAGTAGTAGTATGAAATGCTCCTACTCTATCAACGAGCCCCATCAGACAACAAATTTCTTATCTTCCGTGCTACAGTTAGATCTTCCCCTTGTTTCTATTTCCCAACCCGGCGGCGGGCGGGGTGCTTTTTGCCAATAGTCGGTTTGCTCAACGGCGGTCCCACATGAAAGTGAAAATGCTAGGCAACAAGTCTTCCCTAGCTACGTGGCGTGTCGGGCGGTCCGTGGAGTACTCTTGGTTCCCAGGCGTGTGGGGGTGTGATGCGAACGCGACAGTCCTTTTCCTTTTACTGGCAATGTGCCCGTGCGTTGCGATGGATCCAAAGTAGTAGAATAGTAGTACTTGTTCACAAACTTGAAAGGAACCACTCTTATTTTGATATACTCCAAATAATTACTTTTCACTCAAAATATATTTCTCAGGCTATTTTGATGAGGTGAGGGAGGGATGTGGTTGCTTTCAAGATAATAAGGGGTTTTCTGCAAATTGGAGAAGAGAAGTGGGCTATTGTTGCAAAAATGCCACAACTTACCTCACAACCGTTAGATGCAGATCTAATGGTCAGAAACGACGGATGGCAGACACACCACCATCACCAACTGAGTCTTTTATGGGAGTAGGAGTAGAAAAAAATGTATAAATTGTAACGTTTGGTTCTGCTCCTTGGCACGATCGATAGATAGAAACAACGATTGGAAACGCTAGGGCGGGGCAATTTCCGCCAGATAAGCAGGGTACGTAGTAGCTAGGTTGGCGCATCGGCGGTTTGGTCACATGCAGTTCGACATGTTCTAGTGTTTCTAGCAAGATGCCCGTGCGTTGTATGAAGTTGATGGAAAAGGTACGCACAACTTATAAATTGATGGATGGAGTACTAGTTACAGTGATGCATTTAATTAAGCAAAGGGATCGCACATGTCGGTATTGACTGGAACGAGAATGCAATAGTGTAGCGATCCGACCTCATACGGTCAAACCTCTGTGCATAAGTGTCATCCCTAGATCGGTAATGCTGACACACACAATACTTGAAGGATTTATAATAGAGTGCAATCACACACTTATTACATCGAATGTCTCAAACAGAACTTATTAAAATAATATATGGCTTAAGGCCATCTAAATAAGATAACTGCTGAAGCATCGAAAGGTAAATGAGTCCATCAATTCCATCGGCATAGCTGAGTGCACGACAACGACCTAGCGCACCTTACTCTTAAATTCGAAAAGTACGCAACATAATACGTTGCAGCCGAAATGGGTCAGCACATGGAATATGCTGGCAAAATAACACAGTAGAGCAATGAGCAGATAAATGCTAACACTACATGCATATATGGCTGGTGGAGGCTCTACGGTTATCATGTTTTTGCGACTAGCCAATTTTTCCCTATAACAAAGGAATATATTTTGTTTAACTATCATGGTAGTTGATAAACATTGAGAAGGTTCCTCCAACTCAATCCCAATTAAACAGTATTAATAACCCAAAAAATTAATTTAGAGTGATGAGATCAAATCAATAATTCAAGTGCCAGATACTCAAGATGTCCATAACCGGGGACACGGCTAACCATGGTTAGTTTGTACACTCTGCAGAGGTTTGCGCACTTTTCCCCACAAGACTCGATCTCCTCCGTTGAATTTCTCGCACTACATGATGTTTGAGAAACGGATGATGGAGACACAGTCTTTCCAAAGAATTAACTCTTTACTCTGGGTAGATAGTTACACCTACTTTCCCCTACATCTGCTAGCCCACCACTGAAAGAGGTCACACAACATACTCAACTATGCCAGAGCCCGTAATGGCTTGTGGTTGCACACGGAAGTTTCTAGCATGAATGATCCTATGATCCTTTTGAGCCTGGGTGGCTAACCATATGATGATCACACAGGTACTCCAGTATATCCCAGGACAGCGCTGGATTGCTCCAGGTGCCCAGACAACCACTGGGTGCTCCAGAGTGCCTAAACCAATCCACACATATATGTATTTAAGTAGCCACCTTAAGTTTAGCCATTAATTAACAACTCTCACATCTGTCATGGATACTCACAACCAATCCACGTCTACGAGCATAGCATAGCAGTATAAGCATAATGTATAAGTAACTCCCAAGGGTTTTCATATAAAGGACAATAGGTTCTACCTCATCAACTACTTCCCAAAACCCACATGTTAATCAGATCCTACTCATGCAATGTTTGAGGATTGGAACTAATGCATAAAAACTGGGTAATAGAGAAGTATGATCAAAGTGTTACTTGCCTTGCTGATGATTCGCAAACCCTAGAGACTCGTACTAGCACGCTTCGCACGCCAGAAATTATATCGCAAACAAACAATAGCATACATAAGCACTCAACCATAGATGCAAGGGTAAAACTCAGATAAGAAAGTCGAAACCGAAAGTTCCACTGAAGAACTTTGATTTGCAAAAAGAATCAATCGAATCGGAGCTACGAATCTCAAACTACGATAAAAATAAATTCGAATTCAAATCTGCTTGAAACCAAATTTTAAATTTTAAAAATCATGTTCAAGTTGATTAACTGGAAAGAGGGTTTCGAGACGAAGATTTTGGCGTTGGTTTCACTAGATTTGGACGAATGGTTAAAAAGTAGCGAGGGTTTGAAGATCAAGGGCTAATCTGCGATAAAAATAATCGCGGATAGGTCCCTGGCAGAAATAAAATAAAAAGAAAAACGCTAACGAACGAACGTTCACTAACAGAGGCAAACGAACGAACGCGTTCGCTAACGAAGACGTTCGGGTGAACGTCCGCTAAATTGATCCGAACGAGAAAAACCGATCTAACCCTAAAAAACCGAACGGTTTTATACCTAAAACCGAGCGAAAACCGACTACGGCCGTTTACAAGGCTTCCGGCGAGTCCGGCGAGAAGCGGGCGGCGGCGGCGGCGGGGAAGGGGACGACGGCGTCATGGCGCGGGTGCGGGCGGCGGCGGCGGTGGCGGGCCATGGGCAGCGCCAGGGTCATGCGGTCGGCTTGGGACGAGGTTGAGAGGGGGCGGCGGCGGCGGTACTTATAGGAAGGGGGGTCCAACTTGGCCGAGGGGCCAAGAGGCGGCAGCGGGCGCCTCGGACTCCACGAGTCCGGCTCGAACCACGACTTAAGTAGCGGGGAAAGGCGGCGGCGGTGGGCCTTGGTCCAGCTCAATTTGGGCCGACCCAGTCCGGCGTGCGATTTAAAAAAAATGCCGCCGAAGAAAATCCTAATAAAATAAATCCTAAAAATGCCAAAAAAATTCACCGTCTAAATGAAATATTTAGAACAAAGTGAGCATTTTTTGCGCCTAAAAATGCAATTTTTAAAAATGCATATTTTTCTAATTCAAATAAAATAGCAAATAAAATATTTATTTGATTTAAAAAAATCCTCCAATATTCCTCTCTTTTTGAAGAAGTCATATTATCTTCTCTCTTTTACTTTTAATATTGGAAATAATTGGAAAGAAAAATATTAAAACCAAAATGATCCTTTTTTCAAATTTGAGAAAACATCAAATATGAAAATAATGAAATCCCCAACTCTCTTCGTGGGTCCTTGAGTTGCTTAAGATTTCTAGGATCACAAACCAAAATGCAAAAAAAAATATGATATGCATATGATGACCTATGTATAACACCCAAATTGAAAATTTGGGATGTTACAAACCTACCCCCCTTAAGTTGAATCTCGCCCTCGAGATTCGGGTTGGCTAGAAAATAGCTGCGGGTGGTCTTTCCGTAGGTCTTCCTCTCGTTCCCAGGTGGCTTCATCCTCGGTATGTTGGCTCCACTGAACTTTGCAAAACTTGATAACCTTGCTGCGTGTGACTCGGCTGGCAAACTCGAGAATCTTGGCAGGTTTCTCCTCATAGGTCATATCACTATCCAACTGAATTGCTTCCAGGGGCACTGTATCTCTCAGAGGAATATCGGCCATCTCAGCATGGCACTTCTTCAACTGCGAAATGTGAAACACATCATGAACTCCTGACAGTCCTTCGGGTAATTCCAACTTGTAGGCCACTTCTCCCATACGCTCCAAAACTCGGTATGGTCCTACAAATCTCGGGGCTAACTTTCCCTTAACTCCAAATTGCTTAACTCCTCGCATAGGTGACACACGAAGATACACTTTGTCTCCAATTTCATAGATTACCTCCTTGCGTTTTGAGTCTGCATAACGATTCTGCGTGTGGACTGAGCTACCTTCAGTCTATCCTGAATAAACTTAACCTTCTCTTCTGACTCTTTGATAAAATCTGGTCCAAACAACCGACGGTCTCCAACTTCATCCCACATTAACGGTGTCCTACACCTTCTCCCATACAAAGCTTCGAAAGGTGCCATCTTCAAACTAGCTTGATAATTGTTGTTGTATGAGAACCCCGCTTAAGGCAAATTATCATCCCAACTAGATCCATACTCTAGCGCACAAGCTCTCAACATGTCCTCTGATACGTCTCCAACGTATCTATAATTTTTGGTTGCTCCATGCTATATTATCTACTGTTTTGGACAATATTGGGCTTTATTATCCACTTTTATATTATTTTTGGGACTAAACTATTAACCGGAGGCCCAGCCCAGAATTGATGTTTTTTGCCTATTTCAGAGTTTCGCAGAAGAAGAATATTAAACGGAGTCCAAACGGAATGAAACCTTCGGGAGCGTGATTTTTGGAACGAACATGATCCAGGAGACTTGGAATCTATGTAAGAGAAGCTTCCAGGAGGCCACGAGGTAGGGGTGCGCCTACCCCCCAGGGCGCGCCCTCCACCCTCGTGGGCCCCATGTTGCTCCACCGACGTACTTCTTCCTCCTATATATACCTACGTACCCCCAAACGAGCAGATACGGAGCCAAAAACCTAATTCCACCACCACAACCTTCTGTACCCATGAGATCCCTTCTTGGGGCCTGTTCCGGAGCTCCTCCGGAGGGGGCATCCATCATGGAGGGCTTCTACATCAACACCATAGCCTCTCCGATGAAGTGTGGGTAGTTTACCTCAGACCATCGGGTCCATAGTTAGTAGGTAGATGGCTTCTTCTCTCTTTTCGGATCTCAATACAATGTTCTCCCCCTCTCTCGTGGAGATCTATTCGATGTAATCTTCTTTTTGCGGTGTGTTTGTTGAGACCGATGAATTGTGGGTTTATGATCAAGATTATCTATGAACAATATTTGAATCTTCTCTGAATTCTTTTATGTATGATTGGTTATCTTTGCAAGTCTCTTGAATTATCAGTTTGGTTTGGCCTACTAGATTGATCTTTCTTGCAATGGGAGAAGTGCTTAGCTTTGGGTTCAATCTTGCGGTGTCCTTTCCCGGTGTGATGGGGGCAGCAAGGCACGTATTGTATTGTTGCCATCGAGGATAACAAGATGGGATTTTTATCATATTGCATGAATTTATCCCTCTACATCATGTCATCTTGCTTAACGCGTTACTCTGTTTTCATGAACTTAATACTCTAGATGCATCTTTGGATAGCGGTCGATGAGTGGAGTAATAGTAGTAGATGCAAAGGTGAGACGGTCTACTTGTCTTGGACGTGATGCCTATATACATGATCATACCTAGATATTCTCATAACTATGCTCAATTCTGTCAATTGCTCAACAGTAATTCGTTCACCCACCGTAAAATACTTATGCTCTTGAGAGAAGCCACTAGTGAAACCTATGGCCCCGGGTCTATCTTCATCATATTAATCTTCCAATACTTAGTTATTTCCTTTGCTTTTTTTACTTTGCTTTTATTTAACTTTGCATCTTGATCACAAAAATACCAAAAATATTATCCTATCATATCTATCAGATCTCACTCTCATAAGTGACCGTGAAGGGATTGACAAACCCTTATCGCATTGGTTGCGAGGAGTTGTTTGCTTTGTGTAGGTACGAGGGACTCGCGCGTAGCCTCCTACTGGATTGATACCTTGGTTCTCAAAAACTGAGGGAAATACTTACGCTACTTTGCTGCATCACCCTTTCCTCTTCAAGTGAAAACCAACGCAGTGCTCAAGAGGTAGCAAGAAGGATTTCTGGCGCCATTGCTGGGGAGTCTACGCAAAAGCCAACATACCAAGTACCCATCACAAACCCTTATCTCCCGCATTACATTATTTGCCATTTGCCTCTCGTTTTCCTCTCCCCACTTCACCCTTGCCGTTTTATTCGCCCTCTCTTTTCTGTTTGCCTCTTTTTTGCTTGCTTTTTGTTTGCTTGTGTGTCGGATTGCTTGCTTGTCACGATGGCTCAAGATAATACCAAATTGTGTGACTTTACCAATACCAACAATAATGATTTCCTTAGCACCCCGATTGCTCCTCTTACGATACTGAATCTTGTGAAATCAGTGCTGCTTTGTTGAATCTTGTCATGAAAGATCAATTCTCCGGCCTTCCTAGTGAAGATGCCGCTACTCATCTAAATAGCTTCGTTGATTTGTGTGATATGCAAAAGAACAAAGATGTTGATAATGATATTGTTAAATTGAAGCTATTTCCTTTTTCGCTTAGAGATCGTGCTAAAGCTTGGTTTTCGTCTTTGCCTAAAAATAGTATTGATTCTTGGAACAAGTGCAAAGATGCTTTTATCTCCAAGTATTTTCCTCCGCTAAGATCATCTCTCTTAGAAGCGATATTATGAATTTTAAGCAAGTTGATCATGAACATGTTGCACAAGCTTGGGAGAGGATGAAATTAATGATACGTAATTGCCCTACTCATGGTTTGAATTTGTGGATGATTATACAAAAAATTATGCGGATTGAATTTTGCTTCTAGAAATCTTTTAGATTCGGCATGAGGAGTCACTTTTATGGAAATCACTTTAGGAGAAGCTACTAAACTCCTAGATAATATTATGGTTAATTACTCTCAATGGCACAATCGAAAGATCTACTAATAAAAAGTGCATGCAATAGAAGAAATTAATGTTTTGAGTGGAAAGATGGATGAACTTATGAAATTATTTGCTACTAAGAGTGTTTCTTCTGATCCTAATGATATGCCTTTGTCCACTTTGATTGAGAATAATAATGAATCTATGGATGTTAATTTTGTTGGTAGGAATAATTTTGGTAACAACTCGTATAGAGGAAACATTAATCCTAGGCCTTATCCTAGCAATTCCTCTAATAATTATGGTAATTTCTACAACAATTCTTATGGAAATTTTAATAAGATGCCCTCTGAATTTGAGACTAGTGTTAAAGAGTTTATGAATTCGCAAAAGAATTTCAATGCTTTGCTTGAGGAAAAATTGCTTAAAGTTGATGAATTGGCTAGGAACGTTGATAGAATTTCTCTTGATGTTGATTCTTTAAAGCTTAGATCTGTTCCTCCTAAGCATGATATCAATGAGTCTCTCAAAGCCATGAGAATTTCCATTGATGAGTGCAAGGAAAGAACCGCTAGGATGCATGCTAAGAAAGATTGCTTTATGAAAGAGTGTTCTTCAAATTTTTATGAAAACAAAGATGAAGGTCTAGAAGTTATTGATGTGTCCCCTATTAAATCTTTGTTTTGCAATATGAATCTTGATAATGATGGGACTAAATATGATCCACCTTTACCTAGAAGGCGTTCCAAAAATTCGGAGTTTTTAGATCTTGATGCTAAAATTGATAAAAGTGGGATTGAAGAAATCAAAGCCCTAGATGTTGCTAAACCCACTATTTTGGATTTTAAGGAATTTAATTATGAAAGTTGCTCTTTGATTGAGTGTATTTCCTTGTTGCAATCCGTGCTAAATTCTCCTCATGCTTATAGTCAAAATAAAGCGTTTACTAAACATATTGTTGATGCCTTGATGCAATCTTATGAAGAAAAGCTTGAATTGGAAGTTTCTATCCCTAGAAAACTTTATGATGAGTGGGAACCAACTATTAAAATTAATTTTAAGGATCATTAGTTTTATGCTTGATGTGATTTGGGTGCTAGTGTCTCCACTATTCCCAAAACTTTGTGTGATTCGCTAGATTTCCGTGATTTTGATGATTGCTCTCTAAACTTGCACCTTGCAGATTCCACTATTAAGAAACATATGGGAAGAATTAATGATGTTCTTATTGTTGCAAATAGGAATTATGTGCCTGTAGATTTTATCGTTCTTGATATAGATTGCAATCCTTCATGTCATATTATTCTTGGTAGACCTTTCCTTAGAACGATTGGTGCAATTATTGATATGAAGGAAGGGAATATTAGATTCCAATTTCCATTAAATAAAGGCATGGAACACTTCCCTAGGAAGAAAATAAAATTTTCATATGAATCTATCATGAGATCCACTTATGGATTGCCTACCAAAGATGTCAATACCTAGATATATCCTTGCTTTTATGCCTAGCTAGGGGCGTTAAACGATAGCGCTTGTTGGGAGGCAACCCAATTTTATTTTAGTTTTTTGCTTTTTTCTTATGTTTAGGAATAAATCTTTGATCTAGCCTATGGTTAGATTTGTTTTTATGTTTTAATTAGTGTTTGTGCCAAGTTAAACCTATAGGATCTTCTTGGATGATAGTTATTTGATCTTGCTGTAATTTCCAGAAACTTTCTGTTCACGAGAACAATTGTTAAAAATCACCAGAACATGATAAAATAGTGATTCCAATTGCTTCTGATCAATAAACAAATTTCATAGGTCTTCCTATTGTTTCTGAATTTTCGGAGTTCCAGAAGTTTGCGTTAGTTGCAGATTACTACAGACTGTTCTGTTTTTGACAGATTCTGTTTTTCGTGTGTTGTTTGCTTATTTTGATGAATCTATGGCTAATAAAATAGTTTATAAACCATAGAGAAGTTGGAATACAGTAGGTTTAACACCAATATAAATAAAGAATGAGTTCATTACAGTACCTTGAAGTGGTCTTTTGTTTTCTTTCGCTAACGGAGCTCACGAGATTTCTGTTGAGTTTTGTGTTGTGAAGTTTTCAAGTTTTGGGTGTAATTTTTGATGGATTATGGAATAAGGAGTGGCAAGAGCCTAAGCTTGGGGATGCCCATGGCACCCCAAGATAATCTAGGGACACCAAAAGCCAAAGCTTGGGGATGCCCAGGAAGGCATCCCCTCTTTAAATCTACTTCCATCGTTAAGTTTACTTGGAGCTATATTTTTATTCACCACATGATATGTGTTTTGCTTGGAGCGTCTTGTATGATTTGAGTCTTTTCTTTTGAGTTCACCACAATCATCCTTGCTGTACACACCTTTTGAGAGAGCCATACACGATTTGGAAATTATTAGAATACTCTTTGTGCTTCACTTATATCTTTTGAGTTATATAGTTTTGCTCTAGTACTTCACTTATATCTTTTAGAGCACGGTGGTGGATTTTTTTATAGAAACTATTGATCTCTCATGCTTCACTTAGATTATTTTCAGAGTCTTAAATAGCATGGTAATTTGCTTAAATTATCATAATATGCTAGGTATTCAAGATTAGTAAAAACTTTCTTATGAGTGTGTTGAATACTAATAGAAGTTTGATGCTTGATGATTGTTTTGAGATATGGAGGTAATAATATCAAAGTTGTGCTAGTTGAGTAGTTGTGAATTTGAGAAATGCTTGTGTTGAAGTTTGCAAGTCCCGTAGCATGCACGTATGGTAAACGTTATGTAACAAATTTGAAACATGAGGTGTTCTTTGATTGTCCTCCTTATGAGTGGCGGTCGGGGACGAGCGATGGTCTTTTCCTACCAATCTACCCCCCTAGGACCATGCGCATAGTGCTTGGTTTTTGATGGATTGTAGATTTTTGCAACAAGTATGTGAGTTCTTTATGACTAATGTTGAGTGCATGGATTATACGCACTCTCACCCTTCCATCATTGCTAGCCTCTTGATTAGTGCATTGCCCTTTCTCACATTGAGAGTTGGTGCAAACTTCACCATTGCATCCAAACCCGTGATATGATCGCTCTTTCACACATAAACATCCTTATATCTTCCTCAAAACAGCCACCATACCTACCTATTATGGCATTTCCATAGCCATTCCGAGATATATTGCCATGCAACTTTCCACCATTTCGTTTATCATGACACATTCGTCATTCTCATATTGCTAGCATGATCATGTAGTTGACATAGTATTTGTGGCAAAGCCACCTTTCATAATTCTTTCATACATGTCACTCTTGGTTCATTGCATATCCCGGTACACTGCCTGAGGCATTCATATAGAGTCATACTTTGTTCTAGTATCGAGTTGTAATCATTGAGTTGTAAATAAATAGAAGTGTGATGATCATCTTTTAATATAGCATTGTCCCAAAAAAGAGAAAGCCAAATAAAAAAAAGAAGCCCAAAAAAATAAATAAAAAGGGGCAATGCTACTATCCTTTTTTTCCACACTTGTGCTTCAAAGTAGCACCATAATCTTCATGATAGAGAGTCTCTTGTTTTGTCACTTACATATACTAGTGGGAATTTTTCATTATAGAACTTGGCTTGTATATTCCAACAATGGGCCTCCTCAAGTGACCTAGGTCTTAATGAGCAAGCAAGTTGGATGCACACCCACTTAGTTTCTTTTGTTGAGCTTTCATACATTTATAGCTCTAGTGCATCTGTTGCATGGCAATCCCTACTCCTTGCATTAACATCAATCGATGGGCATCTCCATAGCTCATTGATTAGCCTCGTTGATGTGAGACTTTCTCCTTTTTTGTATTCTCCACATAACCCCCATCATCATATTCTATTCCACCCGTAGTGCTATATCCATGGCTCACGCTCATGTATTGCGTGAAGGTTTATAAAGTTTGAGATTACTAAAGTATGAAACAATTGCTTGGCTTGTCATCGGGGTTGTGTATGATGAGAGCATTCTTGTGTGACAAAAATGGTGCATGACTAAACTATATGATTTTGTAGGGATGAACTTTCTTTGGCCATGTTATTTTGACAAGACATAATTGCTTAGATAGTATGCTTGAAGTATTATTATTTTTATGTCAATATGAACTTTTATCTTGAATCTTTCGGATCTGAATATTCATACCACAATTAAGAAGAATTACATTGAAATTATGCCAAGTAGCATTCCACATCAAAAATTATCTTTTTTATCATTTACCTACTCAAGGACGAGCGGGAATTAAGCTTGGGGATGCTTGATACGTCTCCAACGTATCTATAATTTTTGATTTCTCCATGCTATATTTTCTACTATTTTGGACAATATTGGGCTTTATTATCCACTTTTATATTATTTTTGGGACTACCCTCTTAACCGGAGGCCCAGCCCAGGATTGCAGTTTTTTTGCCTATTTCAGAGTTCGCAGAAAAAGAATATCAAACGGAGTCCAAACGGAATGAAACCTTCGGGAGCGTGATTTTTGGAACGAACATGATCCAGGAGACTTGGACTCTACGTAAGAGAAGCTTCCAGGAGGCCACAAGGTAGGGGGCGCGCCTACCCCCCTAGGGCGCGCCCTCCACCCTCATGGGGCCCATGTTGCTCCACCGACGTACTTCTTCCTCCTATATATACCTACGTACCCCCAAACGATCAGGTACGGAGCCAAAAACCTAATTCCACCGCCGCAACCTTACATACCCACGAGATCCCATCTTGGGGCCTGTTAGGAGCTCCACCGGAGGGCATCCATCACGGAGGGCTTCTACATGAACACCATAGCCTCTCCGATGAAGTGTGAGTAGTTTACCTCGAGACCTTGGGTCCATAGTTAGTAGGTAGATGGCTTCTCTCTTTTTGGATCTCAATACAATGTTCTCCCCCTCCCTCGTGGAGATCTATTCGATGTAATCTTCTTTTTGTGGTGTGTTTGTTGAGACCGATGAATTATGGGTTTATGATCAAGATTATCTATGAACAATATTTGAATCTTCTCTGAATTTTTTTATGTATGATTGGTTATCTTTGCAAGTCTTTTTGAATTATCAGTTTGGTTTGGCCTACTAGATTGATCTTTCTTGCAATGTGAGAAGTGCTTAGCTTTGGGTTCAATCTTGCGGTGTCCTTTCCCGATGTGATGGGTGCATCAAGGCACGTATTGTATTGTTGCCATCGAGGATAACAAGATGGGTTTTTTATCATATTGCATGAATTTATCCCTCTACATCATGTCATCTTGCTTAAGGCGTTACTCTGTTTTCATGAACTTAATACTCTGGATGCATGCTGGATAGCGGTCGATGAGTGGAGTAATAGTAGTAGATGCAGGCAGGAGTCGGTCTACTTGTCTCGGACGTGATGCCTATATACATGATCATACCTAGATATTCTCATGACTATGCTCAATTCTATCGATTGCTCAACAGTAATTCGTTCACCCACCGTAAAATAATTATGCTCTTGAGAGAAGCCACTAGTGAAACCTATGGCCCCCGGGTCTATCTTCATCATATTAATCTTCCAATACTTAGTTATTTCCTTTGCTTTTTACTTTGCTTTTATTTTACTTTACATCTTTATCACAAAAATACCAAAAATATTATCCTACCATATCTATCAGATCTCACGCTCGTAAGTGACCGTGAAGGGATTGACAACCCCTTATCGCATTGGTTGCGAGGAGTTATTTGCTTTGTGTAGGTACGAGGGACTCGCGCGTAGCCTCCTACTAGATTGATACCTTGGTTCTCAAAAACTGAGGGAAATACTTACGCTACTTTGCTGCATCACCCTTTCCTCTTCAAGTGAAAACCAACGCAGTGCTCAAGAGGTAGCATCCTCCAGTATCTGATTGACTCTCTCGGTCTGTCCATCTGTCTGCGGATGAAAGGCTCTACTGAACTCTAGCCTAGTACCCAAAGTCTGGTGCAGCTGATGCCAAAACTTCGAAGTAAACTGTGTTCCTCTATCTGATACGATGGTCCTCGGAATTCCATGCAGACATACAATCCTGGTCATATATATCTTGGCCAACTTCGCACTCGTATAGGTGGTTTTCAATGGATAAAGTTAGCTACCTTGGTCAAACGATCCACTACTACCCAGATAGAATCATACCATGACCGGGTCCTGGGTAATCAGGTGATGAAATCCATGCCAAGTTTGTCCCACTTCCATTCGGGTATCGGCATAGGATGCAGTAATCCTGCTGGCTTCTGATGTTCTGCCTTCACTCTCTGACATACATCACATACTGCTACATACTCGGAAATATCCTTCTTCATACCAGTCCACCAGAAATGCTCCTTCAAATCCAAATATATCTTGGCGTTTCCAGGGTGTATCGAGTATGGCGAGTCATGAGCTTCTTGAAGTATTAACTTTCGGATCTCCGCATTATTGGGTACATATACACGGTCCTCAAGCCATAAGGTTTCGTACTCATCCTCACGAAAACCTTTGGCTTTTCCTTTGCTCATTTTCTCACTTATCTCAGCAATCTCCTTATCATCCTTGTGAACTTCTCAAATCTTCCCCAATAATGTTGACTGAACCTCCATTGCTGCAACAAAACCTCTTGGAACTATCTCCAAACAAAGCTCCCTGAGATCTTCGGCCAACTCCTTTGGTAATCCTCCGCTTATCAGGGTATTGACATAACTTTTCCGGCTCAAAGCGTCTGCTACGACATTGGTCTTTCCTGGGTGATAATGCAACTTCATCATAATCCTTTATAAGCTCCAACCATCTCCTTTGCCTGAGATTTAGCTCCTTCTGTGTGAAAATGTACTTCAAACTCTTGTGATCCATGTACACATCACAAAGATTTCCAATAAGAAAGTGTCTCCAGGTCTTGAGTGCATGTACTAAGGCTGCTAACTCCAAATCATGCGTGGCATAATTCAACTCATGCGGTCGAAGATGACGTGAGGCATAAGAAACAACTCTTTCGTCCTCCATGAGTACACCTCCAAGTCCTAAGCGAGAAGCGTCGCAATACACTAGGAAGTCCTTGCGTATATCCGGCAGAATCAACACTGGGGCTATACCCAAATGTTTCTTCAACTCCTGAAAACTGGCCTCACACACTTAGGTCCACTTGAACTTAATGTCCTTCTTCAACAACTCCGTCATAGGCTTCGCAATCTTGGAGAAATTCTCAATGAATCTCCGATAATATCCCGCAAGTCCAAGAAAACTGCGGATCTCTCCTACTGAGGTGGGTGCTAGCCAATCAGTGACTGACTGCACCTTGGTAGGGTCTACAGCTATACCTTCTCCTGATATAACATGTCCAAGGAATCCAACTTCCTTCAACCAAAACTCACATTTGCTAAACTTGGCATATAGCTGATGTTTCCGGAGCTTCTCAAGAACTAAATGCAAATGCTCCTTGTGTTCCTCCTCATTCTTCGAGTATACCAAAATATCATCAATGAACACCACAACTTGTCCAAAAACTCCGTGAACATTTTATTCATCATACTCATGAAATAGGCAGGAGCATTTGTCAATCCAAATGACATGACCGTGTACTCATATAGCCCGTACCTTGTGGTGAAAGCTGTCTTAGGTATATCCTGCTCTCGGATCTTCGATTGGTGGTATCCTTATCGCAGATCGATCTTGGATAATACTTTAGCTCCTTGCAGCTGGTCAAACAAATCATTGATCATCGGTAGTGGGTACTTGTTCTTGATCGTCACTTCATTCAATGCACGATAATCAACAACCATTCTCAAGGATCCATCCTTCTTCTCAACTAAGAGTACTAGGACTCCCCACGGTGACGAACTTCGTTGAATGTAACCTTTCTCCAATAACTCCTTAATCTGCTTCTTAATCTCCTCCAGATCATTTGCAGGCATCCGGTATGGTCTCTTTGATATCGGTCCGGTGCCTGGCAACAACACTATCAAAAACTCAAAGTCTCGATCCGGCGGCATGCCTGGTAGTTCCTCTGGAAATACATCTGGGTCATTCTTCACTACATGCACTTCCTCCTGAACAACTCCTGAGAGGGAATTTACTTGGGTCCTCCTTGGCGCATGCTTGGATACATACTTAATCTTTTTCCCTCCGGGGTGGTGAGTAGAATTGACTTACTGGCGCAATCAATGTTTCCCCATACATCGATAACCAATCCATGCCTAGTATCACATCCAATCCTTGTGACTCCAGAATTATTAGGTCTGAGGGGAAAACATGCCTACCTATGGTCAATGGCATCTGAAAACATCCTTTGCTTGCCATATACTCCGCTCCTAGCGAGCTTACTAACATAGGTGTCCTAAGAACTTTGGTGGGCAACTTATACTTATCCACAAATCCCCTTGATATGTATGAATGCGATGCACCAATATCAAAAAGAATGATTGCAATAAATGACTTAACCAAAAACTTACCTATAACTGCATCTGGCTGCTCTTCAACCTCCTCCACGTTAACGTGGTTCACTTGTCCCCTGTTGAAAGGGTTGGGCTTCTTCCTAGAGCTTCCATTGCCATTACCATTTTTTGCTTTAGAACACTCGATGGCGTAGTGTCCAGTCTTCCCGCACTTGAAACAAGTAATGTAACTTAAATCCTTCTTGGGGGGCGTTGCTAGGTTGGAACGGTTCTGGCTGCTGCTTCCTCCATTTCCATTCCCAATCTTGGGGCCACTATGATTATGCGAACTTCCTCCATTGTGAGTGTGGCTTCCATTGTTGTGGTGGGTGTGTCCTCCCGAGTTCGGGGTAAAACGAGGTCTCTGCTGAGCTCCTGAATTGTACTTCCCTTGTCCATACTTCCTTTTGCGGCTCTCTATCTACTGCTGCTTGCCTTCTATCATAAGAGCCCTGTCTACCAACTCCTGGTAGTTAGCAAATGTTGCTACCATCAACTTCATACTCAGCTCATCATTCAGCCCTTCCATAAACTTCTCCTGCTTCGCGGCATCTGTGGCCACATCATCCGGGGCATAGCGAGCTAACTTACTAAACTCATCCACGTACTGCCCCATAGTACGTTTTCCCTGGCGTAAGTTGCGAAACTCACGCTTCTTCATGCTCATAGCTCAAGTTGAGACATGTGCAGTGTGGAAAGCTTGTTGAAACTGATCCCAAGTGACATTGGCTATGGGGAAAGTGGTTGTGTAATTCTCCCACCATGAGGTTGCAGGTCCATCCAGTTGGTGTGTGGTAAAACGCACCTTCTCAGCATCTGTGCAACCTGCGGTGGTCAACTCCCTTCCAATCCTGCATAGCCAGTCATCAGCAACGATCGCCTCGGTGCTACTGGAAAACACCGGTGGATTCAACCTCAGAAAACAGTCTAAGTTATCAACCGGAGGTGGTGGCGGTGGGTTGTTGTTGTTGTTGTTGTTGTTGTTGTTGCCTTGGTTCTGAACTAGCAACTGCATCATGGCATTCTGCTGTTGGATCAACTGAGTGAGCTCCGGCGGGAAGACAAATTCGGGGTCACGTCTCGGAGGCATCTGATGGGTTTAGAGGGTAGAGATTAGAATAGAATGGGGTCGAAAGAAAAAACACTACCCATATGCGCATGAGACAAACACATCATAACACACCACTCAATTCAAAACAAGGGCATACAAACAATCTAACTACCGTTACAAAGATACTCGGACTAATACTATTTACAAGGGGAAATTACTACTCATAATATGGTGGTCATCTAGAAATTTTGATCGGTGGAAAACTCCATGATATCCGCTCCAGCTTCGTCTTCGTAATCATCATCACTACTGTGGGGGTCAGAGTCGGTGTCGTCGATGATGATGTAGTCCTCGGGATGGTCGTCATCTCCTCCTGGCGCGGGGTCAGGTCGTCGTTCTTTTCTACTAGTATTGCGATTTCCTCCTCGTATCCGTCGCTGTAGACTTGAGTTCCTCTTCAAGCTCCATGTTCCTAGTCATCACCTTCTTCAGATCTCTCATGCTGGCACACATTTGATTCTCCTGGCGACGAATGTGCTGGTTAGCCTCCTGGATGAAAGCTGCGATGGACCCGTCCCTCCTGGTGCTGATCATCTCCCATTGCACATCTCGGTGCCCACATAATTGGTAGATGGTGTCCTTAGGATCTTTGTTGTAAACTTCGCCGATGCATCCCATGGCGATGTGGGCTGCCATGCTCTTTCCTAGACTCCAGGTTTGTGCATCAAAGGAAAACTCTATGGGCTCAGTGACTGGCATGAATGTCCTTCCTGGAACTTGAGCTCGAATCATCCAGCGCTCCTCTTCTGGTAAAGTGGCGATGTAGGTCCCGGTGAAGCTTGGTATTCCGATGTTCAGGTACCTAGTGACTTCCTTCAAGTGTCGACCAAAAGGTGTGTCTTCATCCGGTTGAGCAAACTTGTTCCTTGGGTCCGCCATCTATAGAGTGGAAAATGGAGAGGAGTCAGAAATGAGTAGACAAGAGTGACATATGGCTTATCTTAGTGGTCGTGTCCTACAAACAGCGTGTGCTCTGATACCATCTTGTAGCGATCCGACCTCAGACGGTCAAATATCTCTGCATAAGTGTCATCCCTGGATCGGTAATGCTGACACACACACTACTTGAAGGATTTATAACGGAGTGCAGTCACACACTTATTACATCGAATGTCTCAAATAGAACTTATTACAATAATATATGGCTTAAGGCCATCTAAATAAGATAACTGCGGAAGCATCGAAAGGTAAATGAGTCCATCAACTCCATCGGCATAGCTGAGTGCACGACAACGACCTAGCGCACCTTACTCTTCGTCTGAAAAGTATGCAACATAATACGTTGCAGCCCGAAACGGGCCAACACATGGAATATGCTGGCAAAATAACACAGTAGAGCAATGAACAGATAAATGCTAACACTACATGCATATATGGCTGGTGGAGGCTCTACGGTTATCATGTTTTTGTGAAAAGCCAATTTTCCCTACAACAAAGGAATATATTTTGTTTAACTATCATGGTAGTTGATAAAATTGAGAAGGTTCCTCCAACTCAATCCCAATTAAACAGTATTAATAACCCAACAAATTAATTTAGAGTGATGAGATCAAATCAATAATTCAAGTACCAGATACTCAAGATGTCCATAACCAGGGACATGGCTAACCATGATTAGTTTGTACACTCTGCAAAGGTTTGCGCACTTTTCCCCACAAGACTCGACCTCCTCTGTTGAATTTCTCGCACTACATGATGTTTGAGAAACGGATGATCCAGACACAGTCTTTTGGAAGAATTAATTCTTTACTCTGGGTAGATAGTTACACCTACTTTCCCCTACATCTGCTAGCCCACCACTGAAAGAGGTCACACAACATACTCAACTATGCCAGAGCCCATAATGGCTTGTGGCTGCACACCGAAGTTTCTAGCATGTATAATCTTATGATCCTTTTGAGCATGGGTGGTGAACCATAGGATGATCACACGGGCACTCCGGGATATCCCAAGACAACGCTGGATTGCTCCAGGTGCCCAGACAACCACTGGGTGCTCCAAGGTGCCTCAACCAATCCACCCAGATATGTATTTAAGAAGCCACCTTAAGTTTAGCCATTAATTAACAACTCTCACATCTGTCATGGATACTCTCAACAAATCCACGTCTACGAGCATAGCATAACGGTATAAGCATAACGTATAAGTAACTCCCAAGGGTTTGATATAAAGGACAATAGGTTCTACCTCATCAACTACTTCCCAAAACCCACATGTTAATAAGATCCTACTCATGCAATGTTTGAGGATTGGAACTAATGCATAAAAACAGGGTAATAAAGAAGTATGATCAAAGTGTTACTTGCCTCGCTGATGATTCAAAAACCCTAGAGACTCGTAGTAGCACGCTTCACACTCCGAAAATTCTATCGCAAAAAAACAATAGCATACATAAGCACTCAAGCATAGATGCAAGGGTAAAACTCAGATAAGAAAGTCCAAACTGAAATTTCCACTGAAGAATTTTGATTTGCAAAAATAATCAATCGAATCGGAGCTACGAAACTCAAACTACGATCAAAAGAAATTCGAATTTAAATCTTGAAACCAAATTTTAAATTATCAAAATCATGTTCAAGTTGATTATCTGGAAAGAGGGGTTCGAGACAAAGATTTTGGTGTTGGTTTCACTGGATTTGGACGAACGGTTAAAAAGTAGCGAGGGTTTGAAGATCAGGGGCTAATCTGCAATAAAAATAATCGCGGATAGGTCCCTGGCGGAAATAAAATAAAAAGAAAAACGCTAATGAATGAACGTTCACTAACAAAGGCAAACGAATGAACACGTTCGCTAATGAAGACGTTCGGGTGAACGTCCTCTAAATAGATCCGAACGAGAAAAACCGATCCAACCCTAAAAAAAACCGAACGATTTTATACCTAAAATCGAGCGAAAACGGACGGTCGTCGTCATCGGCTTCCGGCGAGTCCGGCGAGGCGGAGCGGCGTGCGATGGCGGGAGGGGGGCGACGGCGGCTCGGGAGGCGGCACAGGCGGCTTTGGCGGCGACAATGGCTGCGGCAAGCGGCGACTTGGGGCAGGGGTGGAGAGGGCGGCGGCGGTACTAATAGGAGGGTCCGACTTGGCTAATGGGCCAAGAGGCGGCCGTGGCGCTCTGGACTCCCAGCCGAGTGTGGCTTCGAGCGCAGGTAAAGGCGGTGGCTGCTGGTGAGCCGACCGATTCGGCCTTGAATATTTTATTTAAATAAATTCCGCCGAACAAAATCCTAATAATAAAAAATAATAAAAAATCCTATTAATGCCAAAAACAATTTTCACCATCTAAATAAAATATTTAGAACAAAGTGAACATTTTTCTGGCCTAAAAATGCAATTTTCAAAAATGCATATTTTTCTAATTCAAATAAAATAGCAAATAAAATCTAAATAAAATATTTATTTGATTTAAAAAAATTCCTCCAATATTCCTCACTTTTTGAAGAAGTCATATTATCTTCTCTCTTTTACTTTTAATATTGGAAATAATTGGAAAGAAAACTATTAAAACCAAAATGATCCTCTTTTCAAATTTGAGAAAAAAATCAAATATGAAAATAATGAAATCCCCAACTCTCTCCGTGGGTCCTTGAGTTGCTTAAGATTTCTAGGATCACAAACCGAAATGCCAATAAAATATGATATGCATGTGATGACCTATGTATAACATCCAAATTGAAAATTTGGAAAGTTACAAATAGCACAATAAGAATTAATGCCACGATGATGCGATGGAAGTGGTGGTTACAGGAGGCAAGAAGAAAGATGCATCCATCAACGTACGACCTCCTCCTCAACTTAGTGCGCCGGGCCATCGACAGGTGGCTAAGGAGCGTCGGCTTTTGTGGCGAGGTCAAGGTGCTTCTCAGCAAAGGCATCCAAGGCTTCCAGCCGGTTGAGGAAGGCCAACGTCGTAGCGTCCTCAATGGCCTTGTAGATACCTATGTACACGATTTGCTCGCACATGTGGATGTGTAGGTCGATGAATTCTTACAGGGTGAGGCGCCTCACGGCGAGCGCGACCTCCAGGTGGACATTCTTCATGGCATCAGCGGGCAGTCGCAGGGCCACCAGTGCTTGAAAGAGGTTCCGGCCATGGAGGCTGATTAGGGTGGCAGGCAATGAGGAGCCCGGTCGCGCGAGCTGGAGGAGTACGACGATGTCATCCGCGAGCTTCTTGAGGACGATGAACTTGTTGGTGGTGGCAACGATCATCTGGCCCAACTGAGAGTCATAGTTGGCGTTGACGGCGGCCATCCACCAGCTGGTCACGATCACCGTCTGGAGACGATCCTCGGCGCCATGCCGCAGGCCGGCGTCGTGGACCATCTGGCACAGCCGCTCGCCGCTCGCGCGCATCGCCGCCATGGGTCTAGAGTGAGCATTTTTGTGCTTAGTGTAGGTGCTTAGGCAAATGCCTAGGTGCGTGCGCCTTTATATGAGTGTAAACTGTGTTGCATTCACATCGTGCAGCCTCTTTTCCCGGTCCTCCTCCCATTACTTCCCTCATGCATTCTGATGACGGGAAAATGGCAGGCGTGAGAATACGCGTCCACGTCATTGATACAGAGTGAATAATTTAAATGCATAAAATAAAAATAGAATCAAACATTGCATGTACTTTATTTCCAGAACTCTTACATTTACATAAAAATTCTGTTAATTACATCTCCGAAGAGAAAACCCCTGATTAAGAATTCCAACACATCTATTACATAGCATCACAACACATGAGTACTACAAAATGTAGAAATAAAATAAGACTACAAAATGTAGAAAGAAAAGTCCTCCTTGCTTTCTTTGACGTCGGCGTGCTCGGGGAGCCTTCAACATATGCGTTGCACAACATTCATGATTTGAAAATGTTCATTCATATAGCACGTTTATGCCTAGCTCATTAACCATCACAAATATGTAGTAGTTGTCTTATTTAATGGTTAACTAGCCGGCCTAACGGTGTATTTGCAATATAGGGCATAACTATTTTTATGAGTTGGGTTTACTTTATAGCAACGTATATAGCGTTGCCTCGGGCCATTATATGTGAGGACTATATGAAACTTGTTGATGACATATTCGATCGCACTGTATTATGTTTAGTGCGAGTAACATAGGCTATGACCCTAGTTACTTTTCTATGCATGGGACAATTTTAATCCGTATGAGAGATTATATTATGACATATGGGTTATGCTTAAATACTAGTTTTGCTTGTCTCAAACATGTCATATATGGGCATGCGACTAAGTGGATCTAGTCAAATACTTATATGGGTTTGAATGAGAATATTTCTTTTATAAAGTTTCACTTCACTTGTATTAGTACTAACATCATGTAGCAACTTCGTGCCCATATGTAGCATAACCAAATGAAGTGTCGGAACTTCTTCTTGCTTGTGTTATCACCACGTAGCATAGATTGTATGCTTATGGTGTAACCAAACAGAAGTGTGTATCAGTATATGTTTCGCATGGACATGATGAAGTATATGACAATTCCCAAAGCCTAGATATATGACCCTAAACTATGAAGAGCCAAAGTCATGTATATTGAGTTGTCATGGCTTTGTTTCACATGGGTTTTCATTAGTACAAAATCCGAGCGTATAATGCTACTTCTTGAGACTAATGAACATATAGACCCATGCTCCAAGTTTGCACCCTATACTAATACATTTAGGGGTCTAGCTAGACTATAAATTATATGGAAGGAACATGTGTGAATTTCCAACAAAATAGGACCTTATGAAACCAAATCAATATGAGCTTTATTTCTATTTCTATCCTTGATCTGTATCAACATGGGATGCAACATAACCATGAGACCAAATCAAAATGGACATATTTTTATTCTTGAATTGCATCAACATGGGATGCAAGATCGCCATGAGACCAAAACAAGATGGGCATAATTTTTTGGTCTTGACTTATATCAACATGGGATGCAAGATCGCCATGAGACCAAAACAAGATGGGCATAATTTTTTGGTCTTGACTTATATCAACATGGGATACAAGATCACCATGAGACCAAAACAAGACATGTATAGTTTGCTCTTGAGTTGTATCAACATGGAGGTGCAAGACCACCATGAGACCAAAACAAGATGGGCATAATTTTTTGGTCTTGACTTATATCAACATGGGATACAAGATCACCATGAGACCAAAACAAGACATGTATAGTTTGCTCTTGAGTTGTATCAACATGGAGATGCAAGACCACGGTGAGACCAAAACAAGACATGTATAGTTTGCTCTTGAGTTGTATCAACATGGAGGTGCAAGACCACCATGAGACCGAACCAAGAGAGAATTAATTGGGCAGCACCGAACATATATGATGTGTACGGTGAAATGATAACATCATCGATGGATGTATTTTAGTCTTGAATTGTATCAACATGGGATACAAGATCACCATGAGAACAAAACAAAAGCGGCCTAATTTAACCTTGGTTTGTATCAACAAGGGACGCTAGATCCCATGAGACCAAACAAGATGTGCTATGGATACATCAAGAATGAAGCCAGGAGGTTGCCTTGAATTCTCACCTCGCCTTGGATGTCGTCACGAGTACGTGTGATGTGGTGGTGTAGATGAGCAGCCGCCCGTGTAGAGCAGCTCGTGAGCGATGCAGATGGTGAGCAGTGCGGCCGGCGACGTACGTAGACGACGGTGAGCGGACGGACGACGACGACGGCGAGACGAACGGACGGCGACGAGCGGCTGGCGAGGACGACGACGGCAAGACGAACGGCCGGCGACGACGACGGCGAGCGAACGACCGACGGCGACGGCGAAAAGCGGAGTTGCAGCGTATGTGCGTGAATGATGGATGGATGACTCGTTGAGCAGCAGCGGCGGCGTGTGGATGAAATAATGAGCGACGAAATGAGACCAACCCCTTTGTGTGCTTGGTGACCATGTATTTATAGCGATAGGGAGCAGCAAAGAGCTGTGGCTGCATGTGCGCGCCCACGTTCTGTGATCGTGTGATCGTGCGATCGTGAGCGTGGCGCTGCTCCTTTCCTTTTCTCTATTTCTTTATTGCTAATTAAACGGCAACGTCCCATCAGCCTGTATGGGCTTAATTAGGCCATCATTTGTCAACGTATGGGCTCTTGCTCTAATCCATTTTCTTGTATGGCTAATGGATGATGAGGCAACGCATGTGCACGTAGCCATTTTTTTTAAAGTGGGCTAGGCCTGATTCTAGTAATTCATTAAGGCTAGTTTTGAACACATGGTCTTCTAATATATGCATGCATGCCTAGCTATGTCACGTACGCACACCTCATGCATGTATATGTACGCAATCCAATGAATCTTTTTTTTGTTGTGCAGCGGATCGCTCTTATAATTGGCTATCTCTATCATTTTTTTGTGTGTATCCGTTAAGATATAATGATATTTTAATGGAGGAACATACCTCGTGATGCTTGGACAACATTGGCGCCGCCTCTGACAGTGAAATTTTAGATTGCTTTGACAACATTGGTGCCATCTCTGACGGTGTAATTTTAGATCAGTATCCGCTGGCAACATGGCAACGGTGCGCGTACATATGAACCGTGTGTTAACCATTTTTCTATATATTCTTTTTCTTTGTCAGCGATGGTGCACGTACATATAAACCATGTGTTCTCCATTTTCCAATAGGTGAAAACTTAATGGTTGTTTATTTATTTCATAATATTTTATAACTGTTGGTTTAATGCGTGCATAATCGACATTCGAAAATATATCATAGGCTTTTTTTTCAATCACAAATTTGAGTGCTTGATTATATTTTTAATTCATTTTTTTCATGATAAAACAGATTTTTGCCGTTTTGTATTTATATTTTAATATTTTATATGGTTTATGCATTTCATTTTATCTTGGTCAAAATCCATGTCAACAGATGCCCCTCGAGGTTTGGGTTCGAAGAGAATTTTTTTTGAGTTGGGCCCATAGCTCGAAACTTGGTTATACATGTTATTTTTGGTTTACAAAGTATATCACGTGAGTATATGGGCTCACGACTTTTAGTTAGTTGTGTGCCAGTTACGTATGGCCATGTACTTCTACTACTTTTTTTTTATCTCCACGACACTAATTTATCCTGCCGCCGTTGAAGCTAAAAGGCAGGACTTGTTTGAAATTATCCAACCAACAACCTCATCTGGCTAACAAACTCCACCCGTGCCTCCTCAACTATCTTTTTAAACAGTCATCCACAATATTCTATTAGCCCTACTAGATGACAACGGAGACGAGGCTTGGCTTACTTTCCTCTGCCCTCCAGCCATAACCCCGTACGCATTAAGATTTACCTTTCCGTTTCCTTGCATTCTTGCATCTAAATTTGTTCGATTGATTAGTCCACTATTCCCTTTGTGCTAGATTACTTTCTTAATCCCTCGTGAGATGTGCTTTCGCTGGAGTACAGATCTGAACTTTTACCCAAAAAGGGTTTCCCCTGTTTTATAAATAAAGCACCAACACTTACATCCAAGTAACCGATACAAACGCACGCCACACAACCCAAGGCAAGAAACGAGAATGCCGGGCACCGACACACAACTTCAACGACTACCAAGAATCAACAGAAATGAGCAAAAAGAACCGCTTGTAGCCGACGGAGACCACCAACGATGAGAGATCATCCGGAAAGAAGTGCAACGGACCACGCCGGACCGAGGGTTCCAAGATGATGCCTCCAAGAAGAGCACGACCACGGACCGTCGCCATCGTCCGATCCAAAGATCAGGTTTTCACCCGGAACACGACGGGAGGAGTGAGAGCACCACGACGGAGCCTACAGGGAAGAACACGACATCCGCGGACGTCGCCACCGTCGACCCGTGTACGGACAGTAAGTGATGAACCCGGTGCTCCACCCTTCCACTGCATCCCGGTCGGCCAACCACCTGCAACCATGCCACCCAAGCGGCCGTGGTTGCACGCCAAGATCCGAAGTCGCGCAGCCCGCTTACGACCGGGCGCGACTCCCACCGCCAGGCCGCCGCCCGCCACCGACCACCCCGAGAAGCCCCAAAGGTCACGTCTTGGACAAGATCCATGAGCCCAACCACCTCAGAACGCGGCGACCATCGCCTCAAGGGGAACCGAGCCAGATGGCGTGGAAAGGGGAGGAGGAGGAGCCCCGAGGCCGAATGCGAGATCCGCAAGAGAGCGCCGGCCACCGCCCGCTGCCGAGGAGGAGGGCGCACGGAACCGCCGAGCTGCATCCATGAGAGGCCACCGGGGAGGCCTTCCCGCCGAGCGCCGCCGTCCAACCGCAGGGGCCCGGCTGGACAAGGGCCGCCCACCTCCACCGCTGCCGCGCCGCCTCCACACGAGATCCACGGCGAGAAGGCCGCCCGCGACCGTCGCCGCGACCCTGCTTGCCGAACAGCGCCGAGGCTGCTGCTGGCAACCGCCGCCGCCACCACCCGCCGGCCTGCACCACCACCATGCCGCCTGTCGCCCGACGCCACGCCGCCGTCGCTGGCCTACTCCAGAGCGCCGTCGCACCACTACGCCCAACACGAGCGCAGCATCCCCACCGGCGAGATCCGGCCCGCGCCGCACTTCTGCGTAAGGAGGCGAGATAGCCCGCCGCCGCCGGGCGACGACTGGCTTCGCTGCCGTGTTTTAAGCGGCGCGAGGGAGGAGAGAGAAGGGGAGGTGGCGGCGGGCGCTTAGGGTTGCCGCCGGACGCCAGCTGGAGGCGTCGCGGGAGGGAGGGAGGGGGAATCCTTTTCCGTACAATATGGTGCGTTGAAGCCGATCTGAACTTTTAAACCGAGATGCTGGTAAGTTTATGATTAATTCACTCATATATACTACAAGCACATACATGATTTGTGTACTCTACTTGCCCCTTTATTTTTTTAATATTGCAAGAAGGTTGGGGTATGATCTGGCCGAACAATCGTATTTGATTTCGGACGTATACCTGTTCTCTGATTAGGTACTACACCCCATGCTTTTTTCCTTATGCATGTACCAGCCTCAGATTAGATAAAATAGTCTCTAGATGGATCCATGCACATAATCTACGGACGTATACCTGTTCTCTGATTAGGTACTACACCCCATGCTTTTCCTTTTATGCATGTACCAGTCTCATATATTAGATAAATAGTCTGTAGATGGATCCATGCATGTAGTCTACCTTTGGGCCATTAACAAATGTGCATCTTGTACCATAAGTTTAAAAAAAGTATTGACGTGTCGGCAAGCTATATACAAACTTACCGTTGTCAAGATCATTTTTCTTGATCTAAGATGCTCGCTTTAAGATACAGACTTACATCTTTCTCACGGTTGGCGTGCCGGCAAGTTTGTACAAACTTGGTCTGTCGTACAGCCGTGAAGACTAATGTATGCTAGTATTTCTTTAATCTTTAATTGATTTTCTTTTATATAAACTACGCACAATTTCCTCACGAATGTCGTTCATCAATTTTTTCTTATATGGGCTTGGTCCGTCCTACGGCCGTTGAGAACAACAAGCATAGCATGTATGTCGAAAATAGTATTTCTTTTCGGTTGACGTTCCGGCAAGTTCATATATCGGCTTGGTCCGTCGTACAGCTGTGGAGGCAATTATAATCGACATCATATATATTATGTCGGAAGTGTATTTTCCCCACGATTGGCGTCCCGGCAAGTCCCTATGTGGGCTTGGTCCGTCGTACGACCGTGGAGGCAATTATAAGCGACATCATATATATTATGTCGGAAGTGTATTTTCTCCACGGTTAGCGTCCCGGCAAGTCCCTATGTGGGCTTGGTCCGTCGTACGACCGTGGAGGCAATTATAAGCGACATCATATATATTATGTCGGAAGTGTATTTTTCCCACGGTTGGCGTCCCGGCAAGTCCCTATGTGGGCTTGGTCTGTCGTACGACTGTGGAGACAATTATAAGTGTCACACATATATTATGTCAAAAATATGTTTTATTTTTCCACAACAAGCACATCATAACATATACGTTATATGCTTGGGTCTGAGGTCTTTTGTTTACTCGAGTGTTCCCTTTTTTGTTTTACAGGGAAAGTATTTAAATTGTTGGCCGAAGATAGTTGCTAATAAAGCTAGGTAACACCATCGTGACTTTCCCTTCTTCTTTTCTTATTTAACCCGACGTTTCTTTTACATATATACATGCCATCGTATTCATTTTGTGCCTTTTTACATATAGATGGCGCATGGTGAGGGGTCTGTTCCTTCCAATGAACTGTCGATTTGTCAGTTAGCTGAGCGGCATCTATATGAGCCTAATACTACTGAAGAGGTCAACCCAGTGATCAGACAGCAAGTGCTCGCACATGCGGATTTGACTCGCCATCCTCGTGGTTGGAATGTGGGGTCTACCCTTAGTGACTATTCTTTTCATCCACTAGCACCTTATCCTAAACCTGATCATGAGGCCTACACCCTAGGGACCAGGATGGTAGCAAAAGGTCTAGGTTGGGATGGTCACAAAGCCGAGTATGTTCCGCAATCCAAAGGCTATGTTGAGTGGGGCATCTCTATATTGAATAACCACTCGTTTTGTTTGAAAGGCGAAGCGGAGAACACCGATTATATATATGGGGCCATTTATTGCTTCCTCGGTGAATATGAAGTTTCAGATTCGTTAGTGAGGTCACTACTGGAAAGATGGGATCCAGAAACAAATACTTTTCTTTTTTTCATCTGGTGAACGCACTATGACTCTGCTTGACATGCTTCTAATGTCGGGCCTTCCTTCAGTTGGAGATCCATACGAGGAATATGTTCCCTTTGTAGATGATCTAGAACCTTCAAAGCTTATGTTCCCAAATTTCTTATCTAGTCTTTTAGAAGAATTCTACCGGCTCAGCTGCGAAAATGGGAGTGTGACTTTTCAATTTTGGTGTGACCATTTCCATAACAAACGCAAACGCACTTCGTCTTTCACCTCCCTTCGGGAACAACACATGTACATTGCGGCTTTTATAGCCCACTGGCTTTGCTCTTACGTGGTTGTTGGTGGGGGGCCTTATATTCGTCCTGGTGTCCTTCTTATGGCCTCTTGGATCTTCTCGGGTCGCAAGATCTCTTTGGCCCCCTCAACACTTTGTTCATTGTATTATTCTCTTCGAAGGATCAGTATGCACCCCGTTGCTCCCTCCTATGAGAAAAGAATTTGGCCAGTGCATTATATCGCGGGGTGGATGGGTCTTTATCTAAGAAAACCATTTAAGGACAAAGTGAAAGAGAAACATCTTCCAGATGTTAAGCAACTGCCGATGCATCCAACCATGGTTAAAACTATGTTTCGGGTTCCCATAACTTTCAGTCCTGCTAAGGCACACATTTTCCTTGATGACCGAGCCAATATTTTTTGGAATCCTTATACTCCAAAGAACTTAGTCGGGGTGGATTAGTTGCAAAGGTCCTTCACTATTTCTTCACATCGGGGTATGCTTCCATGGAGGCGTGCTACTGATGTTGATGATCTTTGCATAGCGGAGCCATATCATCCTGATCGAGGTGCACGACAACTTACTTTGAGACAACAAGTGCCCTATGCTCCGTTGGTCAGCGTGTACACAAAGGAGGATACTGGCGTTGCATATGCGTATTGGTCGCATTTGTTACACTCGGACCAAGGAGAGTTCCAGTACTTTCTTAATGATGTGCATGAGGCATCTTCTTCTGTGGCCTGGAACAACTGGTGGGTGGGATTTATGAAACCATTTAACAACTTCGGGCATCTCGAATGGTCTGAATTATAATCCGCAGAAACGTAATTTTCTGAAATGCGGAGAGGAGTACATAGTTCCTCGCAAGCTTACAGAGAATGATTTTGTTGTTATAAAGGAAGTCTCCGCCAGGGGTAAGGAGGAACATATTGCAGCCATCAAATTGAATGGAAAGAGAATTATGGACCACTGGCGTCCCATTCTGTGTGGCTTTCTCTCAAATGATGAACCTTTAATCAACTCTAAAAAGGTAAGATATATATATATATATATATATATATATATATATATATATATATATATATATATATATATATGGTACTACCATAGTTCGTTTGCTCCTTTCTTTCTCATTTTTTCTATATCTCCTTTTAATAGAAGAAGCGAAAGGTTAAGGATGCTATCGCTACTCAACCCATGAAATCTAAAGAGGTGAGTTTATGGTCTGCGTACAACTTGTTCAATTCTTTGTTGTACTAATCAGTATTAATCATATCATCCTTTTATATATGTGGTTGCAGCAAAGTGGCGTACCAAAGTCTGTTGTTGTAGTTGGTTCTTCCTCTACTCATCCATTGCTAGTGGGTAGTGATGATCTTCCGGAAATCGCCCCGGCCACCGGCGGACGGAAGCGTAGAAATTTATCGCCCACTCATGCTGACGAGGAAGAGAGACTCCCCTTCAAGCGCAAACTAGATTTTTCCCAAAAATATGATTTTTCTGAACCAATAACCTTGGACGGCCCGTCATTAGATGTTGAACTCAGTAGCCTTGTTAATGACGAAGATTTTGGCCATGTTCTCACGAGAGAAAAGGACCATGGCCTTGGTGACCTTTTCGATTTATCCGTCGAGGATTATACCATTGGCGAGTGTGGCACAAGTCGTCCACCTTCTAGCCCGGGTGTGACTGAAGCTATGCCCCATACCCCTAGTGCTCTTGATTTCTTGTCAACTTTACCTGGTAGTTTATTTACCTATAAATATTTATTTAATTGGCCATGTCTATGAACCATCATTATCATCAAATTCTCACGACTCTTCCATTTTTTTAGGTTGTGACCAAGAAATTCGCCACTCACAAGACTCTGAGGTGATGGTTGTATCAGGGAAAGGCACACAGATGGACTGCAGTTTCATCAAGGACATGTTTATGGATGCTACGGATTTCGTAGTGAAACGATCCCTCGAAGGACTGAACGACTCTACCCTTGGTGATCCCGAGCGACCGCATCATGCTTGAGAGTGTTTCTCAGACGCTACCCACGCAAGTGCCTGAGGTAGCTAAGGTGCAGGCCATGTTGGTCGGGCTTATTGACCTTTCCAAGAAGTTGGAGGGTGGCCAAACCGAATTCACGAAGGAATCCGACCGAGATGAACATGTTGTTGCTGAAGTAGAACTTAAGATTAAGTCTGGCCATGAAGTTTCCGGGGACATAATTGGTGACTTATCTGCCGTGGAAAAGAAGTGCACTGAAATGGAGGCACGGGAAGCAGAAGTGAAGGCCCAGCTTGAAGAGGTTACTGCTACTTTACACAAGCTTAAATTGGAAATGGAACAGCGCCGGCAAGCACATGATGCCCATCAATCTGAATAGAAGAAGTTGCTGAAGAGTCTACAGGATACCAATGCTGGCAAACGTACAAGGCTTGCTGAATTTAAACAAAAGACAACAGATTTAAAGACCGAAGCAAGTCAGTTGTTGAACAACATGCAGAACTGGCGAGCTCCTTGAGAGGGCGTCGACTTCGTTTAGTTTTTTTTGGCCATTTCAATCCATCATTCCGCTTCAAACCATTTAATTTGAGTATTCAGTTTCAATTCAGATGTATCAGTACTTTGTTTATTCACGTGGGAACTCCAAATTTTATGCATGATGTGCTAGTACGCCAGCCTTGACGTTGAAGCATCCTTATTTATTTATACTATTGTTGTGTATGGCCTGAAGCCTTATTTATTTTATCCTATTTTTATTATATAAATGCATGTACGTACCATTTTTGTAAACGGTTTAAGCTTATGAAGTCTGGAACCTGTTTTTTTTTTTAAAAAATTTACATCATAGTTTATACTCGTAAGTTGTTGGAGTCTGTAAAAAAGTATCTATCACAGTTTAGACTCATAAGTTTATTGGAGTGAAATTTATTTACTTTATCCTAAGTGCCACAGTTTAGACTCGTAAGTTTATTGGAGTGATTTTGGTGTGCCCCGGTTTATACTCATTAGGGTATGGAGCGCCCTCGATGATTTATTTTCTTTGCATCACAGTCTATACTCGTACGTCATTGGAGTAATTTTTTTTGTGTCCCAGTTTAGACTCGTGAGGGTATTCTTTTTTTTCTTATGCGCCCCAGTTTAGACTCGTGAGGGTATAGAGTATATTCTTTTTTTTCTTATGCGCCCCAGTTTAGACTCGTGAGGGTATAGAGTATTTTCTTTACGCATAGTAACGCTTAAGGAATTTCCCATTTACCGGTGCCGGCGAGTATTCCCCGTCTGGTGATATGATTCTATATGCGCCACTAGAATAAACCTCTTTTATAACGAAGGGACCTTCCCATTTTGGTTCAAATTTTCCTTTCATCCGTCGCGTGATATTCATAGGACGGATGACCGCAAGTACTAGATCTCCTTGTTTGAACGACCTTCTTTTGACTCGTTTGTCGAATGCTCGAGACATCCTAGCTTGGTATGCCTCAAGATTTTGCAAAGCTTGAAATCGTTTACCTTCTAGTCTTTCTAATTCATCGAGACGTAATTGTACTGATTTTTCTTCCGACAAATTTTCATGTGTAGCGACTCTCAGTGACGTGATCTATACCTCCAAAGGTAGAACGGCTTCTCCTCCGAATACTAAGGAATAAGGTGTCATTCCTGTCGGCGTTCGTGTTGTGGTTCTATAAGCCCACAAGGCTTCGAGAAGCTTTTCATGCCAGTCACCTTGTTTTTTGATACAACTTTCTTTAGTAACTTGCAAAGAGTTTTGTTGGAAGCTTCTGCTTGTCCATTGGCAGCTGGATTATATGCCGTGGAATAATGATGGTCTATCTTAAATTTTGAGCATAATCTCTCCACTTGTTTGTTTTTAAAAGGAGTTCCATTATCAGACATGATACGAGAAGGAACGCCAAAGCGATAAATGAGTTGTGTTCTTATAAAATGTTCTACATTCTCCGCTTTGTCTTCATTTAGTGGTGTAAATTCAGCCCACTTGGAAAAATAGTCTGTTGCTGCCAAAATAAATTTGTGACCTTTGGACGATGGTGGATGAATTGGCCCAACTATATCCATTCCCCACATTTCAAAAGGCCAAGACATATTTGTCGCATGGAGTGGTTCGTGCGACAGATGTATAAAGTCAGCATGCACTTAGCATTCATGGCATTTCTTTGCAAATTTAGTGGCATCTTCAAACATTGTGGGCCAGTAGTAACCTAGACGCCTTAATTGGTAGTGCAATTTAGGACCTGACTGGTGCGAGCCACATATTCCAGCATGCACCTCCTTTAAGGCCTCCATAATTTCATTTCCAGCAAGGCAGCGCAATAATATGCCGTCATGGGAACGCCTATAGAGTATATCGTTGATGCATGTGTAATGAATTGATCTTTTGCGGATTCTAGATCTTTCGCTGGTATCAAGAGGTAGGTATCCGTGAAGTAGATATTCGAGGAATGGTGCTCGCCAATCCCCTACCTCAATTTCACATACATCAGCTTTCATTGCGTAAGATATTACCATTTCTTCTTCTTCAACAAATATTGGCAATAACCTTCGTTATTCTATGTGTACATCCATCATTTCATGTGAGTCTAGTGACATACTTGCAGCTAAACCGGCTAAAGCGTCAGCCTTTTCGTTTTGATTTCTAACTATGTGCTGAATATTTAGATCTTTCAACATAGCTAGGAGCTCTTTTGCCCTTTCGAAATATGGCAACAATTCTTGTTTCTTTACCATGTAGGTCCCCATCAGTTGATTAATCACTAATTGTGAGTCCCCATAAAAAGAGAGCGTATCGAGCCCCATGTTTATTGCTATTTCAAGCCCATTGATAAGAGCTTCATATTCGGCCGAATTATTTGACACCGCCGAAGTTAGGGTAAATGAGTATGGGATCACCCCTCCGTTAAGCGTAATGAAAACGACTCCGGTGCCTGACCCAGATTGCCGGCAAGTGCCATCGAAGTACATTTGGCACGTTGATTTTGTAACCGTCGTGGCGAATACGTCCTCATCTGGCAAGTCATCATCTATAGGAAAATCATCTGGGATCGGATGTGCCGCAAGGAAGTTATCCAAAGCTTGGCCTTTTACGGCCTTTTGTGGTATATACGTGATGTCAAATTGTGACAAAAGCATCGCCCATTTAGCTAGTCTCCCTGAGAGTACCATTTTACTTAAGATATATCTGAGTGGGTCTACTCTTGAGACTAACTGTACAGTGTGTTCTAACATGTAGTGTCGCAATTTTTGTGCAGCGAACACTAGTGCGAGACATATTTTTTCCATGTCTGGATAGTTGCACTCGGCCCCTACCAAGGTGCGGCTAAGATAATACAGGGACGTTTCCTTTCCTACATCATTATTTTGCGCCAGGAGTGCACCTAGTGAAGTAGGCCTTGCAGCAGTATAGAGAACTAATGGTCGGTCTTTAATCGGTGCGCCTAAAACAGGAGGATTTATCAAATATTTTTTAATTTCTAGGAATGCGTTTTGGCATGCTTGATCCCATTCAAAAGGGACTCCTTTCTTCATAAGTCGCGAGAAAGGTTTGCATCTCCCAGATAAATTTGAGATAAACCTCCTAATATATGCTAGGTGGCCTTGGAAACTCTTCAGTTCATGTAAGTTAGTGGGTGGTGGCATCTTTACAATCGCCTTTATTTTACTTGGATAGATCAGAATACCATTTTTTGTAACCACAAAACCGAGAAATTTTCCAGAGGAAACTCCGAACGCGCACTTCATGGGGTTCATTTTAAGATTATGTTGCATGAGACGCTCAAAAACCATTTCAAGGTGTTTCAGGTGGTCTTGTTCGTGCTTTGATTTCACAACTATGTCATATATATAGCATTCAACGATCACATATAACAACCCGTCTAAGATGATTGTCATTGCTCGTTGATATGTCGCCCCAGCATTTTTTAATCCGAAAGGCATTACTTTATAACAATATATGCCTTTAGGTGTGCGGAATGCTGTTAACTCTTCATCTTCAAGTGCCACTTTAATTTGATTATAGCCAGAACAACCATCCATGAAAGAAAATATTTCATGCCCCATAGTAGCATCGACTAGTATTTCAGAGATGGGTATTGCGAAATCATCTTTGGGACATGCTTTATTCATATCCCTGAAATCTACACATATGCGTGTTTGACCATTCTTCTTTTTAACTGGTACAATACTAGAGACCCATGTGGGATATTTGACTTCTCTAATAAACCCTGCGGCTATGAGTTTGTCGACCTCGGCTTCTATTTGCGGAAGTATTTCAGGCCGGTACTTTCTTTGAGCTTGCTTCACTAGTGTGGCATCGTCTCGCACAGCAAGGCGATGGACAGCTATGTTTGGGTCCAACCCAGGCATTTCTTCATAAGTCCAAGCGAATACGTCTCTATTTGCACGCAGGAACTCATGATATTTTAGTTTACTTTCTTTGGACAAATGTTTGCTAATAAAAATTGGACGAGGATCATCAGTCGTACCAATATTTATTTCTTCCAAGTCATCCACGGTACATTGGTTGCCATCCTCCATTTGTGGAGATGCTTACATCATGTCCGTATACTCAGCCGAAGCCATACAAACCTCATATCCTAACCCATGCTTCATTTCTTTTAAAACATGGTCTTCGTGCAGAGCTTCGAGTTGTTCTTAAGATAACACCTTTTCGAATGGTGCTAGTTGTCCCTGGCCATCACATAAGGAAGGGCCAGTGGCGATGTCATAGCCCATTTGCTGCATCATGTACAAGACCCTATTATCATACAAAGAAATGGGTAAAGATTCATCATTTTGTTAAACACATATATTTGTGTTGTATTTTAATTTTCACTTTCACCAACATTAGATCGACGCAACTCTTTTTGGGATTGTTTTATTTTATATTGTACCAAAGGAGGTAAAGGCGTAGGGAAATTAGTACCTTTCATGTCATGGGATTTGTCTATGACACGAAATATTGGGTCACCCTTCTTCCTTTGGTTTCTTGGTATATACTGATAGGTCTTTTTCTTTGACGAGGACTCTATGACCTCCTTTTCAACCACATTTGGCTCAGGTATTTTCCAGGATTTTGGCTTCTGCACCTTATCAACGGGCTCGAAGTAGAACTTTGCATCAGCATAGAAAGATTCGGCTATAGTGAATGGCTTCTTATCAGCAAATATTACATCAGTATCACTGTCCGATCTATATATTTGATACACTAATGTAAAGTGGATGGCACAACTTGATTCTCGTGTAACCATGGGCGTCCAAGCAATGCATTATATGATGTAGCTGCATCAATCACGTGAAACTTCACATATGTGGATAGTGTATCCAATTTTAAAACCAACGAAATGGTACCCATAGCTTCTTGTCCTGATTGGTTAAATCCATGTATAACCACATTAGACTTGCTCAAATCTCCCTTGGAATATCCAATCTTTTTGAGTGTACGCAATGGTAGCAGATTTATAGCTGACCCTCTATCATTATGCGATTTATTGGCAATACATCAATTTCGCTGAACATGAGAAGAGGTCTGTTGTGCTTCTTGGGGCCTAACAACATATCCTCATCTGTGAACGTCATATTTAGGACTTCAGATTCTTCTACCTCGGTTTGAGATACTTCTACTCTGTAGTCCTCAGGAAACGTGAGTGTCGTGACAAGAGCTTTACGCATATCAGATGAAAGACACAAAGCATCATACATGTAAAGCATAGCTGGTATTTTCTTCAAATGTGCGATTACATCATACTTGACTGGCACCCTACATGAAGGGTCCGTCGAATCATTAGGAACTGCATCCTTACTTTTTGGTTCCTTTCTAGGTGGAGGATGAGGGTCTGCTAATTGACGACCTGATCTAAGATGAACCTGATCCACTTCTAACGGTTCTTCTTCAGGGAAGCACAAAGACTCGTCGTCATCCTCGAGCACACCAATAGTGAGAACGTTGAATTCTTCACTTGGTATTCTCATGCGCTTCGTGTTGTGCTGATATATCTTTGGTGCGAAGCGCAGAGGAGGGGCTTCTTCCATCACTGGGGGTAGTACACGGCGTTTTGACCGCCGTTGCCCCCAATCTTGGGCTGCACCATTACTGCAGGGAATGTGAGCCTCTCCTTTATGCTGATCTTGCGATTTCGCAAGGCCTGGAATTATCATAGGAGAACAACCATATTCGGAAATCAGTATTGCATCATCATAAGTACCCCTCATATTTGAAGATGCACAACTCACCGCTTCATCTTGGAGGGTGGCGACATTTGCTAAAGCCTTTTTCTTTCCCTTTGTCATGCTTTTGAGGAGATCCGCATCAATGGTCCCCTCATGGATCATTTTCTAGATGATATTCTTCACAACAAAGCAATCTTTGAGTGTATGGCCCAAAATGCGATGGTAGTGACAGAAATTTGGATCATCAAATTTTGAAGCTTCTTCCGGCCTTTTGGGCTTGGGAAGTTCTATTAGACTCAACTCCTTTAAACCAGTGAAAAGGTCATCAATTTCTTCTACAGGAAAAGAGTACTCCCTGTTTTGTCGTTCAGCCTCCTACCAACCTGTGCATCTCGCTGTCCTTGGTTCCCTATAGGTGCTCTTCCGGGCTAAAACCAAGGTTTTACCGTCGTTGTCTCCATGGCTTGCGCAGACTTGGGTTTCATTGGCAACTTTTCACGCTGACCACCTTTGTCTCTAGGCTTGTTGAGCGTCGTTTTTGTTCGACGAGCGACAAGCTGCATAAAATTTTCTATATCCGTGGATTTGGAAGCTAACTCTTCAAACGTGAGGGGCCTCACTCCTTGTAACTGGACGGCCACTTCTGAGTGGAGATTGTTCATGCACATGCGCACTGCTTCTGGCTCAGTAATTGGTTGTGGGCAGTGAAGATTTAGGTTTCTCCATCTATTTATGAAATCAGCTGCCCTCTCGTTGAACCCCTGTTTAGTTTGGGTCAACTCAGTTATGCCCATCGTCCTCTGCATGCTATAAAACCGCTCGAGGAATGAGTTTTGCATTTGTTCCCACGTTTTTATAGAGCTTGGAGGTAGCTTGCTGTACCAAGTGAAGGCAGGCCCAGACAATGTCTGTACAAACTGCCTAAGGAGAAGTGCTCCGTTGTGAGCTGTATCCTGACAAGCAGCAAGGAAGTGTGCTATGTGCTCGTGGGGAGATCCACTCCCGTTGAACTTACTAAACTGCGGCTGCCTGTAATTTGTTGGGAAAGGAACTAGGTCCACATCAGGTGGGTACGGCTTAACATACCCTGGCCGCATCGAGTAATCGAAGTTTGCATCAACTGCGACTTTACCCCTTCAGCGATCATTCTTTGGATCGCCTCGAGGTTAAGCCCCGCTCCTCCATGTTGGCTGCTAGCACTTGCGCCACCATCCCCTTCATTTCCTTTGTTTTGGTTATTGCTCATCTGAACTCGAAGGGCTGCGAGCTCGTCTTCCTTTTCTTTGAAGTGCTGCCGTAAGGTTGGCTAATTGCTCTTCAACCGAGCGAGTTTCATTCATGCTAGGACTTGTTCTCAGTATGCTCTACACTATGGCGGAGTTCTATCTCATTTTCGTAGGACAAGGGTACTGTCCGATAGGGGATTATAAGACCCACCACAAATTTGGACCCAAGTTCTTCATAATCCCTGAACCCTTTTGGCTTCGTGTCTTCTGACGAGGACCTTCTATGACAGTTTTGCGTGCCTTCTTCCTCTTGAAATGTATTGATGTGGAGGATGTTTTGCTGGTCTTGTCTGACGCCGCCCTGACACCAACTGGCATTGCTTGGAACACCTCGAATGAATTATTCTTGGTCTGCTTACGAGAGGGCCATGGAGACAAGCTCGTGGCCACCTCATTTGATGGATTTGATAGCCACTTGTTCACTTTAGCCCGACTGTCCTCATCCGATGGAACGTGTTCTGCCCCTTGGACTCTGCTTGACCCAGACCTTGCCCGCACTGCCCTTTCTCTTTCTTTGTACGTCGCCCTTCTTGAACGGACACGAGCAGCTTGGTTCACATACTCTTGGTGTTTAGGATGTTGCTGCATGAACTCGTGGTACTCAGGTCGTTGGGCCAGGGCCTCACTTGATCGCATGATGGCACCACCCTCATCATTTTGTGATGTGGATGCACCGGAAGTCATGACCTTATTGCTTGACATATGCATTTAACAACATATGAGTCATCTGGGTTCTGAACTTGGATCTTTGGACGAGTGTTTTCCATCTCCCCTTGACAGACTTGCTCACATGAGAACGGTGTCGGCTCGCCGCATCTTGATCTACGGCAGCTGGAAGATCAATCCAAGATCGACGGACATTTCTCTGTCGCCTTTGATGTCGCACTGGATCAAATGAGGCTTCAAAGGACTCTCGTAAGATGGGTGCTTCTTCAAACAGAGGAACTGATGGTGCAGATGTTGGATCTATGTGACCTGTTTTGAGGTCACCAGGTGTAAGGCACACTCCCTTCCATTCCAGGGGACGTTTTTGCATTATTCCCAAGCTTTCCTCACTAGGTTTATGGGCCAGTGAGGGGACAAACTCAGGAGCATCCGCTCGAAGTATATTCCGAGCATTGGTGGGCCTTCCTGTTGAGGACGACGCTGACGGCAATATGACCGCAACGCCGCCTCTTTTCCCAGGTAGCTTGGAGTTGGGTGTCTCCACCATCTTCTCTTTTCCCTTGTAAACAAGTGGCGGAAACTCGGATTTCTCAAACACCACTTTCTTTCCTTTGTCCTTGGACTGCTGGTGAACGGATGGTCCTGCTTCAACAATCTTTCCTTTCATTATTGACATTGGAGCATGAGTAACCACTCTTGCAGAACTCTGAGCAACCCTCTTTCTAGCACCCCTCATTTTCCTCTTTGCAGACTTTGACAAAACAGGTGTGAACCCCTCCATTGGTGGAGAAGTGACTTCTTCTTGATCTGGTACAACTGGAGATGCAGCAGTAGTCTTCCAACTTTCACTTAGTGAGGTCACGATAGGACCAATTGGCACATCAAGCCAGAGGTCACCGAAGCGAAGGGTCACAAACTGCTGCACCTGGCCCTCTATACCTTCAAAATAAAGAAAACCATATATTAGTTTTCTTTGAATTTTTTTGTATATGGGTACATAATGTTTTATGCTTTATGTACTATGGGAATTCATATGTTGCAATCCTATGTTGGAATTCAAAGATTAGGGGAGAAATATGTCCCACCGGGCGTGCCACAATCTGATGACGGGAAAATGGCAGGCGTGAGAACACGCGTCCACGTCATTGATACAGAGTGAATAATTTAAATGCATAAAATAAAAATAGAATCAAACATTGCAGGTACTTTATTTCCAGAACTCTTACATTTACATAAAAATTATGTTAATTACATCTCCGAAGAGAAAACCCCTGATTAAGAATTCCAACACATCTATTACATAGCATCACAACACATGAGTACTACAAAATGTAGAAATAAAATAAGACTACAAAATGTAGAAAGAAAAGTCCTCCTTGCTGTCTTCGACGTCGGTGTGCTCGGGGAGCCTTCAACATATGCGTTGCACAACATTCATGATTTGACAATGTTCATTCATATAGCACGTTTATGCCTAGCTCATTAACCATCACAAATATGTAGTAGTTGTCTTATTTAATGGTTAACTAGCCGGGCTAACGGTGTATTTGCAATATAGGGCATAACTATTTTTATGAGTTGGGTTTACTTTATAGCAACGTATATAGCGTTGCCTCAGGCCATTATATGCGAGGACTATATGAAACTTGTTGATGACATATTCGATCGCACTGTATTATGTTTTGTGCGAGTAACATAGGCTATGACCCTAGTTACTTTTCTATGCATGGTACAATTTTAATCCGTATGAGATATTATATTATGACATATGGGTTATGCTTAAATACTAGTTTTGCTTGTCTCAAACATGTCATATATGGGCATGCGACTAAGTGGATCTAGTCAAATACTTATATGGGTTTGAATGAGAATATTTCTTTTATAAAGTTTCACTTCACTTGTATTAGTACTAACATCATGTAGCAACTTTGTGCCCATATGTAGCATAACCAAATGAAGTGTCAGAACTTCTTCTTGCTTGTATTATCACCACGTAGCATAGATTGTATGCTTATGGTGCAACCAAACAGAAGTGTGTATCAGTATATGTTTCGCATGGACATGATTAAGTATATGACAATTCCCTAAGCCTAGATATATGACCCTAAACTATGAAGAGCCAAAGTCATGTATATTGAGTTGTCATGGCTTTGTTTCACATGGGTTTTCATTAGTAAAAAATCCAAGCGTATAATGCTACTTCTTGAGACTAATGAACATATAGACCCATGCTCCAAGTTTGCACCCTATACTAATGCATTTAGGGGTCTAGCTAGACTATAAATTATATGGAAGGAACATGTGTGAATTTCCAAAAAAATAGGACCTTATGAAACCAGATCAATATGAGCTTTATTTCTATTTCTATCCTTGATCTGTATCAACATGGGATGCAAGATCACCATGAGACCAAATCAAGATGGACATATTTTTATTCTTGAATTGCATCAACATGGGATGCAAGATCGCCATGAGACCGAAACAAGATGGGCATAATTTTTTTGGTCTTGACTTATATCAACACATTCACGATGCTAATTGAAGGAGGATGCATCATTGGTCGTTCAACATTTCGAGAGCCGCTACCCCTCCCTCGTCTACATTAAAGCCGTATTGGGAACTGCGCCGCCCGCTGTCAAATCGAATAGTAATGCGCCGCTCGCTGCACGCCCGGCTGAACACGCTTCCTCGTCTCCATCGAACCCCTCCGTTAAACCCGCATCCAAACTGAGAAACCTACTCCAGCCACACGTCCGTTCATGAGCGGGCCGGAATCAAACGCAACACCGGTCGATCTCCTCCTGTCCGCCCTCAGTTTAAACGAGGCCAGACGCCGGCCAAGCTCCTACCGTCTGCCCTATATTTAAACGAGGCCAGACGGACGATGGGCAAGAATCGCACCCCTCCACCGCTCCCCCATCTCCTCCTTCACCATTTTCACCACTCTTTCGATGGCTTCCGAGGAGCCGTTCTCCGGCATACTACCCGGCTAGGTGGCCCGCCGAGCCCTCCGGATACGGGCGAGGCCGCTCGGTGCTTCACCAACCTCGCCTGGCCCGACGGAGCCAGTTGCCGCCCCAAGCCGGCGCGTGGTTCAACAACTCACCGCTCCAGTTCAGCTTGATGAGGAGTGGTGAGTTGCTCCATGCCGGCACAGCGGCGAGCACGCCAGAACGGGCGTCCTCGCTGCCGCGTCGAACCGCGCCACCAGTGTCTGCGGTGGCCACGCCTCCTGTGTCTGTGGGCGCGCCTCCCGTGCCTGCGGCTGCGCCTACCGTGCCTGCGGCAACGCCATGTAAGCAGATATAGAAGCCGGGTGTGTGGAGGGCGACGAGTCGGTGGCCAGCTTCTCCGTGTCCACCGCCATCATCAAGGAGAAGTAGAACATGGGAGGCCGCCACCACTTGGGTCCCATGAAGGCCACTGCCGAGGCGACGACTGCACATTCAGGTGGTTTCTTTGCTGCTTCGTCTCTTCCGAGGACCTTCGTCGACCCCGCAAGTGTCTGCCGGACATGAGGAAGACAAAGGGATCCGCGGACGGCCATTTTTATTAGGTACTCCCTCTCCGGCTGGCGGGAAATATTTGTTCTAAGAATGGATAAATTGGATGTATCTATAACTAAAATAAGTCTAGATACATCCATTTCTAGGACAAGTATTTCCGGACGGAGGGAGTATTAATTATACCGAGAGAGCCGGATTAGCACCACTTAGTTCATGTAAATGTAATGAAATCCATCATGTTTATACGAAGATCTGACTTTTTTATACGAAATCCTTCATGCTTATATGAAAACAGTCCGTGTTTGCATGAATTTCATCTGGTTGGCTAGAGTTGTGAAAATGTATGCCGCTGGCGTTTGATGTAGTCCTCCGCGGAAGGAAGTGGAAGGAAATTTGCCGGCAACCGTTAGAGATGCTCTTATGCTGAAAATAATAGAGTCACATCCAATCCATTTGAGTTAATTGCGTGTATGATTCTCCCTCTATAAAAAGGTAATTGCATGTACAGTGTTGGACTACCACATACGGATGTGTACGTAGACATATTTGTGGGTTCCACTGTCAGTATAGTAGCGAAAGAAGTATATATTAAATAATTAATATATAATATAAAAATCTAAAGTTAAAGACATAATTCGAACCTAGGTCATCGCATCGCGAGCATCCAGCGCTAACCGGTCCAGCACATTTTTGTTGTAGACCATGCTGGAGATATATCTCCATGTCTACTCTTATACTCCATCCGTTCCTAAATATTTGTCTTTTTCAGATTTCAAATGGACTACCACATACGGATGTGTACGTAGACATATTTTAGGGTGTAGATTCACTCATTTTACTCAGTATGTAGTCACTTGTTGAAATTTCTAAAAAGACAAATATTTAGGAACGAAGGGAGTAGAAAACAAAGTTGGTGATCATGGTGTGCGTGCCATCCTGCAATATAGGCCGTCGTACTTATACTAACGGATAGGAAGGAAACTATGGCAATTTTGTAAAAAGATACCCACACCCCTCTCCATGTTTGCAAATAAGGCCTTCCCTCATTCATCCTTTTCTCTACTCTTACTAGCAATGTGCCCGTGCGTTGCAACGGATCCAAAAGAGAATAATACATGTTCACAAACTTGAAAGAAAAACACTCGAGTTTGGTGTATATATCACTAAAAATATACTAGTATTAGGTTTCACTCAAAATATATTCCTTGTGGCTGTTTTGATGAGGTGGGGGAGGGATGTGGTTGGTTTCAAGATACAAAGGGGTTTCTGCAAATTAGAGCAGAGAAGTGGGGTCTTGTTGCAAAAATGCCATGACTTACAGTCGTTAGATGCAGATCTGATGGTGAGAAATGACGGATGGCAGACACACCATCATCACCAACTGAGTCTTTTATAGGAGTAGCGATAAAAAACAGAGTTGGTGATGATGGTGTGCCTGCCATCTTGCAATATAGGCCGTCCTATTTATATCTGACGGATAGGAAGGAAACGATGGCAATTTTGCAAAAGATACCCACACCCTCTCCACATTTGCAAATAAGGCCTTTCCTCATTCATCCTTTTCTCTCACAAGATAAACTAATCATATAAATGCATCTTTATGTTCCGTGCAATGCATGGGCATCTTGCTAGTCTCTCACAAGATAAACTACTCATACAAATGCATCTTGATGTTCCTGCAACGCACGGACATCTAGCTAGTTTCTTTTAAAACAGTTACTACGATAATTGGGTTGAAGTGATATATTTTATGTCTACCCCGAATGATTTCAGATTCACTAGTAGTAACAAAGAAAAGGTTGTCTTGTTAATTAACAGAAAACAGTGTGAAAACTATTACATGAGGCCGGTAAGAACAAGGCACACTGGGTTCAGCGTCATCGTCACTACAGCTGTGCACGCGAGAAGTCTACATATCAAGGGGGCTACGAAGAAAAAGACATATCGAGTTTGTCTGAGCGAGTCACAGAGACACAATGTTTGAGTGAGAAACCAATTGACAGATTAAGATCAGATCGAGTTGTCACCCTTCTGTTGTCATTGTTGGGGTTGGGGGGGGTGGGGAGGGGGAGGGGGAGAAAGACATATCGAGAGTATGCGCGGTAGGCATAGAGGCACAACTAGAGAGTGTGTGTTTGAAAGAGGAGTAGATAGATTACTATCAAGATCGGCGTGCCACCCTACTCCTTTGATGTCGGGTAGTGTGTGTGTGTGTGTGTGTGTGTGTGTGTATGTGTGTGTGTATGTGCGTGTGTGTGTGTTTGAGAGAGAATCTCGTCGATAGATTAGTATCAAGATCGAGGTGTCACCCTACTCCTTCGGTGTCGGGAAGTGTGTGTGGGTGAGTGGGGGGGGGGGCAGTGACACATACATATATCTACTCTTATAAAAAAAACTAGAGTTGGTGATAATGGTGTTCCTGCCATCCTGCAATATAGGCCATCCGATTTATATCTGACGGATAGGAAGGAAACTATGGCAATTTTGCAAAATATACCCACACCCCTCTCCACATTTGCAAATAAGGCATTCCCTCATCCATCCTTTTCTCCCACAAGATGAACTACTCATACAAATGCATCTTGATGTTCCGTGCAACGCATGGGCATCTTGCTAGTAGGGAGAAGGAGTTTGTGTGACACATATCTATATTAAGGGATAGGTAGATTGCATGTGTGCAAGGCATACTTCAAGCATCACAGCGATAAACAAGCGGTGTGCATTCAAGTGCCGAAAAAATGAAGCGAGAAACAATGTGAATCCCGTTGGAGAGAGAGTGAAATCTCAAAACAAATGGTGCTCTATTGGAATCCCGTTGTATGTATTCATATGGTTCCGGAACTCGAGTTAACCTTAGGCATATGTGTGTGATACATAATTTTACTTTGAGACATTAGTGGTTGTGGGTGGGCGGAATTAAAGGGGTGGGCGTGTTCGACAGAGAGAGCGTGTGTGTTTCTATGGGAGATACTTGTAGGACGGGGTAGAAAGACGAATTCTAACCTTGACGGAGGGAGAGAAATACACGAAGTGCACGTGTGTGATTCTGATGCCCACGGGGAAATGAGATATGTATGCGTGTGAGAGAGATTGCACAATTCATTCACGTATCACTATCTAGCGATCATGGACGTGCATCGCTTTAACATAAATCAATATCTACTTCAGACGTGGGCCAAAGGTACAATATTGATTCAACGCTATAAAGATTGGACACTCACATATCACATTTTTTTCTATCTAAATAAACCTTTTCAATTATGCATGCCAAAGTTACAGTGATATTTCTTCAAACAACCAATGTAGCTATCATGTACATGCACCATTGTTACTCTTGCATTCAAATTCATTAGTCTTGGATGATTTAAGGTTCTATTATGAAGTAATATATGTAATATTCATATATGAATTCAACGGGTATGCAATTTATGAAATGGAGGCTATGTAATCATATGAGGTAACACTTTTAAGTAGCGTATCACAATATCCATTTGTTTTGTGGGACTACAATATCCATTTCTTTTTGTGCGCCTCTACACTAACACGTCAATGCATTATGTTTAAAGTAAATAACCAATGGCTCTAAATTATCTATTTACACGAGAAATACATAGGCTGAGCGTTTGATCCCTTTTTTGTGAACGCGCCTCTACACCCGTACGATTGGCCGCGCCCGTGTGAATGTCCAAGTTATCGGCGCATCATCCTGAGTTATTGTATTTTTTTTGGGTGGACTTCACACCGGTTATTAATCACGACGCTGCCCCTGTACTCGGGCCTCAAGCATGACCTTCCCGCTAGCACGGTCCAAAATTAGTTGAAATTGGATACGAGCGATCCATGGGCGTAAAATCTCCCGCCTCCTTCTAAAATTTCCGCCACCTAGTCTTTAGCATGCGAAATTCCCCTTTTGCCCTTGGTGCACGGAGAACAACAGTTACAATACCGCCCTCATCTACATAATAGGTCAGGGCTGCTTTGGTAACTTCCAGTTCCCCCCACCACACGGCACCCCCATTTCCTCTCCCCTCCATAAAAAGCGACTAACTCCACAGCACCAGAGCATCTTACATCACGTCGTCCGTACTTCATCGGCCTTTCTACCCTTCCCCTCTCGAAACCCTAGACTGGTCATCCAGCGGCGTACCAGAGCCCATTCACTGCGAGCGGTGTCCACCTCGCCGGATCTGCTTCTGCGGCCGCATCTACCCCTCCCACCTCCACTAGAAACAAGTAGACTGCTCATCCACCACTGTACCACAGCCCATTCAGTGTCGACCTTGTCCACGGCGCCGGATCTGCTTCATCGCTACTCTCGTCAACTGCAGTGCATCTGCAGCGGCTCATTCATACTCCCCACTGGAGACGCTTCATCCACACCCCCCGGAGCCGCCCCACCGACACCCCTGTCGACGGCCTTTGATCCTCTTCGCCGACACCTTCCTCAACCCAACCCAAGCCGCTTCGCCGAAACCATCGTCAACTCTACCGGAGTAGCTTCGCCTATACCATTCTCAACCCTACCGGGGCCGCTTTGCCAACTCACAAGTCCACGGCCACAGATCCGCTTCGTCGCACCCTCATCCAACCTACTGGAGCACCTACTGATGCCCCGTCCACGGTCACAGATCCGCATCGGTGACACCATCCTTAACCCAACCACCGGAGCAGCTTCACTGACGCCCTCGTCCACGTCCACAGATCCGCTTCGCCCACTGTTGGTGTCAAAACCGGCGGATCTCGGGTAGGGGGTCCCGAACTGTGCGTCTAGGCGGATGGTAACAGGAGACAAGGGACACGATGTTTTACCCAAGTTCGGGCCCTCTTGATGGAGGTAAAACCCTACGTCCTGCTTGATTAATATTGATGATGTGTGTTACAAGAGTGGATCTACCACGAGATCAAAGAGGCTAAACCCTAGAAGCTAGCCTATGGTATGATTGTTGTTCGTCCTATGGACTAAAACCCTCCGGTTTATATAGACACCGGATAGGGTTAGGGTTACCTGAGTCGGTTACAATGGTAGGAGATCTACATATCCAGATCGCCAAGCTTGCCTTCCACGCCAAGGAAAGTCCCATCCGGACACGGGACGAAGTCTTCAATCTTGTATCTTCATAGTCTTGGAGTCCGCCGATGATGATAGTTCGCTATCCGGACACCCCCTAGTCCGAACTCCCTCAGTAGCCCTGAACCAGGCTTCAATGACGACGAGTCCGACGCGCATATTGTCTTCGGCATTGCAAGGCGGGTTCCTCCTCCGAATACTTCATAGAAGGTTTTGAACACAAGGATAGTGTCCGGCTCTGCAAAACAAGTTCCACATAACACCATAGAGAGAATAATTTTCTGCACAGATTTGCTGACGTATCCCGCGGCGTGACATCACACCACGGCCAGGCCTTTATATTAATCGTTTTTATTGTTCCACCTCAGCGCGTTTAGTGAGGTGGTTTCCTTGGCACGTCTTATCAAAGCATAGATCGTGCCCCCTTATTTCGGGATTCTCATCAATACGGACGTGGGTAACCCAACCATGCCCGTTGGCCTGCCTTCTCTATCGAAGGCGAGTCCTAATCGACCACGAGGTAGGCTCTTGGTATTCAAGCTCTTTATGATGAGACCAAGGCCCTCTTCTTCTTTACACCCTCCACCGAGTTCGCCTCGCGCTTCGAGTTCCAACACCCAGAGCTTCAGATTCAGGTACTTCGAACTTTCGACGATGTCCGGCTCCGACCAGCACGGCCGATGGATGTCTTCCTCCGTCACAGAAGAAGATGTGCTAAAGCTGCGAGACGCCAGGTATCTGACCGGCGAGATCTCGCATAGGCTGCCTGCTCTAGGGCAGGTCACTCCCACTCCTGAGCCCAGCGAGAACGTGGTGTTCGTGTCCCACTTCCTTCAGGGATTAGTCTTCCCGACGGACCTCTTTGTGCGGGGGCTCATGTTTTATTATGGGCTTGATTTCCATGACTTGAATCCGAGTCCATCCACCATATCTCGTCATTCATTGTTGTATGTGAGGCCTTCCTCCATATTACCCCCCACTTTGGATTGTGGCTCAAGACCTTCAAGGTGGAGCCAAAGATGATCAAGGGGCAGCAAGCGGAGTGCGGAGGGGCGGCCATAAGCAAATGTGCTGATGCTCCGTGGCCGAGGGCTCTTTTCAAGAGGAGCTTGGTTGTAGCAGGAGTGGTTTTATATCACCGCTCCCAGGGGCACCAAATGGGCGGCACTCCCTGCCTTCCGCTCAGGTCCACCATAGTGGCTGGCATCATGGGTCAACAAGGGGCTCGACTGGGGGCTGTCCAAGGATGTTCCCCTGCTGCAGGGTCGTATTCGAGATCTCCAGGAAAGAGGGATCAATCTGGTTGCAGTGGCGCAGGTTATGGTGATCCGATGCCTTCAGCCCTGCAAACGTCGCCCCCTCCGCCTATGGGAATTCAATCCGGAGGGACCACGAGCTCTCCAAAATTTTATGGGCACGACGCCCGTGGAGATGTATAAACTGTTCTTCGGATCACAAGAGAAGTGTCCGGACTTGACCGAGGACGCAGGCCTGAGCTGCAACCGCCCGGATTCTCAAGTAAGTGGTCCTGTAACGGACAAGCTGTTCATTCATTTATTTCATACATATATGCCCTTTAAAGGAGCCGTTTCTTGAACAGGAGTGGATAGCCAAGGCAAAGTTAATAAGGTGTCCGGCTCCCCTCCCAGAGACCACGCCGGATCCCATGTTGACCAAGATGTTGAAGGTCGCGCCTTTTGAAGAAGGTGAAGGGGGGAGCGGGGAAGCAACCGCCTCTGCGAAGGAGGATATCAAGGAAGGAGGGATTAAGACTCCCACCTACCGAGGAGAGAAGAGGACCGCTTCGGAAGATCCGGAGGTCAAGGCCTCAAAGAGGGGGAAGGAATCTTCAAGAGAGTCCGCGCTGGAAGTAACCCAGCCGCATTATTTACCCAAGGGATCAGCCCTCCACCAGCCGTAAGTAAAAAGAAGGGTCTTGTAAATAAGGAACATCCTGTATTTATTCACGAGGATAACCGAAATTGTACCTTGTAGTTCAGACTTCAGCCCTTCTCGTGAGCTCGCTCGTCTTGAGGATCTTCTTCCGGAGATGATGGAGAGCGAACGCCTCCACCTGTCGCACCCTCATGTGAGGCGGACGACCCGGAGGTGTCGTCGCGGAGGGTTCCCCAAGTCCAGTGGGGCGGAAGGTCCGGCGCCAAGTGGCGTCTTGATCGGAGGCTGAAGGATCTGCTGGGCGGCGGTTATTTTCAGAGGATCACCGTGCTCTAATGGGTACGGTAATTGAAAGAATTGCATCCGCGGAGAGCGGATTGCATGAAGCCGTCAGAAGCTTACTGGCGGGGTTTGAGGTACGCAAAAATGATGTACCTTCGGCGATTATGCATATAAAATGCACCTGTATAGATAGTAGCCCACGAGACTCGGTATGTTGTCAAAATTGACAACGTGCCGAGGATCAAATCTCGATTATAACATATCGCTGCTCCTAAACAGGTGGCGGGCGTCCGGAGGCCAGCCGGATCGATGAATATGCCGAACTAAAGCGGCAACTTGACGAGGCGGATGCAGACATCGCGCTGGTCAATAAACAGTTTGGCGAGTCACAAGGTATGCGACCTTTATGCGGACACCTTGTAAGGGAGCCTGACGCCCATGTCTTACTATTCGTATGCTTAATGCAGATGGTGCCGCTGCCGTGAAGGAGCTCCGGGCAGAACTCGCCCGAGCAAAAGAGCAAGCCAGGAGTAGTAATGCGACCGCTTTAAAGGCGGCCGAAGAGCTAGAAGCTGAACGGGCTGCTCACTGCCGAAGCAAAGAGGAGATGGCCGATATGGCCAAAAAGTTAAGGAATACTACCAATAGCTGTGAGGTTCTTGAAAAAGAGCGTCAAGCGGAACAAGAGGGCCTAAAGAAGGCCACCGCCGAATCCAAGAATACCCAATCGGCTTTGAGAGCTGCCAAGGAGGAGCTGAGTCAGGCCGGGGCAATTCTTGGTGGAAAACCGTTTACATTGTGGAGGAAATATACAGATCCAAAGTATGCTCGATTGGATAAGTTGTGGAGTTCGGAGGATGCTTATCTGGACTTGGCGGCGAGCGCTGTGGGCCTTGATTGAGCACTTCCGGGGCGTAAGGGCACGAAGGGAAGAGCTATATTGGTCGCAATTCCATAGTCCGGAGCATCCTCTGCGTGACCGATCGGTTGGCGAATGGGCCGAGCTGAATCGATTATCCGGATTAGCCATGAAGCATCTCTTGACTCATATGTGGACGGGAGCACCCCAGCCGAAGAGCTATTTTGGTTTAGTGCAGCAGTTTCTTGGTGCGGTGCCGTATCGGCGCAATGAAGCGATCGGCGTGTATTGAGGAGCGCGGATGGCTCTTGCCCGTGTCAAGACATCTTGGCAGAGATGAAGGCCACCGACGTTGCATCCCAAGATTCGGACAGAAGCCGAGTACTGCCGAGCACTACTTTGAAGAAGTCCTGCCGGGCGCTCGTTTGATAGAGACGCAGTGCTCGAAGGATGTTATGTTTAAATGACATGTATGATTTGTGAAAATAATGTCTCAATGTAATATAAGAGCTTTTTATACTTTTGCTTTCAAGTAGCAAACTACTCCTGTCTTGACCGTTTATGTATATGTATATATAACCTGAAAGATGGCAGTCCTTGGCTTCAGCCCCCACTCACATAGTGCGGGGGTGTTTGCAAAGAAAGCGCTTTTTCACACTTAATCCAACGTCTTGGTCCTGTTAAGGAGGTGATGGCGTAGCAAACCAGGCAACCGGACTATAATGCTTTATCACTTTCACTTAGCCATAGGAGTTCGAGGGTGGGGCTACTATATAACCCCTGGGGGCACCGCACTCTCCCGAATTCGGGGTGCGTATGTGCCTGACCGAAAACCGGTCCTTCGTTAATGCGGAGGAATCCTAAAAATTCTTGTGAGTCATCGAGTGGTTGACCAGTCTCTCTCTATATCATGACAGTCAGATTTCGGCTTTCTCTACTGAGGTGCTCGCTTTGGCGAACCGGGCACAATCGCGATAGTTCTCCTGGTGCCGCGTTAGCCGTGAAAGCGGGCGTAAGGCAGCAAAAAAGGCGAGGCGGGCAACCCAACATTTGACCAAAGACATGATTCGGAGCTGATGCATATAAGGCCTAACTCGAGACGCCGAATACTCCCTAAGGTATTCGGTCTTTTATAAAAATGGGCAAAATAATGCCCTAAGCCCCTTGTGTCCAGGTACGCGCAAAAATTCTGGTGCGGCCAATGCCAAAGCACCAGCCTCCTCCTCGGTTATATTAAGGAACCGGGAGAATGTATATCAACAAGAGACAGTGAAAAAAGGTTTACGCACGGTCTTAATCTGAAAAGAATCCTTGCAACGGGTCCCTGCTACACGTCTGCGCCTGTGTCTCCGTTGTGCCGTATCCTGGACGGGTGTAGCACGTTGTTCATATGTAAAAGAGAGGAACTTAGTTTGAAAGAAAAAGGATCGTGCGAAAGATATACTTAATATTAAATGAACAGTGCAGTTCAAGAATTAAATAAAATTGAGCTTTATTGTCTCTTGTTATACATGTATGCGGCCCCTCGTATGGGGGTATGCCGCTAGTAGGCGCTGACTTCGTCTAACCGAGTCCGGGTTTGAATGACCGATTCAGGTTCTTTGCCTAGCGTAGCCGGATAGCTGTGGGGCTGTCAAGGCAGTCTCCGTTCTTCCATGCTCAAGTGACACTTAATACTTCCTTTTAACGAGATGATGCTGTGGACGGACATATTAAGTGTTAGAGATGCATAATGCGGTATTGCGTTAAAGCGGGTGAAAGCTATGCGCCTCGGTGGTGCTTAAGGGCTCTTTGCTGAATGGGGCGATGGGGAGTGAGCTTTCCATGACGGGGTTGTCGGATGAACCGAACACAACCTCTAGTGGTACAGAGCACATATAATAAAGAAGGCCTGGCGTCATTCCTTTGAAGGAAGTGCTGCTATAGCGAATTTTGGTAGGTTCTATCCCCATTATGCGGACGGTGTCCTCGTATGGCAGGTGCCGCGCTGTGTGTTATCACATGAAGTGAGTTCACTGTTTTGACTTCTAGTGGGGAAGTCTTTTGTTTTCCGGAGTGCTGCTTTTGGGTTTCGTCACTTTCACTTGGTGTGTCGAGCCCCTTGTGTTCGGCGTTAATTCGGCCGGACTGCTTGAAGACCCAACAATCTCTGTGGGTATGGTTTGCGAGCTTCCGGAGGTACCATGTATTTGGCACGATCTATCCGAGAATCTTGTTTAGGTTGGATAGCTCGTCACATTATCCTTTAGGGGCAGTGTTTTGTTGTTCGGCCGAGAGCTTTTGAATCCGGCGTTGACCGCCGTACTATTTGCGCCATTTTCCTTATTCCGGCGCTGATCTTTTCTGCGTCTTGATTTCCCATTTCCATCCCTGATTTCGGATGTACTCGGGTCGCTGGTGCTGCATCTAGCCAGCCAGCTGTCTTCCCCTTGGCAAAAGCGGGTCATGAGGCTTGTTAATGCGGCCATTGTTCTTGGCTTTTCTTGGCCGAGGTGTCTGGTGAGCCATTCGTCTCGGACGTTGTGTTTGAAAGCTGCTAAGGCTTCAGCGTCCGGACAGTCGACTGTTTGGTTCTTTTTAGTAAGGAACCTGTTCCAGAATTTCCGGGCTGACTCTCCGGGCTGTTGAGTTATGTGACTTAGACCGTCTGCGTCCGTAGGGCGGACGTAGGTCCCCTGAAAATTTGCCCGAAATGCATCCTCGAGCTCTTCCCAGCTTCCAATGGTATTTTCGTGGAGGCTCTTAAGCCAATGCCGAGCTGGGCCTTTGAGTTTAAGGGTAAGTATTTTCTGGCGTGGAGATCATCTCCTCTAGCCATGTGTATGTGGAGGATGTAATCCTCAATCCGCACTCTGTGGTCTGTTATTCCGTCGTATGCCTCTATGTTTACGGGTTTGAACTCACCGAAATTCATGATCCGGCACCTCATCGGTGAAACATAGGGGTGTCTGGCGCCCCTATATTTGGGTGTGCCGTGGTTTTCGGAATTTTGGCGTGTTGCATTGCTTTGACGAACGTGCTTTCTTGGCCCATAGATGGACCTAACTGGGCCATCCTTTTGATGTGAATCCTTAGGCGGATCGCATATTGGCTTGTGTGCGGCACCATTCGCCGCCCTCTTTTTGCCATGAGGTCGTCCATCCGACCGGGTGGCCATCTTGCTTTTTAATTGTGGGGGCTCTAAGGCCTCCTCGTCGAATTTGGGCAGTAGCTTTCTTTTCGGGTAGCTCTTTGTTCGGTTGTCGCCCGTCATTGCTCTGCGGTGCTGAATACTTTGCTCCATCTAATCTTGAGTGCATCTTCCGCTGTTTTGAGCTTCCGCTTGCTTTTTTCGAGCTACGCCGCAGCTGGCGGCAGCCTTTTCTGGAGGTCATTTTGCTCCAATGGTTTTTCCGGCGTGAGGTCGTCCGGACTGTTGTCTTCGCCGGGGACAGATTGTTTATCCAAGTTGTCTTGTTCGGATGATTGCTCGATAGCTTGTTCGCCCTGCTCAATGGCTGTGTCTTTGTTGAGGCGGGACTTTGTTCGGCGTATACGTTGCCGTTTTGACTGCTTTTCGAGGGATTTGTCCTTCGTGGCGTCCCGTTGTTCCTCGTCTTCATTTCCTTTAGGTGTATCCACCATGTATACATCATGGGATGAGGTTGTACAGCATCCTATAGGTGCTGGTTCATTGTTGTCTCCTACATCGTCGTCCATACTGTCGATGTCTTCGGAGTCGAAATCGAGCACGTCGCGTAAGCTTTCGACAGTGGCTATGAAGTGGGTGGTTGGTGGGCATTGAGTTTCTTCATCGTCCGCATCCCAACCTTCCTATTCGTAGTCCGGCCAGGGTTCTCCGGATAAACAGAGAGACTTTAGTGAATTCAGGATGTCGCCAAAGGGCGAGTGCTGAAAGATGTCCGCGGCCGTGAACTCCATAGCGGGCGCCCAATCAGATTCGATTGGCAAGGGCGCGGAGGGTTCGGAGTCCGGAGAGGAGTCCGCACTCGAGTCGAGGTCTTCGCAGCGACAGGGATGGAGTTCGGCTTGATCGCCGTAGAGATTAAAGCCCCCGAGGCGGTGTCCAACCACTCGTCCTCGATCGGGGAATCCGGCTCCGGATTAAGGGTTAGAGCGGGTTACAGTGCGGCCTCCGAGCCTTTGTTAACGCAGAGCTAGATCATGCCCATCGAGACGGTCTGGCGGCGCTTGGTTGCGGCTCGAATCCGTCAAAGATCAAGTCTCCGCGGATATCGGCCGTATAGTCTAAACTTCCAAATCGACACGGCGGCCGGCGTAGCTTCGATCTGCTCCGGATGGCTGCGAATTGGCCCGCAGCGCAAAGCCACCGAACACGACGGTCTGTCCGGGGAGAAAAGTCTCACCCTGGACCGCGTCGTTGTTGATGATCAAAGGAGCCATCGGGCCTGTTAGTGACGACACAGAGGAACTCTCAATGAAAGCACCAATGTTGGTGTCAAAACCGGCGGATCTCGGGTAGGGGGTCCCGAACTGTGCGTCTAGGCGGATGGTAACAGGAGACAAGGGACATGATGTTTTACCCAGGTTCGGGCCCTCTTGATGGAGGTAAAACCCTACGTCCTGCTTGATTAATATTGATGATGTGTGTTACAAGGGTGGATCTACCACGAGATCAAAGAGGCTAAACCCTAGAAGCTAGCCTATGGTATGATTGTTGTTCGTCCTATGGACTAAAACCCTCCGGTTTATATAGACACGGATAGGGTTAGGGTTACACGTAGTCGGTTACAATGGTAGGAGATCTACATATCCGTATCGCCAAGCTTGCCTTCCACGCCAAGGAAAGTCCCATCCGGACACGGGACGAAGTCTTCAATCTTGTATCTTCATAGTCTTGGAGTCCGGCCGATGATGATAGTTCGGCTATCCGGACACCCCCTAGTCCGGAACTCCCTCACCCACACCGTAGTCCACCCTACGGGAGCCGCTCCACAAACACCCTACTCGACGGTTCTAGATCTCCTTACCGGACCCCAACAGCCAGCGCAGCATCATCACCCTTGACGTTTCTAACCTGATTCCCACCGGCTGGCAAGATGCCAAGCACCCGCCACGGCCTAGGTACTTCACCTTTAAACCAGTGCAGCATAACCTGCCTGATGTACTTCAAATATACCAACATGTCGCTGTTACCTGTTATGCAGCTGGCAAAAACTACAAGGACGATGTTTCTTCTGGATCTAACACCTTGGCTAACCAAGATCCTGGACTGAGGCATTGCTATGATCTTGTAAGTGCGTCCCTCTCTCTCTTGTATTGTTGTGTGCCTGCCAGCGTGCTTTGCTAGGATTTTTGACCAGTAATCCCTTTGTGCAAACAATGATTTGTACTACTGGATGCTAAATTAGATATGTAGATGTCATACATGATACCACCTCGTACCTCCATTCCTAAATATAAGTCTTTCTAGAGATTCCACTATAGGCTACATACGGAGCAAAATGAGTGAATCTACACTCGAAAATGCATCTATATACATCTGTATGTGGTCCATACTGGAATCTCTACAAAGACATATATTTAGGAACAGAGGTAGTACATTACACAAAATTGTAGGTGGCATGTAGGAATTCCAGTGCACTACATTAGGCTCCCTTAGAGTGCGTACTAGTCCAGCACACAAAGTCATGGCTAGTTTATGCTACGCACACAATCATTAGTTGGTGGTTTAAATATGCGCAAGGGATATGCAATGTATTATCATGTAGAGATGTCTGAAATTAGCTGTGTCAACTTGCATATAGGGTTACACAATGAAAAAGTACAAGATGTATGTGGCAATTTCATGGAACATCGCAAAAAAGGAGAGGCAGCGGTCAACCTATACAGTGTGCTATGGTAGGTCACTCCTCCATTGCAATCATCGTGACATGTTATTTGTATGTCAGTTCTTTTGGCCAAGTTTCTTAGGGACAGTTATTACGAGTTATCCTAAGAAAATAAGCACATGTGAATATAAGCTCCAGGTAATAAGCCAAACCGTTCTTTTCGTTGCCTTCCTTTTCAGCTTATCTTTGGTATGATGAGTGAAAAGTCTAGATTGCATTATATTTTCTCATTTTGCTGCCCATATGAAAATTAATTTGACTTGCAAACATCAGAAATTGAACCCAATGCAGTAATTAATAGGATAGGAAAACATACCATCACTATTTGTTCAAAATGCAAATACAAAGATACCATCTACTTGGCACAATCTACTTTGGTCAATGTCTTCCATAGATATCCCATTGCCCAATTTAAATGAAGAACGCATGACCCACATTTAAATGAAGAACAATTATTTATTGAAATTCCATTGTCCAAGTGGCTAGTTATTATCATATAGCAGCACCAGCTGAAAGCATCATATAGCAGCAGCAGCAGCTCATAGCAACTCATCATACAACAGCAGCAGTAGTGTGCAATTCATCATATACCAGCAGCAGCTCTAGCAATTCATCATATAGCAGCAGCAGGATCAACTCATAGCAATTCATCATATAGCAGCAGCAGGAGCAGCTCATAGCAATTCATCATATAGCAGCAGTAGGAGCAACTTATAGCAATGTTGGAAATATGCCCTAGAGGCAATAATAAATTGGTTATTATTATATTTCCTTGTTCATGATAATCGTTTATTATCCATGCTATAATTGTATTGATAGGAAACTCAGATACATGTGTGGATACATAGACAACACCATGTCCCTAGTAAGCCTCTAGTTGACTAGCTCGTTGATCAACAGATGGTTACGATTTCCTGACCATGGACATTGGATGTCGTTGATAACGGGATCACATCATTTGGAGAATGATATGATGGACAAGACCCAATCCTAAGCCTAGCACAAAGATCGTGTAGTTCGTATGCTAAAGCTTTTCTAATGTCAAGTCTCTTGTCCTTAGACCATGAGATTGTGCAACTCCGGATACCGTAGGAATGCTTTGGGTGTACCAAAGCGTCTGGCGATCTGGGTGGCTATAAAGGTGCACTACAGGTATCTCCGAAAGTGTCTCTTGGGTTGGCACGAATCGAGACTGGGATTTGTCACTCTGTGTAAGCGGAGAGGTATCTCTGGGCCCACTCGGTAGGACATCATCATAATGTGCACAATGTGACCAAGGGGTTGATCACGGGATGATGTGTTACGGAACGAGTAAAGAGACTTGCCGGTAACGAGATTGAACAAGGTATCGGTATACCGACGATCGAATCTCGGGCAAGTACAACACCGTTAGACAAAGGGAATTGTATACGGGATCGATTGAGTCCTTGACATCGTGGTTCATCCGATGAGATCATCGTGGAACATGTGGGAGCCAACATGGGTATCCAGATCCCGCTGTTGGTTATTGACCGGAGAACGTCTCGGTCATGTTCAAGATGGTTACCGAACCCGTAGGGTCTACACACTTAAGGTTCGATGACGCTAGGGTTACAGGGAATAGATATACGTGGTTACTGAATGTTGTTCGGAGTCCCGGATGAGATCCCGGACGTCATGAGGAGTTCCGGAATGGTCCGGACGTAAAGATTTATATATGGGAAGTCCTATTTTGGCCACCGGAAAATGTTCGGGATTTTTCGGTATTGTACGGGGAAGGTTCTAGAAGGTTCCGGAGTGGGACCCACCTGCATGGGGGACCCACATGAACGTGGGTAGTGGGGAAAGGCCCCACACCCCTGGTCAAGCGCACCAAGATCCCCCTTAGAAGGAATAAGATCATATCCCGAAGGGATAAGATCAAGATCCCTAAAAAGGGGGATAACAATCGGTGGGGAAAGGAAAGGATGGGATTTCTTTCCTCCCACCTTTGCCAATGCCCCAATGGACTTGGAGGGCAAGAAATAATCCCCCTCCACCCCTATATATAGTGGGGAAGCGCATGGGAGCTGCACCCTTGCCCCTGGCGCAGCCCTCCCCCTCTCCCAAGTCCTCCTCCTCTCTCGCGGTGCTTGGCGAAGCCCTGCAGGATTGTCACGCTCCTCCATCACCACCACATCGTCGCGCTGCTGCTGGATGAGTCTTCCCCAACCTCTCCCTCTCTCCTTGCTGGATCAAGGCATGGGAGACGTCACCGGGCTGTACGTGTGTTGAACGCGGAGGTGCCGTCCGTTCGGCACTAGGATCCGGTGATTTGGATCACGACGGCAATCTGACTCCTTCAACCCCGTTCTCTTGAATGCTTCCGCTTAGCGATCTACAAGGGTATGTAGATGCACTCTCCTTCCCCTCGTTGCTAGTTTCTCCATAGATAGATCTTGGTGACACGTAGGAAAATTTTGAATTTCTGCTACGTTCCCCAACAAGCAACTCATCATATGGCAGGAGCAGCTCATAGCAATTCATCATATAGCAGCAGCTCATAGCAATTCATCATATAGTAGCAGCAGGAGCAGCTCATAGCAATGCATCATATAGCAGCAGCAGAAGCAACTCATAGCAATTCATCATATAGTGGATCAGAATGAAAATTTGGCAAAAAATCAGAGGAGATCCTCACCTTGTTGGATGAGCTCATCCTTCAACAGCACCTAGAGGCCATGACCTGGGAGGAGGGGAGGGGAATAGTGTGCCTTCTGCCGCAGTGTGGCATCGGCCGTGGTTGTGCGCCGCCTGCCGGAGTAGTGCGTTGGACGGAGCATAGCGGAGCAGCTGCTGGAGACCATGAGAATGAGGGGCGGCGCTAGAGGGAGGAGCAGCTGGGGAGATTTGGCCCTACGCGCCGGCCATGTAGCCTAGCTGGACAGAGCATCGTCGAGGACCAGGCCAGATGGGACCAGTGGCGACGGCTCGCTGGAGGAACCCTAGCGCTGCAGGCAGGGGATCGAGGTAGAGGGAAAGGGGAGAGGAGATGCAAGCGGGCAGGGCAATTGCATTTTGTGTGTAATATAGGCAGACAGCAAAGTCACTGCACTATTCCCCTTCCCTTCAATTTTTAGTGAGCTTCTACCCGAAACACCCCCTCCAAAGCGAAATAAGTTAAGCCCAAGTGCATAACTCAAAAATGACTTCTTTACATCTTTTATGGCTTAATTTGATAATAAGATATGAAAAGGCGGAATAGAACTGGCCCTTAACCTGCAATTCAATCGTGCGTGCAATGATGAATCACTCCTGCCTGCTATAGTGTACATTTAGGCATCATCATACATGGCATAACCTAATACATGTGCATTCCATTGTAGAATCTGGAATATGCAATGTTTATGTTAGTTCATACGTTGCACATGATGTTTAAATGCCCCTTAAATCTGGTCAGTCAGGTGATGGTCTTTAAGCCTCCTTCTTTGCTTCTTTTCTTGATACATCCGTTCAGTTGCTTGTTTGCATCAGCTAGCCATACCATAACTGTTTGCTTTGATTACTTGCTGTTCTTAAACTAACACTCTAACAGAGCTTGTCAATGATTTAAAACTAAGGGTTGCTGTAGTGGGGGCTTGTCTAACTCATAGGTGACATAAAGGTTTGGTTGTACACTAAAGTAGGCTCTCCAAGAGTACCTAGAGATCCAGTTCGAAGGTATGCCTAGTTTTTACATAGTGCACACATAGTAAATGCTCATTTCATTATGTGCAAGTGCAAGAGATGTGGCATGTTTCATTATGTGGTGTTGCTTTGTTATAACCTCATCCTTTTGTGTTGTTCACAGACTGGAAAGTATGCATATTTATCTTCCAAGGAGACGCGTAGCTAGTTTGTGTCACGTTGCAGAGGGGGTGCAATGAAGATAACATTGAGGATTTCCAAGTACAAGATGTTAGGAAGGAGCCTTGCAAGAGAAGTAGGAGCAGCGATGAGCCTGTTCAACCAGTTAAGGTAAGTCATTGTATCCAACTCAACAGTTCAATTCCTTGTTTGTTTCAGGGATAGTTAATTTGCTCTTTTGAATTGCTTTATTTGTCCTCAGTTAATGAGATTCCCAAACAATGATGCCTAACATTGGGTAGTTGTATAACTATTAGGCCTTACCATTTAATTAATCTGGCGAAGTGTGCCTGAAGCTTTGAAGTCTATTAACCAACTATTACTGCGTGAGGCTCACAATCTAGTTTATACTAGGCTAATGATTGCATAGCTTTGCTTGCTGTAGTAGGTTTGTATGAATCCCTCTACTGTTCATTATGCTCCCTAAGACTTTAATTGAGCTATAGAATGGCCAACTGCTTGCTTACTTATACGCAACATGCTGTCTAAATTTGTAACTTGTCTGCCTTTTGGATTTGGCCCCAACATCATGCTCCTCTGGTGAGCTAAGAGAGATTTCTGTATGCAGGCTGCACAGACTAACATTTTTATAATTTTTAAAATATCACCGGCTTATGCTTCATGACCTGTAACATTATTGTTAGTCCTGTTTTGCCATGTACAAAATAGTCTGTCTTGCTCGCTTCACTTTTGTAACTATATTTTTGCCCTAGTCATGTGTACTTACAGAAACATTTCAGGATGAAGTGACATCAACACAAAGATCTGCGAGCAGTGAGGCATGGCCGTTAGGGAATGATTATGGATTGGAATTAGAATGTGCTGATGTTCTCGAGCATCAACTAGAGGTGGCAGGACAACGTGTACATGATTCTCAACATACAATCAACAAGTTGAGGCTGGACATGCAGGTATTAGATGCAGGAGTCAAAAAATTAAACAAGACACTGAGGTAACCACGAAGGAATTGGAGATTTTGCAGACTGAAATTTGTGCTATCTGAATTCGGCCAATCCTATTTTCTGAAGAGATTATAGTTCAATTGGTAAGTTATGTTGATGCGTGTCCATGATGTATGAGATTTATTTGTCCAGTGCATGTAATTTGCTTTTTGTGTACGCTTTATTATCACTGGTGCCAAACTATAATGCCCAGTGGGTATATTCGGCTATAATTTCTTTATTGTATACTGTAGGATTATTCTACGTTTCTATGCCTTAGTCTTTTTATTGTATATTGTATGTTTTTTAGAGGCGATAGTATAGAGTAGGATAATTCTTGAACATGCTATATCGTTGAAATGGGGGCCAACACGCCCAAACATTTCCTGGACGCCATACAAAAGAACAAACATGTGTAGTCAAAGCGGGCCCTAATTGGGCTGGTCAAAATAATATTAAGTGGATCCCAAATGATGTGGCCCACCGTAACAACGGCTCTTAGCAGGCCGTTAACAGGCCAAAAGCTCGATAGGGCCGTATAAATGGAAATGGCCCGCGGGCCTCTAGCAGGCCAAAATAGATGTCAATTTTGTCTCGGCCCTTTTACTTTATGGGCCAGTAAGAGGCCGAAAGTGTTATGGGCAGAGGAGGCCCAATTTGCAAACTAGGCTTTTAACAGGCTGAAAGTCGAGTTGGGCTGAAATGATGGCCTGCAGAACATGGGCCCCTAATGGACCTAAAGTCAAAGGCCCAACTGTTGTGCGGGCCGTTAACAGGCCGAGAGACAAAATGGGCTAGGAGTGGCCCATTTACCGAATGGGTCGAGTGCATGCCTAAATTCACAGCGGGCTAGAATTGGCACAACTGCAGAATGGGCGAGGAAAGGCCGAAAGACGTTCTGGGCCGTTAACGGGCTGGAACTGACGGTGGGCCGCTAACAGGCCGAAAGAAGCTCGGGCCGCAATTGGGCCCAAAGACGTAGTGGGCTGTTAACGGGCTAAAACTGACGATGGGCCTGAAATTGTCAAATGTAGAATGGGCCTTTGATGGGCCGATTCTGTGTAACTTGTATGGCCGTGCTTGTAAATGGGCCTAACTCAAGTAGGCCGCTAATGGGTCGGCCCGCTTATTTTGACAGGCCCGACCTTTTAACCTTAATGGGCCATTGTTGGGCCGGTCCACGTGTCGACATATCATAGGCGCATCTCGCCCATTTGATGAGTGACACATGTGCCAACGCGGAGCTAACACGTGGTTCCGTCGGCCAATGAGAATTTTACGCGTGGAAAATCGCCAACTACCGTTCCCCTGAATTTTAATGCGTTCCTACAGAAAGCTAAGTTGAAAGATAATGGTAGCAACTACACGGGCCGTGTCCATAACTTGAGGATTATCCTCATTGCTGCATAGAAGAATTATGTCCTTGATGCACCGCTAGGTGAAAGGCCTGTTGCAGGAGCTGAAACTGATGTTATGAACGTCTGGCAAGCTCGATCTGATGACTACTCAATAGTTTAGTGTGCCATGCTTTACGGCTTAGAACCGGGACTTCAAAAACATTTTGAACGTCATGGAGCATATGAGATGTTCCAGGAGTTGAAGTTAATATTTCAAGCAAATGCCCGAGTTGAGAGATAGGAAGTCTCCAACAAGTTCTATAGCTGCAAGATGGAGGAGAATAGTTCTGTTAGTGAACACATACTCAAAATGTCTGGGTATTATAATTACTTAACTCAGCTGGGAGTTGATCTTCCAGTTGATTGTGTTAGTAATATAGTTCCTCAATCACTGCTACCAAGGTACAAAGGGATGAATAAAATGATTCCTGAGTTCTTCGCAAAGCTTAAAGACGCGGAGGTAGAAATCAAGAAGGAGCATCAAGTGTTGATGGTTAACAAGACCACTAGTTTCAAGAAAAAGGGCAAGGGAAAGAAAGGGAACTTCAATAAGAGTGGCAACCAAGTTGCCACTCTCGAGAAGAAGCCCAAAACTGGACCTGTTGTGGTGGGTGCACGACAGATGCCAAGGGATGGCTAAAGATAGGAGGAGGCTCGAGGGCACTAGTGGGCTCCAGAGGCGAGGTCGGCATGAGCGAGCGCGGGACGCAATACATACCCAGGTTCGGGGCTCTCCGGAGAGATAACACCCCTAGTCCTGCCGGGTATAGTTGATATGTATCAGTACAGAGTTGCTCCTAGAGCTATATGGAGGAAGAAGGAGGGCTGGCCAAGGCTTAGGCTGCTCCCTCTCCTCGGGTGTTGCTTGCGTGTGTGTGTGAGTGATCGCTACGGTTCTCGTCGTGCGTGTGCCCGCCCTCCCTATGCATGAGGGCTCCTGGGGGGGTTTATAGGTCAACCCCCAGGGGTACAAGGGTAATGTTACAAGCCCATGGGGCCGGATTGTCATTGTTCGGGCGCTGGGACCCGCCGGGGGTTAGGGCTCGCCGGGTTCTCCGGGCGCGGGACCCGCCGGGTACGGGGGCACTGTTGGCCATCTTGTCGATCGTCAGGGAGTGGCCGGGTTGAGTCGGCTATAGTGGCGCTCCGTCAGGTCACCGCTTGCTGGCGTCATTGGTGACGATGGTTGCACTGTTGCCACGCCGGCCCTGGTCAGCGGGTAGGTGGGGCACTATTGCCACGCCTTGGCTGACCAGAGGCATGGGCGGGGCACTGTTGCCTCAGTCATCGATAGGTGAAGACTCGTCCCATCGTACGCCCAGGATGGGACGGGAGCTGACCCCTGGCCGGGTTGGAGAACACGCAAAGGGTGGAGCTGGCTTGTTGGAGAAGTCTTGATATGCCGGGTTCGGCTGTCTTGAACCGGTTGCTGGGGCCGAGTTGAGGGGTCCGGCCAGGTTGGAGAGTTTGGCCGGGTCGAGCGACCCGGCCAAGAGTGGGCTGACTTGAGGGGCATTCATGGCCCCGTTGTTTTTGATAAGGATCCGGGTTCCGTTGCATGCCTGGGGTTCATCCCCCCGACAGTAGTCCCCGAAGCTGTGAAGGTCCGCCGTCTTCGGATGGGAGGGCCTTTGCAATTTCCCTTCCCTGAGGAGGCGAATTTTGTGGCCGCCGGGTGTGGCAACACCCACTGTGTGCCGGCTTCCGAAAGCCGGATCGCGGCACCCCGTCAGAGGCGGGAAACCGAGGAGTCCGTTGAATCTTGGGTTAATCTTTTGGACTTCGTGTGAGCGCCACGTGGCGCCTAGAAGTCGGAGGGGCCTGACAGGCCACGCGCGTGACAAGATAGGGCGATGCGCTGGGGCCCACGGCCGCATGCCCTCGGCCCACGCGCGTGGATTTATTTCAGCGTTTGCAAGTCGGTTGCCATTCTCGAGGCAGTTATTGCGTCCGTACGTGCGCAGTTATTGCAGGGAAGTGGGAAAGGCGGGCGCAAACGATCCCACACCCCCACGTTTCAAACCGTGGCTTATAAATTGGGGCGAGGAGGGGGCAGCGGAAATCATTCTCGCTCGCGCCCCCTGCCTTCTTCTTCCTTCCTCTACTTCTTGCAACCGCCGCGCACTGCGACGCCCGTTGCTTTGAGCAGAGCTTCATCGCCATCTTCTTCTTCTTTCTCCCACACCTTTGTCGACGGCGTAGCCGTCGGGCTCGTGAATGGGTTCGACCGTCACTCTCGTCAACATCGCCTATCTCCGCACCACTAGGCGCCTGCCGGGGGAGACGGAGGTCGCCGCACGCCTACCGTGGGGAGAGCGGGAGCCGCGGCCCGAGGGCACGGAGCGCGTGGTCTTCTTCCCGCACTTCAAGCGCGGGTTCGGGCTTCCCGTGAGCGGCTTCTTCCGTGACTTCCTGAAGTTCTTCGGGCTCCAGCCCCATCATCTTGGCATTAGCGCCATTGTGCAGTTGTCGGGCTTCATCACCCTCTGCGAGGGGTACCTGGGGGTCGAGCCTTCGATGGACCTCTGGGTGCGCTTCTTCTCCTTGAAGCAGCAGGGGCCGAGGGCCGGGGAGATATCCAAGTGTGGAGCTGCTGTCATATCCAAGCGGTCGGGCGCTGACTGCCCGAAGATGCCGCTGGAGGATTCTGCCAAGAAGTGGTAGAATTCTTTCTTCTACGTCTGCAACCTCGGCGTGGACCGCATCAACTTGCCGCCCTTCGTCAACTCGCCACCGAGGGAGAAGCAGAACTGGGGGTACTAACCCAAGCACCCGTCGTAGGAGGTGCTCAACCTGTGCGAGATGGTGTCGGTGATGAAGGAGCGGGAAGGGCTCACCGGCACCGACCTCATCACCGCCTTCATTGTCCGTCGAGTGCTGCCGCCGCAGCAGCGCAACCACCTCATCGGTCAGATGACCGGCCATCAGGACCCCAACCGCATGGCGAACTTGCGGCTGGGGGCAGACCAGGTCGCTTGTCGGGTCAACGACATCTCCAAGGCCAACCTGCGGGACAACTGGGAGTTCGGGAAACCCCCATACAGCCACGCGAACCCAGCATCGATGGTGAGTCCTTGGTCTTCGTACTTTCCTGCCGCCCATCTTCTCGTTCGCCTTGACACGACGCGGGAGGTGCTTCTGAACACCATCCAGCATCCTTACAACCGGGCGCGGACGCAGGTGGTGCGCGTCGCCTCGGAGGAGCCCGAGGCCCACGGAGGAAGGGTGTAGGATCGAAAGTATGTCTAGAGGGGGGTGATTAGACTACTTGACCAAATAAAAATCTAGCCTTTTCCCAATTTTATGTCTTGGCAGATTTTAGCAACTTTGCACAAGTCAAGCAATCAACCTACACATGCAATTCTAAGAGTATAGTAGCGGAATGTAAAACAATTGCACATGAAGGTAAAGAGAGGACTTTGAGGGAGCAAATGCAATGTAGACACGGAGATTTTTTATCCGTGGTTCCGATAGGCGGCGCTATCGTACATCCACGTTGATGGAGACTTCAACCCACGAAGGGTAACGATTGCGCGAGTCCACGGAGGGCTCAATCCATGAAGGTTCCACGAAGAAGCAACCTTGTCTATCCTACCATGGCCGTCGCCCACGAAGGACTTGCCTCACTAGGGTAGATCTTCACGAAGTAGGCGATCTCCTTGCCCGTACAAACTCCTTGGTTCAACTCCACAAGGTACCACTCTCCAAAAGGAAATAGATGGTGTATTGATGATGAAATCCTTGCTCTTGTGCTTCAAATGATAGTCTCCCCAACATTTAACTCTCTCTCATAGGATTGGATTTGGTGGAAAGATGATTTGAGTGGAAAGCAACTTGGGGAAGGCTAGAGATCAAGATTTATGTGGTTGGAATGGAATATCTTAACCTCAACACAAGTGTAGGTGGTTCTCTCTCAGAAAATATATGTTGGAAGTGCAGGCATGTTCTGATGGCTCTCTCCATGAATGTAGAGTGGGTGGAGGGGTATATATAGCCTCCACACAAAATCTAACTATTACACACAAATCACCAAACTTGGTGGGACCGAATAATGAAACTCGGTCAGACCGATTTAGTTCAAAATGTGAACGTTAGGGTTTTCGGTGGGACTGACATGTCAACTCGGTGGGACTGATTTGATTAGGGTTAGGGCATAACGTAATCTCGGTGAAACTGATTACACTAAATCGATGAGACCGATTTTGGTAACAGGCTAACAGAGAGTTGGTCAGGCAAACTCGGTGGGACCGATTCGCTCATCTCGGTTGGACCGAAATGTTACGAAGGGGAAACAGAGAGTTTGCATTGCGAACTCGGTGGGACCGATCGCTCATATTTGTTGGACCGAAATGTTACGAAGGGAAATAGAGAGTTTGCAATCCCATCTCAGTGAGACCGAGACCCCAATCGGTGAAACCGAAGTGACTAGGGTTTGTGGAAATGGCTATGTCAAATGAACTCGGTGGCGCCGGATAGAAAATTTCGGTGGGGCCGAGTTTGACTTTTGGTTTGGGACATGTGTGGATGTGAAAGTGGTTGAGGGTTTTGGAGCATATCTCTAAGCATTTTGAGCAAGAAACCAGTTAAGCAACACCTCACCCCCTTTTAATAGTATTGGATTTTCCTATGGACTCAATGTGATCTTGGATCACTAAAAGTAAAATGTAGAGTCTTGAGCTTTAGAGCTTGAGCCAATCTTTTGTCCTTAGCATTTTGAGGGGTCCACATTTCTAATCCATGCCATGCCAAGCTTTCAACTTTCCTGAAATATTCATCTTGAAATAGCATTAGCTCAACGAGCTATATGTTGTTAATAATTACCAAAAACCACCCAGGGATAGTTGCACTTTCAAGGGGAGGACCGCCGACGTGGGCGCAGGGCACCGAGCGGGTAAGACTTGTCTTCACTTCTTGAGTCGCCAGTCGCGGGATAGTCTTCGGAGGCTGACGCGAAGTTCTTTATCCGCCGCGCCAGTGGAGGAGGCGGCGGTGCGGCTTTGAGCCGGTCGTCCCAAAGGGCGCCGCGTGAAAGCCGACGCCTGGGAAGGACAACGTCGTGCCGCGGGCCCCGGCCGTGAAGCACGCGGCGAACTTGGCCGGGGGCACGAATCCTCCCGCCAAGAGGAGGCGTGGCGCTCCGCAGGAGAGGGCGGCGAGGCCCGTCGTTCCGGTGGTGCCGGGGTGAGTTCCTTTCTTGCTTGAAGCAAGTGGCCGAGCGGCTCTGCTTGGCTCTTGCGTATTTACTCTGTCTTGGGTTTCAGGTCATCGATCTCGTTGGCGCTAGCGGCAGCGGATGCTGCGTCCAATGAGGGCGCCGCGTTCTGGAGGAGCCGGTCCAGCACCATCGAATGGGACGAAGAGGAGGAGGAGGAGGAGCGGGCGGACCAGGATCTTGGCCTGGACCCGGCCGACACAGAAGTCCTGGCCTGGCCTATCGAGACCGGAACCGGGCCGAGGTGTAGTTGGAGGCGTTGTCGACCCAGGCCTGGGTTGACGCTGTGGCGACGTGGGCGCGGGCCGGAGAGGAGCCGGCGTGGCCGGAGATGCCGGCAGGGATGATAACGGCGGCGATGGTCTTCGTGTCGTCGGTGGAGGGGAGGCGTAGCCAAGGCGGCCGCGTGGATGTGATGGACCTCGACCGAGAGGTCGTTGTCGTCGGGGACGACACCCCGCTGCGGACCGATATGGTCGAGCGGACGGGGGCCGACGGAGGCGGCGGCGACGCCGTCTTGGAGGAGGCGCCGTGGATGGCGCCGGGGGGGGGGGGGCGCCTCAGGCGCACACGAGCGAGGTGCCGCAGGTGGTGGATCCGCAGGCCACTCCGGCCACCGAACCGGCGAAGATGTCGGAGAAGGCGCGGGAGAAGGTGCCTGCCGCAGGGGAGGCGGCCAGCGGAGAGAAGGCCCTGGTGCTCAGGTCAGGGGGTCGCCGGGCCATCGGGTCGCAACCGATGCGGAGCGGGACCAGCGAGGTCTTCATCGGGCCTCTGACCCAGGAGGAGGCAGCGATGGCCGCCGTGACCCGGCGCCTGCGAGGGCAGACGGACCGGATCCAGGCCTTTACCCAGGCCGAGGTGGAGCAGATGCAGGAGCTGGAGCGCGCCGTGTTCATAAGTTTCCCTTGCTTTCTTATTTGTGGGGGCGCGCCAACACTCCACTGGTGTAGCCCCGAGATTCTCGCCAATCACAGAAAGTGCTGGGTCGAATCTTAAATCGATGTCTTGTGTTGATCGTTGCCTTCTGCAGCAACTGGACTCCTACCAGGTCAGCGTCTTCAACCGGCTCCTGGAGACGCACCGGCGGCTCAAGGAGCAGCTCGCCGCCAAGGAGGAGGAGCTTTGCCGCGGCATGTATTCTTTTTGCGTGCTCTTTTTTAGTGGGGGCGCGCTAGCGCACCCACTGGGTGTAGCCCCCGAGATTCGGGCCAACTGCGTAGAAGTTGGGTCGAATCTTAAAATAGTACTTTGTGTCTGAATCTTTCTTCTTCAGCCGAGGTGCTGTCCTGCAGGAGTCGACCGATTCGGGCCGGCTTCCACTACGACCGGCTTGTTGGCGATGCCGGCAAGCTTGGGGCCGATGTGGCGAGGGCGAGGGCGGAGGCGACGGGAGCCCAGCAGACGCTCGATGAAGCCAGCAGGCTGCAGGAGCAGCTGGCGAGCGACAAGGGCCGTCTTGAGGCCTAGGTGGAACGCCTCAAGGCGGAAGCCGCCAAGGTTGTCGAGGCGCAGCAGGCCCTTGCCGAGGCGGACTAGCAACGCGGCAAGCTGGCCGACGGCAAGGGTCAACTCCAGGCCGGGGTGGAGCATCTGAAGGCACTGGTGGCCGCTGCGGAGGAGACCCGACAGGGGGAAACCTGGTGCCGCGAGGAGGCCGCGAAGGCGGCCGAGGACAAGGACGCCGAGCTGAAGGCGGCCCTTGCCAAGGTTGCCGATCTAGAGAAGACGCTCCAGGAGCGCGACCGCACCATTGCCCGGTAGCGGCACGGTACATTGCTCGAAGCGCAGCACCTGGAAGAGTCCTTCTCCAATAAAGTGCTTTCCTTGGGTTTTTTGCCAGGTTGGGACCCCGATTTCTTGTCCTCGGTGACTTTCTTCGGACTTGCTTTTCTTCTTGACAGGGGACTTCCCGGAGACGCGCCCCCTAGCGGAGGAGGCGGTCCGATTTCAGCGCGACCCGCAGGGGGTCATCGTCTCTGGGATTGCGCAGGTGGCCTGGACCTTCCCAGAGATTGTGACCGCCGCCGAGGCCCGTCTGCGAGTTTTGAGTGAGCAGATGGGGCGGCTCTCTGAGGTCGGCGCGGCGATGACAGCGGCCCTCTGGCTGGGTTCCATCGCGCCGAACAGCTTCACGCGGCTGGCACGGTGGTTGGAGGCGGGGCCGGATCGACTCCATGACTGGCGCATTTCCGCCGCTCGCGCTGGCGCCGAGATGGCGCTTAGGTTCGTGATGTCTTGGCATCCGGACCTATCGCTGGACGCGTTGATGGGCCAGCGAGCCAGCTTGGAGAGCCAGCTGCAGGCGGAGGCCGGCCGGATCGCTACTCGGGCCAGCTACATCACCGGGTTCGCCTTCCACGGTGAGTTCCGGATAGAGCGGGCGTAAGATGGCGGAGTCGTGCCTGCTGACGACTATGGACTACTTCTAGACAACCCGGAGGGCAGCTCTAAGGAGACAGACGTCTACCGCGACGAGAACGACGAGTAGCTTTCCAGCAGGGACGCCGAAAACGCACTTTTCCGGGTTGAGCTTGACCTTGTACTCGCGCAGGTTGGCGAAGGTCTCCTTCAAGTCGTCGAGGAGCGTGAGGTGCTGCTTGGTCTTCACCATGATGTCGTCCACATAGACGTGGATATTGCGGCCGAGTTACGGGAGCAAGCATTTCTGCATGCAGCGCTGGAAGGTGGCGCTGGCGTTCTTCAAGCCAAATGACATGGTGATGTAGCAATACGCCCTGAAGGGCGTGATGAAGGACGTCTTCAGGGCGTCGGCCGGGTCCAGCTTGATCTGATGATAGCCGGAGTAAGCATCCAGGAAGGAAAGGAGCTCACACCCAACAGTGGAGTTGATGACTTGGTCCATCCGCGGAAGGGCGAATGGATCCTTGGGGCAGGCCTTGTTCAGGCTAGTGTAGTCGATACACATGCGCCATGTCTTGTTCTTCTTCAGGACGAGGACTGGGTTGGCCAGCCACTCCGGGTGAAACACTTCCATAATGAAGCCGGCAGCCAAAAGCTTGGCGACCTCTTCACCAATGGTTCTTCTCTTCTCTTTGGAAAAACGTCGCAGGGGTTGACGAACAGGCTTGGCGTCCTTGCGGACATGGAGTTTGTGCTCAGCGTACTTCTGTCGGTGTCAAAACCGGGGGATCTCGGGTAGGGGGTCCCGAACTGTGTGTCTAGGATCGATGGTAACAGGAGACGGGGGACACGATGTTTACCCAGTTTCGGGCCCTCTCTATGGAGGTAATACCCTACTTCCTGCTTGATTGATCTTGATGAATATGAGTGTTACAAGAGTTGATCTACCATGAGATCGTAATGGCTAAACCCTAGAAGTCTAGCCTATATGTATATGGTAATGAATGTCCCCTTTCCGGACTAACCCCTCTGGTTTATATAGACACCGGGGGGGGGGGTCTAGGGTTTACATGGAGTCAGTTAAATAAGAAGGAATCTTCATTGTCGGTTGCCAAGCTTGCCCTCCATGCCAAGTAGAGTCCAATCCGAACACAGTGCAGTCTGCGGCCTTCATGTCTTCACAGCCCATCAGTCCAGCCCATGGATAACAGGCCGGACGCCTGAGGACCCCTTAGTCCAAGACTCCCTCAGTATCCCTCGAACCAGTCTTCAATAGCGAGGTGCTCGGCACTCATATTGTCTTCGGCATTGCAAGGCAGGTTCCTTCTCCAAGTAGTATATTCGGCCATTGATCCAATATCACTCCCCTCGGCTTCCGTGCGCTAATAACTTCGTATTCCACGTGTCGAGCGAATGCGGGGAGTCAGGGTATTTTTGCGAATTACACCCCATCAACGCAAGGTAGTGCGCCTATTTAAAGATATCGGATGTTAGATCCAGGCTACATTGCACCGAGAAAATCCCCAGAGACCGCCAGAAGAAACCATTCCATCATGGCTAGCATTCCCAGCTCCTCCTCCCACTCCAATCCTAAGAGAAGCGAGTGGGAGAAGTGCTCTGAGACTCATAGTCAATTAGCAAAGTTGCAAACGCAGGGATTTCTTCCTCCCGCGGATCTTGTCCCTGTTCGAGCAGGGTCGGCCTCCTTCAATGGCGTGACTCAGGCGGAGGACTTCCCCAATCCCTTCGGGGGGAGTGAGTGTGCTTCGTCCCCTATCTGCTAAGAGGCGTCGGATTTCCAGTCCATCCATTCCTCCGAGGGCTTCTGGAATATTATGGCCTCCAGTTGCACAACCTCACTCCTGCCTTTGTCCTGCACATCGCAGGTTATGCGCTCTATGCGAGTTATTTCTAGGTGTTGAAGCCCACTTTGAACTATGGAGAAAATTGTTCTGTCTCGTCCCGCGCAATCACGAAGGGTCAATATTTGAAGTGAGCGGAGCCAAAGTATGGGGCGTTGCCGATACCGGATATCCATCCGGCACACCAAGGAAGGCACCAGATGAACGGCCCTCCGAATGGTTTTATATAGAGGAAGTCGCGCTTCCCGACCCAGTTTGAAAGGGTATTCCTGAATTTGCGCATGTCCCGCTGAAGAAACGCCACAGTTGGCGTCCCCGGAGTCTTGAAGAGGAAGATGGTGCGGAGGTTCGTCAGCTGATGAGCAAGATAAAAGAGCTCACTCAGTCCGGACTCACAGTAATTGAGGTTATGGCGATCTCCATAGCACGAGGGGTTCAGCCGCTCCACTACAGAGGGCTTCCAATGTGGCACTACAATGGGGAGGACGACGCCTCTCGCTGCGGCCGGAATGGTCCGGATACCCCTGCCACTTTGGCGAAGATATTAGCCGAACTATTCAAAGGGGAGGAAAAGGAATTTCTTCGCATCAAACTCAGAGACGGGTAATCTATGTATAACCCTCCCAATTGGGTAAGGCCCGACCCCTCTGTTTCTACTCCTTCCATCTCTGAATTGCCTTTGATAAATTTCAAGTTTATTTGCTTATGACAGCACTGGCGAAAGGTCACCAAGGGATTTTATAGTCCCGCCCCACAGCCGTAGGACCACAATTGGGAGCTTGATCCCAGGTTTGAAGAGGATCCGGATATATTTGTGGTGCTCGCGGAGGGGGTGTTTTTACCAGACGAGCTATGATGGCACAGAAGTGGCCATTACCGCTGACCACCCCGGTCTTCTTCCCGCTTCACAGGTAAGTAATCAAGAAACACCTCCTTTGAAAGGGCGCTCGTACTCTGCCTCACCCACTGAGGGAGTCCTGGATAAGGGGGTATCCGGACAACCAGACTATGTACAACGTTCCGACTATTGAAGCGTGAAGATACAAGACTCAAGACTTCGGCCCGTGTCCGGATGGGACTCTCCTTGGCGTGGAAGGCAAGCTTGGTGATCCGGATATTGTCTTTCCTTCCTTGTAACCGACTCCATGTAAACCCTAGCCCTCTCCAGTGTATATATAAACCGGAGAGGTTGGTCCTTAGAAGGCCGATCACAATTACAATCATACCATCATAGGCTAGCTCTTAGGGTTTAGCCTCTACGATCTCGTGGTAGATCTACTCTTGTACTACCCATATCTTCAATATTAATCAAGCAGGAAGTAGGGTCTTACCTCCATCGAGAGGGCCCGAACCCGGGTAAACATCTGTGTCCCTTGCTTCCTGTTACCATCAGCCTAGACGCACAGATCGGGACCCCCTACCCGAGATCCGCCGGTTTTGACACCCACATTGGTGCTTTCATTGAGAGTTCCTCTGTAGCCGTCAGCCGCAGGCTCGATGGCTCCTTCAATCATCATCAACGACACAGTCCAGGGTGAGACCTTCCTCCCCGGACAGATTTTCACGTCTGGCGGCGCCGCACTGCAGGCCAATTCGTTTGGCCATCTGGAGCAGATCGACAGCTACCCCCCTGTCCACCAGATCAGGTTTGGAAACCTGAACTACACGGCTGACCTTCGCGGAGACTTGATCTTCGATGGATTTGGGCCTATGCCAGGAGCACCGGACAGTCACTACGGGCATGGCTTTGACCTGCTGTCGGACAACACTCGGGATATTACCCCGGCAATAGCCCTGGACTCAAATCCGGAGCAGGATGCGTCGCCTAAATATGGAGGATTAGACTCCGTCCCACAGGTTGCACACTCATCGGCGGTGGAGCCGAACACGGGTCTCACCTCTGTAGAGGCCTGTGACTTTGGACTCCCGGATTCGTATCCGGTTGTTGGTTCCAGTCCATGCACTCTCAAGCCAACCGAGCCTAGTTGGGCTTCGATAATGGTGTTCGCTGCTGCGGATATTTTCCAGCACTCGCCTTTTGGCGACATGCTGAAATCGTTAAAAACTCTCTCTTTGACAGAAAATTTCGGGCCGAACTATGTCCGACTGGAGTGGGAAGCAGGCGACGAAGAAATTCGTTACCCACCCACCACCAACTTAATAGCCACGGTTGATGATTTAACCGACGTGCTTGACCTCGACTCCGAAGGCATTAACGGTATGGACGACGACACATGAGAAGATTTAGAATCTATGGGGCGCCGGACTTCCGCCTCGCCACACGACATATACATGGTGGATACGCCCAAGGAGGACGACGGTGACAATCCGGAAGATAAAACCCCCGGGCAAAAGCCTAGCGGCCAGCAGACGCCGCCCAAGTCCAAAGAATAAAGAAAATAGCAACAAGAGCGCCAGAAGGATCGATACTCCGGTCAACCCCGAAGGCAACAACGACCATACGGAACCAGCGATGGAGTAGGATGAGCCAGGTCACGCCGAACACAGTTCGGAGCAGGCGCCCGATGACAATGATGCAGAGGTACGAGTTCACCAAACCGGCCCAGGACAAGAAGAAGGCGATGCGGGCGATGATGCATTCATCATTCCGGAAGAACGCGTGGAACGAGATAACCTCCACAGAAAGCTTATGGCCACAGCGAGAAGTCTGAAGAAGCAGAAGCAACGGCTCAAGGCCGCGCAGGAAACGCTCAATCATAGATGGAATAAAGTGCTAGGCACTGAAGAAAGATATGGCGACGATCGCCATACAAAGAGCTATCCAAAACGCAAGCTACTGCCAGAATTCGACGACGAGGCCGTTCCACCAAAGAGTAACACGGCCAGGAGGCCAGACGTACTACTTCATAACCGCAACAAAGCGGCTACCGACGCCACACACGATCTACGTGAGCACCTGGATAAGAAAACCGGTGCAGCTAGGTCCATCTACGGACCTAAAGGACACACCCAGGCGACGGACTGTGGTCATCAAAACGATTATACCAATCAAATACTAGTTCGGAATAAACGCCGGACACGACAACAAAATGACGGCATGCCATAGCATCGCCCAGATGCGTAGGGGCTGCTCACCCCCGTGCTTTTACCAGAAGAAATCTTGGACCATGAATTTCCACAGGGCTTTAAACCTGTGAACATAGAGGCATACGACGGAACGACAGACCCAGGTGTCTGGATCGAGGACTTTATCCTGCATATACATATGGCTCATGGGGATGACCTCCACGCCATCAAATACCTTCCCCTCAAACTAAAGGGACCAGCTCGACACTGGTTGAAAAGCCTCCCCGAAAATTAAATTCGGAGTTGGGAGGAACTTGAGGATGCTTTCAGGGCCAATTTTCAAGGGACTTATGTCCGCCTCCTGATGTCGATCTTACTTAAGTCACATAATACAACAGCACGGGAGTCCGCCTCAAGCTTTGGAACCGATTCCTCACTAAAAAGAATCAAATTGTCGATTGTCCGGATGCCGAAGCCTTAGCGGCATTCAAACACAGCATCCGCGACGAGTGGCTCGCCAGACACCTCGGCCAGGAAAAGCCAAGGACAATGGCAGCCCTAACAAGTCTTATGACCCGATTTTGTGCGGGTGAAGATAGCTGGCTAGCCCGTAAAGGCACCAGCGACCCCAGCACATCCGAAATAAGGGATGGCAACGGAAAGCCACTGCGTAATAAAAACAAACGCCAACACAAGGAAGAGAGCCTGGATAACACAACAGTTAATGCTGGATTCAGGGGCTCTCAACCTAATCAGCAAAATAATCCATCTAAAGGCAGTAAAGAGGGACCGTCCGGTCTGAACAGAGTCCTGGACAGACTATGCCAAATTCATGACACCCCTGACAAACCAGCGAACCACACACACAGAGAGTGCTGGGTCTTCAAGCAGGCCGGCAAACTAAATGCCGAACACAAGGGAAGGGACACACCAAGTGAAGACGAGGATGAACCTCGCCAGCCGAACACTGGGGGACAGAAAAAATTCCCGCCAGAGATTAAAACAGTGAACATGATCCACGCGACTCGCACATCCATGAGAAGGCACGAACGCGCGCATAGAGACGCGCGCGATATAGAGCCCATCATACCCACACATAACTACTGGATGTCTTATCCGATCACCTTCGATCACTTGGACGGCCGAACTAGTATTCGGCGCGAAGGATCAGAGGCCTTGGTGCTTGAACCAATAATCGACGGATACCATCTCACTCACGTCCTCATGGACGGCGACAGCAGTCTCAATCTAATATATGAGGACACTGTCCGCAGGATGGGGATAGACCCATCCAGAATTAGTCAAATTAACACCACCTTTGAAGGGCTGATACCAGGCGTTGAAGCCTACAAATAGGGCTCCGTCTGCATCGAGGTAACATTCGGCTCTGTGCAACTCCGTGCGAAGAATTACTCTTCATTATCGCACCCTTCCAAAGCGACTATCATGCATTGCTTGGAAGAACGTCCTTCGCCCGCTTCGGCGCCTTGCCGCACTATGGCCACCTTACACTCAAGATGCCCGGTCCACGTGGTGTCGTCACTGTTAGCGGAACCACAGAGCGCTCCTCACGCGCAGAGGAACACGCGACGGCCCTGGCGGCCGGACTATAAGTAGCCTCCAATATCAGAAAACATGACTGGTCATTAAGACCACAGACACGGTTAGACGAGTCCGGTCGCCCGGTCAAAATTGAACCAGGGCACCGTACATGTAATCCCATAGAGGACACCAGGGGCTATAAATATTTAATAAAGCCCCACACTTGGCTCAACTCTATTAGCAGGCCAAACATCTTACACTTTTATTACCCATCGCATACTTACGCTTGTACTCTCCCTACGAAGTTCTCTCTTTTACGCACAACGTCGCGCGATACCCTTCCGAGATACGGCACAACGGAGACAAGAGGCGCAGAGCGTCGTGAGGCCCCCGCTCAACATGTTTCTTTTTAGATTAAGCCCCCGTGTAAACCTTTTCTATTGCCTCTTGTTGTTTAACCATCCCATGGGTTCCATACCCACAGAGGATACTGTCGTTATTGGCATTTCGCCACGACAGACTTACGCACGTACCTGGAAAAACAGGGTTTATAATGAGTGGGCATTCTTGAGCACATCATCTGTTATAAAGTCCGAATACCTTCGGGAGTGTTCAGCGTCACGAGTTTGGCCTTATATGCATCAGCTCTGAATCATGTCTTTGGTCAAATGTTGGGTTTGCGGCTCCTGGTTTGCCGCCTTACATTCCGTTATTATCGGCTAAGGTGGCCAAAGGATAACTACGGGCGATTGTGCCTGGTTATTCGGGTGAGCACCTCGAGAGAAAGCCGAAAACCGATCATTATGATACCGCGAGAGACAGATCAACCACTCGAAGACTCACCGAATCTTTAGGATTCCTCCGCATTAACGAAGGGCCGTTCCGGTCATGTACATACACGCTACCGCATTCGGATGCACGCTGAAGGTACCAGGGCTACATAGTAGCCCCAACTTTAGACTCCCATGGCTAAGCGAAAGTGTTACAGCTATATAGTCCGGTTGCCTAGTTCGACGTGCGATCACCTCCTTAATGGACCAAGACATTGGATCAAGTGTGATTAAGCATATTTTTCGTGAACACCCCCGCATTGTATGCATGGGGGCTGAAGCCAACGACTGCTAACTTTCGGATTACACACACACACACACACACACACACACACACACACACACACATATATATATATATATATATATATATATATATATATAAATATATATATATATAAACGGCCGCAGGGGGACACACAATCATATTTTCAGGCAAACAGTATAAATATAGCCTCATAATCAAAATAAACATTGTTTTTACAATGATTCGATTCATCACTCGAACAAGACATTCTTCGAGCATTGCGCCTCTATTAGGCGGGCACCTTCTGTGACCTGCGCCAAGTAGTGCTCGGCCGAATATTGGCCCCCTGCAGGATCCTGGGTCGCTATAATGGTGGCCTCGATATCCGCCCAATAGGCTTTAACGCGGGCAAGGGCCATCCGCGCACCCTCTATGCACGCCGACCTTTTCATGGCATCGATCCGAGGCACGGCCCAAGGAATTGCTGCACCAAACCAAAGTAACCGTCCGGCTTAGGCCCCTTCGGCCAAAGATGGTCTATTACAGACCGTATTGCAAGTCCGGACAGCCTATGAACCTCCGTTGTAGCAGCCATCTTGTCACTTAATGGCAGCGGGCGAGTGGGAGCATTGAATTGCGACCAGAAAAGCTTCTCCACTTCCTTACCACCCTGATCATTGAAGAACTTCGCAGCGTCAGCTGTACTCTTCGCCAAATCCGCATACGCGTCTGCAGGACTCTAGTGCCCATCCAGGGGAGCGTACTTCGAATCGACAAACTTCGTCCGCAGCAAGTAGGAGCCCCCAGCCGCGATTTTACCGGCCTGTCGAAGCTCCTCCCGCGCACCCCTGAGCTCGGTCCGTATTTCCTTGGTGGCATTAAGTGCCTTGCCCAGATCGGCCGAACTATCCTTATGCGCCTTCTTAAGGAGCTCATACCGGTCAGCGGCATTCTTTAACTCACCAGCCATTTCGGCTATCTTTTCCTCGCTTCGGCGATGAGCAGCCTGTTCGGCTCTCAATTCCTCGGCCGCCTTTACGGCAGCCGCATTGCTCACCCGAGCTTGTTCCTTGGCTTGAGCAAGTTCCGCCCTCAGGGCCTCCACGGCAGCAGCACCATCTGCAGTCCAAACATATTGCATTAATATCTTGCCGCCTTCATATTTCCCTATACAAAGGAAGGCAGAGCACATACTTTGTCATTTATCCAGCCGCTCGTTCACCAACGTGATATCGGCATTAATCGATCCAATCTGCCTCGTTAGTTCGGCAACTTCAACGGATCGTCGGGCCGGCCGACCTACGTGTACCGGACGTATTTACAAAGACAATCATTGATTTATGATCCCCGCTTGCCGCCTAGGGCGGCAAACCAGTCTCGAGGGCTACTATCTATATGGAGCACACCTAGCGCGTGCCTCACAACTAAATAAATAGTGTATTCTTCACTACATACCTCAAAGCCTCTGAGCAGGCTTGTAAATGCTTCATTCAAACCGCTCGTAGCGGATAAAATCTTCTTGAGCACCTCGCCCATCAATGAGCGGTGCTCCTCCGAGAGCGCATTTCGCTCCAAGAGGCTGGGCCAAGACGTCCGGCCGGACATTGAACTCTTGGGACCCTTCCCATCGCCCCTTGTGTGAGCCAAACGCTCCGGACTCAGGGCGGCTGACGTATTGGCTTCCGGCTTCGGCAGATTCGGGCTCCTCCGTGACGACACCTCGGTGTCGCCCGCTTCATCAGTCGGAGAGGCGGGTGGGGTCTCACTCTCCATCATCTCCGGAGGAAGGTCCCCTGAAGATGAACCCTATTGAGAAGAGCTGTTAGCCGGACTGCAAAAAGTCGAATCCTGGTTATTGATCTAGGAGAAACACAGTACCTTCGAATTGTAGATTGACTTACAGCTCGGTGGAGGGCTGGCCCGTTGGTGGGCATGACGTGGTGAGGGTGCCAGTCGGGGCAGGGCCCCCTAGGGATACCTTTTTCCCTGGGTTGGGCATCTCTGCCTCCGAGACTTCGGAGGCAGCCATCTTCTTCCCGTGTGGGGAGGAGGCCTTAGCCCCCCTTTCCTGACTATCCTCCTTAGGGGAGGTAACAATTCCCCCGGTTCGGATGCGTAGCGTGTGGAGTTCAGTTTCTTCGTTCTTCCCCTTGCCCTTCCTGGAGGGCATTTTGCTGAGCGCCCGTTCAAGCATCTTGGCCATGTTGGGACTAGGCGAGCCTTCGGGAAGTGGCGCCGGACACCTGATTCTCTCCGCCTTGCTGAGCCATTCCTGGCCACGGATGATTTTTAGAATAAACAATTATGACAGATACAAAACAAGGTGTCCGGTATCAAGGTTACTTACTGAAGGAAATATGCCCTAGAGGCAATAATAAAGTTATTATTTATTTCCTTATATCATGATAAATGTTTATTATTCATGCTAGAATTGTATTAACAGGAAACATAATACATGTGTGAATACATAAACCTACAGAGTGTCACTAGTATGCCTCTACTTGACTAGCTCGTTAATCAAAGATGGTTGTGTTTCCTAAACCATGAACAAGGAGTTGTTATTTGATTAACGGGATCACATCATTGGTTGAATGATCTGATTGACATGACCCATTCCATTAGCATAGCACCTGATCGTATAGTTTGTTGCTAGTGCTTTTCTTCATGACTTATACATGTTCCTATGACTATGAGATTATGCAACTCCCGTTTGCCTCGAGGAACACTTTGGGTGCTACCAAACGTCACAACGTGAATCGGGTGATTATAAAGGTACATTACAGGTGTCTCCGAAGGTACATGTTGGGTTGGCATATTTCGAGATTAGGATTTGTCACTCCGATTGTCGGAGAGGTATCTCTGGGCCCTCTCGGTAATGCACATCACATAAGCCTTGCAAGCATTGCAACTAATGAGTTAGTTGTGAGATGATGTATTACGGAACGAGTAAAGAGACTTGCCGTAACGAGATTGAACTAGGTATTGGATACCGACGATCGAATCTCGGGCAAGTAACATACCGATGACAAAGGGAACAACGTATGTTGTTATGCGGTCCGGACCGATAAAGATCTTCGTAGAATATGTAGGAGCCAATATGGGCATCCAGGTCCCGCTATTGGTTATTGACCGGAGAGGTGTCTCGGTCATGTTCAAGATAGTTCTCGAACCCGTAGGGTCCGTGACGCTTAACGCTTCGATGGCGATGCTACTATGAGTTGTTATGATGTTTCTGTACGAAGGTTGTTCGAGTCCCGGATGAGATCACGGACGTGACGAGGAGTCTCGAAATGGTCGAGACATAAAGATTCATATATTGGAAGACTATGTTTGGACATCGGAAGTGTTCCGGGTGAAATTGGGAATTTTACCAAGTGCAGGAGGTTACCGAACCCCCTAATACTAATGGGCCAACATGGGCCTTAGTGGAAAGGAGAGAAGGGGCCCAAGTGCTGGTCAGCACCTTCCCCTTCCCTAGTCCTATTAGGACTAGGAGAAGGGGGCGCCCCCCCTCTCTCTCCCTTCCCACTTGGGGAAACCTAGTTGGACTAGGATTGGGGGGGGGGGAATCCTACTCCTAGTAGGAGTAGGACACCCCTGGCGCACCAAGCCTTGGCCGCCAGCCCCTCCTCTTCCCTCCTTTATATCTGAGGTGGGGCACCCCATGACACACAAGTTGATCCTTGAGATCTTTCCTTAGCCGTGTGCGGTGCCCCTTCCACCATATTACACCTCGAAAATATCAGAGCGGAGCTTAGGCGAAGCCCTGCGCCGGTGGAACATCATCATCGTCACTGCCGCGTCGTCTTGTGAAACTCTCCCTCAACACTCGGCTGGATCGGAGTTCGAGGGACGTCATCGAGCTGAACGTGTGCAGAACTCCGGAGGTGCCGTACGTTCGGTACTTGGATCGGTTGGATCGTGAAGAAGTACGACTACTTCCTCTACGTTGCGTCAACGCTTCCGTTGCTGGTCTACGAGGGTATGTAGACAACACTCTCATCTCGTTGCTATGCATCACCATGATCTTGCGTGATCGTAGGAAATTTTTGAAATTACTTCGTTACCCAACAGTGGCATCCGAGCCTAGGTTTTTATGGTTTGATGATATGCACGAGTAGAACACAAGTGAGTTGTGGACGATACAAGTCATACTACCTACCAGCATGTCATACTTTGGTTCAGCGGTATTGTTGGAAAGACGATCCAGACCAACCTTACAGCGTACTCTTCGCGAGACCGGTTCCCTCGACGTGCTTTGCACATAGATGGCTTGTGGAAGACTGTCTCTCCAACTTTAGTTGAACCGAGTGTAGCTACGCCCGGTCCTTGAGAAGGTTAAACGGAGTCTATTTGACGAAGTATCGTTGTGGTTTTGATGCGTAGGTAAGAACGGTTCTTGCTCAGCCCGTAGCAGCCACGTAAAACTTGCAACAACAAAGTAGAGGACGTCTAACTTGTTTTTGCAGGGCATGTTGTGATGTGATATGGTCAAGACGTGATGCTATATTTTATTGTATGAGATGATCATGTTTTGTAACCGAGTTATCGGCAATGGCGTGAGCCATATGGTTGTCGCTTATTGTATGCAATGCAATCGCCACGTAATGCTTTACTTTATCACTAAGCGGTAGCGATAGTCGTAGAAGCATAAGTTTGGCGAGACGACAACGATGCTACGATGGAGATCAAGGTGTCGCTACCGGTGACGATGGTGATCATGACGGTGCTTCGGAGATGGAGATCACAAGCACAAGATGATGATGGCCATATCATATCACTTATATTGATTGCATGTGATGTTAATCCTTTATGCATCTTATCTTGCTTTGATTGACGGTAGCATTATAAGATGATCCCTTACTAAATTATCAAGAAGTGTTCTCCACGAGTATGCACCGTTGCAAAAGTTCTTCGTCTTTGAGACACCACGTGATGATCGGGTGTGATAGGCTCTACGTTCAAATACAACGGGTGCAAAACAGTTGCACACGCAGAATACTCAGGTTATACTTGACGAGCTATGCATATAAGATATGACCTCGGAACACGGAGACCGAAGGTCGGCGTGAATCATATAGTAGATATGATCAACATATTGATGTTCACCGTTGAAACTACTCCATCACACGTGATGATCGGTCATGGTGTAGTTGATATGGATCACGCAATCACTTAGAGAATTGGAGGGATATTTTTCTAAGTGGGAGTTCTTAAGTAATATGATTAATTGAACTTAAATTTATCATGAACTTAGTACCGATAGTATCTTGCTTGTCTATGATGTGTAGATAGATGGCTCGTCTTTGTTGTTGTTCCGTTGAATTTTAATGCGTTCCTTGAGAAAGCAAAGTTGAAAGATGATGGCAGCAATTACACGGACCGGGTCCGTAATTTGAGGATTATCCTTATTGCTGCACGGAAGAATTACGTCCCCGAAGCACCGTTAGGTGCCGGGCCTGAATGCAAAGGGCTGCGCCGGATGTTGTGAACGTCTCGCAAAGCAAAGCTGATGACTACTCTATAGTTCGGTGTGCCATGCTTTACGGCTTAGAACCGGGACTTCAACGTCGTTTTGAACACCATGGAGCATATGAGATGTTCCAGAGTTGAAGTTAATATTCCAAGCGAATGCCCGGATTGAGAGATATGAAGTCTCCAATAAGTTCTATAGTCAGAAGATGGAGGAGAACGGTTACACAAGGAGCATATACTCGTAATGTCTGGATATAACAATCACTTGATTCAACCGGGAGTTAATCTTCCGGATGATTGCGTCATTGATGTAATTCTCCAATCACGCCACCAAGCTACAAGAGCTTCGTGATGAACTATAATATGCAAGGGATGACCAAAACAATGCCCGAGCTCTTCGCGATGCTAAAAGCCGCAGAGGTAGAAATCAAAAAGGAGCATCAAGTGTTGATGGTTAACAAAACCACTAGTTTCAAGAAAAAGGGCAAAGGAAAGAAAAAGGGAAACTTCAAAAAGAACGGCAAGCAAGTTGCTGATCAAGAGAAGAAACCCAAAGTCTGGTCCTAAGCCTGAAACTCAGTGCTTCTATTGCAAGCGGTAGTCCTTTGGAAGCGGAACTGCCCCAAGTATTTGGCGGATAAGAAGGATGGCAAGGTTAACAAAGGTATATGTGATATACATGTTATTGATGTGTACCTTACTAATACTCGCAGAGCACGGTATTTAATCTTGGTTCATTGCTAATATTTGCAACTCAAAGCAGGGCTACGGATTGCCGAAGATTGGCTAAGGACGAGGTGACGATCTTGGCGCGTGGGAAATGGTTCCAAAGTCGATGTGATCGCAATCGACACGCTACCTCTACATCTACCTTCGGGATTAGTATTAGACCTAAATAATTGTTATTTAGTACCCAGCGTTGAGCATGAACATTATATCTGGATCTTGTTTGATGCGAGACGGTTATTCATTTAAATCGAGAGAATAATGGTTGTTCTATTTATATGAATAATATCTTTTATGGTCATGCACCATTGAAGAATGGTTTGTTTTTACTTAATCTTGATAGTAGTGATACACATATTCATAATGTTGAAACCAAAAGATGCAGAGTTGATAATGATGGTGCAACTTATTTGTGGTACTTGCCGTTTAGGTCATATCGGTGTAAAAGCGCATGAAGAAGCTCCATCTTGATGGACTTTTGGAGTCACTTGATTATGAATCACTTGGCACTTGCGAACCGTGCCTTATGGGCAAGATGACTAAAACACCGCTTCTCCGGAACTATGGAGAGAGCAACAGATTTATTGGAAATCATACATACCGATGTATGTGGTCCAATGAATGTTGAGGCTCGTGGCGGATATCGTTATTTTCTCACCTTCACAGATGATTTGAGCAGATATGGGTATATCTACTTAATGAAACACAAATCTGAAACATTTGAAAAGTTCAAAGAATTTCAGAGTGAAGTGGAAAATCATCGTAACAAGAAAATAAAGTTTCTACGATCTGATCGTGGAGGAGAATATTTGAGTTACGAGTTTGGCCTACATTTGAAACAATGCGGAATAGTTTCGCAACTTACGCCACCGAACACCACAACGTAATGGTGTGTCCGAACGTCGTAATCGTATTTTATTAGATATGGTGCGATCTATGATGTCTCTTACCGATTTACCGCTATCGCTTTTGGGGTTATGCTTTAGAGACGGCTACATTCACTTTAAATAGGGCACCATCTAAATCCGTTGAGACGACGCCTTATGAACTGTGGTTTGGCAAGAAACCAAAGTTGTCGTTTCTGAAAGTTTGGGGCTGCGATGCTTATGTGAAAAAGCTTCAACCTGATAAGCTCGAACCCAAATCGGAGAAATGTGTCTTCATAGATACCCAAAGGAGACTGTTGGGTACACCTTCTATCACAGATCCGAAGGCAAGATTTTTGTTGCTAAATTCGGAAACTTTTGGAGAAGGAGTTTCTCTCAAAAGAAGTGAGTGGGAGGAAAGTAGAACTTGATGAGATAATCTGTATCTACTCCCTTATTGAGAAGTAGTACATCACGTAAAAACAGTTTCTATGACACCTACACCAAATAGGGAAGAAGCTAATGATGATGATCATGAAACTTCAGATCAAGTTTCTCAGAACTTCGTAGATCAACGAGCAAGATCCGCACTGTGAGTGGTACGGTAATCCTATTCGGAAGTCATGTTATCGAACATGATGAACCTACGAACTATGAAGAAGCGATGGTGAGCCCAGATTCCACAAAATGGCTTGAGGCCATGAAATCTGAGATGGGATCCATGTATGAGAACAAAGTATGGACTTTGGTTGACTTGCCCGATGATCGGCAAGCAATTGAGAATAAATGGATCTTCAAAGAAGAAGACTGACGATGGTAATGTTATCGTCTATAAAGCTCGACTTGTTGCAAAAGGTTTTCGACAAGTTCAAGGGATTGACTACGATGAGACCTTCTCACCCGTGGCGATGCTTAAGTCCGTCCGAATCATGTTAGCAATTGCCGCATTTTATGATTATGAAATTTGGCAAATGGATGTTAAACTGCATTCCTGAATGGATTTACGGAAGAAGAGTTGTATATGATGCAACCAGAAGGTTTTGTCGATCCAAAGGGAGCTAACAAAGTGTGCAAGCTCCAGCCGTCCATTTATGGACTGGTGCAAGCCTCTCGGAGTTGGAATAAACGTTTTGATAGTGTGATCAAAGCATTTGGTTTTTCTGAGACTTTTGGAGAAGCCTGTATTTACAAGAAAGTGAGTGGGAGCTCTCTGTAGCATTTACGATATTATATGTGGATGACATATTCTTGATCGGAAATGATATAGAATTCTGGATAGCATAAAGGGATACTTGAATAAAAGTTTTTCGATGAAAGACCTCGGTGAAGCTGCTTACATATTGGGCATTAAGATCTATAGAGATAGATCAAGGCGCTTGATAGGACTTTCACAAAGCACATACCTTGATAAAGTTTTGAAAAAGTTCAAAATGGATCGTGCAAAGAAAGGGTTCTTGCGGTGCTACAAGGTGTGAAGTTGAGTAAGACTCAATGCCCGACCACCGCAGAAGATAGAGAGAAAATGAAAGATGTTCCCTATGCTTCAGCCATAGGCTCTATCATGTATGCAATGCTGTGTACCAGACCTGATGTGTGCCTTCTTTGTAAGTTTGGCGGCAGGTACCAAAGTAATCCGAGTGGATCATCGACAGCGGTCAAGAACATCCTTAAGTACTTGAGAAGGACTAAGGATATGTTTCTCATTTATGGCGGTGACAAAGAACTCGTCAGAACGGTTACGTCGGCCGACGTTAGCTTTTGACACGATCCCGGACGATTCTAAATCGCAAACCGGATACGTATTTACATTAAACGGAGGAGCTGTCGGTTGGTGCGGTTCCAAACAAAGCGTCGTGGCGGGATCTACATGTGAAGTTGAGTACATAGCTGCTTCGGAAGCAGCTAATGAAGGAGTCTGGATGAAGGAGTTCATAACCGATCTAGGTGTTGTACCTAGTGTATCGGGTCCAATGAAAATCTTTTGTGACAATCTTGGTGCAATTGCCTTAGCAAAGGAATCCAGATTTCACAAGAGAACCAAGCACATCAAAAGGCGCTTCAACTCCATCCGGATTTGGTCCGTGGGAGACATAGAGATATGCAAGATACATACGGATCTGAATGTTGCGCACCGTTGACTAAGCCTCTTCCACGAGCAAAACATGATCAGCACCAAGACTCCATGGGTGTTAGAATCATTCTTGTGTAATCTAGATTATTGACTCTAGTGCAAGTGGGAGACTCAAGGAAATATGCCCTAGAGGCAATAATAAAGTTATTATTTATTTCCTTATATCATGATAAATGTTTATTATTCATGCTAGAATTGTATTAACAGGAAACATAATACATGTGTGAATACATAAACCTCTACAGTGTCACTAGTATGCCTCTACTTGACTAGCTCGTTAATCAAAGATGGTTGTGTTTCCTAAACCATGAACAAGGAGTTGTTATTTGATTAACGGGATCACATCATTGGTTGAATGATCTGATTGACATGACCCATTCCATTAGCATAGCACCTGATCGTATAGTTTGTTGCTAGTGCTTTTCTTCATGACTTATACATGTTCATATGACTATGAGATTATGCAACTCCCGTTTGCCCGAGGAACACTTTGGGTGCTACCAAACGTCACAACGTAACTGGGTGATTATAAAGGTACATTACAGGTGTCTCCGAAGGTACATGTTGGGTTGGCATATTTCGAGATTAGGATTTGTCACTCCGATTGTCGGAGAGGTATCTCTGAGCCCTCTCGGTAATGCACATCACATAAGCCTTGCAAGCATTGCAACTAATGAGTTAGTTGTGAGATGATGTATTACGGAACGAGTAAAGAGACTTGCCGTAACGAGATTGAACTAGGTATTGGATACCCGACGATCGAATCTCGGGCAAGTAACATACCGATGACAAAGGAACAACGATGTTGTTATGCGGTCGACCGATAAAGATCTTCGTAGAATATGTAGGAGCAAATATGGGCATCCAGGTCCCGCTATTGGTTATTGACCGGAGAGGTGTCTCGGTCATGTCTGCATAGTTCTCGAACCCGTAGGGTCCGCACGCTTAACGTTTCGATGGCGGTTACTATGAGTTGTTATGATGTTTCTGTACCGAAGGTTGTTCGAGTCCCGGATGAGATCACGGACGTGACGAGGAGTCTCGAAATGGTCGAGACATAAAGATTCATATATTGGAAGACTATGTTTGGACATCGGAAGTGTTCCGTGAAATTGGGAATTTTACCAAGTGCAGGAGGTTACCGAACCCCGAATACTAATGGGCCAACATGGGCCTTAGTGGAAAGGAGAAGGGGGCCCAAGTGCTGGCCGCACCTTCCCCCTTCCCTAGTCCTATTAGGACTAGGAGAAGGCGCCCCCTCTCTCCCTTCCCACTTGGGGAAACCTAGTTGGACTAGGATTGGGGGAATCCTACTCCTAGTAGGAGTAGGACACCCTGGCGCGCAAGCCTTGGCCGGCCAGCCCCTCCTCTTCCCTCCTTTATATCTGAGGCGGGGGCACCCCATGACACACAAGTTGATCCTTGAGATCTTTCCTTAGCCGTGTCAAGTGCCCCTTCCACCATATTACACCTCGAAAATACCGTGGCGGAGCTTAGGCGAAGCCTGCGCCGGTGGAACATCATCATCGCCACCACGCCGTCAGTCCGACGAAACTCTCCCTCAACACTCGGCTGGATCGGAGTTCGAGGGACGCCATCGAGCTGAGCGTGTGCAGAACTTCGGAGGTGCCGCACGTTGATACTTGGATCGGTTGGATCGTGAAGAAATGCGACTACTTCCTCTACGTTGCGTCAACGCTTCCGTTGCTGGTCTACGAGGGTATGTAGACAACACTCTCATCTCGTTGCTATGCATCACCATGATCTTGCGTGATCGTAGGAAAATTTTTGAAATTACTACGTTCCCCAACACTTACTTGGGTATCTGCGCGATTGCAGCTTAGGCCCGCATCCTCGGTGGTGTCCGGACACTCTATTTTCGGTCCGAAGAGCAATTTGCACATCCCTTCGAGTTTCAAACCGAAGAAGTGCTTAACAATCCGCGGACTCTCTGGATTAAACTCCCACATCCGAAGAGGCCGGCGTTGACACGGCAACATCCGTCGGATTAACATCACTTGCATTATGCTAACAAGATTTATGTCCCTCTCAAGAAGCTCCCGGATACGGCTCTGCAGTACTGGTACATCGCCAGCGGGCCCCCAATTCCGCCCTACATCAGTCCAAGACGCTAGTTGTGACGGAGGGCCCGAACGGAACTCGGGGGCGGCCACCCACTTTGTGCCTCTGGGAGCCGTGACATAAAACTACCTCCGTTGCCATACATCGAATACTTCTGGGAAAGGACCCTCTGGCCATGGGGCACCAGCGTTCTTGCTTATTACGGCACCTCCGCACTCCGCATATTGCCCCTCGATCATCTTCGGCTTCACCTTGAAGGTCTTAAGCCATAAACCGAAGTGTGGGGTGACATGGAGGAAGGCCTCGCACACTATAATGAAGGACGAGATATGGAGGATGGCGTCCGGAAACAGATCATGAAAATCCAACCCTTAATAAAACATGAGCTCCCTTACAAAAGGATCGAGGGTGAGGCCCAATCCATGGAGGAAGTGAGGAACGAACACAACACACTCATTGAGCTCCGGTGTAGGGATGACCTGCCCTTGAGCAGGAAGCCTGTGCCGGATGTCGGCGGTCAGATATCCGACCTCCCTAAGCTTCACAATGTCTTCCTCTTGGATCGAGGAGGCCACCCACTGGCCTTGAAGGTTGGATCCGGACATATTGGAGGATTTGGGGTGTTTGGTCTTAGGTCTTGGGCGTTCAAGCTCGAGGTGCGAAAAGGTGCGAGGGAGGTAGAAAAGAGGCATAGGCCTCGACCCCTTTATAAAGGGGATGAATATCAAGAGTCCTCAGCTTGACCGCTTGAGGCTTATCTAAAAACACACGGAGTTATACCAACGGGTCATGCGTGGGGTCACGCACGCCCATATTAATGGAAAATCCCGTAATAAGAGGAACACGATCTCTGCCTCGACGGGACGTGCCAATAAAACCGCCTCGCAACACGAGTCGAGGTGGGGCAAGAAATGCCGGTTCGCGTTGGACCAGGCCATGATGCAAGGGCACGATGTTCGAAGATGGCCAGCGGATCAGATTTATGCTATGTTCCCTAAAATGGTATGTGAAGATCATCTCGCAGATCCGGACACGGTCTAAGTATTCGATAACTACTTTGGAGTATTCGGAGAAGGAACCCGCCTTGCAATGCCGAAGACAAGACTGCGCGCCGGACTCATCGTCATTGAAGCCTGGTTCAGGGGCTACTGAGGGAGTCCTGGATAAGGGGGTACCCGGATAGCCGGACTATGTACAACGTCCGGACTATTGAAGCATGAAGATACAAGACTCAAGACTTCGGCCCGTGTCCGGATGGGACTCTCCTTGGCATGGAAGGCAAGCTTTGTGATCCAGATATTGTGTTTCCTTCCTTGTAACCGACTCCATGTAAACCCTAGCCCTCTCCGATGTCTATATAAACCGGAGAGGTTGGTCCTTAGAAGGCCGATCACAATTACAATCATACCATCATAGGCTAGCTCTTAGGGTTTAGCCTCAACGATCTCGTGGTAGATCTACTCTTGTACTACCCATATCTTCAATATTAATCAAGCAGGAAGTAGGGTTTTACCTCCATCAAGAGGGACCAAACCAAACCTGGGTAAACATCTGTGTCCCTTGCTTCCTATTACCATCAGCCTAGACGCACAGATCGGGACCCCCTACCCGAGATCCGCCGGTTTTGACACCGACACCCACCGCATTGTCGCGCGTTCTACAGGGGAGGCGTTTGATGATACCGAGGAAATCGGTTCCTGCACCGTGCAGGCCTTCAAAGAGGAGGGCCGGTGATGGCACCGCCGGGCCCTCGTTGAGGAGGTATGGATAAATGTATTTTTCAGTGGCCGTGTCCAACTATGACCTATGGGCGTGTTTGATTACAGGAAAAAGGTTCGCCGAACTGTGTCCAGGGGTCCGGCCGGCCGCACTCCAAACGACCAAGATTTAGATCCAGTCGGGGAGACGGGAGATGATGTAGGAACGAAGACGGACTGCCCTTCGGCCGAGGGTTCGGAAAATATGTCTGTTTCCAACTCGGAAGTAGAGAGCGCCATGAATCGTCGGTGCTGCAGAGCTGTTTTACGAGACCCGAAGTTCTCGGACGAGGCATTTAATGACTTTAGCTCGGGCGACGCATACATCAGAGCTGCTCGAGACGGGCTTAGAAAAGCCACGAGGCAATATCTGACAGATGTGCATGTTAGTTTTCTTTGTCAAAAAAGGATAGCCAGCTCAAGAGGCTACATGCTACGGGCGAACGTGTGCTGAAGCAGGCCATTGTTGAGAAAACCAGCTCAAGGATTGCAAAACCCTGCTAGGCGAAGAGTTGAAGGATGTGCGGGCCTAGATTGTCGATTCCGTGAAGGAGAAAAAGAAGCTGCGGGGCGACATATTCAGTATGTGTCCTAACTATTGTTAAAGTAGTTCGGAGATAGATAGAACTGATATAATTATGATTGCGGGTATATTGACGGGCCGTGCTGAAGAGGAGGTGTCCAGATCAGCTCGTAATTTGCTGCAATGGCTGTCGCAGGTGCACGAGCATGCTCGGCTGGCCATGCGGAGTGTTGCCAAGGCCTTATGGCCATCCGCCTCCCCTCCAGGAAGTATGGAGGAGCTTGTAGAGCTGTTCAAAGGAGCGCGGCGGCGTATCCGATTATGGAAGATATCGGCCTGTCGAGAGGGTGCGCGAGAGGCTTGGGCCATGGTGAAAACCCGATATACCAAGCTTGATCCTAATCACATGGCTCGGATCGGACTGCTAGGGTCGAATGGGGAAGAAATTCCCGTTAGTTTAGTGTACGACCAAGTAGAGGTGGCCGCCAAATATTCACAACTGGATTGTAAGTTAGACCGCCTGTTGGACGGTATAGAGAAGGAAGTGATTGAGTCCCAGTGACTATGTACTTTCCTTAACCTATGTAACTCTAGCTTAATTGTATAGCATTTGTCATGGCAGACCTTTTCGCTTCAAACTCCAGACTCGATGGTGCGGAGTTCTTCCGAATACCCTCGCGGCCGAATAGACCGGGGTATGCTTGGAAAACTAGGCGTAGGGGCCATAGTTGCTTCAACAGACAAGTTGTATCCGGCTAGTTATGTTATATTACATTGAGATTGTAAGAAACATCTTCCAGGGAGAATAGTTCCGTTAAGGGTTCCTTTCCCTGGGTGTGCATGCATTAGTAGACATGTCCGAATTGTGATGTAAAAATCACAGTGTGTATAGCTTCTGGGGGTTCACAATAGAGTGAGTGCAAAGAGTATTTTTCATCCACCGACCGAATATTCCCTTAAGAATGCTAGCTTTCGGCTTCACCCAGTCTGAGGTACACATCCGGATAACCCGGCAGTAACAATCGCAGAGGTGCTCCCTTTACCACCTAGCCGAACAATCGGGAACGTAGGGGTAAACACAGGAGCCAGGCAACCCAGCTTGGCCAAAACTTAAGTCATATCGATGCATATAATGGTGAAGAAAATACATACAAGAAGAACGCGTATGTATGGTGAGCTTGATGCTCGGAAAATAGTATTAACAAGCTTCTGTTAAAGAAGCCCCCAGGTATGATGGGCGTACATACGTAAAAATGTGTACGTCAGCAGTGTTCCGCCAAGCCAAATGAGAGCGTTAAAGCGAAAAAGGAATTGTGTAAAAGGGACAAAAAGTAATGGAAACTATAAGGGAGAAGGAGACTAACAAAGAGTTCAGCGCTAGGCATAGAACCTTCGGAGTCTGGCCGCGTTCCAGGGGTTCGGCTCTAGGCGATTGTCTGATGCATCACGAAGACGGTACGCTCCTCTGGTAAGAACTTCATCAATTATGAAGGGACCCTCCCATTTGGGCTTGAGTTTGTCCTTTTGGTTCTCCGGCAAGCGTAGAACGTGTTCGCCAATATTGTATGTCTTGGCCCATACTTCTCTGCTTTGATATCTTCGAGCCTACTGCTGATAAAATGCTGAACGGGCTTTGGCGACGTCGCGTTCCTCCTCGAGGGCGTCTAGGCTGTCCTGCCGATCCAACTCGGCCTCTTTCTCCTCGTACATACGCACTCAAGGTGAGTCATGTATAATATCGCAGGGCAATACAGCCTCTGCACTATACACCATGAAGAAAGGTCTGTATCCGGTAGTACGGTTGGGCGTGGTCCGCAACCCCCAGAGTACGGAGTCAAGCTCCTCGACCCAGTGTTTGTATGATTCTTTCAATGACCGCACTAGCCTGGGTTTGATGCCGCTCATAATAAGACCATTAGCTCGCTCAACTTGACCATTTGTTTGTGGTTGGTAGACAGAGGCGTAATCAAGCTTAATGCCCAGATTAGCACACCAGGTTTTCACCTCGCCAGCTGTGAAATTGGAACCGTTATTAGTGATGATGCTGTGAGGTACACCATAACGGTGCACCACATCGTAAATAAATGCGATCACCGGTCCGGACTCGGCCGTTTTAACTGGTCTAGCCTCTATCCACTTGGTGAATTTGTCCACCATGACCACCAGATTTCTTTTCTTATGGCTTCCCCCTTTATGGGGTCCAACCATGTCCAAGCCCTAGACCGCAAAGGGCCATGTAATGGGGATTGTTTGTAGGGCGGTTGGGGGCATATGGCTTTGGTTGGCGAAGAGTTGGCATCCAACGCAGCACTGGACGAGGTCCTGTGCGTCTGCCCAGGCTGTAGGCCAATATAGTCCTATCCGGAAGGCCTTGCTGACAAGTGCCCGGGCGGCGGCGTGGTGCCCACCAAGACCGGCGTGAATTTCTGCCAAGATTTGCCGCCCCTCCTCCTCGGAGATACACCTTTGAAGGACTCTGGTAGTGCTTTTCTTGTAGAGCTCACCTTCGTGAACTTTATAGGACTTCGAATGCCGGACAATGTGGCGAGCCTCGTTCCGATCTTTTGGGAGCTCCTTCCTATTAAAGTAGGCTAACAATGGTTCGGTCCACGGGGCAATTACTGCCACGATGAGGTGGGCCGATGGTGTTATTTCGGTGGCTGAGCCTCCGATGATATCGGCGTGTTCGCTGTCTATGTTTGTGTTCGGAACGGGACTATCGTTGCTGTCTCCCCCTTGCCACACCACGGATGGCTTAAAGAGCCTTTCGAGGAAGATGTTAGGTGGGACGGGGTCGCGCTTAGCACCGATGCGAGCAAGGACGTCTACCGCCTGATTACTTGGGCGACGTGATGAAATTCGAGCCCCTCGAACCGAGCCGACATCTTTAAGACGGCATTGTGATAAGCTACCATCTTTGGATCTTTGGCATCAAAGTATCCATTAATTTGGGATATTGCGAGGTTTGAGTCCCCACGCACCTCCAGGCGTTGTATGCCCATTGATACGGCCATCCGAAGGCCATGTAGCAAGGCCTCGTATTCGGCTGCGTTGTTGGAGTCTGTGTATAATATTTGGAGTATGTACTGGACGATATCTCCTGTGGGGGACGTTAATACGCCGCCCGCCCCTAGCCCTGCCAACACTTTGGAGCCGTCAAAATGCATAACCCAGTTGGAATACGCGCCGTACTCTTTAGGGAGTTCGGCGACGAAGTCAACCGATGCACAGGATTTGATTGCTCGGCGTGGTTTGTAATGCGTGATGTCGAATGGTAGGAGCTCAATGGCCCATTTGGCAATCCGATGTTGCATCCGGTTGTCAATTATATCATTGAGGGGCACTTGAAGCCACCATGATCGAAAGCACTCCACGAAAGTAGTGTCGCAATTTTCGAGATGCCATGAAGGCGCATATGCTATCTTTTGATAGTGAGGGTACCGGGATTTGCATGGCGTGAGGACGGTGGATACGTAGTATACCGGCTTTTGGAGCGGAAATTTGTGTCCGTCCTGTTCTCGCTCAACGACGAGTACATCGCACACCACCTGGTGCGTTGCTGATATATATAGGAGCATTGGTTCGCCGACGTTTGGCGCGGCCAGGATTGGGTTGCTTGCCAAAAGGGCTTTTATTTCCTCCAGTCCGGCTATCGTTGCGTCTGTCCACTCGAAGTTATCGGTGCGCCGTAGGAGACGATAAAGGGGCAGCGCCTTTTTCCCCCAACCTGGAGATAAAGCGGCTTAAAGCTGCCATGCACCCGGCGAGTTTTTGGACCTGTTTGAGTTCGGTTGGTGTGGCCAATTGTGACAGAGCTCGGATTTTCGCTGGATTTGCTTCAATTCCTCTATTGGAAACGATGAAGCCCAGTAGTTTACCGGCAGGGACGCCAAAGACGCACTTTTCCAGGTTAAGCTTGATTTCGTATGTGCGGAGGTTGTCGAATGTGAGATGCAAGTAATCTATTAGTGTTTCGACGTGTCTATTTTTGATGACGACGTCGTCCACATAGGCCTCCACTGTCTTGCCGATCTGTTTCTCGAGGCATGTTTGAATCATGCGCTGATAGGTGGCGCCAACGTTCTTGAGTCCGAAAGGCATGGTGTTGAAGCAAAACGGCCCATATGGTGTAATGAATGCTGTTGCGGCTTGATCGGACTCCTTCATTTTGGTTTGATGGTATCTGGAATATGCATCAAGGAAGCACAGCGAGTCGTGTCCTGCGGTAGCGTCAATGATTTGATCAATGCGAGGAAGGGGGAAGGGATCCTTAGGGCAAGCCTTGTTGAGGTCTTCGAAGTCGACGCATAGTCGCCAGGATTTATCCTTCTTTCGTACCATTACCAAGTTTGCCAGCCAGTCCGGATGTTTAATATCTTTGATGAATCCGGCCTCGATGAGTTTGGCAAGCTCCTCCCCCATAGCTTGTCGTTTGGGTTCAGAAAAGTGCCGCAGTGTTTGTTTGACCGGCTTATATCCATTTAGTATATTGAGGTTGTGTTCGGCCAACTCGCGCGATTCCTGGCATATCTAAGGGGTGCCAGGCGAATATATCCCAGTTTTCGCACAAGAAGTCCCATAGTGCGGCGTCGACTGTGGGCCTGAGTTGCGCTCCGATAGAGGCTGTCTTCTTCGGGTCTGTTGGACGGACCCAAAATTTGACCGTTTCTTCTGCTGGCTTGAAAGAAGTAGATTTGGGTCGTTTGTCCAGGATGACATCGTCTCTATCCACAGTGGAGCGTAGTGCGGTTAGTTCTTCAGCCGCAAGGGCCTCGGATAATGCCTCGAGGGCCAAGGATGTTGTTTTGTTCTCGGCGCGGAGTGCTATATCCGGATCGCTGACGAGGGTGATTATTCCATTAGGCCCGGGCATTTTTAGCTTCATATGTCCATAATGGGGTATGGCTTGAAAGCGCATGAAGGCCTCTCGCCCTAACAGGGCGTGGTATCCGCTGTTGAAAGGGGCCACCTAGAAAGTTATTTCCTCAGACCTATAATTCTCCGGTGTGCCGAATACCACATCAAGTGTAATTTTTCCCGCACACCACGCTTCTCGACTGGGAATGATGCCTCTAAAGGTTGTGCTGTTTTTCTCGATCCGGCTCCTGTCTATTTCCATCTTGTGGAACGTGTCCTCGTAAATGAGGTTTAGTCCGCTGCCTCCGTCCATGAGGACTTTTTTGAGTCGAAAACCGTCCATGATGGGACTAAGGACTAATGCAGCTGGCGCTCGGACTGTTCTGTGTTTAGGTTCGTCACTGGCGTTAAAGGTTATGGCCGTGTCATTCCAGGGAACAATTGCGGCGACATGGCAAACTCCGGCGAGATCGTGCAGTGCCCTTTTACGCTTATTGTTTGAAGCGAATGTCTCGAAGACTGTCAATACTCTAGTATCGTCGTTTGTTGGAGGGTGCTGTTCTGGGGTGTCCTTGATAAGGATGTCCTCATCGCTCTTGGCTACCTGCCGGAGTATCCAACATGCTCCAAGGCTGTGGGTTGCCACGGTATCTGGCGTTGTGTGTATTTTGCATCGGCCATTGAGCCATCCCTCCAGAACGGTGACACGCAACATAATGGGTTTATGTTTTTTGACTATTCGGCTAGGTGCACCGCGGGGGTGCGTCCTTTTTGCCCGTAGGATGAGTTGGGTTGGCGCCGAAGGTTCCCAACGAGCTGCCTAAATTTTCCAGGAGCTTTCCATCGTGCTGTACTTTTGTACAATAGTTGTTAAGTTAGCAAACTTTAGTTTGCGGCGGTGATTGATGGCATTTAGGATACCTTCGTCCACGTAGTTGTTGCAGAATGCTGCTATCGCGTCTTCGTCACGACAATCTTTTACCTTATCTTTGACAAGGAGGAATCTGGCCCAGAAGTGGTGGACCGTTTCCTGAGGCTGTCGTTTGATGCTCATGAGAGCGTCTATGTCCGGGTGGGTGGGTGGAACGAAATCCGAACCCTGAACCAATTTTGGATCTGGAGTTTGAAGATCTACCGGCCCTGGCAGTTCGGGCTTTGAGATATCGACTGATTTTTTAGGGTCATCGTCCAACTCCATGTTCGGTGGACGGAACGTGCCTTTCTGCCAGAGAATATCCGGCCCTTCAAGATCGGAGATCTGGACATAGTTCGTCTTCAATATAGTAGAAGAGTTGCTCCGCTCCTCCACTACCGCTATCTGGTGGGTGATCGGTGGAGTTTTAATTTCTCTCTGGTCGGGTTTAAGCCCAATCCGATCATAGTCTGTAGTGACCCCAAGGCGGCGATGCGATCTAGGAGTTCGTTCAACGACGATAACTCCATTGGATCCATCCGGGCGGAGTATTCGGGATTAACACAAAGGCGATTTTCGATGACTTGAGAGGTCATCGTCGGCTTAAGGGCCAACCCGGCGGTCATGACGAAGCTGCCCAGCCGGAGGGTTTGGCCTGGGGCCAGGGTTCCTCCGGAGATGATATTATCCTTGAGGACAAGGCGAGCCATCAATCCTCTTGGCGACGGCACAGCGGAACTCTCAATGAAAGCACCAATGTCGGTGTCAAAACCGGCGGATCTCGAATAGGGGGTCCCGAACTGTGCGTCTAGGATCGATGGTAACAGGAGACGGGGGACATGATGTTTACCCAGGTTTGGGCCCTCTCTATGGAGGTAATACCCTACTTCCTGCTTGATTGATCTTGATGAATATGAGTGTTACAAGAGTTGATCTACCACGAGATCATAATGGCTAAACCCTAGAAGTCTAGCCTATATGTATATGGTAATGAATGTCCCCTTTCCGGACTAACCCCTCTAGCTTATATAGACACCGGGGGGATCTAGGGTTTACATGGAGTCGGTTACATAAGAAGGAATCTTCATGGTCGGTCGCCAAGCTTTCCCTCCACGCCAAGTAGAGTCCAATCCGGACACGGTGCAGTCTTCGGCCTTCATGTCTTCACAGCCCATCAGTCCGGCCCATGGATAACAGCCGGACGCCTTAGGACCCCTTAGTCCAGGACTCCCTCAACTTCCTCAAGATATCCGACATGTCCTTTGCGGTCCATGCAAAAATATCCCGATTCTCATAGAGGAAGTCGACAAGCTCGCCTTCCTATTTTCTGTCGAGGCGGATGCCCACGACAACGTCTTGCAGCTGGGGTCTTCCGCGTTCAGCTTCACTTTCTTGGTCTCATTGGAGGGCTTGAACGAGGCCTCGTCGGCCGGCTCCTCGGCCGGGATCGGTGAGGCTGACGCCTCTTGGGCCAAGGTGACGATCCGGTCGAGTTGGTGCCGCCCTCGGCAATGACCAGCGACTCGGCCAGCTTGGCGCTGTCTCGGGCGCACTCTATGGACTTGCGATAGTCGTCAGTGATGGGGATGAGGCCCTTCGCTCCCGAAAGCTTCATCTTCAGGTAGGCGTTGTGGGGAACCGCCATGAATTTGGCGAGCGCGGGCCGGCCCAACAGAGCATGGTACGCGCTGGCCATGTCCACCACCTCAAACCAGAGCAGCTCGCGTTGGAAATAGTCACTGTCGCCGAACAGGACGTCAAGCCGGACTCGGCCGATTGGAGAGCAGGAGAGACCGGGGACGATGCCGTGGAAGATCGTCCGGGTCGGCTCCATGTCTTTGGCCTCGAGGCCGAGCTTGGTCATGGTGTCGCGGTAGAGGATGTTGATGTTGCTGCCGCCATCGATGAGAACCCGGGAAAAGCATGCCTCTCAAAACATTTTTATCTCTCAATTTAAGCTTTGAGCTCTGGCACCTCTACAAATCTCTGCTTCCCTCTGCGAAGGGACTATCTATTTACTTTATGCAATTTTTATTTTCATTTGAGTCTCTATCTTCTCGTATAAACCACCAACGAGGGAGCACAATGATCATACTTGAGCGTTGGATGTAGCTAACATTCGAGTGTGTTTCATGAATGAATCAATGATTGAGCATGATGGGCTAGGGATAATTTCTTTAGTGTTGATATTTTGAAAGACGTGGTTGCTTGTTGATATGCTTGGGTATTGAAGTATTCATGTCAAATAGAGACTATTACTTTGAACCATCTAAAATTCCAAATGTCCATGCTCAAAAGAAAAGAATATTTGATGAACATGTTAGGAAGCATTCCTCATCAAAAGTTCTTTTTTTATCATTTACCTACTCGAGGACGAGCAGGAATTAAGCTTGGGGATGCTGATACGTCTTCAATGTATCTATATTTTTTGTTTGTTCCATGTTGTTATATTATCATTTTGGGATGCTTTACAATCATTTTATAGCAACTTTATATCATTTTTTGGGACTAACCTATTCACATAGTGTGCAGTGTCAGTTGTTGTTTTTTGCTTGTTTTTTACTTCGCAGAATATTAGTACTAAACGGAGTCCAAATGCAGCGAAACTTTTTGGAGATTTTTTTTGGACCAGAAGACAACTTGGGAGCCAAGGAAGCACCTAGGGGGAGGCCCGTGGGGCCCACAAGACACCAGGGCGCGCCAGAGGCCCCTGGAGTGCCCTGATGGCTTGTGGGGCTCACGAGGGTCTCCTCCACTGCCTCTTCGCCCTATAAATTCCCAAATATTCTAGAAACCCTAGAGGATCAGTCGAAAAACAATTCGAGCAGCCGCAAGTTCCAGAACCACGAGATCCAATATAACACCATCACGGAGGGGTTCATCATCCTCATTGGTGCCTCTCTGATGATGCATGAGTAGTCCACCATAGACCTAAGGGTCCGTAGGTAGTAGCTATATGGCTTCTCTCACTCTCTCTTTGATTCTCAATACAATGTCTCTTGGAGCTCTATTCAATGTAACTCTTTTTGCGGTGTGTTTGTTGGGATCCGTTGAACTTTGAGTTTATGATCAAATCTATATCCATGAATAATATTTGAGTTTCTTTTATCTCTTATATGCATGGTTATTTATAGCCTCATATTTCTTCTTCGAATCTTTGGTTTAGTTAGGCCGACTAGATCGACTTTTCTTGCCATGGGAAGAGGTGCTTTGTGATGGGTTCGATCTTGTGGTGTCCTCTCCCAATGACAGAAGGGGCAGCGAGGCACGCATGTATCGTTGCTATTAAGGATAACAACATTGGGTCTATTCCTACATGAATAGATATTTTCTACATCATGTCATCATTCTTATTGCATTATTCCGTTTCTCCATGAACTTAATACACTAGAGGCATGTTGGATAGCGGTCGATGTGTGGAGTAATAGCAGTAGATGCAGGTAGGAGTTGGTCTACTAATCTTGGACTTGATACCCATATATAGATCATTGCCTTGGATATCGTCATAATTATTCAATATTCTATCTATTTCCCAACAATAATTTGTTTACCCACCGTATGATATTTTCTCGAGAGAAGCCACTAGTGAAATCTATGGCCCTCGGGTGTATCTTTTATTATATTGCTTTTCGATCTATTTGTCGGATTCAGGGCTCCGCAGACCCAAGAAAAGGTTCAAACTCTAGGGCGTGTGCGAAGAACTCAACCCCTTCAACCAACCAGTTCGTCGCCCCCATGGCCTAGCTCGATGAACAAGGAAGAAGATGGACACGTCAGTTTACCCAGGTTCAGGCCACCTTGCGGTGTAAAAACCTACTCCTCCTTTGTGGTGGATTTGCCTCACGAGGGCTAAGGATGAACTAATACAAGGGAAGAACAACCTCGCGAGGTTTGCTCTGGTGCGGGTGTGAGCTGAAGGGATTCGACCCATTGCTATGGTGGTGGCTAACCTATACGTATAGTGGCCTTGGTCCTCTTCCCCCAAAACGTAGGCGAGAAGGGATCCCATAGTGTCCAATTCGAACGGGGACAAGTAGTACAAATTATCCTAACAAAAGGTGGTCTTCTCCTGCAAAGCTCCTGGTCGTGACGCTGCAGTGGGCTCGGTGATGACATCCGTCCTGTCGTCCTAGCGGTCTTGGTCTTGTTGCACGGGAATGGAAACCTTTGGCTAATTCCTCGGGACTCTGCACATGTGCTTGCCTCCTTAGTACCAAAGAGGAAACATGCCCCTCTGCGCCCGTTGTCACCTGCCTGGCCTTGATCGTCATGGCTTGCGTAACCGCAACCTCATGAGGTTGAGCACCTGCATAGGAATCTGCGCTCCTCAGGAGGTAGCCTGGGGAGGCCGCTCCCTCCGGAGGTCTTGGCGTCGTCCACCTCGTGAGGCATGGCCCCTCGTGAGCGTCTTGGCTTGTTGGTGTCGCAGATGGGCTGTACCAGGCCATCGATGAAGCCACGCCGTGGGACACAGGCAGGCAAGTCTGGGTACCCTGGTTCCCAGAATGCCGACAGTAGCCCCCAGACCCAAGGCGCGCTTGATGGGATGTGGACGTCTCCACTTCCCCACACCGCCTCGATAACTGCCTGTTGCATGCAGAAAGGCCATCATTGCCTGGGACAGGAAAGGCCGGCGGTTAGCCTTCCTCCGGTTATAAATGGGGGAGGGGGCGGAGCCCCCAGCCCATCTTCCTCTTCTCGCCCCCTGCTTCTCCTTCTTCTTCGTTCTGCCATCTTGCCAGAGCGACCATGGCGCCAGTGAGGATGTTCTCCGCCACGAACAAAGGAAAGGCCCCCAAGGAGGGACCGGACTCGCCTCCGCCCATCCGGCGGTGTGTCCATGAGGGCATGGGCGCACCCCCTCAAAGTCCGGTGCCGCCTCGGACACTCGTGGGGGTGCACCTTCCCACGGCGGGAGTTGCCGCAGCCGGGGCATCTGCAACAAAGAGGGGAGGCACGCGGTGGCCGGACGCAGGTCCCACTCGGCCGACGCGTCCCTGGAGTTCGTGGCATGGGAAGAGAGGCCCGCAAGCATCTGGTTCCAGCTCCCATGCTTCTTCGCGGGTGTGCTGCCGGCTGGGGGACCCGGTGGCCTCTGGTTGCAGGCGGACGGCTGCTGCACCAATGCCTCGTGGGTGGAGCTCGAGGTCACCGCTGCCGGCAACGTGTTCTTGAACCGCGGGTGCCAGCCGTTTGCCTGCGCGCGTGGCCTGTATGGGAGGTGCACCCTCCACTTCAGGTATGACGGCGCGGCGACCCTCTACATCCGGGTCTTTGGGGAGGATGGCCGGCCCCTGGGTTGCTGCCCCGAGAGCGACAGCGATGACGACGACGGTGACCGTAGGGGTGACAGCGACGATGATGATGGCGGCCGGAGGGGCGGCGTCATCGGTATTGTCGAACGGCCCAGACCGGTCAATGACTGCGTCGCGGCCGGTCAACCTTGATCAGACGTCGGCGGGTTGGGAAGCAGGGGAAATTGAGTCGGCATCGGACCTCTGAGACCGGCTCATCGCCCAAAGCTTCGGCGATCGTTAGAAGCGAGGAGTTGCGCCCGGGTCGAAGCGGCCGAATGCGCCTCGGCTGGGTGGTGAAGACGCCGTGTTCTGGTGGTCGCCGGGTTCGGCGACGCGGGTGGAGCTGGATCCCGCTGGCTTGGTGAGTTGGTTGAGGCGATCCTGCTGTGCGTTGGCCGTAGCGAGGAGGTCGTTCACCATTTTGAGGCGGTCCTGCAGCTCTTCGCCTGTGAGCTAATCCAGGTCGAACGCGGCTGCCTGGGCGGCGCGCATGTTCTTCACAGGAGTCTCGTAGACGGGAGGGGTTACGCCGAAGGCGAGCCTGATCGTGCCGCCCCGGGCCCACACGTCGGCGACCCGGCTTGGCTCGGGCGCGTCCGGCGTGAAGCCATAGGCGGCGTTGCACTCCAGCTGAGCGAACTCGAGGCGACGCTGCGTGGCGGCGATCGTCTCGGTGAGTTCCAGCAAGTGCTGGCGGTCCTCGTCGAGACAAGTCCGGGCCTCGGCGATGTCGGAGGCGTCGATGTCGGTGCCGATGGGGACGCGAAGGCTCTGCATCGTGGCACGCAGCGGGTTGGGCGAGCCGGCCCGCTCCGCAGCGGCCCTGGCTTCGGTGGCCTTCCTCGCCGCGCTGGACGAGCAAGCGACGCCGGTGTCGGTGACGAAGACCTCCACGTAGAGGTCCATTGCCCCGGCGGGAGTGCCGCTTAGGGAAAGGGGGGAGTCAGAAAAGTCAAGTACCTCGCTGGGGTTCGTCGGTCGTAGGTGCATCGGAGATGCGCAGAGCGGCGAAGGTGGCGGCGAGTGCGTCGATGACGTCGTTCGCCAGCGTGATGGGCTCGTCGGAGTCGGAGAGGAGCCCCATCTGAAGCATGCTCCCGGCCAGGACCTCGAGCTGCCCCAGGGTGGGCGCCAACTGTCGTGGTGGGCGTACGGCAGATGCCAAGGGATGGCTAAAGATAGGAGGAGGCTCGAGGGCACTGTTGGGCTCCAGAGGCGAGGTCGGCATGAGCAAGGGCGGGACGCAAGACATACCCATGTTCGGGGCTCTCCGGAGAGATAATACCCCTAATCCTGCCGAGTATACTTGATGTATATCAGTACAGAGTTGCTCCTAGAGCTGTATGGAGGAAGGAGGGCTGGCCAAGGCTTAGGCTGCTCCCTCTCCTCCGATGTTGCTTGCGGTTTGTGTCTGAGTTATCGCTACGGTTCTCATCGTGCGTGTGCCCTCCCTCTCTATGCATGAGGGCTCCTGGGGGGTTTTATAGGTCAACCCCCAGGGGTACAAGGGTAATGTTACAAGGCAGTGGGCCGGGTTGTCATTGTCCGGGAAGCCGGCGCTGGGACCCGCTGGTGGTCAGGGCTCGCCGGGTTCTCCGACCGCGGGACCCGCCGGGTACGGGGGCACTTTTGGCCGTCTTGTCGATCGTGAGGGAGTGGCCGGGTTGAGTCGGCTACAATGGCGCTCCGTCAAGTCGCCACTTGCTGGCGTCATTGGTGACGATGGTTGCACTGCTGTCACGCCAGCGCTGGTCAGCGGGTAGGTGGGGCACTGTTGCCACGCCCGGTGACGACTGCAGGCTTAAGGGCAACCTTTGTTGCCTCAGTCATCGGTAGGTGGAGACTCGTCCCATCGTACGCCCGGGATGGGACGGGAGATGACCCGTGGCCGGCTTGGAGAACATGCCAAGGGTGGAGCTGGCTTGTTGGAGAAGTCTTGATATGCCGGGTTCGACTATCTTGAACCGGTTGTTGTGGCCGAGTTGAGGGGTCCGGCCGGGTCGAGGGGCTTGGCCGGGTCGAGCGACCCGGCCAAGCGTGGGCCAGCTTGAGGGGCACTACTGGCCCCGTTGTTTTTGAAAAGGATTCGGGTTCCGTTGCCTGCCTGGGGTTCATCCCCCCGATAGGGCCCAAGCCTGAAACTGAGTGCTTCTACTGCAAAGGTACAGGTCACTGAAAGCGGAACTGTCCCAAATACTTGGCGGATAAGAAGGATGGAAAGTGAACAAAGGTATATTTGATATACATGTTATCGATGTGTACCTTATTAATGATCGTAGTAGTGCCTGGGAATTTGATACTGGTTCGGTTGCGCTTATTTGTAACTTGAAACAGGAGCTATGAAATAAACGAAGATTGGCTAAGGACGAGGTTACGATGCGCGTTGGGAATGGTTCTAAGGTCGATGTGATTGCCGTCGGCACGCTACCTCTACATCTACCTTCGGGATTAGTTTTAGACCTCAATAATTGTTATTTGGTGCCCGCGTTGAGCATGAACATTATATTTGGATATTTTTCATTGCGAGACGGTTATTCATTTAAGTCAGAGAATAATGGTTGTTCTACTTATATGAATAATATATTTTATGGTCATGCACCCTTGAAGACTGGTCTATTCTTGTTGAATCTCGATTGTAGTGATACACATATTCATAATATTGATGTCAAAAGATGCAAAGTTGATAATGATATTGCAACATACTTGTAGCACTGCCGTTTAGGTCATATTGGTGTACATCGCATGAAGAAATTCCATGCAGATGGACTTTTGGAATCACTTGATACTTACGAACCATGCCTCATGGGTAAGATGACTAAAACTCCGTTCTCCAAAACAATGGAGTGAGCTAATGACTTATTGGAAATAATACAAACTGATGTATGCGGTCTAATGAGAGTTGAAGCACGCGGCAGGTATCATTATTTTCTAACCTTCACATATGATTTGAGTAGGTATGGGCATATCTACTTGATGAAACACAAGTCCGAAACATTTTAAAAGTTCAACGAATTTCATAATGAAGTGGAGAATCATCGCAACAAGAAAATAAAGTTTCTACGATCTGATCACGGAGGCGAATATTTGAGTTATGAGTTTGGCCTACATTTAAAGGAGTCTGGAATTATTTCACAACTCACATCACCTGGAACACCACAGCGTAATGGTGTGTCCGAACGTCGTAACCATACTTTTCTAGATATGGTGCGTGCTATGATGTCTCTTACCGATTTACCACTATGTTTTGGGGTTATGCATTAGAGACAACTGCATTCACGTTAAATAGGGAACCGTCTAAATCCGTTGAGACGACACCGTATAAACCGTGGTTTGGCAAGAAACCTAAGCTGTCGTTTCTTAAAGTTTTGAGTTGCGTCACTTATGTCAAAAGGCTTCACCCTGATAAGCTCGAACCCAAATCGGAGAAGTGCATCTTCATAGGATACCCTAAGGAAACAATTGAGTACACCTTCTATCACAGATCCAAAGGCAAGATCTTTGTTGCTAAGAATGGATCCTTTCTAGAGAAGGATTTTCTCTCGAAAGAAGTTAGTGGGAGGAAAGTAGAACTTGGTGAGGTAATTGTACATTCTCTCGAATTGGAAAGTAGTACATCAGGGAAAGTTGTTCCCGTAATGCCTACACCAACTAGATAGGAAGCTAACTATGATGATCATGAAACTTCAGATCAAGTTACTACTGAACTTCGTAGGTCAACCAGAGCATGATCCGCACCAGAGTGGTACGGTAATCCTATCCTAGAAGTCACGTTACTAGACCAAGGCGAACCTACGAACTATGAAGAAGATATGATGAGCCCAGGTTCCGACAGATGGCTTGAGGCCATGAAATCTGAGATAGGATCCATGTATGAGAACAAAGTGTGGACTTTGGTGGACTTGCCCGATGATCGGCAAGCCATAGAAAATAAATGGATCTTCAAGAATAAGACTAGCTCTGATGGTAATGTTACTGTCTACAAAGCTCAACTTGTCGCAAAAGGTATTCGTCTAGTTCAAGGGGTTGACTACGATGAGACTTTCTCACCCGTAGCGATGCTTAAGTCCATCCGAATCATGTTAGTACTTGCCGCATTTTATGATTATGAAATCTGGCAAATGGATGTCAAAACTGCATTCCTTAATGGATATCTTAAAGAAGAGTTGTATATGATGCAACCAGAAGGTTTTGTCGATCCTAAAGGTGCTAGCAAAGTGTGCAAGCTCTAGTGATCCATCTATGGACTGGTGCAAGCATCTCGGAGTTAGAATATACGCTTCGATGAAGTGATCAAAGCATATTGTTTTATATAGACTTCCGGTGAATCCTATATTTACAAGAAAGTGAGTGGGAGCTCTGTAGCATTTCTGATATTATATGTGGATGACATATTGTTGATTGGAAATGATATAGAATTTCTGGATAGCATAAAAGGATACTTGAATAAGATTTTTTCAATGAAAGACCTCGGTGAAGCTGCTTATATATTGGCCATCAAGATCTATAAGATAGATCAAAACACTTAATAAGACATTCACAAAGCACATACCTTGATAAAGTTTTGAAGAAGTTCAAAATGGATCAATCAAAGAAAGGGTTCTTGCCTGTGTTACAAGGTGTGAAATTGAGTCAGACTCAAAGCCCGACCATTGCAGAAGATAGAGAGATAATGAAAGTCATTCCCTATGGCTTAGCCATAGGTTCTATCATGTATGCTATGCTATGTACCAGACCTGATGTGTGCCTTGCCCTAAGTTTGGTAGGGAGGTACCAAAGTAATCCAGGAATGGATCACTGGACATTGGTCAAGAACATCCTGAAGAACATGAAAAGGACCAAGGATATGTTTCTTGTTTATGGAGGTGACGGAGAGCTCATCGTAAATGGTTACGTCGACACAATCTTCAACACTGATCCGGATGACTCTAGGTCACAAACCGGATACATATTTATATTGAATGGTGGAGCTATCAGTTGGTGCAGTTCCAAGCATAGCATCATGGCAGGATCTACATGTGCAGCGGAGTACATAGCTGCTTCGGAAGCAACGCATGAAGGAGTCTAGATGAAGGAGTTCATATCCGATCTAGGTGTAATACCTAGTGCATTGGGTTCAATGAAAATCTTTTGTGACAACACTAAAGCAATTGCCTTGGTGAAGGAATCCAGGTTTCACAAGAGAACCAAACACATCAAGAGACACTTCAATCCATTCGTGAAAAGGTCAAGGATGGAGACATAGAGACTTGCGAAATACATACAGATCTGAATGTGGCAGACCCATTGACTAAGCCTCTTCCGCGAGCAAAACAATATCAACACCAAGAATCCATGGGTGTTAGATTCATTACTATGTAATCTAGATTATTGACAATAGTGCAAGTGGGAGACTGAAGGAAATATGCCCTATAGGCAATAATAAAGTTCTTATTTTATATTTCCTTATTCATGATAAAGGTTTATTATTCATGCTAGAATTGTATTGATTGGAAACTTAAATGCATGTGTGAATACATAAACAAATACCGTGTCCCTAGTAAGCCTCTACTAGACTAGCTCGTTGATCAAAGATGGTTAAGGTTTCCTAACCACAGACATGTGTTGTCATTTGATAACAGGATGACACCATTAGGAGAATGATGTGATGGACAAGACCCATCCGTTAGCTTAACATAATGGTCCTTCAGTTTATTGTTGTTGCTTTCTACATGTCAAATACATATTCCTTCGACTATGAGATTATGCAACTCCCAGATACTAGAGGAATACCTTGTGTGCTATCAAAAATCACAACGTAACTGGGTGATTATAAAGATGCTCTACAGGTATCTCCGAAGGTGTTTGTTGATTTGGCATAGATCGAGATTGGGATTTGTCACTCCGAATATCAGAGAGGTATCTTTGGGCCCTCTCAGTAATACACATCATAAGCTTGCAAGCAAATGACTAAGGAGTTAGTCACGAGGTGGTGTATTACAAAATGAGTAAAGAGACTTGCCGATAACAAGATTGAACTAGGTATGAAGATACCGACGATCGAATCTCGGGCAAGTAACATACCGATGGACAAAGGGAATTACCTATGTTGTCATAACAGTTCAACCGATGAAGATCTTTGTAGAATATGTAGGAACCAATATGGGCATCCAGGTTCTGCTATTGGTTATTGACCGAAGAGGTGTCTCGGTCATGTCTACATAGTTCTCGAACCCGTAGGGTCTGCATGCTTATCGTTCGTTGACGATATAGTGTATTATGAGTTATATGATTTGGTGACCGAATGTTATTTGGAGTCCCGGATGAGATAACGAGCATGAAAAGGAGTCTCTAAATGGTCGAGAGGTAAAGATTGATATATAGGACGATGGTATTCGGACACCGGAAGTGTTTCAGAGAAAACCGAATAGTCATCGCAGTACCGGAGGGGGTATCGGGCAACACCGGGAGGATAGTGGGCCTATTGGGCCATTAGAGGGGAGCACACCATCCCACAAGGGGTTGGCGCACCCCACATGGAAGCCATCCAAGTGGGAGGAAGGAAAGGAGGGGGACCCGACCTCCCCCTTCCTTCTCTTCCCCTCTTTCCTTCTCCTCTCCGGCAAATATGGCAGGGGGGACGCCACTTGGGGAAGGACCCCAAGTAGGATTCGTCCTACTTGGGGCATCCCTTGGCCTCTCCCCTCTGCCTCCCACCTATATATATGTGGGAGGGGGTGCCTAGCACACCCCAGACAATTGCTTAGCCTTGTGCGGCGCCTCTTCCTCCGTTTACAACCCCTGTCATATTTTCGTAGTGCTTAGGCGAAGCCATGCGGAGATCGCTTCACCATCACCATCACCACGCCGTTGTGCTGCCGGAACTCATCCACCACCTCACCGCATTGCTGGATCAAGAAGGCGGAGGATGTCATGGAGCTGAATGTGTGCAGAACACGGAGGTGGCGTACGTTCTGTACTCGATCGGTTGGATCGTGAAGAAAGTTTGACTACATCAACCGCGTTGTCAAACGCTTCCGCTTATAATCTACGAGGGTACATAGACACACTCTTCCCCTCTCGTTGCTATGCGTCTCCATGGATAGATCTTGCGTGTGCGTAGATTTTTTTGTTTTCCATGCAACGTTTCCCAACATATTTTCCATGCTAGATGTGTTATTCTCAAAATGAGTGTTTATTCACTTGTCATTGCACGAGAGTATGGCGGTAATAGGGATGCACAGTCTGGAAATGAAAAAGAAATTTACTTTATGTCGTCAAATAATAAACTCCATGGAAAGTGTTGGTATGGATGGCACCCATGGATACGGCTAGTTGTGGAGTGTGAAAGTATGGTGGAAAAAGGAATGACCTTTATTTTATGTTTGGGAACCGCGTATGATATATGTAGCATGGAAAGTGCTGGGAATTACTCGGTAGTTTTCGTTGATGGGAAAAGCATGCCTCTCAAAATATCTTTATCTCTCAATTTAAGCTTTGAGCTCTGGCACCTCTACAAATCTCTGCTTCCCTCTGCGAAGTGACTATCTATTTACTTTATGCAATTTTTACTTTTATTTGAGTCTCCATCTTCTCTTATAAACCACCAACTAGGGAGCACTATGATCATACTTGACCGTTGAATGTAGCTAATATTCGAGTGTGTTTCATGAATGGATCAATGATTGAGCATGATGACCTAGGGATAACTTTCTTTAGTGCTGATATTTTGAAAGACATGGTTGCTTGTTGATATGCTTGGGTATTGAAGTATTGATGTCAAATATAGACTATTACTTTGAACCATCTAAAAGTCTAAATGTCCATGCTACAAAAGAAAAGAATATGTGATGAACATGTTAGGAAGCATTCCACATCAAAAGTTCTTTTTTTATCATTTACCTACTCGAGGACGAGCAGGAATTAAGCTTGGGGATGCTGATACGTCTTCATTGTGTCTATATTTTTTAATTGTTCCATGCTGTTATATTACAATCATTTTATAGCAACTTTATATCATTTTTTGGGACTAACCTATTGACATAGTGTGCAATGTCAGTTGTTGTTTTTTACTTGTTTTTTACTTCGCGGAATATCAGTACTAAATGGAGTCCAAATACAGCGAAACTTTTTGGAGATTTTTTGGACCAGAAGACAACTTGGGAGCCAAGGAAGCACCTAGGGGGAGGCCCGCGGGGCCCACAAGACACCAGGGCGCGCCAGAGGCCCCTGGTGCACCCTGATGGGTTGTGGGGATCACGGGGGTCTCCTCCACTGCCGCTTCGCCCTATAAATTCCCAAATATTCTAGAAACTCTAGAGGAGTAGACGAAAAACAATTCGAGCCACTACAAGTTCCAGGACCACAAGATCCAATCTAACACCATCACAGAGGGGTTCATCATCCTCATTGGTGCCTCTGTGATGATGTGTGAGTAGTCCACCATAGACCTAAGGGTCCGTAGGTAGTAGCTAGATGGATTCTCTATCTCTCTCTCTCTCTCTCTATTTGATTCTCAATACAACGGTCTCTTGGAGATCTATTTGATGTAACTCTTTTTGCGGTGTGTTTGTTGGGATCCGTTGAACTTTGAGTTTATGATCAAATCTATATCCATGAATATTATTTGAGTTTCTTTGATCTCTTATATGCATGGTTATTTATAGCCTCGTATTTATTCTTCGAATCTTTGGTTTAGTTAGGCCGACTAGATCGATTTTTCTTGCCATGGGAAGAGGTGCTTTGTGATGGGTTCGATATTGCGGTGTCCTCTCCCAGTGACAGAAGGGGAAGCAAGTCACACATGTATCGTTGCTATTAAGGATAACAATATGCAGTCTATTCCTACCTGAATAGATATTTCCTACATCATGTCATCGTTCTTATTGCATTACTCCGTTTCTCCATGAACTTAATACACTAGAGGCATGCTGGATAGCGGCCGATCTGTGGAGTAATAGCAATAGGTGCAGGTAGGAGTTGGTCTACTAATCTTGGACATGATGCCTATATATTGATCATTGCCTTGGATATCGTCATTATTATTCGATCTTCTATCAATTTCCCAACAATAATTTGTTTGCCACCATATGCTATTTTCTCGAGAGAAGCCACTAGTGAAATCTACGGCCCTCGGGTCTATCTTTTATTATATTGCTTTCAGATCTATTTGTCGGATTCAGGGCTCCGCAGACCCATGTAATGGTTCGAACTCTAGGGCGTGTGCGAAGAACTCAACCCCTTCAGCCAACCAGTTCATCGCCCCCACAGCCTAGCTCGATGAACAAGGAAGAAGATGGACACGTCAGTTTACCCAGGTTCGGGCCACCTTGCGGTGTAAAAACCTACTCCTCCTTTGTGGGGGATTTGCTTCACGAGTGGCTGAGGATGAACTAATACAAGGGAGGAACAACCTCGCAAGGTCTGCACTGGTGTGGGTGTGAGCTGAAGGTATTCGACCCGTTGCTATGGTGGTGGCTAACCTATACATATAGTGGCCTTGGTCCTCTTCCCACAAAACGTAGGCGGGAAGGGATCCCACAGTGGCCAATTCGAACGGGGACAAGTAGTACATATTATCCTAACAAAAGGTGGTCTTCTCCTGCAAAGCTCCTGGTCGTGACGCTGCAGTGGGCTCGGTGATGACATCTGTCCTGCCGTCCTAGCGGTCTTGGTCTTGTTGCACGGGAATGGAAACCTTTGGCTGATTCCTCGGGACTTCGCACCTGCGCTTGCCCCCTTAGCACCAAAGTGGAAACATGCCCCTCTGTGCCCGCTGGCACCCGCCTGGCCTTGGTCGTCATGGCTTGCGTAACCGCAACCTCATGAGGTTGAGAACCTGCATAGGAATCTCCGCTCCTCAGGAGGCAGCCTAGGGAGGCCGCTCCCTCCGGAGGTCTTGGCATCGTCCCCCTTGCGAGGCATGGCCCCTCGCGAGGGTCTTGGCTTGTTGGTGTCATAGATGGGTCGTACCAGGCCATCGATGAAGCCACGCCGTGCGCCGCAGACAGGAAAGTCTGGGTACCCTGGTTCCCAGAATGCCGACAGTAGCCCCCGGGCCCAAGGTGCGCTCGGACTTGGCTTTGAGGCGAAGCCAAAGGGCAAGGGCGGAGCACTGCGGGCCCCAATCGCCTGCGGATCGAGTTGATGCGTAGCACTTGATGGGATGTGGGCGTCTCCACTTCCCCACGCCGCCTCGACAACTGCCCGACTTGACAACTACCTCTTGCATGCAGAAAGGCCATCATTGCCTGGGATGTGAGTGGCCGGTGGTTAGTCTTCCTGCGGCTATAAATGGGGGAGGGGGCGGAGCCCCGTGCCCATCTTCCTCTTCTCGCCCCCTGCTTCTCCTTCTTCTTTGTTATGCCATCTTGCCAGAGTGTCCATGGCACCAGTGAGGAGGTTCTCCACCGCGAATAAAGGAAAGGCCCCGAAGGAGGGACCGGACTCGCCTCCGCCCAACCGGCGATGTCTCCCCGAGGGCATGGTCGCACCCCCTCAAAGGACGTGGGGGTGCACCTTCCCATGGCGGGAGTTGCCGCGGCCATGGCAGCCGCAACAAAGAGGGGAGGCGCGCGGTGGCCGGACGCGCGTCCCACTCGGCCGATGCGTAATTGGAGTTCGTGGTGTGGGCAGAGAGGCCCGCAGGCATCTGGGTCCAGCTCCCGTGCTTCTTCGTGGGTGTGCTGCTGGCTGGGGGACCCGATGGCCTCTGGCTGCAGGCGGACGGCTGCTGCAGCAAAGCCTCATGGGTGGAGGTCGAGGTTACCGCCGCCGGCAACGTGTTCTTGAACCACAGGTGCCAGCCGTTTGCCTGCGCGCGTGTCCTTAATGGGAGGTGCACCCTCCACTTTAGGTATGACGGCGCGGCGACCCTCTACATCCGGGTCTTTGGTGAGGACGGTCGGCGTCTGGGTGTTGCCCCAAGAGCGACAGCGACGACGACGACGGCGGACAAAGGGGCGGCGTATCCCCGGTGGTGAGCTTGCCCTTGGCGACGGTCGCGACGCCTCCAGTAGTGGGGGCTCCTCTTCTGGGAGAGCGCGAGTGACGGCGACTACAATGAGCCGCCATGCCACCGAGCTCGGACCAGGGAGGGAGACAAGCCACCTCGCCGCCGTGCCCCAGTGAAGCAGGAAGATGACTCCGACTGAGCGCGAGCACTGCTGGAGCCGGGTCTCAGGAGTCGCTGTAGACGCGCGACTGCTTTTGCTTCTTTCTTTCTCCTGCATCAGAAAAGTGGAAGGCCCTATTGGGGCGTGTAATGGACCACAGCGCTTGCGCCATTATGTTATTGTTTTATATTACATCATGATATTCATATAGCCGTTGATTGTGATTGGGACGACTTAGCTTAGTGTTCTTGCTGTAGACTACCGTGCCGTGGGAGCGAGCTTCTCCAG